>CM028616.1:3525115-4725115 GCA_016735795.1 Caenorhabditis tropicalis | reverse complement strand
GGATCATGGGTCAGAGATCAACAATCAATAGGTTTGTTTCTGCTTGTGATCTGTTTGGTCTCTCTCTTTTCTTCCCACTTCTCTCTAACTGCATGCACTCTCAGTTTCGAACGGTTTCTCATTTTCAGCGTTGCTTTCAGACCGGGGTCACGAAGCAAGAAGTGAGCCGATTACTGTAAGTAAACAAGTTCATCCGACGACGACACTTCAGGTATTTAGAAGATTCAGAAATTATCATTTGAATTGTGTTTCAGCATTCTCGATCTGTTCCATCATTACACGGAGGAACTCTTGTTTCTCATAGAGATTGTGATCATAGAGATGACAAGCATAGGTTGGAATTCAAAAGAAGAGGAAGATTTTCAATGAATCATATTCAGATCATCGTCCCGTCGTCGAAAGTCGAGAAGTCGTCATGAATACGATGGATATTCATCTGAATCAGATCCTTCTGACTTTACAAGACATCATCGTCATCGATCAAGTAGTAAAAGAAGACATAGGAGTCGATCGAGATTCGATGAATCTGTGACAAATTATGATTCTGAATTGGAAAGAGAACGAGAGAGAAGACGATCGAAGAGACACAGACATGGAGGAAGTCAGAGAAGCTCATCGAGAAGACAGCGTGATGATAGAGGAGGCGGCAGAGATAGAGATAGAGATAGGGAAAGAGAACGGGATCGAGAGAGGGATAGAGACGACAGAGAAAGAGACAATCGAGAGAATGAGAGAAGACGGAGAGATAGAGAAGACAGAGATAGTGAAGTTCCGAGAAGAAGAGAAGGAGGAGGTGAAAGAAGAAGTCGTCATCCAGAATCACAAGAGAATTCTGGAGGATCACAAGAGATGTCATTTCCACTTTCAGGAGGAATCACTATTCCACAACACATTGTGATTCCTCCGTCATCTGGAGAAAGAGGGCCTGATGGACATCCGGTTCCTCAGAAATATCAAATCAATTCTGAAATCACTATCAATTATGATCATAATGGACGGCCGGTTGTCGGTTCAAGAGATCCACAACCGACTATTGAAGAGCCATTCAGAAGACGTCAACCGGTGAGTTCCTGGGAGAAAACCTCTAATAAAAGGTCAATTTCAGCTGCCAATTCAATCAACATTTTGAACAAAAGAAAGATCTCATCTGATTCTGTCATCCGTCGTTTTTTCTGATATTTTTCTCATTTATTTTCTCTCGATCTATGCATTAAAATATTGAAATTATTTGTAAATATCTCTCCAGTTTATTCATTTTAAATAGGCCGGTTCATATTCATTCGCTTTCAAATTATTCTTTCTTTCAATTCAAAAAACTCAAAATTCCATATTTGTCACGCAATTCATTTCTTCATGACTTCCTGCCCCTCTTTATCTGCATTTTCTCTCATTAAGGTCAATAAATAATTCATTTGAAACAAGAAAACAATGGTTTATTCGACTTCAAGAATGACACTTGGAGGACATTCAAAGTTCATATTCATCACAGTTTCTACTTGAATTATCTAAAAAAAATAAATCATTTCGGGGTTAATTTCTAGTTTTTACCCATCGATAACTGAGAGCTTTCATCGCTCTTTTCACTTTTTTACTTTCAAATTTCAGAAAAGCAAACTCGTGTTCATCCAATTTTTTCCACGGACCTTGAATCACTGAAAAAGAATTTTTGGGAAATGAGAAAAGAAAACGATTAAATTACATCCTGGACAGTTGTTTTCCAGAAGAACTTTGTCACTATTCAAGTAGTCACTTCTGAAAAAACATTCAGATTCCAGAGAAATATCTTCTCATTAATCACTTACATTGAATCGACAACAAGATAACTGTCGTATTTCGAAAGAGTAACTTCACTCATATCGTTGAATTCCATCTGAAAACTATCAATTAATTGGATGAATTCAAATGAATAAATACCTCAAATTTGTATCCTTTCGTCAGAAAAATGATACAAGAAACAGAGGCGAGCATGATTGCAAGAAGTAAAAGTGAAGGAAAAACGAATTGAATGACTAGTTCGAGGGGCGGAGTCGATCGGAAACGATAACGAGTTGGATCAGTCAGATATGTGAATTCTCCGGTTTCAACTGAAATATCAGAATGATATCTCTCTTATAGAAGGGCACTGTTTACATTGAATTAGTTCTTGTTCGAATTCTCTTCTTCTATCAAGCTCCGCTTTCTTATTAATTCCAGGTCTTAAATGATAAACATGATTCGTTTCTCTTTTCATTTCTTTCTTCTTTTTCTTCTTCTTTTTATCTTCATTCGACGATTCCAATGTCATTCTTGTCTCTGTTTCTTCTGTTTCCATCACTCCTCTCACTTTACTTCTCTTATCCGGACCTACGTCTGGAGTCGGAGTTATCGGTACTTTTCCAGAATCTTTCGTCTCATTTAAAACACTTTTATTCGTAGAAATAGCTGGAGTCATCGTTTGAACTGTTTTCGACGGAGGAACATTCGCCTGTTTTTGCTTCTTTTTCTTCTGATTCTGAGCTGGAGATTTTGCTGAATTCGCCGTCGGAGGCATCTCTTCTGAATCTTTCTCTTTCGGTTTTTCCAATCTCAACGTCTTCGATTTCTCCATAAACACTTGTTTTTCATCGACATTCTTCCTCGATGATTGGATTTTTTCGGCTGTTTTCACTTTTGATTTTGCTCTTTTTCGAGAATCTTTCGAACTGCTTTCACTTTTTGTCGCTTGTTGTGTCGGTTGTTCCTTTTCTTCCGAACTTTTCGATTTCTATGAACTTTTCGATTTCTATGAAACAATTGATTCAATTGTTCGTCTAAGAGTGATGCTCATGTTTCAGATATGATAGGGTTCAGAATAATGAGTAATTCTTTTTTTTTCATCTCGAATTCTTTGAAAACTCACAACTTCATTATTATTCGATTTCTCCTCGCCGTTCATTTTTCCAAAAATAAATATTTCCTTTCACGTTTTCCACGTTTTTCGATATACCGTGAATTATATTTTCACGTTTTGTTTGAGTCAGATCATTTGAATATTGTCTTTTGGTCTCCCCCTCTGATAGAATTTATGAAAGAGAAATAGGTCGCACGAGTGATTTTCCGTTTCCTCTTATCATTCGATCCAAGAATGTTCTGTTGAAAACTTTGATCTCAGTTTTGAATACGTATTCTAATTCATCTACTATCGATAGTACTATCCTGAGATCGGGCAAGCAGAAATATGTGTACTGAACTTATTCTTTTATTCTTTTTGGCGATTTATTCAGATGCAGGTAGCTACTACGTTATATGATCCGATTACGAAATAAAACAAAATCTGGACTCTCAGGACTTGCACCGCCCATATCCACTCTGACAGAAGACATCAATTCTTGTTCTTCTTTCGATAGCTGAAAGCTATCTCATCGGTTTGCCTGACCGAAAAAGAACGTGAACAACTCGCGAGTGGAGTCTTCAAAATCAGTTGGAAAAGCTGGAGAAACTTTCTTTTGATTCGTGAAGCACACGAAGCAATTGGAATCGAAGAGCTCCGTTCAGCTCTCGGATTTTCCCCGGTTAAAAATTGGACACACTTCCACTTTGCTACCGAGAGTGAGATCGAAGCTGCAGAAACCTTCGAGAAATACTATGAACTGATAGAACCACTGACGGAGAATCGAAGTCTCGATAGCGAATGGTTCTATGAGGAAAACGTGAATTCAGGCATCGAATTCTTGGATAAACGATTTCCGGCAATTCGAATCTTTTATCGTTGTCGATTTTCAGAAGCTCTTCGAGAGACAAATGGAAAAAGAGACAGAGAAACCGTCGACCGAATGAGAGATGAATTTGAAAAAGTAATCCCAATCGCAGATAAAGCTCTATACAAAACATTTGATGCTATCCGATGTCATCTGATCAAATTGAAACAAATTAAAGGATCGTAGTGATAGGTTCCCATCGTCAGACCAGTTGCCACTTGATAATATTCCCCTGTATTCGCTAATGATTGTTCTTTTTTCGTTCATGAAATTTGAGTAAAAACGCCAATGTTTCTTTTCTTGTCTTCCAATGAATTGCACTTTCAATGTTCAAGTATTTTTATTGCAAATAAAAAAAAACAAGTTTAGGGTTTTGAACTTTTATTAAGCTGTTCAGGATGAGAAAAAATGAGTGAAATATTATATTCAGGGGGGGGGGGGGTTGAGCGAAACTAATCCTCGAAGCTAAATTGAAGGAAAAAGAAGTGAGAAATGCGTTGGCAATGACATCTTCTTGCGCTTTTAAAGCTATCGCAATCAGAGAATTATGGCCAAAACACTAGAAAAATTCATGGAAGGCGCACGATATAGATTACTGTGTATTCTACAGTAACCCGATAAAATCAAACGTGGTGATTTGTGAGCATATTTTGTTTGGAAGTTTAGAAAAGAACAAGAGGAAAAGTTTCGTGAAGATGAAAGAACTCGGTAGTATTGGCACTTTTGGACCTCAAAATGGTCTTCAAGACAAATAAAATAAAGTATATATATAGAAAAGATTCAGGAAACAAGCACAGTGTTGAAATGAAAGACACTTTTTGGGCATTGGGAAGGGATCAAAATGGAAACAAGAAAATACAAAAGGAGGAGAGTATGGTTAGTGGGAAGAGATGTATAAATTAAATAGAAAATCTGTTTTTCACCGTGATGTGTACGACCAAAAATGGGGAAATTTGTTTGAAAGAACTCTGGCATTTTGTCAATCAATGAAAGAAAAGGTAAATGAGAAAAAATGAAAGAGAAAGAGCACTTTTGATGCAAAAGCGACCAGCACAATCACAAAAATCAAAACTAAATGTGAGAACAAGTCAAAAAAGAGTACAAAAATCACATAAAAAGCTCATAAAGGGTTGGCGGTTCGAGTTTTGGGATGGAAACTCTTACATACATACACAAGAACGTATATGAACATTAAGGAGTTACAGACAACTGAAAGTGGTTATAGGTGAGTAGAAAAGGCGAAAAGAAATAAAACAAGAATCAGAATTTAAAGGTTTTCTGAAAACCTGTAAAAACTGTTAATCGTGTCACCACGCTTGCGGTGAGGGGGGTAGTTCTGATGCCTGTGCTACTGATGAGCTTGCGAAGTTTTTGTAGGCTGCTGACTGTGGATTTATGCATAGTGCTACGCCATATAAAGGTGATCGATCCATTACGAATTGGTACATCTTTTCACGTAATTCGAACATTGATAGCCTTGACATATCCTTTTCCCATTTCGGATCGAATGGAGTTTCGTGCTGAAATAAATAGAATGAGATTGACTTTTTCGGAATAAATATAATTTTGGGATATTGAAACTTTCAATAATTATCTTTAAAAAACACTTACACAAGGATCCATATCAGGCGCAAATGTCTTCGATTGCATATTTGGTTTCGTATAGCAACACGAGCACATACACGAATGGAATCGGAGTCGTCCTTCAGCAAGATATGGATGTTGAAGTGCTTCTTGTACACTGATTCTCTTATCCGGATCGAATTGAAGTAATTTCAATAACAGATCGACTGCATCATCTGTTGTCTGTGGTGATAAACGATACAATGATTGAGCATTTGATGCTCGTGGACCAGCACGAAGTACATGATTCTTTGCTCCGTCACATGCGTATTTCATCGCTTCTTGTGATGGTGTTCCAAGAAGATCAATGATCATTTGCAATTGTTCAATCGGGCCAGCCGCTTGGAACAGAATTTTTCGTTGAAGGAGTTCGGCGAAGATACATCCGACAGACCAGATGTCAACGGCTCCTGTATACCTCCTGGCACCCATTAGCAGTTCTGGAGCTCGATAATACTGGGTTACAACTTCATGTGTCATGTTGAGTCGATCTCGTTGATCCCATGTTCGTGCCAGACCGAAGTCACAGATTTTTAGTATACAATTACTGTTGACCAATAGGTTTCCTGGCTTGATATCTCGATGCAGGATGTTTGCAGTATGCAAATATTTCAACCCTGAAAATGAAAATAATTTTGAAAGCAGCTCCAGATGCATCATTTTACCTCTGAGAATCTGATATACAAATACTTTTACATGATCAATTGTTAATGTTTGTGGCGAAACGATGATTTTGTGAAGATCGCTCTGCATTAATTCGGTGAGGACATATCTGAAAAAATAATGAATTCATCATCAGTTTTCTTTCTTTTTGTACATATTCGCTTTCTCGTTCCCACCGTAATCCCGAATAATTTCTCACTTTCTCTCTCACTTCATTTCCGCGAAAACGTCTTTTAAAAACCCTCATGCCAGTCACAACAAGTATCTAAGGTCAACCACACGTGACAAAAACAGCTCCCGATGTCCCTCCGGGTGGTGGTGTCTGTTCCCGTGTCTGCCAGTGTCTATGTCTTTCTTCAAACTGTCTGCGTCTCATCAAGTAATGTGTGGCCGCATTCCCGCCTCGGGCGAGGGCACGTACCATTGGGTGACTGCCACCAACACTATTCCCGGCCGGTCACCCGCCACACGGTCCGCTCTCCTCCCGCCAAAAGGTCATTGTGCGAGGGAGGAACGAGTATGAGTACGTATATATCGCCACAGGACCTGCGCGAAACGTACCAGTACGTGATTGAGAAAAAAAGAGGAGTCTCCAAGGATGCTGATGATGAAGATGATGAGAATGATGATGATGGGTGAGAGGGTGGGACACACGTTATCGCCCCGGTCACCGCCCTTCGAGTTGCCTTCGAGTAAGGCAGTGCCATGCCACCACATACAAACACATATGCGCACAAGACATACAGAGAACAGAAGACACCAATGGCACTCACAATACAAAAAATAAGCAAATAGGTTTGTGATGATTAATCAATCTTTGGGTGTACGAGGTAAGGTGCCAGCTGGTACTAAACGGTACAAGTGGTGCTCAATGCGGACCATCCGAGTAAAAAAGAGACACACGGTTTAGTTTGGAACATGAAAACAAGAAAGGATACAGTAACACTTTCAGATAATTTCGAAATCTTGTTCAAACAAATCCCTGTGTTTCAACTTATGTTCCGAAATGAGAAATCCAGAATCCCGAGCGCCCTTGACCTTTAAAAATCAATCAAAAGAGGACCTAGTTTCCACCCCATCAAATCGAAAGTTTTCGTTTTATAATAAACCGTCGACTAGTTGTGGTCTCGTCCTATTCTTTTCCATGTCAACTTTCTCTCCCTCTCTTTCCTATTCACTTTCTTTTCTAGTTTCACTTTCACTCGCGTGCCCGGACGTTCCTAGTGGTCACCTCTTATTTCCCCACTTTGTCAGTCAGCTGTTCTCTCTAGTTTACTTACAATTCTTGAAAAAAGCTTGGATTCGCCGGTTGTAAAATATCCAATAGTGAGAGCACATTGTCGTGTCGGAACGAGGATAACATCTTGATTTCTCGAAAAACTCGTTTACACGATGCCAGGTTTTGGAAAACGTTCGGCATTTTCTTCAGTGCGACTCGTTTACCGCTCCTCGGATCCGTTACTGACCATACAACTCCAAATGCTCCATATCCAATAGGCCTGTCTGGCTGAGTATCTTGTACTGGAGGAGGGTAGAAGGGTTGAGCGGCGGCAAGGATCGCATTTGACGATACGTGGGCGACCTGGAAATATGATAAATTGAATACATTTCAGTAAAGTATTTTCAGAAATATTTTGTCAAGCTCACCCAAACTAGTTTTCGTAGATACTCGATGAATGATTCGATAATAGCAATCAGAATCATTACGATTACAGGGAAGTCAGAATGGTGTGAGTGCCAATTGTTCTATCTCTAATTTTTTCGAAAGTACAACATTTAGATCAAAAGAAACGCGGACAGAGAGCACGTGGTTCAGATAGTCACGTGGTGGGCGAATTTGAGGGTGTAGAAGAAACGTGTTTGAATAGTGAAACAGATAGAAATAAACTACACGTAGTATCGTTCGACGATTGGAAACAATGCGGAGAAGGAGGAAGAGGGAATCAGATAGGCACAGAAGCTTTGCCCGATTAGATTGCCAGTCCAAAATGATGGAGACGTCAACAAAATAGGGGACGCCAAAATAGATATTTCTCCTCTACACTCCGCAAAAAATGTTCTCTCTCTCTCCTTCTTTTCGTGGTTCGACAGTGGTGGCGCCACCAGTAGAGTTTCATTGAAAAGCAAACAGTGGGATCCAATGAGAGAAGGCAGAGAAGTAAGCAAAACACAGTGTGTAGCTAGCACCTAGGCGCGACGAACTGATCATCTGATCTCATCATTATGATCCTAAATGATGACGAGAGCTATCTTCTGTCTCAAGTGCCGAAAAACTAGGATTCTTCAGAGAGCATAGAGCACAAAGTTCTTGCAAAACGTTGTTATTTTAAAGGCTTCTGATAAGTTCCATCTGACCGTCTGGTCGGTCGGGTGAGTGTCAACTGACATTTGAGTTTTGCGAAGAGGTCAGTTAATGGATATTAACTGAGCAGAAACTAAAACTAGATTTTTCAGAGTTCTGAGCACTTTTCTGCTTAGTTTCTAAAAACAAAAACATGTTTTGGGAATCGAATGCTCATCATCCTAAGAATTTGATGTTCTGGTGATGATGTTCTTACATATTCGGATTTTTGAATCTCTCGGACAAAACGAAGAGCAATACAAAAAACACAATTAACGTAAATACTTTTCCTCCCTCTCAATGGCTTGTCGTCGTGCGCACACACGTGCGTCATTTTCTCTTTTTCTGAGAACCGAACATCATCAGCTGGGAGTAATGTCTATGTGTCATGGATTTTTAGAAAATGAGAAAAGAGATTTCCAGACACATATAAACTTCCTTTTTTTCTCGTATTTTTCGTAGTCTTACTCATCGGAATCGTTGCTGTTCTAAGTGGATAAGGTTCAGTAGGGTTCATTGAAGTCATCAGTCTATATGAACTTTCAGTTTTTCTTTTTCGCTCAGACCTTTTTATAGATCAAAATTGTCCTAAAGCTTCCTAGGATCAGACTTAAAGGGCATCTAGTTTAAGAGCCACAATGATGACGAAAAACTAGACTGTGCAAACTAAAGAGAAACGAGAAAACGAGCGGAAAGTGCAACACGCGCATAAAAAAAAGGACATCAAGACTTTGGAGTGGCAGCGGTGACGGAGAATTGGATGGTGCGCCAAGGCACGGGAAGACAAAGTACGTGTCATCCCAGGTACAAATAAAAACTTTTGATAGTTAAATTGGGTCAAATTGGCGAGAAATTAAGATGTTCTCCTATTCTGATCAACTTGGCATTGTGCCAAGTATATATATTCGATACGCAATCAAATCTGACCTAACCTATTCTATTTAGTATAAGGAAAGGGGGTACTTGGCATTGTGCCAGTAATATTAATTTAGTGGAAATTTGTTATTGTCACAAAAATGAAACATACCTGTGGTTGAGTAGGAATTTGCTGCACTTGTTGCTGTTTTTGCTGATTTTTTTCGTAGCACGTCGTTGAACCGACGGCTGCCGGGTGAGTATGTGATACAAGAGCCATGTCACCTGTAAATTAGGATTAATTATTAAAAGATTGACAGAGAGCATCTTTCACTCAATATTAATGGAAACGTTTTTTTTCGAACGAAAAAAGGATTACCATATATCATGTCCCTCATTTTTTGATTGTATTGATCGCTTGAGTTTTCAATTTTGTCTTGGGCCTTCAAAATAAATCAACAGTTGAAATGTGAATCGAAACGAGAAAGAAGGATGTGAGTATCAATTTGAATAGGAAGAGATTGCCGTGAAGAGATGAGATTTCCAAATAAATTAGTGTTTTTAAATACACACACAAACGTCGTCACTGTGACAAAATGTGGAATGGGTGTGATGGTGGGGGCCAGTGGAAGAAGAAGGGGGGAAAGGCGGGCCGTCCGTGGGGCTAACCTTGAATGCCAGGCAGTTCCTCCCTTACTCACACCACCAACTAACACCGAAGAGATTCAGACACAACGAGATAGCCTAAGAGAGATAGAATAAAAAGGCAAGAGACGCAGCGATATGGACTACTAGTAGTGGTCTCCTTGTGCCCATGTGGGAGAAGGAGGAGAGTGAACCTTTGGGAGGATGAGACCGAAAAGAAAAGACGAAGAAAAAAGAAGGAGGAAATAGGAAAAAGAAGGAGGAGAAGGAGGACCACGCCTATATTCGAATGCCCTTGTGTGGGGAGGGAGATACTGCTGCACTTTTTATATAGGCTACGACGGAAAAGCCCTCCCCGAAGCCGACCACACAAAGTACAAGTTCAGAGCATCCCTTCTGATTCACAGGAATATATTCTATTCAAGGGCAATGTACTGAAAGTAGATATCAGGGGCAACACCTGCAGAAGACTTTTCCATAATAAGAATGAGAAGATCAAAATTCAGTTTTCTGCCACTCTCAGAGCACCCATTCAAAAATATGAATTCATTGACGTCTAACGTATGTGACGCCTAGTTCGAGAGTATGGCAATAAATGTGACGTTTACGCCTTCTTTCCGGTAGTCAAAGAGCGTCTAGAACAGAAGAAATTGGGTCTAGAAATTAATATATGATGACGAACTAACCTAGATGTAGAAAAGAGAGAATAGTGACGCAATTAGATTATGTCGGCAAACATAGCAAACGAATAAATTATTAAGGCGAATGAAAAAACATGAGAAAAAGGGAATGAAAAATCTAAAGAAAACAGATGAAAAATCAGGATTTTGTCTCAAAATGTGAAGAATTGCGGGGGATGATATAATGTTACCAAGGAGATTGAAATTCCAAGTAAACAAACAGGAATGTTAAACCAAAACCTATTTCATAATAATCCGTAGATCTCTCAGAAAAGCCAGAGTGTTCCTTGTATCTACATTCACAAGAACTATGAGTCATGATGTACGAGAGACGTGCTTTTCAAGAATGATTCTAAGAATTCCAGAAAACGACGTCGCCTACGAAGAATACGAGTGAAGAAGAGAACTGAATGAGAATAACAAAAACAGGGAACATCAAAAACAACCTCTTAGTACTGAAAAAAGAGAGCAAAATAGTTTTTAGGTCATTGCGGTCGCAACAAGAACATAATCAAATAGTGCAAAAAAGGAGAAAAAGAGAGAGAGAGACCTGATGTACTTTAAAAGGTCGTTCTGATCAATTTTGCGAGGGACATGAATTTTCGTTTCGAATGGATTGTTCTTAATAATAATTTCTCAGAAGACTTACCAATTAATTGATGATGAAGATGTGCTTGCTGCTGCTGCTGTTGCTGCACTAAATTCTGTAGATGATGGTGTAATGCAAAGTGAGATGGTTGATGTATCACTGTAATCAGAATCATTTTAATAATAACATATGATTCTTGCTTCACAAACCGTCGGATCGTGGTAATGGATGATGAGCCACTTGAGGCAAATGATGATGATGGTGATGAGCTGCTACTAGCTGGTGCTGTACTGATGGATGAAGCGGAAGATGTTGATGATGAGCGGCGACTGCTGCGGCTGCCAACTGATGCTCAGGAATTATACCTGAATTGCATATTTGAAGATCTTATTTTAAGACAGGGAGATTTTTGAAGTTTGCTTGTCTTTGCAAAGACCGAAATTTCGGATTATTTGAAAGATTAAAAATCATTTTTCAGTGAAAACATGTTTTTAATTGATATGATGTATGAACATGAGAGAAGGAGCACCAAATAAGGTTCGAGAAGCCTTTCAACCGAGATCTAGATCTCATTATAATACTTTTTGAAATTATTTTTTAAAAGATTTACCTTGACTCAGAATCTGTTGCTGTCTGGAGAGGAGAGCTGCGTGAGCTGCAGCAAGATCGTAGAGTTCAGTTGATGATGAGCTACAGCCGGATGAACTGCTTGAGCCTGCAAAAAAATCAAAAGATTAATAAAGAAAATTTGGAAGATAATATATATAAACACGGAAGCTTTTGGAACGGCATAAGAGGAAGAAAACAGAGAAAAGAAAAGAAAAAGAAACTAGAGTTATTCATTCATGACGAGAGGACACACACACTTCTTCCTTTATAATTCAGAAAAAGGAAGAAAAAATACGAAGAAAGAGGAAGCTGAAGGGACGAAAGAATGACTCAAAAGCTACCACCTCACTGAAAATGAATCAGTTTTGTTCTCTTTTCGCAACGAGATTAAGTTCAGTTGTGAAAATTTGTGGAAAATATGAAAATGAGAGAAAAGGAACAAACAAGGAGAAGAGGAGGACGGATGGAATGTGTCCTCCGTGTCTTTCTGCGAGACGAGAACGATGAAGAAAGTGAATCGAGATAGTACGCATCGACGTCGTCTTCTTCTTCTCCTTCTAACCATCCGATCTTTTCCCCAACCACCAGCCAACACCGTCTTTGATTACTACGTTCGTCTGCGTCTGCGTACCATCTCGGATCTGTACGCGAGCGCGCGCACGCACCGCCTGGTTGACCGACTGACTGTGTGCTAACATTGTGAGACCTCCTTGTCCCTCACTACCTGCCGCCATGGCCGTACCACGTACATTGGGTAACCTCCGCAACATTGTTCGAATCGTCCCCCTGAGGAGTTTCGAAATATTACAGGACGTTTAAGGATTTCACTGGGTAAGAGAGCGGGAAGAGGAGAGATTGGGGCACGGTAGGTTCACATTTCTAGAATTGAGAAGTGGAATTCGCTAAAAAAAAACTGTAAGCACTTCAACAGTTTCTTTTTTTTAATTTCTCAATACTTCGATGATATATTCAAAAGTTCTAGGGATAGTGGTGATTTCAGTTTAAAAAATATCTAGAAGACTATAAATCTGTTCACAGAAAAACTTTCAGTTTGTAAAGTACATAGAAAAAATTCATGCCAAACGGATCAAATCAGTGGCTGATGACTTGCATGAGAACTGGATCTAGATTTAGAAGATGAGACGAAGCTTCTAGCTTCTGATTCTGCAGATTTAGGTGCCGCGCCCGAATGAGAATGCCAATTGAATCGGAATCGGAAAGCTGATTGAATCGGAGAGATCAAGCGAACTGTACTCTAAGACTTTAGAAAAGCTACAGCTGATCACAAGCTAACAAAGAGAGAGCTCGAGACGGATAAACGGGGAGGAAGTATATGAACTAGAGAGAGTGCAGAGACAAAAGTGAACGACCACCCAGCAGCAGCAGTAGACAGACGAACCACGAATTCGAATAGTATGCATCCAACAGTGGTCACTCTTCTTGAGGAAACATCAACTAGACAGAAGACGCAGAGAGCGCGACGGTGAGAGAATGGTCAAGACTAAAGAGATGCAGAGACAAGTACTCCATCCTCACACATCTGACTGACCACTCAAATGGGAGGAAAACGGACGGGAATTGAGGAGAAGAAAGCTGGGAAGAAGCAGAAAAGATGAACTAGGGTCTCCCGAATTGCTGGCTGTTACTGCTGGCTGCCCCCTTGCTTCGACACATAAACTACTACTATTACTACGATTCTGCATTTCGAATTTGAATTTCAAATGTGCGTTCGGCTAATTTCAACTGCTCTACTGCACTGAGAAAAACGAATATCAATGTTTCAAATAACTTCTGAGATGTTTCTGATTGCGATTTCGGTCTAGAACGGATGGGAAGAAAAAAAGATTCAGCCTTTTCAACAACTAGTAGTGAAACTTAAAGAGGAATTCAATACAAACTTTTATTTGATGTAATAATCTCAGAATGATATCCAGAATAGAAACGAGGCTTTATGTGCTATTTTTGTTGTTGTTATTGGACTGACGAAGTAAAAAAAAAAAACGAAAGCTAGCAAAAAAGGAACGCCGACTGCTTTCCTCGACGACTACTATACAAAAAATGGGAAGAGAAATACGAAGAAACAAACAAAAAACCGGCTGAGTATTTAGAAAGAAGCAAGAAAGGAAATCCGGATGTACGTATTTGGGGTTTGGGAAAATTTTTGGTTTTTATGAAAATGTAAATTTTGTATACTTAGGCACCGCTACTGTAGATGGATATTAAATTTTAAAAAATTGAATAGTAAAATGATGAGAAAAAGATTTTTGCAGTTTGAACAGCAGAAAAATATTCATTTTGTTAAAAAAAACCGTTTTTTGAAAAGAGCAGGTGCGCTCTAATAAACATAAACGGCGGGAGCTTTGAAAATAGCAATTGCTACAGTAAGAAACATTCAACTCCGGATATGAATATAAGGGCATGATAAATGAAGAAAAACAGCTTGCAATTCAGAAAACTTGAAAACTCGTAATTTGGAAAGAAAAAAAAAGAAAAAAAGAGAATATTTGGATACATAAATATGCATCAAATAGGTAAATAGGTAGAACTGATGAAATCAAGGTCGAATCTAGAAAAGTGACACCTCAAATTAGATTCAAAAGTAAATGATCACTACATTTTTCCTCCAAACATTCCAACACAACAACTGTGTGTGTGGCGACAAATGAGGAGACACTCTGTGATAAACTACTGATAAGTCGGTGGTCGGTTGAAAGAAAAGAGGACCTGAGCGCACCGCTCAAAAGTCTTCAAAACCCCAAAAAAAGAGAGAGAGAGGGTTAACAACAACAAAAGGCAGCCGAAACGGGGTGATGACTGAGAGTGGAATTCCAAAAATAGCTCGGATAGGTTCTAAACATAGAAACGAAACGAGGCGGTCTTTCCGGTAGAGAGCACGGTGCGCCGCCGGGACGCATGCGCCGACCGCACGGAAACAAGGCTAGCATCCGAAGGAATATTTGTTATTCCCCCCGTTCACTTTCTCTCTCTCTCTCTCTCTCTCTCTCTCTCTCTCTTCTTACGGTTCAATTCTATTTTTATCCGCGCAGGGGGTCGCTCCGTGACTCGACCGTTTCTATTCGTGTCCTCTTCTCCTCCCCCTCCGGAAAAAAGAAATTAGAAAATAGAACGAGAAGAGATCTCTCTCTCTCTCTCTCTCTCTCTCTCTTTCTCTCTCTCTCGCTCTCTCTCTCTTTTAAAGCACAAAAGAAAGAAAAATTGAGAAGAGCAAAGTTTTTGAACATGAAGAGAACGAACGATGCATGAGTTCTGTCGTTTTGTTTGTGTAATATTTCTACTACATTCCATTCAAATCGAAAAGAAAAACGGGATTACTGTCGGAAGAGAATGAGGATTTTGGATCTAAGCATACAGTATTCTCCTCTCACGATATTTCCGTATAGAATGGGAATACTGTAAAAGCAGATTTCGAATTCAGTCACTTTTTTGAAAAACCTAAAACTGCTCAATGGAAATGGCTTTCATAATTCAAAATTTAAACAGGAAGGGAACATGAGAATACTTAATTCAGAAATACAGGAGGAAAGAAATAGATTGAGAAGAGAAGAAAAGAAAAAGGAAGTGAATGATCGGAAGCGGTAAGAATGAAAGAGAATGACTAAAAGATAAGAGACTTTCACATAATGAAAAAAGCCGTTCAGAGAAAGAGAACTTTCTCTTCTCACATCACCAAACTTCATATCGTTTTCCTCTTTTTTTTCTGTCTCTCATTCACTTTTCAGCTTTCACTCAGCCGCCTTCCAGAAGAATTTTAGTCGCAAAGAGATTTCGATAATCGATGATTACGTTTGGAGAGAAAGAAAGAAAGAGAGAGAGAGAGAGAGGGAGAGAGAGAGAAGCTTTTCGTAAGCAAAAGAGGGAAATGCTAAATGGAATGTAGTCGTCAAATAGGTTGCGCTATCGTCAGCTGACTAACGGCTGAGAGGGTATACTGTAAGAGGAGACGATGAGGCGAAAGAGATGAAAACGAGGAAGAGAAGAATTGAAGACGTGGAAACGACGGCAGAGGCTTACCGAACAGGTCTCCTTCTTTTGATTCGACGACGACGACGTCGAGGGTGAATTGCTTCTTCTTTTTCACTTTTCGGCTTCCCATAGAGAATGAATTGAAAACGAGGGCAAGAAGTGCTTATGAAACATGCATACAGTACTTTCCCTCTTCATCAGCTGAGGAAAAGTTGGAGGAAAAGTTGAAAGAAGGGCCGAAAGGTTCTCGAATAAGAGACTCAAAGATCAGAATTCCATGAGAAAAACTTCATTTTCCAACTTGTGTTTTTCCCTTATTTTTCTAGGTGCCATCAACAAAAACTGACTGGAGAACAATGACAATAATCAAGTATTCGACCCGCCGAGCTCTCTTTTTTGGCTCACAGACGGCAGATGATAAGCAAATAAACGACAACAACAACAACAACAAGTGAGGGAGAATATAGAAAACAAGTCTGGAGAGAGAGAGAGAGAGAGAGAAGAGCCAACGGAAGAAGTGTTCATCTGTCTTCTCGAGATGAAAGACGAAAGGGCGGGGATTGAAGGGCATTCGGATACATTATCACACTGTGAAGTCAATGCGAAAATTCCGAAATTTCTTACGCGACCAGACACATTTTCATTGTGTGCTGCTTCCATTGCCACCGATTTAACTGCTCTCACTCATTCATTCAAATTCAGAAAAGAGAAGGAGACAGATGGCTTAGCAGATGATCGAAAAGTGTCTAAGGAACGCGAATATGGAAATTTTTGAGAAAGCTATCTTCAAAAGTTTCAGAAATGTGTCAAAAGTCAATCGCATGTCAATGAAAAGTTGAATGTGTCAATTATCAGAACATTGAGTTTCAGATGTCTACAAGAAATACATTTCCTTATCATTTTTCGATTATTTCAGTTTTTTGTCAAGATATAAAAAAGAATATTTCATAAGGTACTCAGAGACACAGAGAAACAAAGAAAAAACTGAAAAAAAAAGAAAAAAGGAATGGTACGGGTACCAACCGGCACTTAAACCCACCGATTGAGTCAATAGAAAGGCCATCCCGGGGGTAACGATCAGAGAAAAAAAGAGAGAGTGTCAACGGAAAAAAGAGTTGCTTTGAGCTATCGGAGCAAAAAGGGGAAACTGTACAGAAAAAAGAGATCTTTGACAAGGAAAAAAGAGTTAGAAGAGGGGTTTAGAAATGAGGAAATAAAGAAGAATTGGGGATCAGAATTAGGAAAAAAGAGGTGGAGTTTGATACGGGAAAGATGAAAGAAATCAGATTTTGAACTGAGAAGACCTTTCAGAACTGTCCGAAATATTCTCTGTCTAAACTGTTTCTCATTTTATATACGAATGGATGATTTGAAAAGTAAAATGGTTTCATTTCAGAGATAATGATCTAAAATAACACGTTTTCACTGAAAATAGGATCCTCGAACAGTACTTTGAAATGGTCAATCGCTCGATGAAACGATTCGGAAACTACTGATTTTACCGAAATGTCTGCGAGGTTTCAACAGAATGAGTGAGTTCTGTCGAATGATTTTTGGGAAACTATAAGAACATTTGCAACATTAATTGAGTCGATAGACAGTGTAAACAATCGAAAACGTGATGATATTGTTCTGAACTTGTTGATTGAAAAAACATGAACATGTTGATGAACAAGTGTTTTTATACTGATCGAATAGTTGATCATTTCAGTTATAATATAGTTCTGGATGATGTTTGAAAGAGTCTTTGAATCTTTTAACAGTATCATCAGAAAGAAAGGATTCACAGAGGAAGTTCTGACTGTATTTTATATTCATCGATTTACGTCACAAAAGTATTCTCATAGATATAATTTGTGAAAAGATGACAAGTGAACTTTGAAATTTCAAGTTCCTCTCATTCGACTTTTTTCAGAGAAGAGAGAGTTCGAAGAGAATAGAAAAAAGAAAAACCAGGAATGGAATCAGAAATAAATTGGATATGAAAAGTGAGATTTGTGAGAGTCCACTCAAAACTTTCTTTCCAAATACACACATAAAAGTGCATTGGGCCGTTGACTAATGATGTCGACTAAAGTAGGCGGAGCCTCGTTGTTTCTACACTTTTGACGTGCCTGCTTCTATTGAACGTTCCAGAAACGGAGAGAAGAGAAATCGCTCGTTTTTTCTCTCTTCTTCCAGGACTAGTTCTCTCTATGACGACGACGATTTGGGAATGAAAAAACGAAGAGAGAAAAGAGGCTGCTTCTTTTTATTTTTGCCGTACTTTCTCTCTCTCTCTCTTTCTATTTGTCTGTGTGCATTATGTTTGCGCAACGTCCGCATTTCCGCGGACTGCCGCAATGACGATGATGATGGCGACGGAAAAATGGAGAAAACGCATGTGTGTGTGCCGTCCGTTCCATTCAAAAATCATTCGATGTGATTGAAGGAAATCATAAAATATTCCGTTTTGTCACAAATTCTTGAACTCCAAACAGAACTATACGAAAAACGAAAACTGTTTGATTCTGAGAGAAAGAGAATTGAAGTTTCTAGCAGTATATGGTCATATCAAACTACTAGTTGTTAGACATTGGATCACTCGATCAGGATAAGAGCCAATACTAATTCGTTCGGAAAGAATCTGAAGTTTCGAAGGGCTCGAATTCAAACATTTTTCCAATTACGGTATTTTGAATTCTTAGTGAATGTGTTCTAGTTGATATCTCCTTTTAAAAAATATTTTCATTCTACAAAAGAATGTCACCAAAAGAAAAAAGACTTCGAATTCCAGAGTCTGAGCCTAGATTTGTTCCGGAACGCAGGTTCGAAAACAATTTAGAACCCACTTTTCGGAATGAGATCTTCCAAGTTCGAATTGATATCTCAAAAAAAAAAGAAAAGAAGAGTAATTTCGAAGAATGATGTAACTTCGCCCTACTGATGACTAATTGCATCACTCGAAAGTGTCCAACCGGATTCCAACAAGCCAACCGGAATCCTCTTCCAATTATTATTATTGGCTTACGACGAAAAACGTTCGTAGGATTCCCAAGTGACTTTTGGTACTCGAAGAGATGAAAACGTCTCGGGAGTTGAAAATTCCAGAATGATTGGCACGTGGATAAATCGATCGAAAGAGTCTCGATTGTCGAATTGGAAACCGTCACAGTGATTGTGATCAAGTGACGACGTCATCTCTTTTTCAATGAAGAAAATGGATTATTGCGTAAACAACTTAGTGAACCAACAACACTAGAAGAATCAGAAAATACAGAATATGAATAGGAAGAAGTAGTAGTAGAAGTAGTAGTAGAAGTAGTGAGAAGTCGTCAGTCATCCTTATAGAAGACGTCAGAAAAGAGAAGAACAAGCTAAGAAATGAATTTGAACTGGTTTAGGATCGTCAGTTTTACGCAGCACAACAGACAAATAAACTTTTTTTCTGAATGCATTCACTAATTTAGAATATTATTCTTTAATGCGATGGAACGAGATTGAAATTAAAAAAACGAAAACTGAAAATTAAGAAAATGAATTCAAATATAGATTGAAAAAGGAAGAAAATGGAAAGAGAGAGAGAGAGATAGAAGATCTACTGTAAGGATACTGTAGAGGAGCTTATTAGTTTATATTAGCCTGATCAGTTTTTCGGGAAGAAGATCATAAGATCTGGAGAAGAAGTTCAGAAAAAAAGGAACGGTTCGGAGGAGAACATAATGGATTCAATCTAGTTTCCCTATTTCAATGAGTTTGCACAAAACGGTAAGAAACCAATTGCCAAATAAACCTTTTCTCTCTCATAATACTATGGCGCGTCGCCACCGCGCGTAACAAACATTCAGTCGCTGACAATCTGTCTGGCGGTTGGAGAGTCTCTGACGACTACGAAGCGGCGGTACATGTGATGCATATTTGCCTGTTTTCATGTTTGTATACACACTGACAGTGGAAGGAGAAAAGAGACATACAATGCATTGACAGAGGCATGAAAGTGAGTTTTCTATCTGATTGGGACGAATAAAACTACTGAAACATCTAAAAATGTGCTCCTGATTATCAGATTGTCTGTTTCTTCTAGGAAGAACTTATTCATTTTCCTTTTACAATTCTGAGAATCGGATTCGTCTTACTCAGTGTTTGAAAGTACCGGAAATGATCTAGAATTGATGCTGCCGATGATCTCATTGCAGGAATAGAACAATAGAGAAAACGACGAATTTAGAGTCAAAAAGTGATAGTTCTTTGATTAAAGATGTCCAAGATTATGAGAAACATGAGAGATCAACAGTTGAAGAACTATAATAGAGGATGTTTCATTGTTAGTAAGAAAAGAAAGAAAGAAGAAAAAAGAATAGAAATCTCACCTGCTGATTCAGAATTTCCAGCTCCATTGAACTGTCCTTCTTGGTTTCTTCCCATTTTCAGTTTGTTTCTTTTCTGATTTTGGTGCCGACTGCACCTGAAAAACGTCTTTTTGTATTAACTTTCCGACGAGTCAGAACACCAATCTAAAGCTCTGTTCAAGACATTCTGTCACAAAAAAGAGATGAGCTATCAGTGGTTTCTGTGCTCAAATATTTTGAAAAAAGATAAGAGAATGAAAAAAAGAATAGTGAAAAGTAAATAAGGAATACCTGTTTTTGTGGCAATATATGTATTTTTTCTGTACTACTGATGACTTGAAAGACGGTTGGACCCGAAGAGAAAAAACTGAAAATAAATAAGAAATTAGAAAGAAAGAGGGAAAAATGACTGAAAGAAGAACAATGGAAGTGTAATGAAATTATGGAATAGAGAGACAAGGTGAAAATGGAAATCTTCAAGGTTGGAAACGAGAAAAGGAGTGAAACTCTTTTTATACCGTATCAATTGCGTAGGATCATTCTTCTGTTGTGTGCCGTTTTATCGCAAATGACGAAAAGGATGAAACCCAAAACTTCTCAGACTGGAGCTAGGATAACAGTAAATTCTCGAAACGTCCAAACTTCTATTGTAGAGCATTAAGCTCGATTTGTCTACAATTTACAGAAGAAGTAGTCTAGGCGACGAAAACCTCATATTAATGGTAATCCTCCTGTTCAGACAGTGACTCTTTGAGAATAATCTCAATTGGTTTCTTCTAGATATTCTGAAGTTTCAAGTGTAAACTGACTGTAAAGTTTCAGAAAGACTTTTTCTTTCAAAAACGTATAAACTGACACGAAAACGGACGAGAGGGACTACTGGGCTTCCCGTTTTTCGTTGCTCCAACCACTCCTCTCAGTTGCACCAACCACGCAATGACATAGTGTACGTGAGCCCGGATACTCCAGACAATAGTAGAGAGAAAAGGGAGGAGGAATGAAGAAGAAGAAGGATGGAAAAGAGGGAAAGTAAAAGTGAAAGGAGAAAAAGAAGAAGAAGAAGACAATTCAGAAACGGAAGAAATTGACAAAGAAGTATAAGAAGAACATGGATCCAAAGTAATAGGAATGCATCTAAAATGTCTAGGGACACATGCACTTTCATTCTTTTCAACACCCCAAAAAATTATAGACGAATGAGCAGAATAAGCCTCTTTTGGCTTTTGAGAGGTCTCATTAAAATCGGAAAAGTTTTGAGAAAGAGCTCGATCTCTTTCACGGAAATTTCCAATCTTTCTATCAGAAGGACGATAAGATTGAATTAGGCGAACATCCAAAAAATGTTTGAACCCGAGAAAAGCTATTTTTCATCAAAGACGTACTGTGATAGCTTTCAGTTATCTGACATACTTCGGATTTCTAGATTCTTTTCACAATGAAACGGATTGACTTTTCATAGTAAATTGAAGAAAGTTGATTAATTCATCAGTCTGATTTTACCAAAACACCGAAAGATTGATCATACAGTAAACTTTAAGAAAGTTAGATTTCGAAAGGAAGACTGATACGGTTCTTCTAGTGGATCTTAACTTAGTTTCATTGTTTTGGAAGCAATCGAAAGCGTTCAGAAAAAAAGGAATGAGTTACGGTAATCAAGATGAAACTCTTCACTTGAAGTGTCTTCTTCCTTACCTATCCAGACGAAGGTAACTAGAAGAAGTACAAAAGAAGAAGGAACCTGTACAGTCCCTTATTTCTTTTCTTCTTCTTCTCTTTCAATCATTCTCGAGATACAAGAAGAAGAAGAAGAAGAAGCAATAAACCAGTCTCAGTGCTTTTGCCTCTCTTTCTTTCCTCTTTTTCTTCTTCTTCTGAACGACGAACGAACGATAGTTGGCGGTTGAAAAAGTAATAAACGTAAAGCGATGGGAATTATGATTTAGGGGAAAAAGAGCGAGGAAATTGGAAACTATAAGAAAAAAAAGGAACGAAAACTTGTTCATTTTGGAATTTCAATCCTCGAAACAATCGGAGTTTAAATGATATTCGGTCACAGTTTTCCATCAAAAAGGGCAAGTCCACTTCGGAATGTAGACAGAAAAAATGGAAAACTGACCGGATTATATATGAAACTAGTCGATGAAATGAAGAAGAAACGACTAGAAACACGAAGCGATGGATCACTTCAAACTGAATAAAAATTGAGAGAAAATGTGTGAAAAAGGTTCGGAATGCGTATATTGTATGATGAAACAGTGAAGTGACGGGATGAAATTGGAAAGTTCCAGAACAAAAGAATTGGGAAAATTAGGAGTTGAGAAGGAAAAAGAAAGGGTAGAAACTCAAAACCTGCTCATTCTTCAATTTAGACTTTTTCATATTATCTGGAAACTTTCGATCAAAACAAGACATTCAAAAATTGCACAATGACTCTTTCTGAACATTATATCTCACTTATCAGTCAGCTTTGAAAAGAAAGTATGACATAAGCGCAATTTCTAATTAATCGGTTGGTGATTTGAATACATTTTGGTGTGGATAAAGGATGCCGTTCTATTAGATATCACATAGTTGAAAGATTGATGATAACTTTAACCAATGCCAGTTATGACTAATGGACTGCTTCGAAACAATTGATCTGATGACACCTTTCGAGAACAAGAACCAAATTTCAAACCGCGTATTTAAAGTAATGTAAATACCGTAAGCCCATTCTGATTTTCTATTGAGTCCTTTTGAGTTTTCTATTGGATCTCGTTTCTCTTTTGCTGCTCCTAATATCAATCGTTTTTCGAGATATCTCCCGTGAACAAGGTCAAATGAATGAGGTCAACTCAAAAGAGACACTTCAAAGAACGAAAAAAAAAGATTGCGGCAGGGAAAGAGCAGCAAGTCGTCCGTCCAAAGGAGCAGAATTAGAAAAAGAAAGAGAGCACAAGAACCAATTTCCCGGGAAATTTTACAAAACTTTTCCTGTGGATTGTGATTAAAATAAATCAAAAATTGCTCATTTTCAGATGAAAAAAGAAGTATACACTGGAGAATAAATTGAAGGAAAAGTAGTTTTGGCAGACATGATTTATGAGAAATGTATATGGAAACGATTCTTTAGATGATTGAATGTTCACATAGATTCTTCCGATGAGATAAACGTCTTTGTGTTCTCTTCAGAAGGATTCTAGAGAGGGACTCATATGAATGACTTGATAGATCAATACAGTATCCTAGATACAGTATCTATCTTTTGTAGTTTTTAGACGAAGTATTTGAATCTGATATCTGGAAGGAGCAAAGGAAATGGTCAAACTAGTATACTTTCAAAGACGTTTTCCACAGTAAACACCTGGTTATATGACACCTGAGTACACAAAAAAGTTTTGACTATAGCCATCCAAAAGTTCCAAAAAGAATAGGAAAGGAGAGAGAGAGAGAGAGAGAGAGAGAGAGTCGACGCTTAAAAAGAGGGTCCCACCCAGTAGTATCCCCCCGCGAGAGCCGCCCGAGAACAAGAGCCACAAGGGCGTCACATAGACCTCTCTCTCTCTCTCTCTCTGTCTTTTTTTCTCTTTCTATCTCTCAATATTTCGTATTTTTCTGCTCCCTTTCTTCTTATCCCGTCCGTTTGCTCGAAGGTTCGTAGCGCGGGCACAGAATAAAGCAGTTGGTCTGTCCAGTGGCGTCCGGCGTCCGGCGGAGCAAAAAAGAGGAGCACCCATTGCAGTATCTTCAGGCGTTTGGGACGAAAAAAAATAGGAAAAGGAGAAGAAGAATAAGAAGAACACATTCTTATATACGACGTCTTCTTTCTTTTTTTCCGCCATCGAAGAAGAAGAAGAACGAGGAGGAGGAGAAGAAGGAGGAGGAAGAGAAGGAGGAGCCAACAATATTTTCGTAGGTGGTGGTGGTTTGTGGCAAATGAAACATGAGCCAAAATGGGAAAGAGCTGAACAAATGGCAATGCCATCGGCCTTTTTTTGATTTTTGGAGAGAGGATACATTTTTCTGAATGTGTGGGAGGATTTACTCTTATACAACGGTATTCATATGTCAACCTCTGACGGTGTCATTCATTTAGAGGGAATCGGTATACTGTAGATGAGAGGAATCAATTCAGAGGATATACTTTGAATGAATGGATTAGGAGAAAAGAGAAATTGATTCAGAATTAAAGTGACACTTACAGAAGACCTGTAAATGGTTTCTTATTCAGATTGAAATTCAAAAAAAGTTATCCAAAAGGTTTCGTTTTGTTTCAAGAAGTTAAAGACGAAAGAGTGATTGTAATTAATCATTTCGAGTAGACGAAAGAACGAAAAACAGATGGTTTGAAGGAGAAAATGTGTCTAATTTATGAATGAACAACATGCACAGAATGGTCGAAAAGTGAATAAAATTGAAGGAGAAATGAAACATTTTGTGACCAGGTTTTTGAAAAATTAGTGGACGGAACGATATATATTCAGAGAGAGAGAGAGAGAGAGAGAGAGAGAGAGAGAGAGAGAGAGAGAGAGAGAGAGAGAGAGAGAGAGAGAGAGAGAGAGAGAGAGAGAGAGAGAGAGAGAGAGAGAGAGAGAGAGAGAGAGAGAGAGAGAGAGAGAGAGAGAGAGAGAGAGAGAGAGAGAGAGAGAGAGAGAGAGAGAGAGAGAGAGAGAGAGAGTGGAATGAAAACGAACAGGTGAATCAAGAATGAAGGAATAAATAAATGAATGAATGAATGGAAAAACGGAGAGTGGAAAAAAAAGAGAAAGGGATCGAGAGAAAAAGAATATTTGTAGACGGATAATAGGAAAAATGATAAACAAAAACTGAAAAATAACAATAACGGAAATGAAGGAAATATAGGAAAAAAAGAAAAAAAATAAAATTTTGTTATTATGATAAAATGGAAGAAGACACGAGACATTCTCTGAAAGTTTTTCAACAAATAAATATATTTGAATAGATGATTCCAAATGTAGAAAGAGCTCATTTTCTACTCTCGGAAACAGGAATCTAGAAGAATCAGAAAGCGATTCTCACCTTATCCTTCACTGATTGAACATAAACAAGAACAGAGAAAAGTAGTTTTTCAGAATAAAAAATCCATAACCTTCGTGATAAATCTCGAGAAATAATTGGAAAAATAACTCAAATCTCTTTTGAAATCCGAAATAAAATTGTGAGAAAACTCTGATTCGAAATGCCAATTTCCGATGATGAAAAGAAAGAAAAACGTGTGAGAATCAATCGTTTTTTTGGAGCAACAATGAAAAAGAATTGATTGAAATGCTGAAGGACGAAATGAAACTCGTGAGACACTTTTTTTTTTGAAAAAAAAACATAAACTTGTTTCCAGGCAACGAAATGAATTCATTCTCGATTCGGATTTCGGAAGAATTATGGAATTTTGCATTCGAAGGAAAAACTTTTATTAGAGAGACGGGAAAAGAGCATTGATTTAAAATCGAATGAAGGAATACAGTAAGTTTTAGATGACAAGGGATATTGAGACAGAATAATCGCAGAGAAGGAGAAGAAAATGAGCTCCGATATAGGTTGTTACTGAAGAAAGAGCAAATCTTCTGAAGAGAAAGTGGTGATGACAGGATAGAGAGAGACATTTCAACCTGAAGTTTATTCGAACGTTTGTTCCATGGCCATCAGGACAAATGAAATGAAGAGAAGAACTCAAAAGACATATGAAATCCCATAAAAACAATCCTCTCTTCCACCATCACCAATCAGTTTCGTTACCCTTTTTCCATGAATTTTCCTCATTTCGAAAATCGAAAACGAAATGGAAATAAATCGAAAATCCTGATAGAAAAGTGAAATTTGCGGATTGGAAACGATGGAAAGTGAAGAATTGGTGAAAGGGAAAAAGAAGAAAGTGACACTGAACAACACCGAAGAAGACTTCTTCCTCTTCTTTTTTCTTCTTCTTCTCTCGATTCGAACTGTCTCCCGGATAACGATCGACGACCAGGAACCATCCAAAAACCGAATAACAAAAAGGAATTATTTAGATTTGTTTTCCTATATTTGATCATTAATCAGTTCGTTTCTGCCACATACTTCTCTCGGTTTTCATATTTTTTACTGGTTATTCAATGAAAGTTTCCAGAAAAGAAATATCTTTGTTTAACAGAATGAAATGAATGAAAGGAGTGAGCACGTTTGATAAAATGATAAAACAAGAAGTATTCTGAGGTGGTCTGATGATTGTTGCCTCGTTTGCATAACTAGAAAAAGGAGAACAACCGATATGTTTAATTTCCGTTTTCCATATCTGGGTAAAGCTATGAATGAAAAACTAGAAGATATTTTTCTCATTCCAACATTCCAACATCTTTTTCAAGCGATATAATTTTGTACACAGTCCAAAAACCGATCATTTCACTTAACCAATGCTCAACATTGAGTCACAAAAAAACAGAAAACTTTCAACAATTTTTAGGAATATAGTTACTTTAGTTTTATTATTGATTGCCCAGTCAAACTTCCAAAGATCTCATTGGGTTAGAATTAATTCGACTTCGAAAACAATATTTCACATCGAGAAATTGTTCAGAACTTTACCTGTAAGCGTTCAAATGAAGGCTCCCGAAGTCATGAAAACGACTATTTTCATTTTAAATAAATGTTATGAATGAATTTCCTATTCCAAGAAATACGGTAAGTGGCGTTGTTTCAGAAGGTTTGGATCACAAGGTAATATCTTTAGAAAAACACAGTAATCCATTTTCATTTCCAGTCCAAAAACTATCAAAAGAGACAGAAAACGGAAAAGAATGGAGGGTTTTATTCTGGAAGTTTCGAATGAAACAATCAAGAAAAACAAGAGGAAAAGTGAGAAATGTGAATGTTGAAAACCTCCAAAAAAAGTCAGTTAGTACTCGAGAGACAGTCATCATCAGCTCTCTTTTTCTCTTCTTTTTTCCCTCTCTATGTCATTTCTCCTCTCTTTTCGACCGCCTGTCGTTTGACCGAAAAGTGCTGAGAGCGGAAAGCGAAGTGATAAGAGATAGTGAAAGATGAAGAGACGCAGAGAGACACGAAGCAGAGAGGAGCGGACGAAACTGTACACCTTTCTCTCTCTCTCTCTCTCTCTCTCTCTCTCTCTTTCTATGTATGTGGGTGGTTGTGACTTCGAAAAACGATAGCCACGTAATAAAAACAGAAAACTATGCAGATGGAAACCATGGAATCATTTTGATTGCAGATGCAAATGATCCAGAATAATAGTCGAAAAGATTCAATAAATGTTTTATTTCATCGAAGATATCAGCAGAAATATTGTATAATTTTGCAGATAAATTTCAAAAAGAAATATTCGTATGTTCTATGACAACATCTTTCATTCAGTGAAGTCTTCTGTTTTCTCCTGGATCAATTCGACAGAAAAACCAACTGGAACGAAGAAATCTTCTAGAACTTTGTTCGATCATCCAACCAGATTCTTCCTATTCTTCGCCTGTACAATATTAATTAATAGAGATTGAGACACAAAAAGGGATCATCGAATTAAGAAATGTCGTATCAATTTATTTGGAATTCAGAAATTTGAACAAAAAGGAATTGACTGAATATCACAGTTTTTAGAGATTCAATTTCGAACCTGAAAATATTCAAATTTCCAAAAGAAAACTTGAAAAATTGATTGTGGACGTCACGAATTCTGGAGTCAACTTGATCTTTATTCATACATTTTCTCAAGTTTCAAACTACTTTTTCCAACAGATTTCTATCTTTTTCATGCTCCGACAAAACACTTTTGTATCGCGGTTAAAACGAATTATCTGTGAATTTTTGTGGATTCATTCGGATGAAAATGGAAAAAGTTTATCCGAAATATGTGAAGAGATTCAGTTTGAAAGAAACGAATTTAATCGTTTTTTGGAGGAAAAATGAGTTACACTGGTTTTCAGAAAAAAAGCTGTTCAGCTACCTGTGATTGTTATTTTTCTCCTGTGCTCTTCTTATTAATGTTTTTTAATTGAATGAAAAAATCATGGCTTTATGGACGTTAAATTACATATACATTTGTAGGTGAGAGTATGATAATCCCAATGACCGGGGAAGAAGATGCTAGGGAAGGGGAAAAAATGTGCAGAAAACAACTGGAAGTAGAAAAGAATGAGTTGGGTAGGGATGAAGGATGGGGAGAAGGATTGTAAAGTTTGACTTCATATGAATAATGATCAATATATGGAGTGAAATTATGAAAAAATAGGTAATCAGAAAAAAGGTGAAATTGTATAAATATATTCGAGACTACGGGCCAATAATAAGTACAGAAAGATAGACAAAACAACCGTCAAAAACAATGAAGTTATGCCAAATATTGGTATTCATCGTTTTGATCTGTTCTCTGAATATACATCTTCTCAATAAGGTCTTCGATGCTTTTCTTGATGAATGGAACATCTGGAGAGAATCTTCCTTTTGTTTGGTCCATTATCTGAAATTTAATTTAGCGAGTTAAGGAATGGGAATATGACTCTCTGTTACCTCTGTTACAAGAGCATTATGCTTCAAAACCTTTCGTGTCTTCATTATTCTGACTATTGCACATTCCATGTAGTACTTACGATCCTGTGAGACCTGAAAAGGACAAATTTTAGGGTATTTAGGAGCGAGGGGGGAAATCAAACCGTACCGTGTTGGCAACTGGATCCTGCTCCTTTTCGACTGCTTTGTTTACTTGTGGAGCTTGCAGTCTGAACTTTATTCTCTTCTGTGACATCGACTTATTCAGGTTCAATATCGAGTCGGATGTCAGATTAGGATCATCACAAGTGAGAATGGATGCATCAACAATCGTGCGAAGTGTTTTGAGAAGATAATCTCCACTGACTCCGATTTCTTCTCCAATTTCCTTGGCAACGATCGAATCTCTTCTCTCGAAGCACAACAACGCAGCCATTTGATAAACATAAACCTGCACCACGTATTGTTTATCAAGATAGGTCAGACGAACATCTCCTTGAGACATGTTGAAAAGCCACGTAATCTTACGACCATTATGCTTTCCGGTGTAAAAGTTTTCAAACTCTTGAATGACGGGGAGAAGAACCATTGGCATGTGGAAATTGGAAACTTCGAGAGCGGTTTGACTGTTCGATGAGTTCGTTGAGACTTGTGGAGCATTTAGTGGCCAGCTTCCGGCTTGGAGGATCAATGTTTGAGTTGGGACGTAAACCGATTTCTTCTCTGGATGTTCCTCTTTGATTTCGGAAATATGTTTGTCGAAATTAGTTGAAAGTTCATGACTGAGTCCGATATCCGTGAACATTCGAGATAGTTTGCTGGTAAATTCGTATCCACACGCTTGCTTCAATTTATTTATCATCAACTCCTCAGCATCCATTGACACAGAAGATCCAGCTATCAGTCTGTTGGCAAGCATTTTAGAGTAAAACTTTTGGAACACATCCTTGTCCTCAATATAGCGGAAAATGACAATGGCACTTCCTAGTTTGACTTCCAAATCAGTTTCTGATAGTCCTTTCGTGGTTTTTTTGAGCAAGCTATCAGTATAACGTGCAAGTCTTTCGCTGGCTTTCGGGACAGTCTGCCCTTGTTCTTTCGAATTCACAACTCCTTGAAGTGCTTTGTCGAGCCCACTTGAGAACTCTCCATCATCCATGAACACGACTGTCTTCATATCGTTAAACTTATTATACACTTTCAAGACGTTTTCAACAAACTGCTGAGGCACATTATCACCAGAAAGTTGTGCGATAGCTTCAAGTCCCTTCTTCTTGACATATTCTTCAAACTCTTTGACCATCACAGATAAACCAGCTTGGATCGGTTTAAGAAGACGATACATGTTTCGTAAATCTTTGTTCTCCTCGTTGGTTATCAAGTCATGACAAACAGCGTGTAGTTTTTCTTTATGAGCTTTTATCATGACTTTTTGGCAGAGAGTGATCACTTTTTCAACAGAAGATTCATGAAGATACTTCTTCGCGCGTACTTCTTCTTGTTCCAGGAGCAAAATTACTTGTTCCATGTACTCACTACAGCTGAGCTCGGAAAGCATCTTTTGAGCGAGAGCAGAATAGTACATTTCTGTATCGGCGAGAAGTCTGAAAACCGAAATTCAATTACAACTATCTTCGAAAATTCACTCACGGTTTCTCGAAGCTTTCCTGATAGAATGCAGTAATAGACTCTCGGACTTTGTATCGACCTCCTTCTGCTTGAACTACCTCAAAGTCGGTTTCTTCCATTTTGACGAAACTATTAATGACCCCAGAAACTACATCCGCCGCATTAGGCAAATTCCCTTTGCGATCTCCATCAATTGCAACAAGAAGAAGTTGAACGAGTTGCGGGAGAATGTATTTTACCAGTTCTTCTTTCCAAATCTCCAGAGCAAGCTAAAGTTTAAATTATTTTTCCAAATGATATGATTTACACTAACACATCCAATCTCTTTGATATCTGGAATCTGAAGGAAAGCAGCGTATTGTGAGAAGTTATCCAGATCGGTACATCTCTTTTGCTTCACAAATTGCTTGTTTAAATACCTGCAACATATTTTCTTGATATTGTTGAAGAATAAGAAACGAACCCAAATAAACGATGAATATAAATAGCTCCTTCATGGAAAATTCTCCACATTTTGTGATATTCTTGAAGTAAGAGATCTGGATCCACATCCACGATTTCCAAACGTTTCTCCTGTACATGTTGTTTTACACACGTTTTTACCTGAAAATTTTAATTGAAAAAAAAACGATTTTGTTATTTAATGTACCTCTTGGTATAATCTTTCGCTGAGTGGGGTTGGAATCGAAACACAAATATCATAAACATCACTGAAAATAAATTTTTTTGCAAAACAGGATTCGCGTGTAAGAAAGGCAGGAATAACAAGTATTCAATCGAAATCTAATCGATTATCAGTTTATAATCCTCCAAAACTTTGAAATTAGGGTTGCGTGAAAATTATGAATGACATTTTCTCACTTTTCATGTTTTTAAAGCTGTGATTAAACAATTTAACACATAATCTTACCTGAATTTGTGGTGCCATTGAACATTTGTAATTGGGCGCAAATTGATTATATCAATAATAGATGGTCTCAGTTCATCCCATACTTTGTCAAACTGCACAACTTTTGGTTTCAGGGAGTACATCCCGTCTGAGATAGTTTTTCTGCAAAGAAAAACAATGATACGCAGATAATGATGACAATTGATGAAAAATCGATATTTTTTTCGTCAACGAAAAGTAAAACGCTAAGGTCACGCGTGATTGGTTAAGAAACAGAACACAAGGAATCTGTATGTTCTCTCAAGAGAAATGAATTGATGATTAGATAAAAGTTATAGAGATCACGTGACACGAGAAGTGTGTTTAAGCAATCTGACCTCGGTTATGCTGATTACATAAACGAGGAAAAAACTCATCAAGTTGAAAACAGTTTTCAGCAAATAACTACTTTGTATGAATTACCCTTTTTTGAGAATCGGTTCCTGTTCGGAATAAATGGCAGAACCAGTTGCTTTTCGACGACCGAGTGTCGTGCGATTTGATGCATTGGGTGTATTCGACGCCAGTGTTGCTGCGGAGTGAACCTCAGACCGGTTTGAGTTCTCTTCGGCGAAAAATTTTAGAGAAAGGTTGACGATGAGGGCGAATGTGTGAAGATAGATTGAGAAGCTTCTCTGAAATGAGTATTTGGATGCGAGAACTAAAGATGAAGCAGATATGAGAGGAAATGGAAAATTTAGAACGAAACAATTTCAAACAGAAATTATAAAGACAAAGTTGACAGGAAGACAGTCAATTTCTAGACAAAAGATTGTTGATAACGAAGTTTTTTTCTGTGATGATAAAATAGTGATTGGGTATAATTTTGAAAGTGATATACGGCATACAGAGATATGTTTCTCGCTCTAAAAATAAATAACGCGTTGCGGGTTACCATGGTGATACATTGAACTCGGCTTTGACGCCAGAAATACTCCAAGACCGCATTTTGCTTCAAATCTATTCTGCTACGATTTACTTTACAGCAAAGCTAACACGTCTTTCACATGTCTTTGAAGGTAACCTTGCATGATTTCACGTTTTTTGGTCATTACTTCTCGAGTTAAGCTTCAATATCGGAAAGGAGAAGAAGAGCATGGAACTGGTGAAATTATTCATCGATGGAGACCACATGGACATACTTTGGCTGTTGCTTGGTTTTTACAATTGTTCTGAGCGTAAATTAAAAAAATATTTTTTTCAGCGCAAATAACAGTGTAATATATTACGATAAGAAGGGCGGTGTGATCGATGCTTTAAATCCGACAGGGTTAGCGTTCCTTCTCGAGAATCAATTAAACATGTTAATTTAGAAAAATAGTTGACATTGCATGGGATAAGGAAGGAGATGTCCTAGCGATTGCGGTTGCAAATACAGGAACAATTTATCTGTGGGATGTGAACTCTCGGAACACAGACACTCTGGAAAGCTCTGCTGCATCATCGAAGTGAGAACACTAAAATGAGAAATTAGAGAAAATCAAATAATTCAGAGAACTTCCAACATGTTTAGCCTGGTCTCCAACAAGTTCTACTCTGGTTGTCGGAAACAATGCTGGTAACATTGTTGTTTACAATCATAGAACAACTCGAAGAGTGGCTGTTCTTGGAAAACATCAGAGAAGCGTTACTCAAATTACAGTTACTCCCGAAGATTTGATTATTTCTTGTAGTGATGACAATACAATTGCAGGCAAGATTTAGGGAAAGAAATCAATCCTGAAACCACTAGTTTTTTAGTTACGAATCTTGATGGAACTACAGTCAGCACTTCAACCACTAATGGAGAACCCACAAAATTGGATTATGGTTCAGTAAACCGAAAAGGGGGTAACGGACATACTATGATAAGCGCAGTACTTGGAAAACGAATTTTGATGCTCGCCCAATTGAATGCACTGGACGACCCGGTTAACCTTCAATTTCAAGAAAAATATGGGGTTATTCATTCCTATAAATGGTTTAACGACGGATACATTCTGATCGGTTTCGATTGTGGATACATAATTTCAATATCAGCACATCGAGTGGAAATAGGGTCAGAGCTCACAAGTTTTTTAGAGTACCGCTCTTATTTGGCATCCATCGCTGTGAGCACATCATTCAACAAGCTACTAACGATTGGAGATAACACGTGAGCTCGTTTGATGACTTATACTCTCACTCATTTAATTTAGTATGAAGATCCGTGATTTGGATGAGCTGACGAATGTGACGATGGTAACCGAAATAGACACAGAGAAAAGTGATTGGTGTACACAGAAAAAAAATTTAATTTCAAGTTTCAGATTTAAGCGAAATTGAAGTGACTGAAGATGGTCAGTTGGTAGCTGTTTCCTCTCAATCAGGAGTTCTTTCCGTTTTTGTCACAAAAATGCCAACACTAGCGGCCTCTTACAACAACTCGATTTGTTATCTTACAAACCTTACTCAAGTCACAGTTGTCGCTGAAGTTGAAAAGAAAGGTTCGTCAACATTGGAACTTGGTATCGAGCCAACTGTTATGGGATTGGGACCAGTGAATCTAGCAGTTGCAAGCAACAACACAGTATTTTTCTACGATTATCACACTCCTGCTCAAATGCAAGCTGCCCAACAACTCCAATCTTCACAATCAGCAGCAGAGAAACGTAATTTTCTTTCAATCTCTAGTTAGGTAATGACATATTTTCAGCAGCAATTGTTAATGCTGAACCAATCAATCGAGTAGAATATTTATCTACAGTTTTGAATATTCAGCTAAGTTACATGTATGCAGCTGTGAACTTTGGAGCAAAGCTACGCTTGCATCGAATACGTAATTCGGAGGATAATCCTTCAATCGAGTTTCCGGAAGTTAACCGGAACGCAACTCTTTATGCTTACGCTCTGACGGAAAATTTTCTAATTTTCACAACAAGTGTGAGTAATTTGAAAATTCAAAATTGAAAAGCAAAGAGAAAATACAGCGGAAAAAGTTGAAACTTAAGGCAAGAAAAAAGAGAAAGTGAATCGAAAAGCAAAAAATCAACGCGTTCAGCGGCGCGAAGCGAGACTTCGAGACGAGGCTAAGAAAGTGAGCGTGAAAAAGAAATCAATCGCCGACAGAAAAAGAAACATTTACAATGTTTGAATAGCGCGGAAAATAGTTAGATTTGGAATTAAGTTTGATTAAAAATAATTCATTTGGAGAGAGGAAAATCTCAATTGAACGATTTCTATATTTTTGTGTGAACACAGTGCAGAAAACTGCAATTACAGTAGTCACACGAATGAGAAACCATGAATGGGAGACGTTTGCACATTAGAAAAGAACAAGAAACAGTCGTGTGAATGCGAATTTAAAATATTTGAAACTAGGTATGAAAAGTCGAAATGAGTTAAAATGGTTTCAGAACAATTATATAGTGTATTTCTCACTGTCTGAATGGGCTGTAGTTAGTGAATATCGACACGTTGTTCCTGTTCGTTATGTATATCCACATCCGATAAATGTAGTGTGTTGCTGTTTTGATGACAGATTGGATTCATTCATTTATTCGTAAGTTTTGATTACCAAAGTGAGAATTCGACTAATTATTGTCCAGAGCTGTTGACGACGAAGTGTTCAAATTGCCTTCAGTTGGTTCAAGTGCTCATGTAAGAGTTTTTGAATATAAAGATGTTTTCAGAAAAAGTTCTTTTCAGTATAAAGGTGCAATGTGGGAGACATTCACAATCGACAGAAATACATTCGCTGTTTATGATTCCCAGAATATCTACGTGTTCTTACTTAGTAAAGAGCACATTCAAGGAGATTCAGTGATTTATGTGAGCTCTACACGTCTTCCACATGCATATACTCCGTTGTCACTCAATAAAGGAATCGTGACGTGTCTTTTGAGTAATGGAAAACTTTCGTCAGTTCTATTGGATTCGCATAAAACAGAATCAGTGTATTCGGATAAATCTGAAGCTGTAATTGATGAACTTCTGACAAGATCTTTATTAATGCACAGGTAAGTGAGGAGGGAGAGTATGAATAATCAATGAGGTGTACAAACAGAATAAAACGATTCTGAAATTACTTCTACCAGTTTTCTAGAGTGTCAAATGGATCCCGGAATTGTTCAGTATTAGTTGTAGTTGGTCTCTGAATGAGATTTCATTTCAAAAGTTCAAACAGAATAGTTTTCTGAAAGTCAACTCACTGTTGAAGCGGCCGTTGATGTAGGTACAACCAGCTCTTGAGTTGACATTACAGTATTCCTAGTTGGTGATTGTAGTGTAGAAGGTGTGGGAGGAGTTGCATAAGTAGGATCTCTTGGTGGAGGAATATCACTCATTCGAATTGAATCTGGAACAGTAACTGAAAAAGAAATTCTGATGCTTTACTCGAGTATTTATTACTTCTTGAATTGTTATCATATCCATACATAGCGGCATTCATTGTTGTTTCCTTCATTCGATGTTTCACCATCGTTCTATATCCCATATAAGCAAGAATTGCAATCAGAGCTATTCCTTCGATAATTGCCACGGCAACTGCTCCGCCATTGTTCTCCACCACTTTTTTACCACTATCATCATATTTTAAATGGACATAATTGATCTATAAACAGCTGATTCTTGTTCTCATTGAAAACACTCATAACTTACAGTCAGATGAACTTCTGTTGAAGTGATTCCATCAAATTGTTCAATTTGAACAACTTCTCCTTCTTCTTTTTCCGCCTTTTTTGTTTTCTTAGTAGTAGTAGTAGTAGGTGGAGGAGGTGGAGGAGCTACTTTATTTAAAGTTAAAGTGGCAACTGATACTTTGTTGGCAACTGATTTCTCATCAAACATATATGTTCCCGTGTAGTTATTTGTTTCTGATATGCTTCCATTAATATCAGACACCGTTGCTTCTAACAAAAACGAAATATTCTTGAATCCATCGAATGCGGCCGTCGAATTATAAGTGAATGTTACAATAGCATTGTTCGCTATTTGAACTTCATTTTCACATAACGGAGTTTCTTTAACTGCATCAATCTATAAATTCTATTCTCTTTAGTCGGTTCTCTTTATATGTTTACTGTTAAATTGAGAGATTTTCCACAAGTAATGATTCCAACGTCTGAATGAACTTGAATTGTAGTTAGAAGAATTCCATCAAAACACCAATAAACTGGAAGAAGGAATAGTGCTAAAAAGAGAAATCGTTGGCGATTCATTCTGAAAAATTAATATTATTTCAGATGGTCAACAGCATGGAAAATATGTATTCATTCGAATGACGGGGCACATTGGAATCAATTTGCAATGGCTGCTTTACTAGATTCTGATGTTTCTATGGGTAAACAAAATTGAGATTTGAAAGAAAAGAATAGATTACTGTAGACACCAAAAGGCATTTTGAAAGATTATTTCGTAACGGAAGAAACATTTTAAATTTCCATCGGTTCCAATCACGAAATTCAAAAACTCTCTTCTTGAAGCTACTTCTGAGTTGATAATCGATTAATTCAGAAAACAGGAAGGTCGAAAAAGACATCAATAAACATCAAAAATATTGAAAACGTTCAGTAAATTTGATGTGTTTTAAAACGTCAAAAACGAGAGTTTGCATCGTGTACAAAAGTGAAAAATAGATAAGAAAAGGAATAATTGATTGGTGAAGTTGATACCAAACGAATCGAAAATGAGTCATTTCGTTAAGACTCTAACAGACAATCACTGATATGGGAGTTCCGATGGAAGAGTATATTATGAAATTGTTTAGGATATGACGAATGATTTGTTTTTAATTTATAGTTTTTGAAACCAAATTCATTTGAACGAATCTTTAATATAGATAGGTATTACTGTATCAAAATAGCGATAATTGTTTCCAGCGATTCGAATTTTCCGTGAAATCGGCGATGCAGCAATGGTCACTGCCTTGGAACAAATTGAAACAATCGAAGAAAAAAATCTGCTTCACGCTCAAATTTATACAATTTTGAGCAGATACGACGATGCTGAACGATTGTATTTAGATTCATCAAAACCAATTGAAGCACTAAATGTATGCTTTTTCATTCATTTTTCTTCCTGTAATAGAATTAAGTGTTTCAGATGCGACGTGATTTATTGGAATGGCCAAAAGCACTTGTTTTAGCTGAGACAATGGATCCAAAAGAAATTCCATTTCTATCAAAAGAATATGCTCAGGAGTTGGAGCTCACGCAAGTTTCTCCATTTTATTACTGATTTGATTCAATGAATTTTCAGAGGAGATCATGCGAATTCTCTTGTAAATTATGAGAAAGGAGTTGTAGAAAATCCAGATAATTCACCAGAACTTCAAGAACATAATGAAATATGTCAATCGGGAATAGCAAGAATGGCAATTAAAACAGGAGATTTGAGACGAGGAGTTCAATTGGCAAAGCAGTTGGAAGGAAGAGTTGTTAAAAGAGATTGTGCTATCATTTTAGAACAAATGAAGGTTTGTTCCAATTTATCCATGATGTTCAATCGGAATTTTCAGCAATTCACTGAAGCAGCTCAGCTATACGAAGTCGGTTTGTTTTATGATCGAGCAGCGGCTGTGTGTTTGAAAGCGAATGCTTGGGCAAAAGTAGGAGAGTTGTTGGAGAAAGTGAAGAGTCCGAAGATTCATATTCAATATGGAAAGATAATGGAAAAAGAGAAAAAGTATAAAGTTGCAGTTCAGGTATGGATATTTTAAAGTTACCTAAATCATTCGATATGATGGAAAGCGCTTCTTTCAAATGTTTGTTTCAGTGCTATGAACGAGGTCGGGATTATGATAATCAAGTTCGTCTTCTTCTTGATCCATTGAATGAACCAGATGAAGCAGTCCGTGTTGTTCGAGAGAGCAGAAGCATTGAAGGAGCAAAACTCGTGGCAAAGTTCTTTGTGAAACTAGGTGATCATAACTCTGCAATCCAATTTCTGGTGATGTCTCAATGTGTCCAAGAGGCATTTGAACTGGCTGAGAAAAATAATTCATTGAAGGAATATGCAAATGCAATTGAGAAACATGGAAATATAAGTCAGTCACTGGAACTTGCCGAGTATTATAACAAACTGAACGATATGTACATGGCTGCAAAGTTTTATACTCAAGCAGGTCATTACTCAACTGCAATGTCTCTTTTATTCAAAAACGGAGATGACGAAGACTGTGTTGCATTGGCTGTCGACTGTGGAATCAAATCAAAAGATCCGGCATTGACGAATAAACTCATCACATTCTTATTGGGAGAAAACAATCAAATGAAGGATCCTGCTCAGTTATTCCGTCTATATGTTGGATTGGGACGAACGAAAGAGGCTGCGAAGACGGCAGTTGTAGTTGCATCAATCCATCAGGATAATGGATCATATCGAGGGGCAAGAGATCTTTTATTCCAAATGCATCAACAATTAAGAGAGAAAATGATGCGAATTCCATTGGATATGAATAAAAGTCTAATGATTATTCATTCGTATATGATTGTGAAAACACTGATTAATCGGAAAGAAACCCTGTTAGCTGCGAGGCTTCTCATCAGAACTTGCGGAGAGATTCATCGATTTCCATCACGTGAGTTCATCAGTCAACTCCTTTCAAAATTCAACATCATTTCAGATATCGTTCAAATTTTGACGAGTGCAGTTGTTATCTGCACTCAAGCAAATCTGAAAAAGTCTGCACATAAGTATGCATCTCAGTTGATGAGTCCAGAATATCGGCCAAAGATTCATGAGAAATACAAGAAAAAGATTGAGGATATCGTTCGAAAAGGAGGAAATCAAAATGATATTCCCGAATTGAGTACTCCGTGTCCAATATGTGATGATTCGATGGCTGATTATTCAATGAGTTGTGATAATTGCAAAAGTTTGATTCCATACTGCATTCTTACGGTAACTTATTTTGATAGTATCAATCTTCAATCATTCTTTATTTCCAGGGTCGCCATATTATCGCAGAAGACTTCTCGAAGTGTCCACACTGTGAGATGCCTGGATTCTATTCAGAATTCAGAAAACTATCGAATCAAAACGAGAATTGTTACATGTGTGGAGGAGATCTGAAAGGTGCAATTCCAGAAGACGCGAAAGCTTATTTGGAGAAAATGGAGAAAGAATATAAATAAAAAGACCGTCAAAGAAACCGAAATCTCTCATAATTCCACATAATTCATTCGATTTCGTCTTGAAACTATTTTGATAAAAATTTGCTGCTTTTCTTACGTTCTTTCATTTTTAGCACAGAATAAATCTGAATATGAGAGAGACTTCTGAGAAGTCTGGGAAGAAAAGTTGAAAAAAAATTCAGAACTTGGACATATTCCAATCGAAAAATTTGTCAATTTCTACAGTAATCTTCAATAGATTTTTTGCCTGTTTCTACATTGATTCTTGTTCTTTTTTCGTTTTCTGGTAGCTGACCTCTTGTTTTATTTTGTCAACAATCAAAGTGCTAGAGGACACACGACATGAGACGGTTTCTCACATTACCATCTATATCCACTCTTTCTCTCTTCTCGTATCCCCCCTCTAGTAGCTTCTTACTCTTCCTCGCCCATCCCGTCAAAAACTTGAAGTGGTCAGTATATTTATTTACTTCTCTCTCTCTCTCTCTCTCTCTTCTGCTTCTTCTTCTTCTTAACTCTAGACTCACTGACCTTTCTTACCACCTTTTTCTATCTTCTCAGTTTCATTCTTTTCCTTAAAAAAGAGAATCTCGGATTTCCATTTTCAAAAATTCGAATCAAATGAAATTCCGTTTTGAGTTGTCAAGAGTCTAGTCTAGAGAAGAAGGAATTGAATGATGTTTAGTTTGAATCATATCATTTGTTTCCTAATATTCTCTATTCATATTTCATTCACTTTTGGAACTATTCCTCTATCAGAAGGTCTTCATCAAATATATGCTAGAAATGCTGCAGGTTAGTCAAGGAACCGTAGAAACAACTGGGTTACGGTAGTTAGATATCTACTTCAGATTTGAAGAAACTCGGAGATAACTGCACGAGAAACACAGAATGTGTCTCTGGAGCAGTTTGTCTCGGCACGTGTCGATGCAGAAGTACACATGTTCCAGTCGAAGAGCAATGTTGGAAAAGTGAGCAATCATCCTTGAGACTGTTCGATTTTCTCTTTGATTTCAGAAGTGGAACCTGGAAATGTTGGATGCACTTTCGATGAACAATGTGAAGGTGTTTGGCCGATGACAACGTGTCAAAGTGGACAATGTGCGTGTCCAGAAGAAGAAACACTCATTGAGACTCCTGAAGGAAATGTTTGTGTTGTACCAGGTTCTTTTTCAATTTATTCGATTTCCTCTCTCATCTGATTTTTTTTTCAGGAAACTGTCCGACTAACAATGTTAATGGAGCTCTTTACGAAAGAGCAACTCATCGAGTATCCACGTGTCTCACTTTTACATCGAAAAAAGAAAAGAATTATCAGTTTATTGGATGTGATGAGTATCCAGAAGTATACGATTGCATTGCTGGAACATGTTGTCCAACACGTGGAATGACTTGTATCCAGCCATTAAGTACTGGAGGAACGAAAGATTCTTCTGCAATCGAAGATGAACGATGGTGGTATAACAGTGCAACTGGGCAGTGTCAGCCATTCAAATATACGGGTCAAGGAGGGAATTCCAATAACTTTTTGACTCAATTACAATGTGAATCTTATTGTGGAGGAAGTGAGCTTTCATAATTCAGTTCAGAATACTCTATTTCTTTTCAGGATGTGCCAGAGGAGACCCCCTTCCGTTAGAAGACTCAATTCCCAATTCAAATGACAATTATTTCTGTAAAATACACGTATCGGATCGTCAATTGTGCTGTCCAATTCCTTCATTTATTTGTAGTCCTTTAGGAGGAGTAAACGTGGATAAAACTACAATGAGACCGTTTTCGAATGGATCTCCACGTCGTGGAGCTGATGTTCTTCAACGATGGTATTGGGATACAAATGAAATGACTTGTAAGAACTTCAAGTATTATGGACAAGGAGGGAATTTCAATAACTTCGGAGACAAACAAGAATGTGTCGATTTCTGTACCGCCCGTTTGTGTCCATATGGATCTCCGCTTCACGATCCAAGTGATAATGTACAAAAATGTCAAGGACAAGAGCAATGTCCAGAGACTCACGAATGCAAAGGATCAGTTTGTTGTCCTAGACCAGCTGCCACGTGTCTCCAAGGTCTGAAGACACGAGAGAAGTGTAAATCAGGAGAGACGACAACGAAATGGACGTATTCGACAGAACACAATATGTGTAAATCTGTGTTGACAAGTCGTTGTCTCGTCGGAGACAATCAATTCGATTCGATGGAAGAATGCGAAACAGTGTGTTCAAGTGTACAAGCACAACCGAAATGTCCAATTGGAAGAGCCTATAAAGGACCAGATCAAGTCGTCGTTAGATGTTCTTCTTCCAAAAGATGTCCTTCGAATTACGAATGTATTTATACTGGAACAGTTCATGCTTGTTGTCCTTCCAGAGGTTTTTCTTCTTTTCGAAAACTACATTTCAATCCTTTGATTTCAGAATTCACATGTAATCAAGGTCTTCAAACAGGAACGACGTGTGGAATGTCGACTCTTCAGAGATGGTATTATGATCCAATGCATAACAGATGCAATCAATTCGAATATCAAGGATGCAACGGGAATGATAATAACTTTGTGACTCGTTTGGATTGTATTGAAACATGTCATCGATCAGAGTGTCCAGATGGTGGAGATGCATTAATTGATTCAAGTAATGGAAGAATTATATCATGCGAAAGGAATGATGATTGTCCAAGTACTCATACGTGTTCTAGACAGGTGAGTACTGTACATTAAACAAAAAACGACAGCCAGAATGTTTATCTCATTCAAAACAATATCCAATTCTGATTTCATTCATTGAATCAAATATACCAAATTGAATTCTAAACGACACTTTTCTTGTATTGATCGATGAAAAGATCATGAGCTTCTTGAACTCCGGCTTCTTCCATCAACTTCTTCTTTCGGAAATAGTTAAGAACTACTTGATGAACAAAAAGATATTGAGCGTCCGTCTGAATTGAATTATTTCTTTGCTCTCGAATCTTCACAAGAATCTTATCCGCATCATCGATTGATTGTCCAGAAATCAATTGATCCATCACGTATTCCAACATCACAACAGATCCAGTTCTTCCGATTCCAGCCGAACAATGAACAACTATCGGTCCTCTAAAAGATATTTCTCTTTGAGAATTGACTAAAACAATTACTTTGATGGTCTGGCAGTGTCAAGTAACTCAAGAATTGCCATATCAGCACACGGAACTCCACGATCCGGCCAATCATTCCAATGGTAGTGTGTGGTTTTTAGAGTTTCATTATTAGGTCCTTCGATCAAAATCTCCGTCGCAATTACCTTTGCTTTTGCTTCTGCACGAAATTTATACTGAAATATTGAAAAGTTTCTTCACGGTTTGAAAAGTATTTCTCACTTGAGAAGAAGATTCAAATTTGACAGTAATCTTCTGCCCTTTCTCCTCAAATTCCATAGTATCTTTCTTCTTACTCGGATAGTATTCATAACATTTCTTCGATCCTTTCTCTACTAAATTACACAACATAAAGATGAATTCTACTTTCTCTTGAAGACACATGAACCAGAAATCAGCACAAGTTTTCTCCAAAGGAGCCTGTGTACAAATGAAACGTTTGGGATTAGATGGAGTTGCCACGTAGTTTGCATGAATGTATTCATGAGGCCATGGAGATGATAACTTCACTCGATTATTATCGAGACATCCAACGTCTTTGTATCGATTCTTTCCAAATTCTTGAGCTTCTTTGAATGCTTTCATCTTCTCGTAGTCATTAAAACGTTTCATTGATGAGAATTCAGCACGAAGACCTGGAGGCATCTTCTCGAGAGTACGTGTCACAAACTTCAGAATTTGTTTTTTCTGTTGTTTTCTTTCAACAGTAGTTGGCTCATCGAGTACAGTTGTTTTCTGACTTGGATCGATTCCGCTACGACCTTTTCCTGTACGTCGTTCTGGAAATTGAAAAGCAATTTGTTGGAAATTCTCGAAAAACAAACTATGCTGAGACATCTCGAATCGCTTCTAAAGCCGTCAAAAATTGAGAATTGTTGAGGAAGAAATGACAAAAAGTCTGGGAATAAAGTTTATTGATTCTGTTGAGAAATCATTACGTGGATCTTATCTCAAAAGATCATTATTTTAAATAGCAATATTCACGCGATTAAAATTCTTTCCGAATCTATAAATTTCAGTTGTATTCCAATCGAACATCGTGTTGTCCATCCCGTAAATGGATATGTTCTCATGATGCAAATGAAGGTGTCACTTGTGGAACTCCTTCAAAAAGATTCTATTTCGATGCCAACACGGAAACTTGTCTTCAATTCACTTATCTTGGATGTGCTGGAAACGCGAACAGCTTTTCGAATCGAGTTGCCTGTTATCAGTTTTGTCAGAGTGCTTGTGAGTTCGTTTTTGTAGTATTTCATTTATGAATACCCTTTTCAGCGTGTTCTTCATCTGAAGTTGTTTATCAACCATCAAATCTTGATGAACCATTCGATTGCTCATTGAAAACATGTCCAAGACATTTCTCGTGTGTAAAGAATGTTTGGGACGAGACGAAAAATGTTTGTTGTGGAAGTCCGAACTTTGGAGTTTGCTCGTCAACTCAGCATCCAATGATTATGTTTAGTAGTCAACAACCAATGTCATGCACACCAAATACTCAAGTCAGTTGCCATTCTATTAGAGTTCACACAGTAATTTCCTTCAGAACTCTTGTCCTCTTGGATTTCAATGCACATACAGTTCGATTCGAATGCTTTATTTCTGTTGTCGTGGAATCGAACGAATCGATAAATGTCTTCAAGGATCTCGTCCCGAAATCTGGCAAAGTACAGCTGAACCGAGAGCTTGTTCTCGTGATTCTCAGTGTCATTCAACGACTTCTTGCTTCACTCCAATCCCATTTTCATCTGGTCTTTGTTGTGCAAGAATCGATGAAATCTGTCCTGCTACTTTTATTTACGATGAAGAAAAATCATCTGATGGACAATGTTCTCCATTGGAGAAAAATACATGTGGAAGAGATGGGTATGCATTTGAATTCTATAAATATGTTTTCCCATTTGAAAATGAATTTCAGACAATCAGTTTGTTTATTTTCTGATCTCAAAAATCGTTTTGTCTGTTGTCGTCGAGAGGCTCGGCAGATCCAAGCACTGGCTAAATGTCCACCCGGATCGATTATGGAACTGACGAAAACATACTGTGATCCAGAATCTCCGTGCCCAAAAACTCATTTTTGTATGAAGAAATCAAGTGATCGAAAAGGAATTTGTTGTCGACATCCAAGGTATTTCCTCGTTTTGAGCAGATGTTTTCATTCGATTCAAACGAAAAATGACGAAACTTTTATGAGGAAATCTGATTTCATTTTCAGCTTGAAACGAGTAATGCCAATGAAAACAAGAAGAATTGGAGCGAGTTCAAGGAAACAAACATCCAGAAGTGAGTAGAGCAGAATGGAAGATTACAATATTCACTCATTCAGATCGTTGTCCAAAAGGAGAGAAAATTCTAAAAGTGGAAGGAGAAGTGAAAGAATGCAGAATAGATGACGATTGTCCAGAATTCTACAAATGTATCTCTCAAGGACAATCTTCTGTTTGTTGTGGTCTCGATATCACAGAAATCTGTCCCACTCGTGTCTATCCGGCGATTCGTGTTCAGAAGTGTTCAATGTGTGCAGTCGGTTACGAATGTCACAAAAACTATTGTTGTCCTCAAAAAGAAGTCGCTTGTGCTCAACCAATACCTGAATTGAATAATGAAGAAGAATCAGAAGATTCCATTGTTCGATTCTATTATGATTCAGAAACAAATACTTGTCACTCATTCAACTATCGGAAAGGAGATGCTCAATCGTCAACAGCCCAAAATCATTTCTCTGATCATTCATCTTGTATCGAAATGTGTGTTCACAGTCCAATAAACGAAGAAGATCTTGAATGCCCTCATCCGTATATAAATCCATTGGATCATCCTCAAATGTGCATCACAAGTCTCAAGTCATGCTCTGATTCGGAAACTTGTTTGAAGACCACCACGGGAAAGAACTACGTTTGTTGTCAACATCCTCCGTCATTCCAAATGCTTATGAATAATCTTTGTGGTGCCAGTTATCAGCCGACACTCAACAGATCGGGGAATCCCATCAGATGCTCATCCAGCAGTCGATGTGCCAGTAGAATATGTCGACAGAGTCCAGTTCTTAGATACAGTATTTGTTGTCAACGGAGGATACCAAAAAGTATGTTCATTCCATTCTCAAATGTATTTCCTTCAAAAGAAACGACATTTCATTTTAATCCAGTTCCTCATGAAACTATCATCTCTTTCAGCACGCCTACTAATCCGTCCACTATCAGAAGGACAGATTAAGAAGCCAATATGCAGATCAGATGCTGAATCAACTATGGGTTCATGTCTTCCAAGTACGTCAATTCTATTTTCGAAAATCAAATGATGGAAGTTTTGCAGAACTATTCCCAGGTGAAACAGAATGTGAAATAGATGGACAATGTGTTTCTCCATCCACGTGTCTAGATAAACGATGTACATGTCCGAAAGGAACTGTTCAATTTCGAAGAATGTGTGGTAAGACTTTATATCGATTATGACGGATCAAATCACATTTCAAACTTGATTCAAACATTTTTTTCAAGAACTTCGAGCATTTCTTATAAGGCATTTCCTATATGAGCTCACATCGCCTACTGACTATTTCAGGAGGCGATAATCCACTTATTAACCGAAATCTTTTTATCTGAAAAGAACAATGAAATGGGATATATATTTAATCACTTCCTATATTCACTTTCAGCGTCAGTTTGTCCAATTTTCTACAAGAATCAAAACGGGATTTGTGTATGACAAGAAACACAAGAATCGTTTGTTTCCCGCGCAGAGATTAGTGCTCCGCCCATCATTCAACGTCATTCTCTTCGATAAAACTTTCTTTTTCTCTTCTGCTGCTGCATTTCGTTCATTTAAGAAGCAAAAAAGAAGAAAAAGAAGATGGACGAAAAGGCAAAAAAAGAGATTATCTTATTCTATTTTCACATCACTTCATTTGTTTCAATCTGATTGTTTCTTTCTTTTACTCACGCACTTTCTCTTCTCAAAACCAATGCATTTTCACGGGTTTTCAACTTCTTTTCTCTCTTGTTTTTATTTGTTTTTCTTCATAAATTTGATTTTATTTTGTCGATTCGATTTTCTGTCATATGTGCTCTTATAAAAGAGAGTACACTCGTTCAGTTGGTTCGATGTTCAGACTAATTATTCTCATTTTCTGGCTTCTTGTCCAGACTTTTCTATCCTTGATATATCAAAAATATACCAGGAAGCAGTCTGGTGTAATCCATTTGATCATGAATACAACTATAGAATTGTTCTAGTAGATCACCTTCTGTCCAATTACTCTAGAACATCGTTACTGTAGATACACATTCCGTTTGAATCGGCGGAATTTGTGAAGTTTCGATCCTATTTTCCAGAACGAAACCGTCAGAAACTTGACTTTAGTTTCTATTTTTATGTTTCGATCCCATGTTTGCCTCCATTCTTACATCAGAATACTCATTATTCGATTCTGAGGCTTTTTGGAAGATTCAAGAAAAGCCAAAATTAAGAAAGAAACGGAGAAAAAGAAGAGTGACATTACTCAGAATCCTTCCAACGAATTCAATCAAGTACGTTCATTTGTTTGTTTTTCAAACATCTTTTCTCTCTTTTTCTTCTTCATTTTCTTTTCTTTTCTCTCGTAAAACTTTCCATCCAACGTGATCTTCTCTTTGTTTTTCAGCTTTGGATTTCCCTTCGTCATCTTTCTTTTTCTATACTTTTGTGTCCTTTGTCATGTTGTTCTCGGAAGAATCTTCAGTTCTTAAAATATCTTCTGAGCCATAAATAACATCGACCGGTTCAAACGAGTATGTTCTCTTTTGAACCTGGTTGATCCAATGATCAATTCCATGAGCTCTTCGTACCAATCTGAAGCCTTCTATATTTCAAAGAAGATTCATTAACATCAGAAAAACCCACGCAGTTTCTATATATTTGTTCCCAACTAATGATACTTCAAAAACTCATTTTCTGCAAGAGAATATTTCCTTCGAAGTTGTTTTTCGAAAACTTTTCAGTCTACCAACTTCCTTTTTCGTTCAGTTTCAAATCTATATAGTTGAGATTTATCTTTTGAAACATGGCCCCGAATTCCAGGCTAAATATCTTATACAGTCCGATTTGCTGTTCCTTTTTTGGAGAACCCCAGGAACAGTTTCGTTACAGTACTGCTCTACCCTCATGCCCACTAGGTTTCTAAGAAAGTATTGATTATTCACAAACACATAGTTTGTTTCAAGCGCCAAAAACAGTTAGAGAGATTTTTGGTACTTTCCATTTCATGCATTTCCCAAAAACTAGTAATCAATTGAGTCAACTGATCTTCTGATACGGATCACATTGTTTCATTCATCTCCTCCGGGTGGTCATTTCTTTTCTTTAGGTACGTCAACCAAAAATCAACTCAATTTCCTCTTTTCCAAGGGTGTCAAGATTGCGGAGAAATGACAGATGGCATGAAGAGAGGAAAACGAAGAGATTGACATGTTTTCGACACCCCACAAATAAATGTTCCCCTTCTAAAAACTGATGCGTCTAGACTCACACTCTCACTCTTTTCATTCCAGCTCCTCATAAAATTACTCGTCCGTTCTCTATGATGTCGTCATCTTCAGTCATCACTTCTTTCAGTTTCTATTTTCTAATACTTTTTCTGTATAGTTTTACCTACGCCTACTTGTTTTCTTCGTTACGCTACTCGATTTCTTCTGAATCTTATCTCGACGTCACGAGAGATGTTTCAAGAATAGTTCGATCATCATCAGCTAATGCTCACCGAATCGAATACTTTCTTTTGCTTCACTGACAAATATTTCATCAGTTGGTCTCATTTCTAACCTCATTAAAAGGCATCACCTGCTTATTTTCTTCTCTTTACGAATCTTATCATTTCTCAGATTTTCTCAGATTTTCAGAAGACTCTCTTTTCTCCTTCCTCTGTTTTCAGCTGCCATTGTCACAAAGTACTTTCTGTTTTTATGATTCTATTCATTCTGAGATTCAGAAAAAGGCTCAAAGGTTCACTACGGATCACGTCTGATCACGATTCTCAGAATTGCCGGTTTTCTCTTTGATTTCTTTGATTTCTCACGGTCAAGCTTGAGATGGAGGGAGAGAGAAAGAGATAGAGAGAGAGAGAGAGAGAGAGAGAGAGAGAGAGAAACAATCCCAGTACACTTATGACAGAAGTATCTAAAACTCCCCAATTAAATATCTTGCTGGGAGTTCCGTTTCATTTCTATTTTCAGACTCCAATTATTTTGCAGCCGTTTTTCGATTCCCATAGATTTCGAGAACTTAAAGGCGGAAATTAAATCCATGGGAATAAATATTTGCAAATAATTTCCTGGAAGTTCTATTCGTGACTTTCTAAATCCAAATTCATTCGTCGTTCGAATTCTGATTCGTCTATCGAAAACTTCCGGTGACGTCTTCTAAAGTTTCCGTTTAGTCTATTACTGTATGTGTTATGATTATCATTTGACAGACATATCAATTTCCTTCTCTCTTTTCCTGTTTTCAGTAGGCAGAACACCTGAAAACTTGAAAAACAAGTATTGAGTTACCCGATTGTTCCGCCCATAAACCGCCGGAGTTTGTTGCTCACTTTTTCTTTTTTCTTTTCAGCTCATCGTCTACCAATTCGTTGGTTTGAATGGAAAAAGAAATTGTGTTTTGTTGTTCGTTTTTTGAACGAAATGTAAAGAAAAGAATTAGGTTTTCACTTGTTTTTTTGTTGCTAATTCGGTGAAGAGGGATTTCTTGAAACGATTACGGGGTCTTTATGCTCTTCTAATCAGATAGGAGTATTCATGAAGATGAGATCCATAAATCGATGTTAGCGCAGTCTCAATGTCTTTAATTCAATAGAACTGAGAATTCTAACTGATATTTCTCTATGAAAACTTCTCAAAATATAGTTGAAATCAGAGTTGAAAGCATTAAAAATAACAGATTAACAGATCAGGAAGTTCAATAAAAATATTAATTTATGAAGATTTTGAGAAGAGAAACCTATTGAAACATCATTTTTCTCACCCTTTCATTTTGAAAATTTCCATTGTTCATCATCTTTTTCTTCCAATTCATGACGTTTTTCCTATGAATTAGGCGTAGGAGTTTATCGGAGAAAAAAGAGAAAGACCACCTCGATTATCCATAAAATCTCTTCATTTCTAGTTACTCATTTTCTGATTTCTCCTTTCAGATTATCCATTTTTTCTGTCCGAACACGTCATTTCTCGAGTTTTCAGTCACTTTCAAAACCACAAAAAGGGGGTGTTCTACATAAATTATTCATTGTTTTATTCTAACTTTAGTCATTTTTTCTCTCCTATTCCCCACTTTTCATATTTTCAATTATGGTTCATTCAATTCAATTTTCGTCTGAAAGGTTATTCGAAGAAAGAAAGAGAAGATTCGACTGAAATATCCGAGTCTGTGACGAAATAAAATATGACATTTTTAGAATAAATCAGGTTACAGCAGCTGAATTTCTACGTTTCTAGTCTTCTGGCTAAAAATCATTTTTTCAAATCTTTCATCCCCATCCGTTTCTGAAGAAAGAAAGTTTTGTAGGAGTACAGCTGTATATATACATATATAAATGGTTTTTGTACTACTAAAGATACAAGTTTTGATAGAATACAACTGAATGAAAGTAGTCAATGTGGCAGAGAACACTCACCGAATCTTCTAAAGTCTTTCGTTTATTGAAATGAAAAAGAACCCTCTTATAGAAGTGCATTTCACAATAAAAAAGAGAATTCTAGTTCAAAAAAGAAAGTTCATTTTCTCTTTTCTCTTCTTATAATTTCAGTTTAAACTACTGCGAAAAGAGTATTTAATGGTCCCATTCGACCAGAAATACTAGTCTCTCATCATCATTTTCATCATCAAATGAGTCTATCCAAATGATATTTTCTCGCCTTTTCCACCCATTTTCTGTTCAATTTCTCACCCAAAAGTTCATCCGGAAACAGAATTAAAATCTAGTTTTTATCAAGTTCTTTGCTCTTCCGTAATCGTTTTCTGTTTGAATTCCCATCTTCCGGTTTAATGAAAATCATGAATTCATTTGATTTCTTGATTCTAGAAATTCGAATCAAAACTCAAAAAGAAAACGAAACTTTGATGAATCATTTGTTCTCTCTTTCTTTCTTTATTCATGATTTTTGTTTTCTTCTTTTCTCTCTTCTGGAACATCACATCACGTATCCCTTCTGAAGTGTCCTAGACACTGGATCATCCTCAGACGAAAAGCTTCTTTCGGTGAAATAAATCATTAAAGACTGAAAGATTTGACATTCTCATCCAAAGTAAAACTTGATGTCTCATTCGTTTCGTTCTTTAGACTTTTCCTTTTTCTTTTCATTTTACTTTCTTCTTTCAGGATGCCATCACCATTGAATCACATTAAATTGGTTCTGGTCATATCCATCATTTATTTGGGTTCCCACGTCGACACGACTAAGGTGAGAAAGAAGAGAGTTTCTATTGATTATGGGGGAAAAGCGGTTACAATTAGAATTCTGTATATTCAGATAAACGACGCTCCATCCGTTTGTGATGGATTAATTGAGCCAAGTGTTCTTTCAATCGATAAACCACTGGAAAATATCAATGCAAATCGAGGAGAAAGTGTAATTCTCCGTTGTGCATTCTATGCTTCTCCCCAACCGACAATCGTCTGGTATCATCGTGGAAAACGTATCGACAGTCATCCGGCTGCTCACTTTGAAACTCTTCTTTCGGCGACTAATCTCGGACAATCCGTTGTTGAATCTGGTCAGTTTTAAAATGATGTCAACTCTTTCAAAGTCTTTGAAAATGTTTTCATTTGTGACAAAGAAAGTCCATTGTGTTTTTATTTCAATGAATGATGCAGATAGAGTAAACATTCAAGAAGGTCACGTGGAAAGAGAAAAAATAAGTTGTGCCTGGATGTGTGCACCAAAAGATAATTAATTAAACGTTTCCCAATACTTTTTCCGTTTCCAAAAATAACTCAAAAGAGAGAGAGAAATTCATTAAAATTCAGCTCTTCGTATCGATTGTTTGGATGAACGTACTGCTGGGGAATACTTCTGTGAAGCTTCTTCTCCTTGCACTCAACCAGTTGTCACTTCGTCTATTGTATCCATCAATAAAGGTACAAATAGTTCTCATCGCATAAACTTCTTTGGCTAGAAAGAGATATTTCAGCACCGAAATCTATAACGGGAACATGCAAATCGATTCGTCAACCACTTGAATCTCCTCCATTGATCTCTGATTTCACTCTTTCTCGAATCGAACTTCCAGGCGGAGTGACTCAATTGGCATGCAGAACACGTGGAAATCCAGCACCAAAGACTAAATGGTTTAAGATTGAAGAGGATGAATCATTGAGTTCAATTGAAGGACAACGGAATTATATGGTAAGAAAAAAGGAAGAATTCATCAAAAGAAATCATTGATTTCAGCATCTTCCAAATGGCGATCTTTTGATAGTTGGAGACGAGGAAACCATCTCAGAATCATTCCGTTGTGTTGCTGAAAACTCATTGGGAACTGTTTCACAAGATGCTTCGGTCATCTACATGCTGGCTTAATTCCTCTTGCTCAAAACCCCCCAAAAAACTTCATTTTAAATTATTTTTTTTCTGCAGAACAAGAAATTCCTTCCATTTTTCTTTTCTCTTCCCGCCATTTCTACAAAATCAAACACTCCTCTCTATTCTTTAAATTAAAAATAGCGTCGTCTTTTCCCTTGTGAATCTCCCTTCCAAATTTGCGTACCATGAGAGTTTTCATTGTCGAAATAAACAATGTGTTCTGTTTGTATTTATTTGAACACCTTCACATTTCAAATATCAATAAATATTTACAAATAACTGGAAATATAAAACGATATCGTGGAATTACAGATAAACTTGTACAACATTCACTGAGATTTTTTGATAAAAATAGAGAGGTTAGCGGGTTGACTTGTCATTAGATATGTCCTTATAAATCTAAGAAATAGCCGTATAATCGAAGGCAATTGGGTATTTCTGTTCCGGTTCCGGAGACAATAACGGTTCCTGGGGCCAAAGAGACAAATCGAAATGGCTATATTCCAACTGAAGTTCTCTGCTCACATCTGATGGAATAAGGTTCTTGAACTCATCAGATCTGAGCCATGAACACTTTTTCATTTCAGCAGCTGACAATCTGAAAAAAAAACGATTTGTCATCGATAAATCATCAGACTGAATGAATCACCTTTGGTTTGGAGCGAAGGCGAGACAGTTGCTGACGAATTCGTGCAGTTCTACAGAAAACTCGCGATTCAAATGTTCTTGTGGGCGTTGAGCTGAAATTGTTACGGATGACTGATTGGCATCTGTCTGCTTCCGCATTCAGAAGCAGTGCGTGACGTTTGAAATCAGAATCACTTACAAATATCAATACCCATTTGTTGATCGTCTTCCAAACTTCGCCTGTCAACTGGTCGTGGCGCCTGTCCATTTAGTTTCCGATACATCATCTCCAATGGATCAAGTTCACTAAACGGCATGACTCCATTGATAGCTTCACAAACAGTTATTCCAAGCATGTACATGTCAGATTTAGCTGTGTATCCTTTCATATTCTGTTGAATAACTTCCGGTGCCAAATAGTAAATCTGATTCTGAAGATTATCGTCATATTGGAAAACACATTCAAGATGTTGATTCAGTTCGATCATAAAACGGAATCCAGTCAATTTCACATGTCCGGTCGAATCAATGAGAATATGCTTTGATTTCACATCCCTAAACAGTTTACAGTTAGAGTATTGACCACAGAGAACTCATCTCACCTGTGAATATAGCGCCTTTGGTGGAGATAAATAAGTGCGTCAAGCACTTGATGTACAATTGCGGCAGTCGCTTTCTCACCGATTCCAAATGTCTTATAATTAACGACAACATCGTACAGAGACCCGAGGTTCATAGCGGGTGTGATTTGATAAATTGATCTCTCGAATACAAAACTTTGAATAAGGTGGAGAATGTTATCATGTTTCAGAAGACGCAGGTTTGCAGTGTCTTTCTGAATTAACCTGATGAATTTATCCATTTATATCGAAACAAACCGCAATAGCAGCATAGTCATCAATATCATCGATAGAATATTTTTTGATGGCTACAAATGATTTTCCCATTTTTTGTTCTCGACCCAAATAAATGTGACCTCCGGTGCAAGTACCTGTGAACGGATAAATAACAATATAATAGAATTCATCAGTTAGTTACCCATATATCTGATGCAATCATATCCAGCCTCTCTCAAATCTGGAACTTTGGACTCTGCTAAGACTTCTGGTTTCAATCTCGGTCCTATCATTTGAGCGAATGGGACATGTGGAGCCAACGATGACGGCGGGTTTTCAAGAATTGTGGAGTCTGCCATCCTAAAACAAAAATTATAAAAAATTCTTGATTTAAGAAAAAGGAACGAAATATCAATTATTCGAGGAAAATTAACCTAGATGATAACCCTAAATATTCAACATTGGCAACTTTATTTTCATAGAAAATGAAGATGATCCAGCAAAGAGCGGACAGGAAAGATGAGGACTAGTGAAGCGCTTAATTTACATATTTAAGACATTACAATGTTTTAAAAGAGTATAAAAGATATGAAAATCTAAGAACGGGGAAATCGGAAATGTATGAAAAAAGGAATATAATAGAGAGAAAAGCGAAACGAGGCGGTAGAGAAAAAACTTTTCGTGGCTGATAGTTTTCGAAGAACGCGTCATTCATCATGAACGTTTCCAAGAAAAACTGACTTGACTGACTTTAAAAATGAAGCCGTAGTCTGGAAGTAAAGATAGTTATTGAATGGCTTCTCGAAACTAACAGCCATATTTGACATACAATGAATTCTTTAGAAAAGCTACGTCGAGTAGAATAAATACGAATATGGCTATAAGGAATTTGAATTTAAAGAGATGTGGCACTGCCTTCTATGCGAACAATGTATAAATTAAGAAAAGTTGATAGTATTCACTGTCCTTCAACTGTCGTTGGATTGATTTGAAGTTGGTGAAGTTCCATATTGACTTGTTGAAGCTCTCGAAGTAGGCAGTTATTTTTAGTGAAAGGATCAAGATACGCCATTTCACTTTCAGCCATTTGGAGTTCCATTCGAAGATGGGCATTTTCAGCCTCAGAAGCATTTCCTGTTTTTAAGAATATTAATTTTTTTAAACCGATCTTGAAAGTCTACCTTGAGCCTCGCTGATTCTCTCTTTGACATCCATGATTTTGTCGAGTGAATTCGAGACTACATTTTGAGGATGTGGAACAAGAATAGGACAGATTGGTGTCAGCAAGCCAGTTGCAGTATCAACCATCATTGGCTGTCCAGGAGGTGCCGGTGGAGGAACTGATGGGTTGAAACTTTCGGCTGCAACAACCGGTACTTGAACTGGAACTGGAACCATTGGCATTCCAGATTGAGGAATTGTGTTAGCTGAAATAAGTAAGGGTAAAATGAAACTACTGAATCATAAAAGCATGCAAATTATCGATCAAAGTATCGTATCGATAGTATTTTTAAAACAGCCATTATATAATTAAGAGACAAAACGAAAACAAGATCATCCTGTCAGCGTTCAAAATTGTATGTGGGCTTGATTGATTGATAATTTTCAAAAACAGGTCATCCAACTCCACCCACAATTTTGAATAGCCGATGCAGGAATCGGTTGGGAAATACTATCCATCACATGCATCGTACCACAGTCAGATTGAACAGTGGTTGATGAACCCGAAACGACAGGAGCGATTATCTGTTGACCATTCGTTAGAGATGGAGCGCGTGGACGACTTTGAACCATTTCTCCTATCATATTCATCGTTTCTTCGTTTGGCATGCTAGCGAAGCTGATTGGAATAGCTGGAAGATCGATAGCAGGTACTGGAATCATTGCCAGCGGATGATGATCCATTCTGAAAATTTGAAAATAATGAAAAAACTCTATTGAAAGTTTCAACCTGTCATCGAGAACTGAAGATGCGACGGTATAAGAAACATGACCAATCCCGCTGTCTTCTGGATCATCATCGTCTTCCGATGGTTGTAATCGTTTCAAGATCTCGTTTCTTTTCGCAAGAAGCTGCTCCGCATCTGCTCCACTCTCCCGAAGCATTGTGGTGGGACCCCATACCATTCCAGAACTACGATCGAACATAGGGAAAACGTTACCATCAGTCCTAAAAACGCCTATATGAAAAGCAACGACCAAAAAACTACATACGATTGAACCCATATTGTATGAGGCTGTTGTCCAGGAGGCGATGCAGCTGGATAAATCATACTTCCTGTTGGTGATGTTGCAGTCCAAAGTGCGTTGGGAGGAACTTGTACAGGAATCGAGGGAGTCATTGCACCCATCGGAACAGGTGTGGATGATGGGCCCAATGGTTGTTGAGGAATCTGTAAACAACCTTTTTGGAAAAAACGAACACTTGTTTCTTCACAAAACTTAAAAAAGTTAAATTTTTTATACTTCACTGCACTTGAAAAAACGAGAATAGTTCGGACTTTCATTTTTTGGAATATGTAAAATCATGCTTACCATAACTACAGGTCCTCCAGGCATATGTGTTGGTGATTGCATTATGACGACTCTCTGTGGTGCTCCATTTACAATTGCTGGTTGGCCATCTGCTGTGACCACTTCAGCTGTTTGCATGACTGGAACAGAACTGCTCGGCGGAACTCCAGACGCAAGCATTTCTGGTGGAAAACCGATGAGCATGGGCATCGGCCCAGCAGTAGGAATTTGATGTGGTGCACCATTTGGTCTTCGTCCCCGGAATCGTTGTAAAGGAGGAGTCGACATAGGATGAGCATTGATGAAATGAGTTTGAAGTGGTGGTGGTGGTGGTCCATTAGTGAAATGATGTTGTTGTTGAGCATATCCCATTCGACTTGGAGGAATTCCCATTTGATACCGTTTCTGTCGAGGCGTGAACTGTGATGGCTGTTGCTGAGGTTGCTTTGATTTTGCTTGTGGTGAAGTTTCATCACTTTTGTTCTCTTTCTGTTGTTTAGCCACGTCTGGTCTGCTAGAGGACTGCCCATTTTCGTCGATAGGTGGGCAGAGTGGTTGAATAACCCCAGGTGGAGGAACAACAAGTGGTTGGGTTAGAAGGGCACGTCGATCTTCTTTTGGCATTTTCCTCAGATCATCTTGAGAGCAGTGTAGCCGAAGTAGTGTTCGGATCTGAGTTAAACTATCGGCAACCATTTTCATTGATGCATCTTCCTGTTCTGTATTTGCAAAGAACTCCAAACAGGGGATAACTTGAGATAGGAAATAACGGTAGGCCGGTACCAGCATCGAAGTGGGTGAGCTGCAGAGCGTTCGTAGTTCTTCAATTCCTTGTTGATAGGTGTTACGAGACTGTAGCTTGTCGATAATCGACTGCATGTGAGAACGATGTGATTGGTCAGCGTAGAGGAGGGCAGACCATTGATCTGGTCCAATCCGAAGTCCCGACTCAAAGGCAATCTGTACTATTTGAGAATCATGTTCTCTACGCAAAGCATCATATGTTCTGAATTCTTCTTTCAATTGCATCAGTGATGACTCTCCATCTCTTTTGAGAACGTTGAAACAAGATGCTCGGTAGAGAAGTTGAACTACGTGTCCCACGCATGTCTTCGAGACTTGTGGATAGTCGGCAGCAAGTGTCGATACAACATACATCACAAGGTTCTTCCGAGCTATGCATTCACCGGTTTCCAATGTCATCAGAATTAGGCGGAGAACGTCATCCTGCATTGCTGGGCCTAAGAATTGGCATCCTCGAGCTCTCACAGCTGACCACAATTGGCTGCTGACATGAGTGTTACTTTGGATAGAGAGAAGTATTTCGATCATAACACGCTCACTAATTCCTCGGCACATTTTAAGAGTTTTCAGACGACCATCACTTTCCCGCCATTGATAGCATAGAAGGGCAAGAACTTTTCTTTGAAGTGTTCGAGATATATCCTGAACAAACGCATTATTCTCTTTCAAATGTTTTGGGGAACTTACTCTGCTTGATACAGTACCACCACGTTCACTATCCGCTTCCCGGAAAAACTTCGCTATTTGAATCGAAATCTGATCAACGCGTTTTTCATCATCTGTTGTTGCTCCAGAATACGTGATGCATGACTTTCGTGGAAAAATGACAGATAGAAGAGCCACATTTGTAGGATATTCAGAAGGTTGCATTGTCGTCTTCCAATCATCTTGTGGACATGGTTTCGTTTGACTTTCCGGTTTTTCAGCACATTTCCGACATATTACATGTCCACAGATGAGGCTCACCGGAAGAAATGTTTCATTAAAATGCTGAAAAATGCCAACATTTGTCAAATAAAAAAAATTAATATAACCTTGTTGCACACAGAACAACACAATACTTCTTGCCATTGTCCGCCTTGACCCGTTGGAGCCATAGTTCGATCACGCAGTGATCAGCAAATGTGGTATACACGGTATACACTGAAATAGATTAAAACAAGAAAAAAAATCCTCAACAGGCAGATGCACTCACGATAATTTGAGAGGCCAATAAAAAGAAGAGGGAAGGTTTGAAAATCCGTTGAAACCAGAGTTCACATCGAATTTAATCAAGAAACTCTGAGGTATTGTTTGGTTTGCTTGAAAGTTAAAATTGAAAAATAAAGATAAGATGTCTCGCGAGTCGGACACGAAGATTAAAAATTGATAGCAAGGAAAATTTCGAATTTTGCAAAGAAAATATTTTTTGGTAGAACACAACTAGTAAAAATCAACAGATGTGAACAAAAAATAACAAAAAACTGTGAGAAAAACAAAAGGCACTTTTTACAAGAAAGTGAGTGTAGAATAGTTAGCAAAACAAGAGAAATCATTAGCCAAGTTGTTGGAGTGTTTTGGTTCGAAGCTCGTTCGGTGCATTGCCATGAGACGAGATGCCTGAAACAGAGATTACAAAGATTATTTTTTAAGTCGCAGATAACAGAGACGCGGGAGAAATTGTGATAATCCCACCCTCATGGAAAACGGGAGGGTCCTATTTAACAGGATTTAGATAATCACTATTTACGAAATAAATGTTACTATTACAAAGAAGTTTATAAAACGGCACCCGTTTTCGGAGATCTCTGAATTTTTATACGTAAAAAGTACTCAGAAGTGTAAACAAATGTTCTTATTTGATGTAATGAAAGTTCCTTACATATTCCTCCTTTTTCAAAAAAACCCTTACATATTCCTCCATAATCGCTCCTGTGCAGAGTATCACCTTCACGTTTTCTTTACCCAATAAACGAATAGAATGCGATGTTTTGATAAGACATTCAGCTGCTAAAAACGGTGGATCTGCGATTATCACATCGAATGTTCCAAGGAGTTCCGCAGGTAGATTTGTTGGCTGCTTATAATCATATTCGACGAACTCGGTTGGGAATTTCATGCCGAAACGTGAATCGAATTCAAACAATGTGATCTGGATTTGGCCCATTTTGTATTCCTATAGGATAAATCAGATTGCCTTCAAAACTACCTCATATTTCTACCTCCGTCTCGTGGAAGAATTTGACAAGAGTTGGTGACGAGACACATCCAATTTTTGCAGGTCTTTCAGAACTGGACTTCGCAGCCGCGATCCCTTCCGAAACTAATTTTTTCGATGTTTCGTCATCGTACCAGAACTGACTCAATTGCCAGTCTTCGTCAATTTTCTCACTTTTTCCAGATTTCAGATCTTCTAGCTTTTTCTGTTGCTCTGCTTGGAACATTGATAGCGCCGCAAGAGTGTCTGCGGACAATTGAGGAATATCTTCTTCGTCGGACATTCTGAAACTAAGATCATCGTTCTGTTAAATACATTACATTAAAAACAAAATAGTAAACAGAGGCCCAGAACCGTATTCAAGAAAACAATTCAATGAGATGTAACTTTTAAGAAATGTATGTTAAAACAGTCTGGCGCAATACATATTACGGGAAGAATGCAGTGGACAAAAATTCAAATGCAGTAAGAATGTATGGGGAAATATGAAACGAGAATACATACATCAAATATAACTTCATAATTTAGAAAATTTGAAAATGAATAGAGATACCTGAAAAACCCGCAGCTAATGAATCAAGATTTCAATTTTCAGCTTCTTTTAATGCTGTCACTAAAAATTTGGGATTTGGAATTGAAAAATTGGGATATTTAGCAGTTTTTTCTTGAATTCATCAGCTTCAGGTATACACACAGTGAAAAAATGTTCAAGACCGGCTAACTAGTTTGCTGTGACGGCTCCGATGGTGAAGTCGAGTGGAACACGAGCTGATTGTTCGGTTGATGGCTTTGAGAGTATTTTTTGAACTTGAAGAACGGCGCTGTCAGCACGTGATTCATCAAATCCAGTTGCTTTTGCATCTTTTATCACATTGGCTACGTCGTATGGTTTTTGAACGAGTACAAGTTTGAGAACACGGATATCTTCTCCCGACCAACAAGTATCAGCTATGGTCCGTTTTAGCTGAATGTATGCTTGTTGACCACGAATCGAGATACCCGATGATTTCATGAAAGTCGGTCGCAGCTCCTCAAGGGTTTTTTTCAAGCGTTCAGATGTTTTGGTTCCATTGACTGGATTGGTGTTCGCGAAATGTTTAGTTTTGTCCTTCGAGTGTTTCACTGAATCTTCATTGGCCTTCGAAGTAACGGTTATCTGAAAAGACTTAGAGACGGTTGTTATCAAGGATCGAAAAAAAAACATACGTTTTTCAGATGCTCAGAGTTGAAAATACGAATGACTGGCTTGGTGGCAGTGGTCTCTTTGGCATCGACGATCAAAATCTGTGTATTAATTGTGTATATAAACGGCGCTTCTCTTTGCATTTTCAATGTTCGAAACATGATATTCGCTATATAAAAAATTTGTTTTGGAAAAAAATTACCTTCTTGAGAACATCAAACGAAATGACAATCCCTTCAACTGTCATTCCGTTGACTGTTTCAACTTTCACAGTTGCCCCAACTTCGACACTCGATGCGGCTAAGTTACACGAAACCATTCTAAAAACGGCATTAATTATATCGCAAAAAACACATTTTTGTAAAAACAGTTGGAAACGTCGCAAAGGTAAATATTATCGAGGAATGAGAGGAACTTATCGCATAATGAGCGCACACCGCGTCGAATACACTTATTGGGAGATGAGAAAACGCGCTCTGCTGACAATAGTGAACATCCACGGTGTGTCGCATCCCTCTGCACTCTTTGCTTGTCGTGATTTCCTTGAATATCTATGATTTATTGGATATCAAATACTTGCCACAGAAAAAATCAACAATGTTGAATGAATGAATGTATTTTCATTTACAATATGTTATCTCTATATTTTAACAAGTATCTTTTCCAAACAGACAAGTCAGTTACTGAATAGCAACTTTTTCCAGTTAATAACCAATCCCTAAACAAACACAGCTCAGAAGTTGTATAGTCCTTTATTTTGTTAAATTCAAACATGTTATATAATGGATGGCTTGCTCCCTTTTCATTAGTTTCAACCCAAAAGGGAGTATAATTCACCCATCCACCAAGACGAGAGATTCTCCATATGCAAATCAGTGTCAACTACTTGAGAGTTAAGATGCCTGTTCTTGTTCTCCTCCCGACCCCGCACGTCATCTATCATCATCTGCTGCCTGATGCTCCTCTCTTCCAAGGACACGAAAAGTACTAATCATTTAGAGAGAGAGAGAGAGAGAGAGAGAGAGAGAGAGAATACCGGATCATTGGAGCATGCGAAAAGGAGAGAACGACACGCTTTATGAGCCATCATCCATTTATAAATTGTTCATATGTACCTCATCTCAATTGTGTTTTAGTGGGCTGCTAAATTGAAAAGGAATAAGAAAATAGAGAATGTAATAAAATTGGTTTCGAGTCTTTATAGTCACCAAATTAGCTTATTCAAAGTCTTCATCATGATATTACTGTAGCTAATATTTAAAAAAAAACTCCCTTTTCTCAGTAAAAAATGGAAAATAAACTTTCAAGGGAACCTCAATAAATCTCCATAACTGGGTGTCGACCAGCTGTCAATTGCTCTGTTATTTCATCTGAAGAACAAGAAAAGAAAATAAATTTTGAATTTCTGGATAGATACGAGTTTTTGGCATTCAATGCTGAATTATTACTGAGAAATCTCTCGAATACTCTTTTGATATTCAGAAAAAAAGGAGAGATAAAGATGAAAAATTAGGAGATTCAATTTCAAGATAGACACGGATTTCCTAGGCGATATATGGATACGCAATTGAAAGGTTATTTTAGAATCAATGGATATTTATTTTTCATTTGAAAGAGCACCAAAGACCTCTGGAACAAACGTATTCTCAACTATCTCAACTAGGCCCTTTTTGAAAATTTTCCAAGTTATTAGTTCTTGAGTTGATTTGAAAAAACTACTTCAGTTAGCTTCTGTCAATTTAAATGAACTAACACAATTAAATTTTGTTCAAATAAAGTGTTTGGAAGCATTTATACGATTTATTCAAGAATGATGAATCCGGAAAAAAGAAAAATTCACCGTCAGTGTGTCAGAGATTTTGTGAAAATGAGAAGGAGAAAGCAAGAAGAAAAGAGGAAAAAGAAATGGCAAAATGATGTTTTTTTCAATCGGTAGAATGTGGAGAAGGAGAACTCGAAGATGGACTATTTGAAAAGTTAACTGGTTTTGAATCATCATCATCACTCGAAGTATTCTTTGATTTTGAAGAATCATCCGAATGAGGAGAAGATGGAGATGTTGGAAATGTTGTGTTCGGAGGAATGAATGATGGGAAACCAATTGGAGGTAAGAATGGAGATGGCAACTGAGTAGATGATGCATTTCTTAAAACAAAAAGAAGTTTATTTGGATATAATCTCTTCAATGTCATACCCATTAGCTGCAGTCGGATATGGAGCTCCAGGAGCTCCTTGTCCTCCAAATTGTGATGCTTTCATCCACATTTCATATGCAAATGGATTCAACATACATGCAATTGTAGGAGGAAATGGCCATGGAAAAACAGCTCCTCGTTGACGTTTGTCTTTCATTCTTCGATTCTGGAACCACACCTGAAAAACGGAAAAGCATAAGCTTTCGGTTCTCTAATTGACTTCATGAACTCCGAGTCACTGATCTACAGAACCTGCTGCTAATTATTCTAACTGTGGCCATAAAAGTTTGATTATATCCACTTCAAAACTAATATTTCAACTTGTTGAAGAGCATTTCTCGGGGAGGTCGTGTCTGTGTGTGCAGTTCAAAGTATGCCAGTGGGAATCAAACGATACTCCGAAATCACTCATAGCCGCCTCCCTTTTCTCTTTCGACGGAGCGTTTTTCATTTTTCAAGTGAGAAGACAGATTGATATGTATGTGTGTGTATGTAAAGGAGCAAAAAGAGAAAAGGAGCGGGTCCCGCATGTATGTCATGGGAAATGATTTGGCTTTGACGATGCTCTCCGCTTTTCCGAAGGATAACAATTTCTAGGATTACTGTAGCGAATGATGAAGTTTTCTTTGTTTAGAGATCAAATAACTCTATTCTGAGTGTTTTCCTTGACTCAAAAAAGGAACTAACCTTAATAGTTCCTTCAGGTAAATTCAATTCAGATGCCAACTCGCCACGTGTCTTCCTGCTCACATAATTTTCTTTTGCAAATTCTCTCTCAAGTCTTCCGATTTGTTCCCTCGAAAAAGCAGTTCGATATCGTCTCATTTGTCCATCATCTCGATCTGCAAAGAAAAGAGAAAAAATAAAAAATTTAATTTTTCATTCCGGTTCACATGGCGATTCGTTGGGTACTAATAATGAAAAACACGAGAGGGGAAGAGGAAAGAAATTGAGTAATTTGTGCCGTTTATTGATGAATTTTTAAACGAATCGTAGAATTGAATGATGAAAAACATAATATGTTTTCAAGATGCTTTTCATCTTTTTCTGTGTTCATATTGTATAAAAAATAAGAAGTTCAGTGAGAATCAGAACAACTTCGACGAAAGGTTACACTCTATTTCCAGAATTTTGTGATGAACATGACATGGAGCTACCGTATTCATATCGTCTCAGATTTCTACTGTCAACTCTATCGGTCTTTTTTGTCAACTGATAATCGGAATCTATCGAAGTTTTTTAAAAATCAAAATTAATCAGTTTTTGTCTGTTCGTTTTCATATTTTTGATTTCATTTGGTTTCGTTTGTTCCAATTATATAATTGGTTCTATTTTATGACATGGTTAGTGAGGGTGTCTGTGAACTGATTCGACACGCAACACCAATTAAGATACATTGGTCCAAGTGAGAGAGAGAGAGAGACACTTGGAGACACATTAGGTCGATTGGAATCACAAAACACCACCGAAAGGTATCATATTGAAAATTGAAAATTGTGTGAATCGAGGTTTGTTGCTTTTTTATGAGGTGACAAACGGGGGGAAAAAGAACATGTTTCCATTCTAATTTCTCTCTTTTCTATCAGTGACCATAACCCTTTTTCGCAACACAAAACCAATTGATTGCATGATAATTGACCACTAAACGAGACAGTTCAACAGTAATCCGAAAGCAGGTGAGAATGAGAAAGAGAAGGAGATTGTTGTAAAACAAAAGAGAGAACATTTACGATATAATAGCTCTATCAACACACATGTACCCCCTCTCTCTCTCTTCCCTCTTTCCATTCATTGATAGAAACCGCAACATTTGAGACCGTTTATGATGAGCGGCTGTCTTTACAGAAATAAAAAGTGTTGAGGTGTCTGATGATGAGATATTGGAACAACTCAATGATCTTATCGATGATAAAAAACATCTGATACATGCATGGGAACAAATGAACGGTATCTGTTAATGACGGCTCATTTCAGAACTCATTCAATCAAAACATCGATTGAACTATAGTTCCAAATGAATTGGTTAGATCTGCTCAAAAATAAAAAGTTTGAGACATTTTGGAGAACAACGAGATGATTTCTTAGTTGATTAGAATAAAAGATATTTGAAAACAAATTGTGGATTCAATATCAGAATATCATTTCGTATTCGAATGAGTTTGTATAATTCAAGTTAATCTCTCATTCTAAAGCAAAGGTACTAATTTCGGAATTTTTCCATAATGCTCTTCTCGTTTTTCCTTCTTCCTTCCTCTACTATTCTCGATTCAACTCAATCAATCTCCCTCAATTTGTCATTTTGGCTGTTCTCCCTTCACGCCGATTTATACGGGGGTAATGAGAGGAAGAGCCTAGTCTTCTCTGAATAATTATGTTCATCTAACCTCCTTCTTTCCCCATTTCACGACTTCATTTTTCTTACCATACGGATGATGACGTCCGGCGGCTGCTGCTGCTGCCACGGCTGCTCCCATCGCATCATGATGTTCGAATGACGCTTGAGATGCGGCCACCATCTCAGCCACAACAAGTGATGGGACCTGGAAATGAGAATTTGAAAAACCAAAAGAAAAGAGATGTATTTGCATTAGTAAAAGATGTTTTATGGGTGTCCAAGACGTGTGTCCAAGGATACTCACTCGTTGAGAATGTCTAGAAAAGGAATAAAAACAAATGGAAGAATTTGAAGAATCAGACATTTTTTGTTCTCAAAAACGGAATGAATCTTTGAGAACTATTATCGAAATTGAAATTGAAGAGAACTAATGAGGTGCTCAAAACCTAATACTATCAAGAAACACGAATGCAGAGAGGCAAGACTGAATATCTAACAGCTATGCATTTCCTTAAATGTTTCAAGAACTTTTGGAACAAATAGATAATAGAAAAAATATAATAGAAAATACATTTCCTGATGGGATAATCAACATACCTATATTCTAATCCAAACAACTCAATTTTATTTTTTAAAAAGTTTAACGTACCTTGTTAACTCCAATTAGTGACTCAATATCGAATGATTGCATGCTGATAAACTTTGTTTTCAAACCAAGAAAATATAAGTAATTGGAGAGTGAGATACAATAAATGAATAGTAGGCGGGCTCTTCGAAGACGTTGTTTGTCAGAGGAAAGAAGAAGACGACGAAGGAGGACTACGGTAGTGTTGGCCACGCCTCTTCTGCCAGACGGCGACTGCTAACCAATTGAGCGATAGGCTTTTCTGAAAAAAAAGTGAGAAATGATTTCGTTTCGAATAGGTGATAAGTTCAAGAAGAGGCTGATAATATATCTGAAATGAACTCTTGTCATCTGCAGTTAATTAGGGTTCATTATAGAGATATGTTTCCTTTTTTGTTTCGTTTACCTTTACTCATAAAAAATTCGATGAAAATTAAAAACTATTCTCTGAAGAGTTTCAAATGTTTTTTCCATTATATTCCCTAAGTTTTTGAAATACATATTTTCATTTTATCACTGTGAATACTCTACAGAATATGGAGGTTTTCAAGATCAGCTAGAAGAATGAAAGCATTATTCAGCACTTAAACCTTCGTTATTTCTATCATTTTTACAGAAAGCAGCAAAAGAATTCTTTTTTGAAACTTGCAAAGTAGTATGATACTCATTTGATTGAACAGGAACAATCCATTCAAAAAAAGAGAACATCTCCTCCTTTTTCTTTTCATTTGATCACTTTGTAAGCCATCATCAAAAGTCATTAATTGACATGACTAAGCAGCTCTTTTATTGTCTTGTATGCATCGAAAATGTTGCCGAGAGAATGAATCATTCATTCCCAATTTCATTACTTTTTGGGGCTATCGACACAGATACATAAACAGAAGACAAGTGAAAAAATAGAGTGAATGAGGTTGAGATATCACTAGATTCTGTCAATATTTGTTTTGTATCATAATCATATTGTCATTCCAAAAACAGATTAGATCTTCCGGTAAAGGATATATTGATACACACCTTTTCCGCTCATAAAATATCAATGCGACACCCTTGGGGAAGGAGAGAGAAATGAGATATATACAATATGGTAAATGCCAAGTGGGCGTGTCTTTCATTACTCCCAAGAGACATTTGTAACAAGAAGAAAGACCTCATCGATAAATGGGCTTTTCGGTTTCAAGATTGTGAACATAATAGACTGAATATAAAAAATTTAGTTTTGGGATTCATTCGAATTTCATAGTATGGATTGAAACTTGCAAATAATTGTTGAGTACAGCTAGTCATTCGATTGGAAACTCGAACAGTAATCATAATAGTCTAGTTTTTTTTAACTCAGGAATTTTTGAAAATTGAACGTTCATTTCAAACTATCCTGAGTTTCTAAGTTTTGAAATAGATTCATCTGGAAGTTCAATTCCTACCAAACAGGTAAAATTGTTTTAAAATTCTCTGTTTTCGATTCCTAAACCTGAGGAGGAATCCTTTTCGAAGTGATAATAATATTTCGTTTTTATTTTTATTCCGTTCAACAGAATACACATTTCAATGAGCCATTTCTGTATTCGATATTTGAAATTGAGATGTTCTCGTTCACTTATATCATCCATCCGTTCACACCACAGTTGTTGATGACATCTCTTACGCCATACGGATCAACAACTGTAATCTTTTTTGCGGCACGGTTATTACAGGAGCAACATAACGAGTCCTTCTGTTTCTTTCTTCCCCCGTGTAAACTCTTGTACCACTTGTCATCTGTTGCGTAGTTTGTTGTGACCGCCGACTGACAGATCTACAACACGGTCGTAAATTGAAAAACAAAAGGAGCGTGCCGCTTGGAGATGAACCCAATGAGAGCACAGAAGAAGACATGAGATTATTGGATTGTGACAAATTAACAGAAAATGATCTGTGTCAAAAAAGGAATTCTTTAGGTAATCAACGGAAATGAGAGAAAATAATCAGAATTCATGGATGAAATTAAAAATGAAAAGTTTTGAAAAACAATAAATACACCGTATCGAAATGGATATTGCACAATAAAAACTTGTGAATTTGAGGGAAATTTAAAGAAACTATGATGGTTTACACCTCCGTTTCCGGAATGTAAACCACACTGTTATGATGAAAACGAAGATATTTGTGATTGTAATGAAGACCATTATCCAGATATTTGAATTGATTAATGGATACGGCATCTTCTGAAAATTACTAGTTTCTTTTTAGTATTCAGAACGAAACTAACCTGTTGACAGACTGGTTCTTGCTCTAAAACTGTCACAGAATCAGTGAAGACATCAATTGTTCCAACTCCATCTGCCAATCTTCTAACTAATTTTCTTCGTCTTTCCGAGTGATCATGATGATGATGATGATGATTTCCATCTTCTCCTGGTAACTTTTTACAATTTTGTGGAGGAGTAATTCCTTCACATCCTCCATCATATTTCAAACAAAGTGTTATTTGACATTGAAATTGAAGAACTGGACGATCTGCATACTTGAATACATGATATGGTTTCGTAGCAAGACGGAGAGATGTATCATAATCAGGTGTTGAAAGAAGAACTGCATCAAGACCACATCCATTTGTATCGAGAATATCAACTCGATCTCCATAACCATTATCCACATAACAAGAATGAACCAACATTCCGAATGTATCTTTATCTGCTCCTTCTACTTCAATACATTCCCATCGATGATAAACACTTTCTCCGAGTGTTGCGAAACGAACAATTGGTCCATCTGGAGCACCTTTTCGAAGAGTATATGCACATTGAGGCATCTGATAGATTTGTTCTCGGAATACTGTTGTTATCATACTATAATACTCTGATCATCAATGAAATATACCTATTAACTTACCTGACAGACAATGGAACAGTCACATGCTTATCCGCTTCCATATAAAAACATTGAACTTTTACAGTTTGATCTGTTTTTGTCATGAATAATGAATGAAACATGAATACGATACTAACTTCAACGAAAATTCCTTTTGGATTCAACTGCAAATATCAATTGTTTTCTATTAATTCTCTAGTTTTCAAAGATTCAAAGAAACAACTCACTGAACGGTATCGATGAACATTACACGCAGAGAATGGAACTGTTAGTCCGATACTTCTTGAATCTGGAAACTTCTCAGGACCTGCACGACATTCTTCATCATGATAATGATCCATCACGAATACATTTCCTTCGAATGGTTGTTTAGTTGATGCTTTCACTCCGATTCGATCTGGTCCACATATTATTTCAGGAGTCCCAGGGCCTGAAATGATAACTCTTGAAGGTTCCAATTGAAAAGGGAAAACATACGGAATTCAGTTTTACACATGCTCCAGGTCAATGAATCAGCGAGTGCTCTATCCAATTGTTCGAATGATTCAACAGTGAAAACACGTACAGGATTCCCTGTCATTTGATGTAATTGATGAACATTTACTAGATTTGTCACTCCAATTGCATAAACCATCACATCGGCATCTCGAAGTAACTGAGATGGTTCTGATACATCATCTTGACTTTGTCCATCTGTTATCACAATTGCTACTTTCGGAATTCCAGTTCTTGCTCCTTGTAGTCCTTTTTCGAGAGTCAATCGCAATGCTTGTCCTGTATTTGTTGCTCCACTTTGATATTCTATCCGTTGAATCGCCCATTCAAGCTGAAGTATAAACACTGAATGTGGTTCAAAAGAGATATCAAACCTGTGTTGGATGATTGAATTGACCGAGAGAGAATTCTAATTTCGGAGTTTCTGCGTACTGTATCAATGCCATATGACTTCCTTCTTCAGAAATATTTAATCGTGAAGCGAGATGCATTGCAAACGATAATTGTTTTTTGAATGTGTCATCTCCAATTGAACCACTTGCATCCAAAAGAAGTATCACTTCTACCGCTTTATGAGTTATACATTCTGAAAGTCAATTCAATGTTTTCCTTTCGATCCCTTTTCCCTATATTTAATCTACAAATAATTTTCGAGAATCTCACCATGAATAAGTTCAGAATCAACGAGTCCATTGTCGATGGGATTCGCTAAATCTAGATGAATTAATGAGAAGACCGTGAGAATCTGAAAGAAATGATTGGATCGAATGAGAAATTTCTGAAATGCACGTTCTCTTGTTTTTGAGCTTTTCCCACAAAACATCCGATCATTCGGAGTCAATCCTCTCAAAATCTTAGAATTGATCATACTTATTTTTTTCATTTTTACGGAGAATGAGGTTAAAATAAAAAGACGCTGCTTCACTTATCACTTCCACAACTTGAATTAGAAAACAGGTTACGGTAGGTTGATCCAATAAAGGATTCAAACTCGGTCTAAAATATAAAATGGTTCGTGTATTTGTGTCCCAAAGGTAATTTCAAGATAAAATTCTAGTTAACTGCGAAAAACGAACCGATATAATGAAATCATAACGTGGGATCGGTCTCATCTCATCTCGTAGGAAAGGGAGTTTCTGAAAAATGAATAGAATTCGTTTTCTGTGTCTCGAGATGATCATTAATTCTTTAGCTGACAAGAATGAAAGTGAAAACAAGGCGAATTAAAATTTAAAAGCGAGAAGAGGAGGGAGAAATGATGAGTGAACGGATATGACAAGGGCTTTCTTTGATAGCGAAGAAGCAGAGAATCAATCAATAAAACTCGGAAACCAGAAGCGGTGGAACAGGAAAAAAGTGATAAAGTAAGTAACAGAGAGGAGGATAAAGATAATGGCCTAGTTAACAGAAAGAAAGAGAGGGAACGTGTTTTGTAAACAACACCAACTAGTCAGAATAAGAATGAGTCGGAGAAAGAAGGCGTCAAGTGTGTTCTCTTGGCACTCTTGCCACGTCATGGTTTCAAGATGAATTGTTTTTTGAATCAAGAAAATGAAAAGTCATTGACCCGTATTTGTTTGAAAAAGGGGGAAGACAAATGGAAGACAATAAAGAAAGTGAAAAATGGGGAGAAAAGGAGAAGAAGGAATTGGGATAAAGAATAGAAAAGAAGGAGGAGGAGGAGAAGGATTCAATGATAATATAATATCAGTCTTCTTTCGGACGTTTTGCGCCGTTGTCCAGATTTATGTAAATGATATCCAAATGGTATGAGGAGAGATGAAGCCGAAGCAAAATGGAGAGGAAGCAGGCATTCTGATAATGAATGGATTGGTTTATCTTCTTCTCAGATTGATAACAACTGAATGGGTTCTTTCGAGAAATTGAGAAGAAGAGGAAAAAAGAAGTTGTTGAATGCCAATGATCTGTGATTGTAGATACTTTCTGATCCTTACAGTAATCTGATTTCGCAACCGATTCTGTCTTCTTTACAAATGGGCGTTTCCATCGGAACTTTCGAACGAAATTCCTTCTCGGATCAGAAAATGTATTTTCTTTGGAATCTCTACTGATAAGTTCAAAAAAGAAAAACTACTGACAAAAATGGTTTATTTAGACTTTTAAGACAACATTTCGAATGCCGCTCCAACCAACTGATGACCGTTCAAATCGGATTCAAATGAATTCATAATTCTAGATGAAAGACTTTTAGTGAGAGTCTGAAAATGAATGAAATACAAGAATGCACATTCGAAAAATCAAACTTTTTGAGAAATCACAAATTTCTCTTTTGGGGAATCGGCTGAAGTGGACGAAGGGAATTCAATTGTAATATCATAAACACTTTTCTTCGTTTCATCATTTTCCGATTTCTTGAAATTCACTAGGCATTCCTTCATTGCCAAATCCAATTCTTTAGATACTCCTCCAAATTCATTGAATGATTTTGTATAACTTCCAACTTCCGACTTCCGATTTAAATGCTCTCTAAACACCTATTTTATATTTTAAAACACATTGTACAATACATTTGAGCGGCTCGAAATTCATCACTGCTGACTGGAACCGGTTTTACGAGAAGCTCATTTTTGAATACTTTTCTTATTTTCGAGATGTGATGTGGACGCGGAGGTTGTCGAATACACTGAACGATTTGAGAAAATTGAAGAAATATTCGAGTATATTCTCACATGAATTGCATCTTGTTGCATTATTAAATCACTTCGTCCATGACGTGGCGATTGAATTGAATCATAGGAAACTGTTCCAGAAGAAGCACTTACACAGGTAACTGGATCAGCATGGAAATCGATTATGTGCTGGAATTATAGGTTTCTTCCCTGTTTTCTCATAAGTTATTTCGAGTTTCACTCACAATAAATCTTTGTGCAAGTTTAATGGGAATGATTGTATCCTCATTCGACATTATTATGAATTACCAATTAACTTTGAGAATTGGAAATGATTTCGTTTTTTTCTATTTTAAAATGAAAGTCGTTTCACGTATTTCAATGTTAAAATATGAAGTTCATTCGGATGAATTGTGAAAAAGGGACAGCGAAGTACAAATAAAGGGGGACTCAAAATCAGAAACTGAAAACCAAATAAATATATATTATGCAAAATAATTAGAACTGCAAGGAAGAAAGGAATGCATTGAAGGAAAGGGACTAGCCAGGAATTATTAGAATTTCATCACATTGGGGTTTCTATTCGAAATTGTATTGAATTATGCATCGTATGAGTAATCAGCTTTGTTGTGCATGACGAGTTTGTTGTCGACAAAGTAGAAGCTGTCGGATCGAGTCTCATTTGGATTGTTGATCATATCGTCCACTGGAAATATATATTCTGATTTGTTAGAGAGATTAGAAAACTCACTGAGTTGCTGTGATAGTTGTGGGAAATTATAGATGTGTTCACAGTTGTTTCGAGAGTTTGGAATACAGAAACCGAACTCGAAATCGAAACATTTCAAGAGACGATCTTTGAAGAAATGTCGTTCGATCATTCGGAAATGATGAATTGGAATCTCTCCAACTTTGAATTCAACCGATGCTCCAACTGTTTTCAGTTTCAAAAAGTTCGGAGCGAATCGATAACGAACGTATCTTGCAGATTCTGCTGGTGTCTCTTCATTCTCTTGTTCTTCAGGTTTTGCTATCTCGAACAGAATGTGTTGAGTGTCAAGATCACGAATTTGGAATTTCGTAAACTCAATGTTGTAAATGTTAGCAGATGGTGAACAGAGGAAACCTGAAAAATGGAATATGAGTTGAATTGAACATTCCGAATAAATGTTACCTTGAGTGATTCCTGGAAGAGCTAAAACGTCATTCGGAGTGATATGACTTTTAGACAAAAGTTCAGCTTCAGTGGTAATAGCTTGTTCAGTAACTGGTGGTGGTCGTGGCATCTGAAGGAATTGAAAAGTGAAATCGGATATCAAGTAGTTCGAAAGAAAGAGAAAGATAGAGTTAAGCCGACTCCTGCTTTCCTTCATTTTCCCTTTTTCTCTGTCTCTCACCTGTGACGGGAAGGTTGCTGAGCCTGGTGGAATCGATTGTTGTTGCTCAGCTTTCATCTCGTTTTGGCTATATGCGGCTGAAAAATAATGGTTTGAGAGTTAGAGAAGAAAGAATTTGATGAAGGTTATAATTAGGTTTTAGAATCATGCAATTTCCAAAAATCACGAGGAAACTACTGTAAGATCTTTGATTTCGACACGTGGCTAACTTCAAAAACTTCTTTTTGCAATAAGATGCTTCAAAAGAGAATTTGAGCGTGAAATCGCATTATTCATGAGGAAAGTGCACCTAATTATGACGGTTCGTTTGTTTTCCAGTCAATGTTTCATTCTTCCACAGAAATTTCGGACTCGATTGAACTACGATTTTGAAAAAGAACCTGTTAGAAACGCCGCGGAGAATCCCAAGAATGAATGCGTTTTGGTTGAGCAATGGGTTTGAATAAAAGATAAAAAGAGCGATTGACGAAGACGTTCGGGGGGCAATGAGAACAATAAAAAGCTCTCAGAGTCACTGAGCAACGAGACAAAAAAATGAAATGAATGGGTCTTCGCGTTGGAATGATTGACAGAGATGGGTGGAGAGCTAAGGAAGGAGATGAAAGAGAAAAAAGAAGACGATGAAGACGGAAAAGAAGACGAATACGTCAGAGACGAGAGAAGCGGGAAAGTCATAGAAGTGGCAGAGCAGAAGAGGAAAAGACCATCTGTAGGGTGAAAAGAGGAGGAGGAGAGAACATGAACGACGAGAGGTCACAGACAGATGAACAGAATGGAAGATGATGAGCAGAGAATAGGCGAAACGATGAATTCCTGATGAAATTTAGAAGAAACCGATTAGAATAACCAAAGAACATGGGAAAGTTCAATGCGATCCTTTCGTGATTTTGTGATCCCAGATTATAGGCGTTTTGCTATTGCAGATTCAAATAAATAATAATCCAAGATGATCGGCACAAAACTATTTTTTGGAAAAACATAGATTCTTCAGTTCGAATACTGGATCAAAGATTGTATGAAATGCTGAACTTTTACTGAAAGCTGTTCTAAAAACAAGTCATCACATGTACTTTCTGTTCTTCTTTTTGTCCTAGAACGTCTTACTTTGTATCTAAAGAAGAAACCGGAAGTAGAATAAAATATATTTACAAGCTATGTTGCAGTCTCTTGTAGGTTTCTCGAATTGTTTGTAAATAATTGTTACTTTTTAGTATTCGTTTTCCCTTATGGGTTTCCAATCAGAAAAGTTGCCAGACTATGGGAACTCAGAAATCATTTTTCTTTCTTATCCATTAATTTTGTTATGTTGTTTGGCTTCTTGAAGCACACCTGAATGCCTGCTTTCGTTGTCATGGGAATAAGAAGAGAAAGCTTTTCCCTCGACGAGAATCTCGATGTGACGATTCTCTGGTGATGAGAAAAGAAGAAGTTATACGAAGAAGAGAATGTGAAAAACAGAAATGTTAGAATGAACGAAAGTGGGCAAATATAAGGATGAAAAAGTGAAAAATAGTGTGAAGAAGAGAATGAAATGTGGGAGGAAAACGCTCTCCATACTAATTAGGGGTTTCGAAAAAGAGAGAGAGAGAGAGAGAGAGAGAGAGAGAGAGAGAGAGAGAGAGAAGACATGTGATGAAATAGAAAACACACTTCGAATTATGACAAAGAAGATGAAGTATTAGTATCTATTAAACAGATTATAAATTTGGACTTAGTAACGAAGAAGAAGAAATTAAAGATACAAAAATGAACACTTCGTTAATTATTGGGATTCATCTAAATTACAAGTCATCGTATCTATTTTTAAAAGAATTACGAAAGACATTGACTCATATTCTTCGGAAATGTCTGTAGTTTGGCTACTTCTAAAACATTGAAATCTTTTTTTCTTATTCTCAAGACTAGGTCACGTGGGAAAACTTTGAAGAATGATGTATATATGTTTTACCTTAAGAAAATATACTGCCAGGGGCATTGAAAACAGATATGGAGCACAGTGAGAACCTTGGCTAACAAGTTCGTGCCAGTTAACTTAACCACTTGAAAGGTCCCCTTCTCAGAAAAGTGTTTTCATTTATGTTTGCAAAAAAACTGCAGAAGGATTCAATTAGTTTGAAAACATTGTTCAAAAAGTATACAAAATACTAAGTTTTCATACAACAATCGTATTAAATTTGTATTTCAAGCAGGTGTTATTCTTAGGAACTTCTATTCAAATCGGAGTATTTTCTAAGAATCCTCACCGTCAGTTCCTGGTTGTCTATTTGTACTTCCGAGATCATCATTTCCGCCGCCCGTCATCAAGATTAGCGATATGAGTTTCTGGAAAAAGAGGAAAAAAAGTTAATCGCAATAATCTATTTTATGAAATTTTAAGCATATTGAAAGAAAGAATTGGACTGATGCGCGAGAGCACACAGCGGCTCACGGAGCATAGAATCATGACAGAGAGTATGTATATAAATATAGGCGGAGACATGTCTAGTGTGTGTGTATGTGTGTGTGTGAAAGGAAAAAGGAAAGAGAGCAAAACGAAAAACATAGCAGCAGCCAACGCAGCAACAACCAATTTAGAAGTTGAAAAGTGGAAAAGGTGGTATTACCAATTTATAACGTGGATATGGGGCGTATTAACAAGAATAATTTGGCACAAGATCAGAATCTCTATATATATATAGTTAAATTACAATAAATCCGCACTAAATTCATTTGAAGAAAATGAAAAAGAAGCATAATATATAAAACATTTTGTATGACTCTTGTAAATTGGAGAAGAGAACACCATGTTAATCGAATTAAGCACGATCAATTCCAATTACGAATTCCCGAAGAAGACACTTTTGATTTCACATTCTCCGTCGATGATCCCCAATTTCTGTTTTGTGTCATTGCCTTCCCAGAATCTTCTTCGTCACGTGCACCGATTGTTAAATCCCAATATCTTTCAGGAGTATCCGGAAGTGCTTGATGAACATATCGATGACGACTGACCTTAAAATAAAAAAAGATGAATCACATGTGTTTTTAAATGAATAGAAACCTTGTTAATATAATCTCTTTTTTGGTTTTCCTCCATCCCTAATCCATCGTAATATCCTCGACAGCACTTGCAAGAAGCGCCATGCATCAAGTTTTTTCGCATTCCTTTGTTTCTAATTACTTGACCATCTTTCAATTCAGCTCTTTTTCTCTCTATTCCTCCATTTTCTCTTTCTTCTGTGAACTTATCCTCATTTACGAGTTGTCTGATCATTTGTTCGCGTTCGGTCACTTGATCACCAAACTTCCTCCTTTTTTCTTTTTCTTCTAGCAGTGCTTGCCGTTTTGGTGGAGGTTCGATCATCATTTTGAGATCCTCTTCAGCATCCAAAGTGATTGGAGACGATGGATAATCGAATTCTGGCTGAAATGTAAAAGATAACCACAAAGATCGCTTAGATAAAACAACCAACCTTCCTATTATTACTTATATATTTTTGCTTTCTTGGTTGAGAAAGTGGCTGTCGGTTCTAAACTTAATTTAAGGAAGTGTCTAACACATTTTCCATCAATACCTTATCTTTTTCGTCACAAAAATCTCTTCGCCTCAGTGGATTTGCTTGAACTAGAAAACGTTTTGGAGTTGTTTGTTCGCGAATCGGTGAATCCAGATTAATAGTTTCAGACAAAGATTTATCTGGACTTAAACAAACTGTCGCTTCGAGTACACTTTCACTTGAGTATGTAGTTGGATCATTGAAAGAAACAAAAGATTTCTGGCCAGTGTTTCTGTGAAACTGGCGAGACCCTAAATATCAATGATTATTGACACTTGCGGAATAAATAACCTACCGGCGTTTTCATTTGAAGAGGAACTAGAACTTTTTGTACTATCTTTTCCAAAGAACTGCGTTAACTTCGAAGTTTTCCGTATATTTCTCACTGGACTAGGTGTCCCAAAAGCCAAAGAATAATCCAGATCTTCAACCTCGGCTTTTCTTTCTTCGATCAATTCCTTTTGTTTCCTTTTCTTTTGTTTTTCATATTCAGTTTTCCCCACTTCTAGTCGTTTGACTGATTCACTTTTTATTTTACTTCCTCTTTTTGGTTCATGAGTTGTGTGTAATCCGAACTCTCTTGCTCCTTTGTCAACCCTCCGCGCTTTGAAAACATAGTCATCCATTCGAATTTGTTTGGGGCGTTGCCTTTGACTTTTACGGTTGCGCTAAAATAAAACATTATATATCAGTAGTTTACTCATGACTAACCTCTATCTGTTCCGGCGATAAAAAATCTTGTTCCTGATCTCTGGCATTTGTACTCACGGGTTTCTGAAAGATTGGTGCATATCCAGTCAATTTGGTTTGTTTTGATTCCTTCTTTCGTGTTGATGAACGGAACATTTGAGAAATGGAGTTTTGATTCGAATTCTGTTCCTGAGAAGATTGGCGAGATGATTGAGATGAGTGTGCTGATGAAACTGCTGCCAGAACCGAAGCATCATCATCATAATTGACAGAAGCGGAACTTGAAGGACCGAAAATATCCATTGAGGCCTCGTATTCCGGATCCAGTGCATTTCTAATCGCACGTGCAATACTTTCATTCTGAAGATATTCTATCGCTGAATGAGTCAAAATGAGTATTGTACCTCCCCAGAAGATCTTCTTTTCGGAGTTTCTCTAAATACATCTATCGACTCTTGTTGTGGTTCTTCATAATCATTTCTTGGAGAGGAAAAAACATCAAAACTGTCGTTGGGTGCATTGTAATAATAAGGTGACTGATGATTTCTGTGCATTTACTGATTTCTAAATTTCTTTATAAAAAGAATGTGGAACAAAGCGAAAAGTGAGAAATGAGATAGTGGGGATTTCGATTTTACCAGCGCATCCAAAAGTTCAGTTAAAAATGAAAATTTTATTTTCAATTTTCACAAATGAAACTTATTTCTGTCAGTTGCGATAAAAATTTTAGTTTTGAAATGGACAAGTGTTCAAATAATAATCGGTATGGAGGAATGATGAAAAAGATCTGAAAAGTCAGAAAGACATAATGAGAAGCATATTACAAGAAAAACATGATGATTTGAATAATGAGAGAAACATGAAGAAACCGTACAATAATTGATTTATAATATTTTGAATGTGAATATGGTGCATCCTATTTCAATTTGTGCCCCGTCTTCTAATTTTACAATTCCACTCTTGATTGACACCCCACGATTTTCTTGGTGAGCAATCAATTGATCCGAAAAGAATTGGCATTCGCATCTGATATTTGATGGAACGGTAGAAGAAGAATCTGGAAAAAGAAAGAGACTTCTAGTATACCAAAGAAAGTTACTTACAATTCTTCCGGGTTCTCTCAGCTGCTTCTATTTGCGATAACTCAGGTCGACGTACAACAACGTTATTCACAATAGCAGCTTCTGTGGCAAGCGTAGAAAGATAGAAGCAATTGGAGTGATATTCTCGAACAATGTCACAATGGTATTCGGCGAAGACTGTGCAACAGACGTTTGTGTACTTTTGAAGTCGAACATGACAATCATTCGCTGTTCCTAGTTTAGTTAAGCATCGTTGAATTGCTACAGGTAAGTACTCCTTGCCGAAATCTAAACGAGCTAAAACTCGTTGGCTTGGTAAGAAAAATCGTTGTTCAAAAGGAATCAAAGAGCTCAATCTTCCAGCGAGACATCTTTCTCTTAATGCCTGATGTTGCTCTGCAGTCCAGTTGAGTAACATATCATCTCGAGTTCTGAAATAACACTCTCTTAACAGTTTCGAATTTTTATACTCACTCAAAGTATGCATTTTTACTTTCCTCGATAGTGCGAGCAATCATGAGCTTTGTATACTTAATTTTCGCTTCTTCTACTTCCTCTCGCAGTTTTCTCAGAGCCGATCCAGATGTTGATTCCGGAGATTCTGGACCATCTGATGAGAGTGTTTGAGATTGCCTCCTAGATCCTCCGTCAATACTGCTAGCACCAGATCTTCTGCCGCCTCTTCCACGGCTGCCTCTTGGTCTTCCACCACGACCGCGTCCTCTTATAGAAGAAGTTATTGAGTCGACTGAATTTCTCTTTCTTTTCGTGACTGCTTCTCCTTCTTTACGATTCTTAGACCCTACTGGTCTTCCTCTTTTACGATGAGGAGGATCAGCAAAGTTATCGTATGATGGTGGTGTATTTGGATAAGCGAACTCTACGGAATACGAGCTTTCCTGATCATCCTCATAAACTTTTTCCTCTTCTTCAAAACTTGCTGATCTTTGAAGAGTAAAAATTTTGTCAGACTTTTCATTATCTGAATAGAACGCCGGATAAAGTGATGAATAATTATGTTCTGATTCGAATTGAGTTTCTCTTCGAACCATAGTTTGAAGATTTTTCTAAAACGAAATATTAATCGAATCGGAAGAAACTAAATGCACAAACCTGAACAGCTGGCCAATATGATCTATCAACAAGATCATTCTCACTTTTTGTATGTCGTAAACCATAAGGATACATGGTGTCAGGCTCTCCAAAGTATCCTTCTGCTTCGAAAACACTTTCAGCTTTTTCATAATCGTCTTGCATTTTTAGTCCTTTGAAATCCAATTTAGCTAATCTTTCAATAATTGCAGTTGGGCTTTCTGGAAAAATTGATTATTGCGACGTTCTAAATGATTGAAAATATTGCCTGGAGGAGTAGGAACCGGACTTGTTTCGCGAAAACCAGAAGGCGTACTCGACTCTTCTCGGGGAGTTTTTGCGAATTCAGTACTTTCAGATGCTCTTTCCGTGCCATCCTCTTCTTCTGGTTCTTCTTCCTTCACATTATCGTCAGATGCTATAGAAGTTCTTAACGCTGATTCTTCGGTTGATGTTGATGGTTTGTCTGTAGCTTGTATTTCTGATGCTGAATCTTTAATTTCAGCCGGATCAGTTTCTGATTGTTCAGCAGCATTCACAATATTCTCTGACTTGATTATATCGGCTGCGCCAGCTTCAGCTGCCCACTTGGCAGTCAAAGCAGCAATCGGTTCCTTCGACCAGGGCGACATACTAGAAACGTAGTAGGCATCTCTTTGTGCAGCACTTTTGAACGAGGTGTCGTATGCGACAAGAATAAAGTTTTCGAGGTCATCGGGATTCGGATGATATTTATAAACATTCGAAATTCCTAGAGCTTCTTTCTGTGAGTTCAGAACACATTCTCGCAAACTTCTGGGATTTAAGCAATTTTGAGCACTGGGTGGTGGTGCATTCCGCCGAAAGAAGGCTTCTGTACGAGCGGAATCAAATTTTCTATTCGCATGATCATCGCCGAATCCGATTCCTTGGACCAACAGTTCTACATCTGCTTTGCATTTCTTCCGGCAAGCTTTGTCTTGTAAATTACTGAATGATTGAACACCGCTTCCTCGAACTGTCTCAATAGGATCAAGGTCTTTACGCATCAGTTTTGTCAAATCTGAATAGGGAAAAATAACAAGATCTCTAGGATGAAATAACCTTTTTCAGCAAAACCACGACAGAATGTTTGGCTTCTAGCTATCATAGATTCATGACGGTTGAGAAAATTGGCAGATGATTCAATGTCAGTTCCTAGCAGCTTCTGAGTTAAGTATTCTGCTCGAGAACTTTCTGAATAAATGCTTTAAAAGAAAAAAGAACGATTATTACTAACCGTTTAATGGCATTATGGACGAAACAAGCTCTTCGTCGGTCATCTTTATGCTCCTCTCCTCGTCTAATTTGTCTAATTCCTGGTCGTTTCGCTCAACGGGTTCTGTCGATTCAGTTGGTTTTTGGGAAATTTTCGGAGCCTTTGAAGTCGTCGCCTTATCCGGTAACAAAGAGTATACTTGGCTCAAAAATCGGGTATCGTTTTTCTTTTTCCCGCGCCCTCCTTTTCGTAAATTTGATTTCTTTGGAATAAGAACAGATGAAATCGATGGCTCGCCAGAACTTCCAGGGCCATAAAAAACTTCTTCTATAACTGGCACTTCTGAAAAGAAAGTTCGATTATTAATCACACTCCTCTATGAATTACTGAATGATACAATCAACTAACCTTTAATTTTTGATTCCATGCGAAGCTTTTCGGTAGCTTTGCAAAAAGCTTCAAAAGTTTTGAAGGAGCATTCCACGTTGGCATGTTTTAGGTAGAGCTGTTTCTTTTTCTCTTTGCTGACCTCAACTCCTTCATATATGCTATCAATTCGAGCTTCAAGATGTCTCGGGCACCTCCAATAAGCCATTCTTGGTATCGTTATCAATGGTGGGTAAACGCATTTTCTATGAAATACACGAGGGCAATAGTTGCATTGCAGCATCTGTGTCCAATCGTCACTTCTGAGAACAGATTAAGTGGAATTTAACAACGCAGAAGACATTATACTATCTGGTTGACTGTATGAGGATGATTTGAATTAATTTTTGGAAAAGTATGAATTTCTCATGTTTTTTACAACTCACAAATGACACTCATCACAAATTTCGCCGACAATGTGTGGTCTCTTTTCCTCCATGGAGTCGTTTGGATAGAATTCTCGTTCTGCTTGACACTCTTCGGAAAGAGTGAACTATAAATTTAACATCCTCGATTAACTCCCAACATTAATTAAACTTACATCCATAGGATTTCCCATTGCAAGAGCTTTGATGAGAGTCTTATCAGGGAAGATATTCTGAATCGCTTCCATGAATGTTGGTGGACCATAAACTTTTTCTTCAGTCTGTTTTGCGTCTTCTTCTTTCTTCATACGTTCGTATTGGTATCGTATGGCTTCTTTGTTTCGTTCCACTTCTGTCTCTATTCTTTGGTGAGGATTTACTGTTGACGAACATTTTTCAGGTGGAAACAGTTGAACGCCTTCTGGTAAATGCTCACATCGATTACAATAAAAACTATCGTCCGGAATGTCAGAGGCTTCCAAGCCTAAGCACGCCAGATGAAATGAAGCTGGACACTTCTCGCAACACAATATGTCTCCACCTATCTTCAAAAAACTTTTTGTAGATAGCTTCATTCTTGATTACTCACTGAACAAATGGCACAAGTTTGAGCTTCCGGCCATTTCCATTTTTCTTCTACTGGTTTCTTCTTCTTACCCGAGCCTGAAATGAATCGATTGAAAAAGCTCAAGGCGCCTTTCAATTACCTCGCGCAGGTGGTGTTTGTTCTTTTCTGAACTCTGGGTACCCGCATGTTTTTCTTATTTCCTGAAACTTATCATTTTTTAATTTCAGGGAATTGAATATTACCGGGAGCAGCCCTTCGTTTGGGTCATACTTCAGCTTCTTTCGCGTTTCTTTCTCCTTTTTCAGCATGTCCCCTGAATTTCAAAATGTGTGAAACAATTCTGTACGAAATTAGAAAACACATTTTGATAATTTCGCTCTCAATGCGTTTTTTGAAAACACACAAAGTTCAGAAATGTCGAATGATGCACAAGGTTTTCATTTGGAAACCCCGTATTCCAAATTATTCCACTTCAAAAAGTTTCGAAACAGTGAAGATAAGCTTTAAAAATAATACGGCAGAATAATGATTTCCGTGAAATAAAAAAATGTGCGAAGGCGCGAAGCGAGCACCCAGCTTTGTGTGGACGACGTCTCGAATTTTCTAGGCCACGTCGCTGCGCAACAGTATACCCATTATTGGAAGACCGCGTTGTTACGAATTCGTATATATACGCGTATACGAATCATAATATGGAAAAAGTTATTTCGAGCAACTCTTGAAAAAAGACATATATTTAAATGAAAATTAATCGATTAGCTGAAATCGAATGACTGAGGGAGAAATATGTATTAACTCACAGATATAAGAAACACATAAACCAGGATGTAGCCCCTGGTCAAAGATCAGCAACGATACCTGAGCTTACAGTTTCACGGAATTCGATTGGGTATTATTACAGATTCATCTTGGAAAGGCTAGTTTCGTCATGAAAATGAATGGGTATCGAATGCTTCATTGAAGTACTAACAATCAGGTCTACTGTGAGCTCGTGTATGAGATGAATATACGCCTTCGTGAATCTGGAGACCTCGATAGAATGTTCTTTTCAAAAAAGAACCTGATCGTATTCCTGTTTTGGAATGAGCGAGGGCCATCATTTCGTAACACTCATAGCAGTCACTGGGATTCACATTGTAACCTGATCGATATAATCTATTTAGGATCTAGAGAATCTTCTTTTATTTCAGATATATCAATTCGTGATACTAATTGTCTTCTTGATGCAATATCTGTATTCCATGTTCCACCAAAAACATATTCTTCTATATTGTTTTTAGACTCAACTTGTTTTACCGAAATGTCGCGCCTTAACTAGGATCATAACACGGTTTCATTTCAAACTCAGTGAAAATAACTAATTTCTTCTACCTTTTCGTTACTTTTTTTTCGAATTCATAAATCAAATTCAAATCCCGTTGAGTTGTTTACTAGTGTTTCCAGAATCTTCACGTGCGGCATCGTAAACCTTATTAGAGGTTTATGATCAAATGAGGGTAAAGGTGACAACAGACACTATAAAGACTTCCGACTAGCACTCTGCACATTTGTTTTCACTTTGTTTTTGTGAGTCGAATGGGTAGAAACCATTCCCAGTTTATCTCATACACATACTCATACGGTCATACTGAAGAATGGATGTTGTTCTTCTCTTACGATTGATTATTATGTTTCTCCTACTAGATACGTTCTTTGGATGAGTATAGATTCCTCGTCTTTTTTAGTCTTTTTGGTCTTTTTTCTAGTCATTCAAATTCCCAACCAATTCTTCCAACATTATTCATTTTACAACCTTATTTATCATTTTTACAACCAGTTATGAAACAAAGAAATTGTTCTTTTGTTATTGTAGTTTAGACAAGATAAGGATCTGCACGTGCACTCCTCCCTCTTATTCTCTTCCAATGGCTCCGCCCTAATTGGGTGACACAATCCTCTCATTCATTCTTTCTTCATCCAACCAATTATCTTCATTCGTTTATATCGACATTTGTCTTCCACAGCTCATTTTTACAGAAAACAATGTCTCTAACCTCTTGTTTGATGTTCCTTATGATTCTGAATACCGTTTATGCCGATATGTGGATGCACGTCAATGTTCTTTCGGTTGAAAGAAAACCATGTCCCATTGATGAAACTTCATGGGGAACTGAAACATCAGGATGTGCAACAATGAGTTATATGACAGTGAGTTATTTCTTCTGTTACTTTTTTCAAAATTCTCTTCAGCTTGACGAAAGAATTCTTCCTCATCACGAACGGCGTTCATCAAGTTTCGAGTTCGTCAATGGTATTGCTCGACCAACTGTGACTCATTGGCCAAAAGGAAAACTTACCGATTGGATGATTTCTATTCAATTTGTGTCTGTTGACCCTGTTTATGGTTTGGCCAGAACTTGTGATCGTTCTGGATACATTCGAGTATTTCAAAATGAGACAACAGCAACTGATGAAACAGAATTTGCGGAAAGGACACTGAAGGTTTGTTATTTTTCCAATCGATAAATTGTCTAAATATGATAATTTCAGATTCAGGGTCAATGTTTCATTGCATCGGTAAAAGTTCAAGCATCGAATGAAGTATGTCCATGGTGTGTCGATGATTCGAAGACAACTACAACTACAACAACGTCTGCTCCTCTTGTGACAACTCATTCAGAAGGTCTCTTCTCATTCGATTCATCTAATAATTCACTTGTAATTGTTATGATCATTCTCGCTCTTTTCTCATTTCTTGCTCTCACGGCCACTACAGTACTCCTCATCGTCTATATCATGGATCGAAAGAAACCAGAATTCTTCGATTTGCCACCTCCACAAGCCAACAGTACTGTTCTCGCCAGAAAGTGAGTCAGGTTTCATCTGATTTCAATTTGAATGAATTATTTTTCAGTGATCTAGCATTTGCCACAAAATCGTCAGAAAGATGGACAGAATATGGTTGTGAGACATGGGCATCATTCCAGCCACTCAACATCGAATCATCCTTCGTTCCATCAAAAGAAGCTGGAGTCTATAAAGTAATTCAAGATGATGAAGACTATTCCAGCGATTCAGGGAACGCTTCCCTTTAATAATTTCACAACTCGAATATAATGTGAAAATCAAATTGTTAACTTCATAAGTTGTTATTAGTGTCATCACTGTTCCTCCTTCTCTCTCAGATCTCTATTCCATTGCCAAAGTAGTTCGTGTAATATAATACTGTTCATTCGAAATATTTCCTATTTTTATTATGATATAAATAACTAACATAAGATGATTATAGAACAGGGACATTGAACATCACAATTGAAAAAAGAACATTTGAGGGTTATGTGTTTGGGGTTACTCAAAAAATATGTGGATAAATTTGTCTGCTTTGAGGGATATAAAACTAGAAAATTTTATCAATGGTTTATGAACAGGCAATGATGCGTCCAAATTGATCCATCGAAATAGCACAGGTGCCATCAGAGACGACCATCCCAGAACGAGAAGTGTGAATCCTCTTGTCCCCTCTTTTCACGTAACACTTGTCTTTGTCCTGAGATCAACAGATAAAATAAGACAAAGAAAGATATAAGACAACTTGGATAGCCATGTCGATATGAGCACTTCTCAATTAAGCTGTCAGATTCACTGAATTTACTGTAGTATCTCAAATTCCTCTGCCGAAGGGCTTTCGGTTTCTGCTTCCAAAGAAAATGACGTTGGCTCCTTTTTGAAATAAAACCCACAAACAAAAAAATATTCAAAGTGATCATTGTGGGAAATGCAGCAGTCGGAAATGTTAACGCGGTCGTTTTTGTTTAGGTAAGCAATGAAAACAAAAGCATAGCTACTTCAATGTATTTATCTTTCAATCGCGAATCCTTCAACGATTTGGGATTATGGATGAAGGAATGTGAAAAGCACGGATTGTTTGGCGACAGTGAAGTATTTTTTTCGTTTGTAATGTGCCTTACTGATACTATTCTTCGGGTTACTCGTATCTTGATAGGGAAGAAGTGTGACGTGGAATGCTCTAGCAGGGTTCCGACCGATGAAGCTCAGGTAATCATTCTTTTTCTGAATAGTGAATTTCGTATTAGATGTTCGTCGATTGAAACAACATGGCTCTTTTCGAGACGCCTGCCAAATCAGCATCAGAAGCTGATCACGTCGAATCAATGTTCTTGACGTACTATATAAACTTCAACAAAGTAAACCGATGCATTTTCGATCACAAGACGAGCAACAACGAAAAGAACAAGAACGGCTTATTTTGAAAGCGAATGAAGCTAGACAAGTTGAGGAAAAAGGGTTCTGTTGCTGATTTCTAAACAGAATTAAATGCTTTCATAATTATTTGTTTACTTGTTTTACTACTAATTGATAAATTGAAATTGAATACTGGGTAACATATATGTTTTTGTGTTTTTTTCGGACCTATTAGATGCCGATTATTGTTTTAAAAAATTAACTCAAGCAGTTGAAAATTTATAATAAATTAGACTGTGATAATATCAATATGATAGCACCAATTGGCAAAGGGAAAGAACTCGGAAAAAAGAAAACGGTAGAAATAAGGAACTAAAACACCGATGAGAAACAATAGAGCTTCTTCTACATAACGAAATGCCTGAGAAAACTCTTCCATTTTTAAAGATGAATGAACAATTGTTAACTGAAATACGCAAATCTTTCTTACAATGAAAACTTTTTCCATGGAATTCATTCATCGATTTTTGTTGTGTGCACAGAAATGACTGGTCCACGTCTTCACACCATTCGAATGGTTTCTCTCTTTCTCTGACGTATCCAATTAATGTGACTCTATTCATAATCGAATTCTGACAATTCCTTCTGTTAACCAAATTTCTGTGTCCTTCGTCATTCTTTTTTCGATTGAATCATATATGAAACTGTTTCGTTTACCTTTCCTTCCATTTCAAATGGTTATAAAACAAATGGAAATTCATGAAGTTTTTCTTTTTTCTTTGCTTTCATCGAGAGCTAAACAATCGATAAAACCAATTAGATTCCCATCAAATGGAATTTGGTTCGATTGTGTTACTCATGATGGAACACTTAAGTTCGTTTTGGAAGAAGCAACTGAAGATCGCGATGTCGTTTTTGAGTCCTTTGGTACACCAGGGTTCGATGTAATAGTTGAAACTATTTCAATGATAATCGATGGGAAACGCATGGAATGCGGGTTTGTTATTTTTGGATTCTAATACAGTACCCTCTGTTTATATTCAGAGTTTCAATCAACCCAACATCAGGCGTCCCAACACTTTGGTTGGATGAAAGCACCCGAGAATCTGTTTCCATGTCAATTCATTCTTATATTTGTGACCTGTTTCAATCATCGAATGATGTTCAATTAAGAGTTGACTTGAACAATCAGCACAATCTTCCGAAAACACAAGTTTTGAAAAACGTTCTGTTCAAATCCTTAAGATACTTCAAAGTGTATCCAGACGTTCTAAACAAGTTCTTCGAAAGATATACCGTCACCAACCGTGCAGTTTTCAACTGCTCTATGTATAAAGCACTGGAAAACGATTCTGATGTTCTGAAGATTGACAACTTGATTGTACATGACTGGTTATCATTTTCAGAAGAAAATCTGATCAACTTTCAAGGAGTTCACGGAGTTTTGATTGCTGTGGACATTCATGAACACAGTATAGTAGAGTTCATTGAGAGTTGGTTGAATGGAAACAATACGAAGCTCAAATCAATGATAATAATATCGTATGTCCTACTACAAGAAAGAAAAGTTCTGCCATTTTTCAAAACATTTCCATTTGACCCCGAGAGACGGCCAGCCAAATTTCCGATGACAAAAGAGTAAGTTCGATTCCTATCTGAAGGGGTATTCGGCTGATTCTGAAATAGCTCAAATATAATTTTTCTTTAAAAATCGATTCGCGAAGCCTAATCGAACTCTAGTATTACGTTGGAAGGACAGTAACTGTCCATTTTTTCAAAAGTGTATAACCGAAGAACGAGAATGTTTAGAGATTGGCACTGTGCACTATTATGGTGAATGACATGTTGCTAATGTTTGTGTAGATTGTAGTCGTTATTCTTCTAATAGCCCTATAGGTGAGAATCAGATACCGTAAATACCCTAATAGACTTGCACTCCTAATTGACTTTCGCCCCTAATAGTATTGTCCCCGAAATATAAGTTTGAGCAATAGTATTGCAACCCCCTAATTGTCTTAACTTGTTGAAAAGTTCACTTTTTTTCTATTGAAAAACTTGCTTTTTTCTCTGAAAACCGTGCCCTTTCCTTTGAAAATCGTTCATATTTTGAGCTTCGAACAACAGTATTGCACCCCCTAATTGACTTGCACCCCTAATAGTATTGCTCTCAGGAATGCTCTACGAACAATAGTATTGCATGCAAGTCTGTTAGGGTATTTACAGTAACCTCGGCACGACATTCTCAAATATACCGAATTTGATGAAGTCTACCCTATTATATCCTGAGTGAAACTATACTACTATTATATCCTGAGCGAAAGACAGTGCTGTCTATTTCAAACCAACTTATTTCATAGTCGTATCGTTTGATTCCTTGTAATTCGGTGGTGAAAATGACTAATTTTTTGTAAATCACTGCGATCACTAAATTCGCTTTCTAAACTGTGTTAAGAGAATTTTGAGTTGATAAAAGGCTAATAGAAGTAATTTTGCAAAGATTCATATACTTTGGAACAGCTATTTTTGTTCATTCTACCAGTTTGCCTTCAAAAATAAGTATTTTATGATCAACTGTAATTCTCGAACTAGAGTCTGCGACATCAAAACTCAATCATATTTTAGTAAAAGGAGATCTTGTAATACACAAAAGACTGTCACTGCTTGAAAATATGTTTGCAGAGTTATGTAAAAATAAGAACAACATCACATACGCGAAGTTTCTTTTTTCAAGAAAGATTTCAGTCTGCACAGTTGATAAAATCCGATGATAAACTGTTTTTCAAAGATGGTTGGTGTGGGTTATCAACAACCTAACACAGCATGTTGAGCTTCTCGATTAGAAGCAAACAACAAAAATACGAAAAAATGGACAATTACTTTCCTTCCAAACTAATACTTCATTTTTTATAGAAATTCTTGCGAATCGAGATATCAGCGCTTCAGAATACATAATCAGTTACTGCTTTTTCAGAATGAAATATTGCCATGATCAGTATAAGCGTCCGGAAAGTTTGTTCAATTACCCAGGAGTCGACATAGTAAGAGAAAGTGACGGTGCTTTGGCAACGATTGTCATCGAGAACGGAAACTTCGCCTTTTTCGTTTGGAATGAATTGATTGAAGATAGATTCATGGTAGAATATAACTTTCTTGACGAGTAATGAAGTAAGGTGTTCTGTTTCAAAATGTACGAATCTCATCTATAGAACTGGAAATTGATGAATTACTCTTTTTCAGAATACATTCCGCCGAGAAATCACCAACAACAAATTCAACGAATCAATTTGAGTTCGCCTTTCTGATTAATTATCGATATTTTTTCTTTTCCTGCATGTTGTTTCTCATCGCCTTTTTTTACCCCTCACTTCCTTCTGTAAAAATTGAACTCTTATGTTTAAGTGGTGAAATTTTCAACAAGGCAAGACAATTAGGGGGGTGCAATACTATTGCTCAAACTTATATTTCGGGGACAATACTATTAGGGGCGCAAGTCAATTAGGGGGTGCGACGATCATCCCAGAACGAGAAGTGTGAATCCTCTTGCCCCCTCTTTTCTCGTTACACTTATTTTTTTCGTTTGTAATGTGCCTTACTGATACTATTCTTCGGGTTACTCGTATCTTGATAGGGAAGAAGTGTGACGTGGAATGCTCTAGCAGGGTTCCGACCGATGAAGCTCAGGTAATCATTCTTTTTCTGAATAGTGAATTTCGTATTAGATGTTCGTCGATTGAAACAACATGGCTCTTTTCGAGACGCCTGCCAAATCAGCATCAGAAGCTGATCACGTCGAATCAATGTTCTTGACGTACTATATAAACTTCAACAAAGTAAACCGATGCATTTTCGATCACAAGACGAGCAACAACGAAAAAGAACAAGAACGGCTTATTTTGAAAGCGAATGAAGCTAGACAAGTTGAGGAAAAAGGGTTCTGTTGCTGATTTCTAAACAGAATTAAATGCTTTCATAATTATTTGTTTACTTGTTTTACTACTAATTGATAAATTGAAATTGAATACTGGGTAACATATATGTTTTGTGTTTTTTCGGACCTATTAGATGCCGATTATTGTTTTAAAAAATTAACTCAAGCAGTTGAAAATTTATAATAAATTAGACTGTGATAATATCAATATGATAGCACCAATTGGCAAAGGGAAAGAACTCGGAAAAAAGAAAACGGTAGAAATAAGGAACTAAAACACCGATGAGAAACAATAGAGCTTCTTCTACATAACGAAATGCCTGAGAAAACTCTTCCATTTTTAAAGATGAATGAACAATTGTTAACTGAAATACGCAAATCTTTCTTACAATGAAAACTTTTTCCATGGAATTCATTCATCGATTTTTGTTGTGTGCACAGAAATGACTGGTCCACGTCTTCACACCATTCGAATGGTTTCTCTCTTTCTCTGACGTATCCAATTAATGTGACTCTATTCATAATCGAATTCTGACAATTCCTTCTGTTAACCAAATTTCTGTGTCCTTCGTCATTCTTTTTTCGATTGAATCATATATGAAACTGTTTCGTTTACCTTTCCTTCCATTTCAAATGGTTATAAAACAAATGGAAATTCATGAAGTTTTTCTTTTTTCTTTGCTTTCATCGAGAGCTAAACAATCGATAAAACCAATTAGATTCCCATCAAATGGAATTTGGTTCGATTGTGTTACTCATGATGGAACACTTAAGTTCGTTTTGGAAGAAGCAACTGAAGATCGCGATGTCGTTTTTGAGTCCTTTGGTACACCAGGGTTCGATGTAATAGTTGAAACTATTTCAATGATAATCGATGGGAAACGCATGGAATGCGGGTTTGTTATTTTTGGATTCTAATACAGTACCCTCTGTTTATATTCAGAGTTTCAATCAACCCAACATCAGGCGTCCCAACACTTTGGTTGGATGAAAGCACCCGAGAATCTGTTTCCATGTCAATTCGAACGATCACAAGTTCTGGCTAAACCATAAACAGGTCAAGCTGAAAAGAATTTTGAAAAAAGAAACGAGAGAAATAACTCACTGTCATATAACTCATTGTTGCACATCCTGATGTTTCAGTTCCCCATGAAGCTTCATCAATGGGACATGGTTTTCTTTCAACCGAAAGAACATTGACGTGCATCCACATATCGGCATAAACAGTATTCATAATCATAAGGAACATCAAACAAGAGGTTAGAGACATTGTTTTCTGTAAAAAAGGAGTGCACGTGCAGATCCTTATCTTGTCTAAACTACAATAACAAAAGAACAACTTTTTTTTCACAGCTGGTCATAAAGAAATCTCGCATGAAAACATGTGCAAGACCTGTGTCAGCCTTGCTCTAGACTTGTTAGAGCTTCGTTCAAGTCATGGAAAACTCCAAAGGCTGTGACGAATTTGGCGAGAACAGCCGGGAAGTTTAATTATCGGGGACTTTATTTATCGGGCACTCACTCATTAATCAGACTCATTAAAAGAGATCGGTAACAGAACTTGAACTTACATGAAAAATTCAGATTTTGGTCCCATATGGTGGCCAAAGTTCCCTTCCTAAATAGAGCAAGTTTATTATTAAAAGCGCTTTTGATATGTTGGGGTTGAACAGGCCTGTTTTGTTGATTTGAAGCGTTACGAAGCTCGACTGCTTCAACGAGTTCGCCAACAAATAACTGAAATAGTTTTGTTTCATTTTCAATTACTCAACCCCTAATTACCTTTGCGAGACCGGCAACTGCAACAGCAATTGGATCATTTGTAGATCTACCAGTAACTTCAGTGATGATATTTTTCACAACACTTCTCGTGAACTTCGATCTGAAACGTTTGGATGTACCTCTAACACCTTTTCATCTCAGTTACCTCCGGAATGCTATAAAACGATCATATTGAGCTTTCGAAAAGTTCCCGAGCAAAAGTTCGTTCAAAATTGTTTGGTTCTCTTCGTTAATTTCATCATTCGAGTTTCCATTTTGATCTTTTAAAGATTTTATAGTTTTCGCAAAGCTTATGAAAATTACTCACAACTCCCATAAACGAAGACTGATTTTTAGATGGCATCTGTGTACTGAAAGATGTAGTTGAACTACGAATGGTGAGAGGAGTTCGTATATATGGCTTTTGCAGTTCCGGCTGAATAGTCGAGGCACTTTGATCTTTTTGAAAACCCGTCGTCTCCATTCTGCGATGTTGACCGGACGAACTTGGGAGAACGTTTGTCATAATATCAGCGGCATCCATTAAATTTGACCATTATTTATTCGAGTGCAGCGAATGCATATATTTGTCACGGGTTTCTCCCATTGACTGTAAACCGAAGAACAGTTGTTTTTTCTTTGAAACTGAACTTACTCTTTGAATGCGGTCGTCTATTTTCATTTCAGGAATATCATCAACAGAATCGTATGAAGAACTGCTTGCTGAAGTTGAAATAGTAGAAGCATTGCTCGTATATCAGATTCAGATGAATTTCCATCAATCTAGAAAGAAAGTTAGTGTCATTCGAAATGTATTTAAGCTTTTTCACCTTGCTCAACTGTCGTCGATGTTTTTCTATCATCACATTCATCATCACTTTTGCTGACGTCGCCTTGTGCAATTTTAGAAAAGTATGATATAATATCAATTTTTTGAGATTTTATAACATTTCATTGTACAGTTTTATTCATAAAATACTATGACATTCTGTCTCACGATACGCCATGTTTGTTTATAATATACCAGTCGGCTGACGCCGCCTACCGGCTGCGCCGGCGCAGCAGCCGACATCTCGCGGGTTCCGCCGCGCATTATACTTTCTATACTTGGCTCCGCCCACTCGGCCGACCGCCGCCGCCGCCGCATCGGGTAATTTTTAGGCGAAAAACATATACTGTCGAAAAACAGCTCTAGATGTCTTCAAAGTGATAATTTTAGAAATCTGAAAAAACGGGCATTATCTCAGACAAATTCTCTATCGATATATAAAAGTTTGTCGCAAAAAGTTTGAGAGCGGATCCGCTAGGGCTTGCGACCAACAGACACACACACACACATACAGAAACTTCTGATTATTATTATTATCAATTCACGTGGGGTGTTACACGCAAAGTGCGGCATGGTCCCACAAATAAGCCCCGCCCATATGGGCGGAGTCTGGCCACGTTTTGCAAAAATGCCGCACAGTTTTTTCGCTATTTATTTACGTGCTGTTTAATCACTTTGGAACAGCGATTTTTGCTTAAAAAATACAAAGAATGATAGAAAAAAGGAAAAATTAAAGAAAATATCAGATTGTTCGCATAGAAAAATATAATTTGGTTCAGTTTTTGCCTGTTTTTCAAGTCAAATTTTTTTAAAGTGAGAATGTACCACCTAATGAATTGTAAATGTCAAAACTGTGTGCACAAAACAATTCGAACACACATGGACGTCCAAAAAATAAGCTGGCGAAAGTTTAACAGTTATTTTGTTATTTTTCGAAAATTACATGTCTAATTGGTATAAAAAACAGCTGCAAAACGAAGAATTAACAATAAATTAACTTGATTTCTTTAATTTTTCCTTTTTTCTATCATTCGTTGTATTTTTTAAACAAAAATCGCTGTTCCAAAGTGATTAAACAGCACGTAAATAAATAGCGAAAAAACTGTGCGGCATTTTTGCAAAACGTGGCCAGACTCCGCCCATATGGGCGGGGCTTATTTGTGGGACCATGCCGCACTTTGCGTGTAACACCCCACGTGAATTGATAATAGTAAAGATACACCAACGTGACAGGACTACGGTATTTAAAAAGTACGTGATTATGCGTAATTGATGGAACATTAGTATGCAGACAACTTGAGGCTCATAATCATCATAAAACTCATTTTCCTTCTTGTATGTGAGAATCTCTCTCAAAATGGATGTTCTCCCACAATACGGTTTGTGTAAATTTTGCATTAGTAGTTGTGCATATATTCATTTTATTCCAGCAGAAATGATAAACTACGTATATCGAAGATCAAACGGAGATCGCACAAACACGATGACACTTGGAGATGTCGATACGAAGTTCGAACCGAAAACAAGGAGAGTCTCTGGCGAAGGTATTTTCAGATGATTCCAATGTTTACGATAGCGATGACTTTCAGCAATGATCACAAATGACTACGGACGTTTAAAAATTTTCCTGCCTGCAAACTGCCAGCGAATCGAACTCCAAGATGAGTTCGAGAGAACCTCAACTTACGACAGTCTCGCGATGTCACCGGAACAACCCTAGTGATAGAAGCAGTGATCACGTCACAAACTACACACCTCCTTAGATATTATCATCGAGACTTCCCACAAATCGAGACAGAGATAGCATACGAATATTTATTCGTTTTTCCGCATATTCAAGCCCAAAAGAAGAGAAAATCGAAAAAAGTGAAAGGAGCAGTTGATGAACAGAAATCACTTCCGGTAAAAGGAAGAAAAAGACAAGTTGGGACTCGAGGGCTTCTTCACGGCGATTCTGCACGCCTTCTTGGATTATCCGGAATGTACCCAGGAGAACAAGCAGTTCCGTTGGTTTCTGAAAGAATCGAATGTGATAAAAGACAAGGATACATGGAAGGTACTGGATTACCAACTATTTTGAGAGATGCTCAGGTGACTCCAATTTGGGAAGGAACTACAGATGTCTTGTCTTTTGATGAATTGATGTTCCGTATGATTCTGAAAACCGTTTATGCCGATATGTGGATGCACGTCAATGTTCTTTCGGTTGAAAGAAAACCATGTCCCATTGATGAAACTTCATGGGGAACTGAAACATCAGGATGTGCAACAATGAGTTATATGACAGTGAGTTATTTCTCTCGTTTCTTTTTTCAAAATTCTTTTCAGCTTGACGAAAGAATTCTCCCTCATCACGAACGACGTTCATCGAGTTTCGAGTTCGTTAATGGTATTGCTCGACCAACTGTGACTCATTGGCCAAAAGGAAAACTTGCCGATTGGATGATTTCTATTCAATTTGTGTCTGTTGATCCTGTTTATGGTTTAGCCAGAACTTGTGATCGTTCTGGATACATTCGAGTATTTCAAAATGAGACAACAGCAACTGATGAAACAGAGTTCGCGGAAAGGACACTGAAGGTTTGTTATATTTCCAATCGATAAATTATCTAATTATGATAATTTCAGATTCAGGGTCAATGCTTCATTGCATCGGTAAAAGTTCAAGCATCGAATGAAGTATGTCCATGGTGTGTCGATGATTTGAAGACAACTACAACTACAACGACGTCTGCTCCTCTTGTGACAACTCATTCAGAAGGTCTCTTCTCATTCGATTCATCTAATAATTCACTTGTAATTGTTATGATCATTCTCGCTCTTCTCTCATTTCTTGCTCTCACGGCCACTACAGTACTCCTCATCGTCTATATCATGGATCGAAAGAAACCAGAATTCTTCGATTTGACACCTCCACAAGCCAACAGTACTGTTCTCCCCAGAGAGTGAGTCATGTTTCATCTATTTTCAATTTGAATGAAATATTTTTCAGTGATCTAGCATTTGCCACAAAACCGTCAGAAAGATGGACAGAGTATGGTTGTGAGACATGGGCATCATTCCAGCCACTCAACATCGAATCATCCTTCGTTCCATCAAAAGAGGCTGGAGTCTATAAAGTAATTCAAGATGCCGAAGACTATTCCAACGATTCAGGGAACGCCTCCCTTCAATAATTTCACAGCTCGAATACAATGTGAAAATCAAATTGTAAATTTATATGTTGTTATTAGTGTCATCACTGTTCCTCTTTCTCTCTCAGAAATCTGTTCATTTGCTAAAATAGGTCATGTGCTATAATACTGTTCATTCGAAATATTCCCTATTTTTTATTATGATATAAATAACTAACATAAGAATGTTTTTAATTATAGAACAGTGACATTGAACATCACAACTGAATAGAGAACATATGTCGGTTGGTTTTCGGGGTTACTCAAAAAATGTGTGGATACATTTGTTTGCTTTGAGGGATATAAAACTAGAACATTTTATGAATAGTTTATGAACAGGCAAGGATGCGTCCAAATTGATCCATCGAAATAGTACATGTGCCATCAGAGACGACCATTCCGGAACGAGAAGTGTGAATCCTCTTGTCTCCTCTTTTCACGTAACACTTGTCTTTGTCCTGAGATTAACAGATAAAATAAGACAAAAAAAGATATAAGACAACCTGGATAGCCATGTCGATATGAGCACTTCTCAATTGAGCTGTCAGATTCACTGGATTTACCGAAAGCTTCACTGGTTTAGCCTCAACGATGACTAGTCCAGTCTGTGAATTACTCTTTAAAACCATTCCGTTGATTTGCACAGAAATGGTTCCATCTGCTGATTTCTCATATTGAGCTTTTTGCATAATTGCTTTACACTTTTCCATGTTCTATAAGTTTTGCAAAATCAATGAAATTAACTATCGAAATGGAACTTTACTTACGGCGACTCCAATATCAGATTCTCCATACATTTGTTGAATAGTGTAATCCATATTCTGAATTGGAAATTCTGGTTTCTCAAGAGCAATTGCCGACGGTCCCGTCTCACTGGCACTGCTCAGAAGATAAGCTTCAGAAAGAGAATCCATACTAAATAGTATCCCCTCTGGTCCAAGCACTGCCAAACGGTCGTTCGTGTTGACGAATTTACAGTGAACATGCTCTTTTCCGTGGACAATCTTTGCGTACTTGTGAAGAATGCTTGAAACTGATCCATTCGAATTAACATAAGCCATGAAGTCAGAATTACAAACAACTCGGAAACTACGATCCAGACACATTTCCACAATAACACCAGCCGCCATTGAGACCATTAGAGTTCCTTCTTGAGAACACAGAAGCAATGGATACTTCACAATACCTTCCTCGTTACGAATTCCGCGAATTGGAACCGAGTTCATCGCAAACGGAAGTGGGCTCACTAGTTGGAATGAATAGAGATGGGAGTGTTGGCTGCTCTGGGCGTTACCTAGAAAGCGAGTTAAACGAAAAATTAGAGGTCATGCACAGATACAATCAGAACAATGTTTTGGGGGCATAATGAAAAGTATTATCAATTCATTTCTAAAAATATTTGCGTTCTGAATTACCTTGCTTGGGAGGCGATTGTTCTCCGGTCCGAATTCCTTCTTTCCGAATCGGCGTATTCTTTGTTTTTCCTCGAGGAGTTTGGTTGCACCTTTTTCCATTATTATTATGATTATTGTATTGTTTTCCTCCAGAAAAAGGAATGTGAGCTGGTGGAGAAAAGTCATTGAAAACTGGATCGTTCACTTTAGGAAGTCCTCTGAAAATAGGAGAATGAGAATACATTTCTCAATCGTAAACGTACGGTGGTAGATCAACAGACAAAACAGCAAAAGAAGCTGTTGGAGTGCTCATTCGTTGACCACTTTTCTTCGGAGTGTTCCTGAAAATCAAGAAAGGTTCCATCACAGGAGAACGAAAAACAATAAGAAGTTACACTTTTTCAATACGACGAACTCACCCTTTTTGATTTCGCAGAGTCATGTCAACTCGTACTGATTACGATCTCTGAATTGATCGTGCTGGAACTTTTTTGAAACGTACACCACGTGGTGTCCCGTTGACCTTTGAAACATTTGATGGACTTCTTACTTCTCACGTAATAAATTTGAATTTATTGAAATAAAACAAGGAAATGCTCATACAGAATAGATTCATAGAATTTTGAGATCCAATTTTGGTACAGAACGTGAAGAAAATGCAATAATAATATATAAATAAGTTAAATATTTACATAAATAACTGGTTTTTAGTCTTTCAAGGCGTCTAGTATTCGCAGCCTTGCTTTTTTGCTTACATGGGCAGCCGCTCCAAGAAGAGATGATAGTTGCTTTGAAGAATATTCCTGAAAGATATAATAAGTGAGAAAGTTTAGTGGTGAACTGATTACAGAATGTGATCTTATCCACTGTTCAAGCCCGTTCTCCGGTAAATAATATGCTTTGATGTAGTCATGGACGAAGTTGGCATGGGGAACTGGTTTGATTCCACATAGAGGCTCAAGCTGAAAATGGGAACTTCTGTTATGTACGAAGCTTTGAATCACCTTCATCAAGACATTTTGAAAATCTAATTGCATCAGTGCTCTTCCTTCGGTTGAACACTTTCCACCATCTCCATATCCTTGTACTAATGCTTTGAATGAGTAGTAGATAGCCCGATCCCAGAAAAATTTTTCCATTGATTCAGATAAGTTTACATTTCCATTCTCTTTGATTGCGGCAAATCGTATAGAAAACACTTCATAGTCTTGAATTAGGAGATCTACATACGAGTTGTGTTCACTTCTTAGTTCTCCGATGTCCCATTTTACAGATGCCACGTTCTCAACAAGAGTTTTGAGACGAAGAGACCGAGAGGCAGAAGCATCGACGATGAGAGTTTTGGCGTCCGCCTGGCATGGCAAAACTTGTGTGTAAAAGGAGTCTAGAACGGTTGAAAGAGAGATTCTGACATCGTCGAGAAGCAAAGATTCAATAACTGGCCGAATAAGATCAAGTTGGCGAGCAACGAATTCACTAGAAAACTTTTAGGAGATTTTAAAGATTATTTCTTTCAAAAAGCTCACATTGAATTGACAGCAATTATACGTTCAGAAGCTCCATATAAGTTGTCAATGAATGCAATTTGAACTGCAGGGGACAACGATGGATAAATCTTTCCACTTTCATCTTTTTGAAAAACTTTACGGAATGGTGAATTACCGTCCTTTTCTTTTGAGAATTTCTTCGAAATAGTATCGAGACATGTAGATAATCTTGAAATTCTGCCAACATATTCTGCTCTTTCTGATGCAAAAATATGACACATCTGGAAATAGCAAGATAAATCTCCCAATGAAAAATGTGAAATGTTACCGATGCAAAGAAGAATTCATACAACTCAATGATAGCGGGAGCAGATTTACAGCAAAGAGTAGGAAGAAGCGCTGTCATCCTCAGGTATCGTCCAAAAAATCTCAAGAGATTGAGGGCCGTATTGCATAGATTTGGAGTTACGACACCAGAAGGTTCATCTAGTGGATCTTCTGAGAAACTCTCTTGTCTGAAGTTTTCAGGTGCAGAAGAAGTTGATGCTCTTCCATCAGATGATTTCTGACTATATGATGATTGAAGACGAGACCGGATAGCAGCTTGACAGAATGGATTCTGCCAATCATTTCCAATCAGTTCTACTGACGGAGTTTCCTGATTCTCCGATTCATCATTTTTGGATTTTATATCATCCAATTCTTGCCTCGACTCTTTCAGAAATTCGAAATCTTGAAGATCAAATATCGTAAATTGAAATGGAACTGGGCATAAAGTGAATGATTCGTTTTCAATGAACATTAACAATTCTTCCAGCCTTTCATTGTGATATCTATCAAAGTATGTTTCCGTCCTTTTTTCAATACATTCGGCAAGTTTCCTCTGATCACATGAGAAGTAAATTTTCCCAATTTTGTTGAACCGATTGATGGAATCCACGATATCCAAAATATGATCGAACTTGAGGCTCACAAAGTCTCTAGACTCTACGAGAGTTATTAACCTTCTGGTTGCAGCAAGGAATACCTCACTTCTGGAATCTAATAGAGCTGTGAATATTTTCTGAGATGCTTCAGAAGTTGGTTCGCTGCTATGGAATTTCATAATTTTGTGATAAGCATGAAAAGTTCGACATAGCACAAATCCCATCTCTCTGAACGTGACAGATGTTTGTTCGTTATCCAATTTCAAACATAAACTTGTATATGTTGCGTCTTCTTTCAGCTCTTCATCGCTCAGCTTGTCTAAAATTACAGCTGTCGTTGTAGTTTCAATCGCATTATTGAACACATTCAGCAGTTTTGCAGCAACATCGTCAGTTTTATCAAGCATTTCGTACGCAGTGTAAACGAAACGATACTTTTCCGAATCAAAAACGACAGCTATTGTTGACAGTTGAGCAGTGAGTTCCTCTTCTAGTAAGCAGCTCATGGCAGTCAATTTCGACATTACATCACTAAAAAGGAACACAACGTTTTTTTCAGAACAACCACAATAAAACTCACTTGACGCATGTGAATTGGGCATATCTTGCTGCGTTTATTTGAGTTTCGATGAGCATTTGAATGGCTAATGGAAAATTTCCTTCTTCAATCGTTTCTTGAATACGTTTCTCTGTTACGTAGAACGACTTAATTGTACTCAGTGTAGCTTTGATTTCATTTAAAACATTCTTCTTTTTCTCATTCGCAATCAATCCGAGACAAGTACGAGTTTGCTCTGTAGCTAACGACAAGGCTCTTCTTATTGCTAAAACTTCGTTTACCACTTTTCCAACTTCATCTTTAATTTTCTCCATTTCACAAACTTGAGTAGAATATGAAGATGATTTTTGAATAATTAGAGTTGATATTTTCTTTGAAACTACAGTGTGTTGAGATTTTAATCGAAACCTCTCTCTTTGGATGTCTTCATAACACATATCAATATCACATAATTTCTGAATTAGAGACGTCATTTGATTCAAAATATATGAAATACCTTTAATTCATAATCAATTGCGTCGAAGTCATCATTGTCTATGAAATAAGCAGCATCTATGGAGTTTATAACTTCATCTTCCTCAGAAGTTTTTGATGTTATAGTTTTTCTAGGCGTTGAACTTTGGGAACACGATTGAACGGTACCGACTGTAGCAATAGTTTCTTCTGATGGCGGGGCATCGTAGGAGCTTAGTACTCTATCATTCATGTTTTCTAACATAACCTGGAACAGACAACTTTTTTTTTAATTTCTGGAATTATGGGAGTTGCTCACTTTAACATCAACGCTCGATGAAAACTGGTCACTAATCTGACTAGCAGTTCGTGCAAACTGTTCCTTGAACCTGTTCATCGAGAAGCATGTAAATTCAATTGCTGAAAAATGTTTATGCTTATTTCCAAAACATTAACCTTAGAGAAGAGAAGTTTAAATGTATTAAAGGTGCATCACATTTTAAAGGAGGAATATTTCGGAGCGAAGAATGTCAAAAAACTTTTGCTCATTCTATTGAATAATATTGTTCTTTTCATTTTCTGCAGAATTTCTCCTTTTCGCATGGAAGATGAAGAATGTTCAGATTATGCTTTTTTCTTAATTCTTAAGAAATACATCAATAAACATAGAAGAAAATTAATTTCCAAAAAATGTTGTGCCGAATTTTTCTAACAATTCAGACACATATTTTTAGCTATAGTTGATTTTCTTTTCTTTTTCATCAATTATTGTTGTATTGATCCAATTTCTGTTGATTTCTATGAATAATGAACGAATAGTAAGTAGGGGGCGGGCAATATTGGAGAAATCCGCGAAAAACGTGCCAGTGTTGCATTGTTGCAACTCGTGCACTCTCTAACCTCATTGCGAGCACAATACCTAATATTCGAATTTATGCATTCATTGGCCTTCACTCTGCTTGGTTATGCGTTGTTCTTACAGTCTCTTGTTTATTGGTTTTTTCGTTTTGGTTCCGTTGATACATTTGTATGGAAAATAGAACTGGCTTGTTACTCTTCCCATTGTTTTCCTCAAAAGTGGGATTTTAGACTTGTTTCGTTTTCAAACAGTTTACATTTAATTGAAATGCTTTGAAGTTTGTCTGCTTGCGAAATACTCTTGCTTTATGAGAAGAAGTCGCACGTTTGGAAGGCTTCAACTAGGTTTTGCTATCAAACTGCCATTCATTTCGCAGTGGGCGCGTTTTTATGTTGCAACGTCGTCAAATCAGAACTCTAATCGGATAGTAAACATGTGAACTATTTCAACATTTCCGCCCGGTGTCAATTTGTTCCTTTTCTATTGATCACTTATTGTTATTTCTCGCCTGTTATCTATTCAACAGCCGAACTGCCATGTCACTTCTCGTTTCTGATTTTTTGAGTCGTGGCATCAATTTGCATGATTTATACCGTTAATCAATATTCATATTTACAGAGTGTAGTTGTGTACAATCGGCTCAGAGGATTTTCCTCACCCCTTGACACCATCAATACAAAGGCCAACGCCGTGAAACATCATGTCGACTGAACAAGCTAACGGAAAAACTATCGAGGAGAAGAAGGACAAGAGTAGGAGTTTTAGTCTTTTAACTAAAAATTGTATGAATATATTCCAGTTGCCGAGGTAACCGAGAAATTCGACAACCTCGCCGTCGACAACACCAACGAGGCGAACGATGACAAACCAGCCCGTCGCGGAGGACGTGGATTCCGTGGGCGTGGACGTGGTCGTGGTCGCGGAGGGCGCGTCGGTGGAAGATTCCAACCAAGACCACCATATGATGAGCAGTTGAAACAGATCGAGGAGGATCTCAAGTCAAAGAAGGTCATCGAAAAAGGTGTCAAAGGATACGTCAAATGGTTCTCCGTTCGTGGGCGTTACGGATTTGTTGCCCGTGAAAAAGCTACTGACGAGAAAGAAGACTTCTTTGTTCATCAAACAGCAATCGCTAAATCAAGCACCATCAAGTACTATCTTCGTACTCTTGATGATGATGAGCCAGTCATCTTCGACATTGTCGAGGGACGCAAAGGTCCAGAGGCTGCTAATGTGACTGGACCAGATGGTGAGAACGTCCGTGGATCAAGATTCGCTCGTTCGTTGCTCACCCGATGGGGAGGCCAACGTCGTGGTGGTGGTCCAAGAAACACTGGATCGCGCAAGCCACGCGAGGAGACGGACGGAGAGAAACCAGCTGCCACTGAGCAAAGGTTTGTTAGATTAAAATAAATCTCTTTGATAAGTTATACAATTACAGTGGTGATGGAGAAGCTCGTGGAAAGCGCCGCCCACATCGTGCTCGCGGAAAGCTCCAACCAGATGCCGAGAACGGTGGTAAGCCACAAGAGAAAGGAGATGGTGACTCTGCTCCGGCTGCTGATGGAGAAAAGAAAGGCCGTCGCCGCAACCGTTTCAAGGGAAAGAAAGAGGAAGGAGAGGCAACGGAGCAGAAAGGAGAAGCTGCCACAGCTAAGGCCTAGGCCGATTTGTTGACCTACCATCAACATTTGTTGTCTAATTTAACTTTGTTACTGATTCGATCCTTTTGACGAATCAATTTTTCGCTCTGTCCTTTTGACGAGTCTGTCATTATTCCTTCAATTGTTCTGCACGCTGTCGTTTTACGAAATATTATTTCGAAAACGCGTATTTTTATTAAGTAAAACTTCCAAACAAATCAGAAATTTACAACCCGACAATTAAATGGAAAAATATTTTACAGACTAGACAGTGCAGATAATAGAGGAATGCATTAAAAAGATTCTGATCATGATCACAACTATGAAAGTTCAAAGCCAGTACCGGCATGAATAGCATACCGAAGCTTTTCGAGTAATAATGATTTCTTATTGTAGTTGGGCAACTTTAACAAATTGAAACATGTCGACGCAGTCGGCAGCCGTGACGCGGCAGTTCCTTTTCGTAAAGCAAGAAATCCACGGACGACACTTCCAAGGGTATCTCCTTGATCCTGATCATCTGAAACTTCGACGCAGCGAATGGAGAATGGTGGCTCTAGGTATGAGAATCCGAGAACAGGCGGACGGGAACAAGAAGTGACGAATTTCAAGAACAGTTTCCTCTCTTCAGGCGTAAATTTGTTCTCAAGAATATCCCAAAGCCATTTAATGAGTCGATGGTTTCCATGGAATCCACCAAAATATTGTACATTTCGTTTTAAATCAGATAGATCGATATCCCTGAAATTCAAATGTTTTGAGCAGTTAGGTATCTTATTTCTCACGAATTGACTCCACTTATCAAACATTGTAAGTCATTTGGGGCGAAAAGCGAGAGCCATGATGGTTGTAAAATTGACTGCATTCCACTAACAAACGCTTTACATTGCTCTTGAGTTCTACGAAAAACCCGATGGTGAGCCATTCGATGGACATAATCAATTCTGAATCAAATGAAAATTAAGTTATCTTTTTCCATTCTGTCTTACTTATTCTCCTTGGTCACTGAAATTGTTCTACCACTTGGAACTAAATCAACCGTCGATATTTTATCCATAAAATCTTCATCAACAGAGAAAGTTAATGAGAGATCAGCTATATCTCCCTCATATCTTTTTACAAAAGTCAAACTTCGATAGAGCTCCGGATCGAGTTGACTCAACTCATCGAAGGCGCATAAACGATGGCTTCCAAGTACAGCAGCAAGAAGAACTGGAGCCAATTGAACATCAACTACGATTCCTTCGTAAACGGCTTTCCCTAGCATACGTCCCACAAATGTGAAAAGAGCAAGATGGTCATCATGGAGTGAAGACGTTGAAGAGGGATACAAAACTCCTAAAAAGGATGTATTTTGATGAAATGAGTTCCTTTTCCGTTGACTGTTTTACCTGTAGATGTAGTTGAAAAAAGATTCAATTGTGGATCAAAGACTTTCTTCAAAGTCAATTCCAAAAATTCTTTAAAAACGCCATCTTGATCAATTCCAGCTTCGTCGAGACCTTGTTCGTTGACGAATTTCACTCGAATAGTTGATTTGAGAGCAGGAGTTGTGAGTTTCGATAAATGATTGAAACCATCTTCAATTATTCGACTTCTCTGTACAGTAATCCATGTTTGAGACTGCGAATCACTGAGAGTTGACGATAATCGATTTTTATCATCTTGAACTTGTCGACGGAAAAGAAGCATTCGATCTTTAATAGGCACCAAATGAGCCATTTTTTTCATCATGAGAACTCCTTTTCCAGATTTCTTTTCGTATTCAATAGTTATCGACGATGGTTTTATTTCTCTATAACTTTTGATAAAATGAATACAACGATCAGGATTTCCTGTTGGAACTCACGAAATCAACCAGAACTTTGGATCATTTGCAAACGATCGCCGACTATCTCTTTCATAAAGAACAGTGAGCAATGAGTGCATACTTTGGAAGAGACCAGTTGAATTTGCAGATGTTTCATCTTAAAATAAGTTAGCATATTAGGCAATCAAACGAATTTTCATACCGACAGCTCCACTCCAAATAGCACGAAAACAGAATATATTTACATATTTACATAACGATTCAAGATCCTTGTTCGAGAACGGAGTTCCCTTTTCGAAGATTTCCTCTTCGTCCAGAATTCTGAACAATGGTAAATCAGAATCAAAACTATGATATGCTATTACGAAATGATTGCAGCAGCAGAATCAACGAATAATCTCAACGTGGCTGTATGAGGAGATGAAGGTCTTCTAAGAGATTGAAGAGATGCAGAAACCTAAAACAAGAACACATTCTTCTGAAATACTTTTCTGATCCTCACAGGTCCCCATTGTTCGGCATTGGATGAGTTGAAAAGCGAACCACTTGATCCACCGAACTTTTCTCCCCATTCTTTCAAATACACCCACAATTGTCTCAATAATTGATCGTCTCGACATATTCCAGATACAATTTCTCCTTTCATATGAACCATTGTACTTAAAGCAGTCATGTAAACTTGACAGACTATTGCAATTAGATTTGGCGGTGGTTCACTATCAGATTTCAAAGTTACAGAGTCGATTGTTCCCCCAAGTTTTCTCCAAAGTTCTGAATGATACAAAAATATGCTTAATATAGGTTCAGGGAATAAACTCACTACTAAATGCGGCACTGATATCTTTTTGGTTTTTAGATGACGAATGACTGTCTGTTGTCGGAGAACAAGGAGAAATCGACTTATTCTCCATGATCTTCCGGAAAAGACATTTGACAACTTGTGAGCTCCATAACATTTTTAATTGGAAAAGAACATTTCGTAAAGCTCCTTCAGTTCTTTTATCGATTGGAAGCAGGTAATGACCAAAAACGGGATGCCAGTAGTTGAGACTTGTTTTCGTTCCACCGTGTTTCACTGTCAGTTCTGTACATCTGGATAGTGATACTCCAACAGCCCAAGTCCATTCGTAAATCTTTGTTTCCAAAGTTTTTTCATCGATAAAGGCGAAGTGAACTAAATTAGCCAAAAGATTGATAAGAAGACGAACGTCCATTCCAGTTTCTATTTCTTCTTGATTGACACGTAACCATGAAAGAGTTCTTTCGAACAATTGAGTTGTTTTGATCTGTTCAATATTGCTCTGATTTAGGTGAAGAAGTAGTGCAGGACAAGTGAGCACTTTCAAAACAAATATTGAGAAAAGTTCAGGATTTTCTGAACTTTTTACTTTCAACGGTTTGTAGAGAATTGAAAACTGAGCATTCACAGTTTCAACACTAATCAGCGGTTTCTGACCATTCACAGAGACAAATAAAGAATTCTGGAAAAAAAAAAGTTCGATGGGATATTTCTCCAAAAAAAACCAACCGCCATCTGTTCATAATTCTTTTGTTCGTAGAATAAGTTCATCATTTTGACGCATAATCCATTGAGAACTGGATGCACTTGTGGTGCATTTCGAACAAAGGCCCAATTTGAACTTGATGAAAGAACAATTATAAAATGAATCAAACACTGCCACTGTTTCAGTTCGATTGCTTTTTCTCCATTGATATTATTTAAAATTGAAGGTATTTGTGAGAAAATTGAAGTGATTAAAGATGTTGCCTCTTTTATTGTTTCTTTATTGAGAAATGCTGCCACGAAACTCGTTTCTTTTGAAGTTGAATCCAATGAAATAATCAAATGTCGACAGATGTTACAGAGAAGCTAAAACACGAATTAATGCTTCAAAACTGATATAACTTTTGTTCTGAAACCTGTGTATCTTTCTGTAATTTCGCCGACTCGATCACTTTTGGAACTCTTAAAAGCATCTGAGTTACTGTCAAAAGGGTCTTGTTGCTCTTTTCGAGATCATTGAAATCATTGAAAAAGTTCGGACGAAACACTCTAAAAATAATTTTTGGTTTCATTTATTTTGTATTTACTGACTTTATTTTTCCCTGATATTTTTTCCGTATTAAATATCCTCGAATATAAGGTTCCAACTTTTCAGCCAACTCGATTCTCCTTCTTTGCGTCTCTTCCCCTTCACGTTCTCTCGCATTCTTTTCAAGAGTTTTCAGAATATTATCCATATTTTGACACTTTCGGCTATGATCTCAGTTTCATTCTGTAAATGATAGCTGAACATGCAAATATGATTTTCTAGAAACTATAGATAACTACTATCTACCACTGAGTAGTTGAAAATCGGATGGCAGACCGAATCTAAGTGTTCAATAACTTTAAAAATTGCTCGGAATAATTTTATAACTTTATTTGATTAGCATACAAACAAAAACAATTGTTTTCAAACTTGAGACTGAAGACGTGATCCAGTATGTCTCGAACTGCTGGAACTTTGACCTCCCCCACCTCCAGATGGCATCGAATTCATCACAATTGCTTGAGCACGTTCATCATCTGAATAGGTAATTAATATCAATTTTGTTTAAAGACAAGACTTACTGTGAGAATTTCCTTCGGTGGAGTTTTTATTACTTTTTCTTAATTTCCTTTTCGCAGCTATCAAATCGATTTGTCGTTTGGTTCTTGGAATTCTGATCCTCATGAAACAGCAGACGATTACAACTGGAATTTTTTTTCATTATCGAAGGTTTTTTAAAATAAACTCACTCATAATTAGTAATACTCCTCCAACTAATGCAATCAACATCCATAATCGTAATCCTGGTGCAACAAACTGATCTAGAGCTGATAAATGATTGACTTCATCACTTCCAGAAGGCATTTTATAATCTGAGCGTTTTTTGGTTGCTGTTAAAATAAAAATTGTCTCAAGAAACCGAAGAAGAAACGAAAGTTCCGGTTGGTGTCGAGACTTTTCGTGAAGGGAGGAAATTGAAATTGTGAATCGAGGCGTTGAGACATTTCTTTTCGAAAAATAAAATCAATCCAAAAATATTGAATAAAGCTAAAGCTGAAGTGAATGTCTTAAAATGTTCTCCTACTCTATTTCCTAAATGGACTTTGTGTAACAATGAAATTTATATGACAAGCAATAGGAGTTTATTGAGGAAAAGAGCAAAATGAGAAGGAAATGGTTCGAAAGTCTACATATTTTCCCATAGGGAAAAGAACAGTGGGATAGAGAGACGGATGGGATAATGGAACGCAAAACGAAACGCAGCAGTTTCTTCTTCTTTATGTCACAGACACCAGAAGTAGAGGAGAAGAGCAGGAAAGAAAGACGGGAAGCAACTGAGAAACCTCCCCCCACGACCACCAACTCTTTCTCTTTATTTCTCAGTGGCTCCTTGCATTTCGAGGAAGCGATAGAAGGGAAGATATCGGAGAGGTACGAGAGAGATGTAAAGAGTGAAAGAGGGAGATGGGAGGAGGAAGAACTGCTCACGTAGAATTTGCTATTATTTAAATTAAATGCATCTCGTAGTTGGAGAGCACCTAGCCATATGGAAGAAAGGGCGCATTTCGTTTTCTGTGGCTCCAGTGAGAATCATCATCCTTATCTCACTAAATCAATAATGCAAGAATGAAAAGCACCATAAAAAGTTAAGACCCGGACAGGGAAACACAATTATGCTGACAAGAAAAAGAAACGAATCAAAGTACAAAAAAACTAGCACCGGCATGAGTAGCATACCGAAGCTTTTCGAGTAAAAATGATTTCGTGTCGTAGTTTGGCAATTTTAACAATTTGAAGCATGTGAAAAATGTAAAGGTACAAAAATGTGGACTAAATTTGAGTAGTATGACCTGAGTTCAATATACATACAGCTCTGAAACAAGATCAGAGAGTTGGAGTTATAGGATTGTTGGGATAACCAGCAACTGAATAATAAGACAAAAATTCAAGTTTGCTTGCCTATGAACATGAAGTTGACACCATTTTCGAAGTAGCTGAATCAACGAATGGCCGTTTTGGGAATGTCTTCGTCGCAGAAACTTTTTTGATTGTTTCGCGTTTTTTGTTCAACCATTCCAAATCTTCACCAAGATATGTGAACAAAAATTCATCAACCGTATCTTTGAAAAATATTTTTTCCATTTCGAATCTCAAAGATTCTGAAATCTGTTCAAGAGGGCCAGCATGCATTTCAATAAGTTGTTCAATTTTCTGAAATATGAACACACTTTCTATTTTTTATTTCCATAAACACTTACATCTATATACCAATGACTAGAAACTGAATATTCGTCTGCAACTCTGGAAAGCCACCCGTTCAATTCATAATCATCTTGCCGATACGTTCGGAGTTGCATTTGTTTCTGATACATTTCATTTATCAACTCGTAGATTCGGCTTCCAGGAAAACGACACCCAGAAGCAGTGAATCCGAGATCTAATGGAGGTGTACATTGAAGAAGTTCTGCCGTGACTGGATAATTTCCAACCAAAGGTCGACCTTCCAACATTGTTTCCATACTCATTGCAAGAGTTGGAAGAGCTACAGGAATAGTTTCGGCCAGTACAGCAAAGTGATCGTATCGTGACCAACCCGTCATTATAAGGCCCTGAAGAGAATTGGTTAGAAACGGTGTAAGTAGAACATGACTTACCTCAACAACATTAAAATCTTTGTATACCATTGACAATTGTTTCACCCAAGATTCGTGATTTTTGACATAGTGATTTGCATTTGTGGCGTATCTTGCTGGTCCATCAGCCCCTTTCCAAGCAGAACTCCCCCAAACACTTCCAAATGACTTCAGGATCATCCACGTGGACCTTGGTAGGTAAATATCAAGGTCTTCCGCGTAGTTCCAGAGAACTGGTTGAAGAAGTTCAGTTAGCTTATACTCTGCGATATCTGTTTCCATTGCACTTGCAAGCATATCATGCCATGCCAATACTTGAGTATCAGGGTATTTTTCCTTGACGAATCTCGCAGTTCTTGAAATATGCCACAGCATGAGACGTTCGCGAGTGTATTCTTTTTGCAGTCTAGATACGCTTGCATTACAGATACCAATCTGAAATAAAATTCATGTTCTATTATGTTTCCGGTTGAATGCGAACAATTCATTAACAAAACTTATCCTACCTGGAACGCTTCATCGGCTCCGATATGGAAGTATGGCATTCCATACTTTTTATGTACTTCGGCGACCTCTTCGATCATTTCTTCAATCAAACTCCACGCATCATCATCGGAGAAACATATGACTTGTGGAAACCTTGCATCTTCTCGGAGATGAGCGAAGCTTTCTAACTTCAAGATCCATTCGAGATGGCCCATTGTCTGAACCAACGGAATGATTTGAAGATGGTGCTTTTGGGCTTCTTTTAAGATGTTTTCCACTGTCTCCATATTGTACGCGTTTCGATTAACAGCTCCGGCGAGCCTTCCTTTGAATGGAAACATATCTTCCCACTCCAAGAGAATTCCAGTAGCTTGAAGTCGGTTAAGGAATGCAAAAAGTTCAGTGAAATACTCCGGTTTGTAAGCAGCACCTTTGAGATCCAAGTGGATGATTCTCCGCTGAGGTATCAATTTTCCATCAGGTGTTAGTTTTGGATATTTCTCCCCATGAATGACAATATCTTGAACCGGCTTCGTTTGTTTTGGCTGTTGTGTGACTTTTCTTGTAGCCCAATTCGCATTATGTTTGGGGATTTTCAGAGTATCTGGCGAGTCAACTCGTCTTGGATCAGATTGCTCTGAATCTTGATTTTGTTTGGGAGGCTCTAGATTCGGATGTATTCGAGGATCAGTTGGTATATTGTTGGAATGAATGGGTTGGGCGGGCTGAAACATTTTTTAACTTCACGCATTATCGATAACATGTGTAAATGCCTTGGAACTACAGATGATGTGTGAAAACACGTATTTCGTGGTTTCAGGAACACAATCACGCTGTCCGAACTTATGGATGAAAGGATTTTGGAACCAGTACTTACTGGTTCATTTGGGATCAGTATTAATTAGATCTCGTGTAGTTCAAACTAAAAAAGACTCACTTCGGGAACAAATCTTGCATGTGTAGTCGTTGTTTTGAATTGAGATGTTGCAAAAAGAAATATAATAGTAACAATGCATAGATATGTCAGACGAGTCCATACAGATCTCGAGCGACGCCCGAAAAACCCTCTCAACATAGTCTTCTATCGCAATTGATGAGGTGGCATACAATCTGAAGTAAAGTACATAATTCTCAAATACGGAACAGTTTTCTCCAAACTGTTTAAATGTATCCAGAAAGAATTTTTTAACAAAAAAAAACAAAAATATCTTGTTTGCGCACTTCTCGATAAATGCTGACACATTTTGCGTGACAAACCCCCGTGTAGTCCTGGTGGAAAATGGTGTCAGAGCTAGATTTTCATAAAATTGTGCAACTTTATCGAATATAGGAACAATTATATTCTAATGAAACTGGTTTTCCTCAAAACAAGTTGATGCTGAAATATTTCGCAAGTTTAGTCAAAAATTTTCTTAACAAAAAACCGTCTAATCTACCGCCACCTGACGTATCTTGGAAAGACATTTTAAAAGTAAGTATACTTATAAGTATTGAAGTGTTCTTCTGTTAAATACGTAAATGATACTCGTTCTCAGATTAACTTGATATTTTTGTAAACTATCTAATATCTAGCGAATACTGATCCTAATCTCATATGCATTTCTAGGACGAGAGTGCAGTTTCCACAAAGAAGCGTAGGACACGGACAATGTTGTTGCCGTCAAATCGTATTTTACTATGGAAAACTGAAGAAGTAGAAAAGGATAAAAACAGAAAAAAACAGACGCAAACTGGGTTAAATTTCGCATTCAAATTCGCCTACGATGAAACACCGTATGTCATACAGACTCAAAGGCCGTTTGGCCAGAGTCTAGTATCTGAAGCTTTGCCTAAGGTGTGTTCCATTTGATGCTTGATTTAAAGATGTTTTTCTATACAGATCACGGCTTTGATGCAAAAAAAAGTTTTCGGGAACAAAGCAGACCCTTCAAGAAATTGTGTTTCTATAAGAATAAACGATAATCCAGAAAATTCTATTCCGGCAGACGAAACTGTGAAAACCTTTGCAGACAATACAAGAATTACATCATTAATAGTCAATGATGAAAAGTTTCAAATCGTAAGAAATGGAATCCCAATTAATTCGGTTATTTTGTCTCTCACCCCAATTGCTGGCCAAATATGTATGCCTACAATTGCCTACAATATCAAGGACACTCCAGTTCGATTTCATTGGTTCCTGAAAAACGAAGTTCAAGTTGAGAAGCCAGAAAAAAACAACGGACCATCGAAAAGGGAATTCGATTCATTGGAATTGTCATTCAAAAACGAAAAAGAGCGTTTATATAACCTGAACGGTTACACGTACAAACATACAGGAGAATACTACTCACCTGATGAGAAAGACGTTGGTCGATTAGTTGCTGTCGTGGCCGACACCGGAATCGATCATCCAGTAAAGTAAGATTGCTGCTCAGGAAATCAAAGTATTTATGATCTTTTCAGTGCAGCAATCAGTGCGCGTGCTGTTATTGCATCTCCGGAGAGAATTGTGACAGATGAACAAGTGAAATGGTGTAGAGAAAACTCATTAAAGGATAACAAAAATGAGTAAGTGAAGGATGAAACAATGGTATTCTTAATCATTCTGCTTCAGAGTACGTGTAATGTGCTATAACATCTTAGCAGATCTTTACATGAATTTGAATAAGCCTCAAGAAGAGCTATTTTTCAAATATTGTCCCAAAGCGAATCAACGAGTGTTTTATCGAACTCCAATATTCTTGAAACAACTTCGAGACTTCATCGATGCCGATGTATCTATCATTTTTCTACAAGAAGTTGATATGAGTCGCCATGAGAACTTCATAAAACCTTTCCTCAAAACAATGAACTTTTCAAGTATAATTTCCACCAAAGTTCGTCAAATCAGTGAAGGAGTGACTGTAGCATTTGATGAGAAGAAGTTCCGTTCAATTTATTCAAATTCGTTCGCATTGACTGATTTGGCAGAAGAGTCGGATGCTAATGAAGATGTCCGTAAAATTCTGAAAAGTTCTGATGTATCACTTGAGCGATTCTCAACAAGACCAACAATTGTACAGATTGTGATGTTGGAAAGTCTAGAGAATGGAACCATTTTCATTTGTGCAAATACTCATTTACATCACAACCCATTAGATGAACATATTAAAGCATTACAAGCGTTGGTTTGTGCTCGGAAAGTCATGGAAGTATATAAAGAAAAGAAGAACGAAGAACCTACTAAGAACTTTCGTGTTCTCTTCGCCGGTGATTTCAACAGTACTCCAGACGGTCCTGTTTTTCCATTGTTCTCCAACGTAAGCAAACTACGGATACCAGAATATTAATTTTGAAGCTTTAGGGATTTCTTTCGAAGGAAGACAGACATTGGAACTGTGATGTAGATATTGTATCTGACGATCTTAAAATCGAAGGAAAGTTAGATTGTCTCACTGGAACACCAGAATACACTAATTTTACGGCAGACAGTCAGAAAGAAGGATTTGTCGGGTGTCTAGATTATATATGGGGAATCGGTGAGTATCTACATTAGTTCACTGAAGTCACTATACAATATTATAGATGTCGATGCTGTAAGAGTCTGTCCGATGCCACCACACGAAACAGTAATCGAGTACATTGGTCTTCCGTCGGTACATTCACCATCAGATCATCTACCAATCATTTGCGATATCAAACTGTGATCTACAATATTACAATTTTCCAAAGCCGGTTTATAAAATGAATTCTCAGTGATATTGTTTATTTTTTGTTTTATTTTCCACCGATTTCATCAGAAGGCAATATTAGGGTCGAATAGGAATACATATGAAGATCTTCAAAACGAGAAAGTATGAGAAATAGAAATGGAAAGGAAGAGAGAAAGAAACATTATGCAAGACGGTGAGGCAGTAAACAAACAAAGAATACATACGGTACGGCACTGGAGCTGCATTTTCAAAAGATAACCGGGAGCAGAGAAGTCACTAATAATACAATTCGAATTTTGTCATCTTCGAAGAACAGATTATTTAAACTAATAGGAATGGATGATCATTTGGATACTGTACTTGACATTGACAATGATCCGTTCGATTCAATCTTGTCCATATTCCATTACATGATTGAGGACCAATCAACTTCCAGAATCCTTGATCTCCATCCTCCAGATCCGATGCACATCTTCCATTATTTCTGTGATACGTGGCTTCCGGTTGACACTCTGCACACATTATACTTCCCTCCGTTAATCCTTTATTCAAAAGACGAGATACACAATTTCGATTGACCCAATCGATTGCATAATGAACGCAGTAACTGAAAACGAAACGGTTCGGGAAGAAAACAATCGAATGAAAACTCACAAACTAGACTTTTTCACTTTTTCAGCTATTTTTGGAAGGTCCCAATAAATATTATTTCTTCCAACTTTTGATCTCGTCTGATTGTATTTGTAGTCTAATATCAATGCGACCGTCGTAATATCTGAAAAAAACGGAGAGTTTCTGATTTCTTAATCTGAATGGAAGTCCTTCAATTTCTAAGAATTGCATTAGAATAAAGTTCATTCAGAATGATACAAGTCTACAGAAGAAGTTGTACGTAATTCAAAAAGTCTTCTAAAAAAATAAATAAAAACTAACCATCCAACGCAGACTTTTTCGGTCGACAATCAATGAAACAAGTTCTCATTTCTTTCAACGGCGGACACGGAGCTCCTCCTCTTTCAGCGTGTTGAATGACGTGTCTCAATCTTTTTTGAGTTCCAATTCCACATGTTCCATTATCCGCCGTACATTGAGACCATTTGTCCCATTCGGTTAATACACAATCTCTCGCTGAAATGTCTTTTCAATGCGAAATTTCCAACTTTTAAACTCACGTGGACAAACAAAAGTATAATCGGAACAACAGTCTCCAAGTGCAACACAATGCTCATCACAGTAACATTCACTTATTGAACTTTCCAAATAATACAAATTATTAGTGGGTTGAACACGATATTCTTCATATAGAAGAGGAGTTGAAGTGACTTTCAATGGCATGTATTTCGAGAGTAAAGAGTATCTGAAACGATAAAAAATAATATGGAAAGAAGATTTTTTCAATATTTTGGACATAAGACAGTGTTAATTCACTTCAAACGACATGAAGTAAAACCTGAATAACCTTATGTTGAAAAGACGAAAGATATCTGAGTAGTTGAACTTTTGTTAAGAAAACAAAGAAATGCAAACCGTATTAGAAGATGTCTAGGCTTCTCGCTATACCGAGTGATCTCTTCTGGAGGTGTTCTCTGATCTCTTTTCTGTCCGAAAATTAAAGTTTTCAGAGTTGGAGCAACAGTTGTCAATGGAATTTCTTTCGTTTCTTCTGGCTCATCTCCACTTCCCAAACCTAAGTATTCGGTGGTTGTCATTCTCCAATTAACTTTCAACTTACCGTATCTTTCATAGACTTTATCAGCTCCAGATCCTTCCATTTCAATTATATCCGGAAGTACCAATTTTCCTATTTTCTCATCGCTCTCTTCATCGTAAACCTGAGATTTAGAAGGTTCCTTTTTTTCGGAAATTTTATATTTACATACTTCTGGAAAGATGAAGTCATATCCATCTCCAGATGATTCATAATGTGGAGAATAATATTCTTTTTCCACTCTTGTCGGTCTTTGATGAAATGTTTGTGCCTCTTCATTGTGGATGGTGCTGACGGTTGGAAGATGAGATATTCCATCATCTACTCCCTGGAAATTGGAAACTGGGCAACTAATAAAGTGGACATTAGAAACGATTCATGTCAGTTTATTCTTTCAGACAAACTATAATTAGATTCAGAAAAGAGTTATCTGGATTAGGGTTAATATTCCAGTATCGACGATGGCACTGGTTTTTCAACATATATTACATATTTTATTTTTCGTTGTTCTAAGTCTTCACTTCCAACTGTTTCTCATTTCAAAGTCGTTCTAATTTATTCAAAAATTCTTACTTTACAAGTGTTATTTCTTCCCGAACAACACAATCGTCTTTGATAACATCCGGCACGAGAAGAGTACGGTATAGCAAAAAGAATTGAAAGAAATAGGAATTGGCGCATCACCAGAGCATCTGAAACAACAAGAAACTGTTTCTGAACGTGATATAGAAACTGAAAGAAATGGGGGAAAACAGGGAACGAAAAAAATGCTGATGGCATCAAAAAACATTATAATCTGATGTGACACTTGAACCGGATAATTCAACACGATTCATGATTCTTTTTCTGGAATCAAGCAGAGGGGGAAATGGTTACACTTTCAGTTATCAAAGTTTTTAGAAACGAATCCGATTAAAACGGTGTTTTGTCACTGGTTTCCACTATTAATAAGCTTAAATATTGTCTAACGAGGGAGTGGTTTGTGTGTGGCCGAACTCTTCAATTTTCAGAAAACATCGGTCATTTCTCACGTTTTATAGACGATTACGGTAGTTTTGTTTGTTTTTCGGGTTTATTGGGTTGATAATTTGAATTTGGAACGAACTATGAAGAGACGATTTAACTGAAACTACCGTAATCTCTTCCTACCTCAATTCGAAGAATAATGAAATGGAATCTGAGAATCGAGAATCTGATGAAACACGAAAACAACATCATAATTATTTGCCATAAAATGGTCAGAATAGGCTATGAAAATGTACGAAATGCTCTTTAGAATAGACCACAAACAATATAATAAACAATTGAGTCATGAGAAGATTTTGAATATCAAAGTTCGAAATATATCTAAATCTTTCAAATGTGTATTCTCAATTCCATATGGTCGTCTTATATACAATTCAAAACTTTCTTCGTGAAGGAAAAAGTGGAAAATGAAGTAGAAAAGAAACAAATTGTCTGGAATGTGAAATGATAATTATAACCTTTTGGCTACCTGTCAAACAACTAAACTTGTCATTTCCTAGTGAAAAAGTATACAAAACAGCAAACTGAACTCTACTTTTCGAATGATACATTTCTTCAGTTTTAAGTAGAAATTCACTGGAAATGTCTCTTTCCAAAATACATTATTTGCCATATCGGAAGGAGGTTGTCGGGAGGCCATAAACGGTAGAAATTGCAAGCCTAGATATAATTATTACCTCCCAAATGGAAATTTTCTTCCCGAATTCAACTGATAAACCCCCAGTTTAATGACTTTTAGTGGAAGAGAAATGACCACCCGATGACTTTTTAAAAGGGAAACGAAAAGAGGTAAAAAGTTGGAAAAAGGTTTTCTTTGACGGAAGACGGTACCGAAAGAAAAAAGCTTTGAAGCGTGAGACTTGGCGATTTGCATGAAAAAGAGAAAAACGTTTGGAGGTAGAGAAAAGAAGTTTTTATGATAGAAATTGGACAGTTCAGATGATTTTGCGTAGGTGGAAAGAATCGGAAATAATGCTTTTTATGGAATTTTTCAGAGAGTAAACATCCAGTAAAATGAATCATTCTGGAGGAAAAGAGACTTTCAGTTGTTGAAATTATGTTTCATTTTGAATTGATTCATAACTTTGAAGTGTTTTGAATGATGATGGAATTTGAATAAATTGATGATTGTATTGCAATATTCAAAACGAATGAACACTTGTTCCTTCTAACCGTTCGTATTTAACAAAATGTCGAATAGAAAAGCATTTCTTACATAACTTCCCTGATAGATGGAATCCATTTCTAGAAAATCAAAAACTCACTGTTCATTATTAGTTTTCAGTTGGTTGATATCTCAGAATTATTAGGTTGATCCATAAGTCTTGCACCAAGATGTATTTTTCGTTCTGGAAAATTCTTTAAAGGACTATTGTGTGTCAAAGCATTATAATATGACAGTATATCACAAGCACTATCACACATAAAAATTTCAAGCTGAAACCTCGTTCAGGTAGAAAACCATGATAACTATAATGAAGGGTGTATATTGGACTACTTTTTATTTTTAGTTTCTGTATGTCTCAAAATCAGCAAAACCTGTTGAAACTTTTTGTAAAGCGATGAGAAAGGATGCATCATTCCATACCACAGTTAGTTATTCATCTCAATCTTCTGAGAATTGATATATTTGTTTCACTTCTAAAAACCAAAAAAGTCATTTGATTTCAGAAAAGGAACTGGAAACTGAAACGAATGTATCAAATTTTCATGAACTAACTACTAGAAATACTATTTTAATAATTTAAAGTTATGGTCGATCGGCAATGACCAAAATTCCAAAAAGTTGGTTTTCATGTTGACGTCACGGGACCGAAAATTGCTAACTTCGCTCTATAAAAACAAGCTCAGATGTACTATGAAGTTAGTTTTTTCTGAGGATGTACACACAGAATACTCCTTTCTTTTCATAACTTACTCTAACTCCTGGGGGGTCTTCTAAAGGAATACTGGTAGGATGAAAAAATCATTTGAAAAATCGTAAAAAGTGTCATAGTTTTCTACCTGAACGAGGTTTCAGCTTGAAATTTTTATGTGTGATAGTGCTTATGATATTCTGTCATATTATAATGCTTTGAAACACAGAAATTCTTCAAAGAACTTTCCTGAGCGAAAAATGTATCTTGGAGCAGGACTTATGGATCAACCTAATATATAGTGAGAACTCAGAAAGATTCTTTCAAGACTCCCTCTCTCTATGACCCTTAACCCTCCCGCCTACGGCCATTTTTTTGATAAGCGTCCGTTTGATTCATCGTTTATTGTCTAAATCTCTTCAACCTACACACTCTCTCTCAACTGAATCAACTGCATTACGTACGAGCAGTTGTTTTAAGAAATTGGATCTGAAAAAAAATAGTGAAATGTGTCATAAAGTTGGACCAACTGATTCAAGAAAAATAAAGTATAAACTGAAGTTTGAATTCTATTTGTTGCCTTTTTTGCGGGGTTCTTTCTGTTGATTTGTTGTTGTTGGTTTTCGAGAAAAAAAGATTTCAAAGAAGGAAAACTTATATATTTGTTGTTTGCCAGTGTTTTTTTTTACAAATACGACATTTAGAATCGCAGAAATTTTTTGGCGGAAGGAAATAAGAAGGGATTTTGAAAGAGTTATCAGAAGTTGTTGATTGGGAAAACGAAGGAACGGCTAAGAAAAAAAAGAATAGGTCACAATCATGAGTATTTTCAGATAACAATCTTCTTTCAATTACGTAATTATGCCTTATCGGTTTGGCTTTTTTGATTTATTACTCTGAAGAGGAACGAAAAAGGGTTCGAATAAAAATAATAAAACGTTTTGGAATACTGAAAAAAGGGAATTAGGTGCGTGATAGAGGAGTCAGAAGAAGAGAAGAAAATCAAGGAACAGAACTAACGAATCGGGTAGAACAAATGAAACCGAAACGTATCCAATCTGAATAATTCACGAAGGTCCTCCCTCTCTTTCTAATTTTCATTTTGGAAGAGGGATTGGAAGGAACACAGAGTAATCATGAAAGGAAATAATGATGAGACAAGCGGTCAGTGTTCAGAGTTTACATACGTCAAATAATAGTGAGTAGAGGGAGAGAATACAGCTGTCAATTGGTACCAGCGGTTTTTGGAGTCTTAGAATACAGAAGAAAAGTTTTTGGGAATAGGGATTTGAGACAGAAGTTGGATTTGACACTGCACCTGGGAGGAGGAATGAAATGTTTGAAGAAGGAATCGGAAACAGGTGTTCCAAAGAGAATGAACTTGGAATGAGAACTATTCCTAAGAAGAAACGACTGATTCGAGAAGATTCCTCTTCTGATTCTTATTCCATTTGACATTGGTGACCGTACAAAGATTTTGATTTTTGTTTGAAAAATAAATCACTATTGTGTGTTCTCTTAGGAGAAATTTGATCCTATCTAGCAGGTGAGAAATAAGAACAAAGAGGATTAATCTTTTGAGAAACTTGGATCCATTTTCCGGTGTTTTACTTGAAAACCGATTAGAATTGTTAAGTATTGTCACAACTGGCAACAACCTCCACCTCATCACTAAAACCCTTAAAACCATTGTCCCCCCTCGGTGTCGTTTCAAATGGAATTGGGGTTTATTGGTTGTATACTTTCCCTCTTCCCCACTCATCCAAAATTCTCTCGAAATAAAAATGAACCAGTCATTGGAATTCAAAACAAAACAAGTTGGGAAACGGTAGAAGTGTCAAAGGGTAATAAAGAGGTATTGTGTCTTCAGCTAACCCTATTGGCAAAAGATGACGGATGGTAAATAAAAGAAAGATATATGTTCAACGGGGAGAAAGAAAGAGACGTCTCTTCCGGTCCAAACGGTGTCAATTGCACTTTTGTATGACTGATGAGGGAAGGAGAACGAGATGGTCCTTATGTGGATGAAAATATATAAATATACGATATTACTTACTCGATTTATACTATTAAACACACCTGGCAGATTAGAAGAGATCTCGAGAAAAGAGTATCAAATGGAAACAATCTGAAGTGTTCATCAAAGTGTCTTCTACTGGATAAGTGAATAACTCCCTACTGATTTTTCTATAACGACTCCATTTTTCTTAACGAAGAGTATCTTTCAGATTTATGTTTTTGAAAATTTTCTGATGACGGAAGTCTAGAGTTGATAACCCTATCGTAGAGTGGATCCTCTAAAGAGGGAGAGATACCGTAACGCCTATAATAAAGCGGCATATCAGATGATCACTACTCACCGATCTGCTCCAAGCAAAAGAGAACCTTTTGAGAACGCGATAACTCTATCGGAACTGATATTAGATGACTCCCTTATCTATTCTTTACAGTATTTGTTCTCTATTCTTGTGTTCCCTATTTTTTTGTAGGAAAAGACCAAAAGAATACAAAAAAAGGATAAAATCTTCAAAACGATTGAGTGATTACAAGATTACAACTTGTGCAACAAACACTGTAACAATGGCGATTTGCCGCTTTTGTGCGCTATTTCCGTGAAGAGTACGCTCACAGAAAGAAGCATGTTTGATTGCGGCACTTGAGGATATATAGAGAGAATGATAGAGAGAGAGAGAGAGAGAGAGAGAGAGAGAGATTTACTCAGAAGAAACAACATTTTGTCGTTTTACTGGTTCTGTTTTTACTCGAGACAGGTACACACAATGAACGAGGATTTTTAAAATTAGAGGAGAAAGACAAAGAGCGTTCGAGTACTTTCTTTCTGTTCTTTTTTAGTTTTCAGGGGTTTTCGAGAGAAAAGGAGAAGAAAGTTTCGAACTTATACAATAGATGATACCCACGAAGTGACCGAGAAACAAAGAAAGTATCAGATTTCAATGAACATGCTCTCCGTTTATTATTGTTATTATACGAATCTACTGATACGATACGACTCTTCCAATTTGTTTTCCAACTTTTCAGTTCATTTCTGATTTTCGATTTTACGATGACTGGAATTGAATTCAGTTCTTTTTTCATTTATGATCTGTGTGAGTAGTATTTGCATTTTCATTTGAACAAGTCTAGGATACTCAATTCGAATGCTTTCAGAATCTTTTCACAGTATTCTATTAGTTGGACACCGGATTATATCATCTGTGAACATTAATTTATATCTCACCGAATTCCCAAGAATCTTCATCTTTTCGAAGTAATAATTCGACGGCTTCCAACTCTCGAAATATCTGTAATTCTTCATCGCTCCCTAAAGTTCCCTTACGTTTTTTATTTTTCAGTTCCTCCATATCGTGTAACTTATCACCAGATAACCAATAGCACAAGCATTCCATCGAGTTGTTTTTCTTCAGCTCACCTCTTGTCTGATCTATTTTCGAGCAAACACAGATCATTTAGAAAAATAACAAATACTCATTTTACAGATTGACAAATGACAACTTCGTTGACCTGGAAGACAGAAAATCTTCTCAACAGCAGCTGCAAGAAAATCTTCCAAAGAGATTCTGAGGAAAAATGAAAAAAAAAAGAAAGTTAATATTTATGAAGCCCGGCTGCACAAAAGATCAATGAGTTACAGAGAAACTTCATTTTCGATATATGTCATTGAAAACATTTATCAAATTCAATATCCTTTGAAGGAAAAAAAACCGAAACGATGGGAATATTGTTCATTCTGGAGTTCTCATGATTTATTTCTTGCAGTTTTCCAAAGTCTTTGCATTGCTTCTGTAATAGCATTGAACCTGAAAGAAACCTTCAAAGAATTCTCTCTTCTTTCTGTTATTTTACCTTTGTTTATATTCCGGTTTTGATACTTGAATTGAATGAACAACTTCAAACGTGGATCTGTTATCAAAGAATGAACCAAGAAAGACAAAATCCCTCTTTCTAAACTCCAGTTTCAACTAGAACTTCCTCAAACCATCTCTGTGTCTCTCGTCGATTTTCTTGTGAAATGATGTTCTAATTGTCATATTCCCAACCAGTTGAACATCTGGCATTTACATGTGCTCTTCTCAAACCACTATTCTTCCTCTTCTTCTTCTTCTTCTTATTTTGTATTTGCAAGAAGTTATATGTGTTTTCTTCTTCTTCTTCAAAGAAGACTTCATTCTCCCCCCGTTCCTCAAATACACAAAGAAACCGGAGGAGACGCCGAATTTCTCACAATTTCATTCGGTTTTTCTTCCTTCATTTCTTCTATTTTACACTAAAGAACTCCAGAAACTTCTTCTTCTTCTTCTTTTCTTCTTCTTTTTTCTCTTCTTTTCTTCTTCTTCTTCTTCAGTATCACACCGTATCTGTTTTCAGTGGCAAACACAGATAAAGAAAAAGAAGATCTACAGAGAATGGAAACAGAGAGAGAGAGAGAGAGAGAGAGAGAGAGAGAAAGAGAGAGAGAGAGAGAGAGAGAGAGAGAGAGAGAGAGGTACGGACAAAATAACTTGAGAGCCGAAAAAAAAGAGATAGAGGCCATATGTCGAGAGATCAAGGTATTGAAAAGATATCGTTTGGGATATCGTCGGGAGCAGAGTAACACACACACACATACATACAGACGTCTTATTGTAAAGTGACGCATGAAGCCGATGGAGGAGAAGAAGAGTTTGGAAAAGATGAAGAAGACGTGGCAGATCAGGTTGCAAACGATAGTTGAAACACGAATTGATCGGAAAGAATTAAATTTCATTTCGAAGAGATCAGAATCATTCAAACTGCTGCTCTTTGAAAAATCCACAGATAATAATTTTTAAACATTCGTTCAGAAAGGTGTTTTGCAGGTGAAATCTTTTGAATGAATCCTGGATTTATTTTATTCTTCGTCTGATTTTCTGTTGAAACAAACGTCATTCAAATAATATGTTCTTGAAATTATATGTTAGAAGCCATTCGAGAAACCAAATTTCATGAATTTTCCCTCTTTTTCATTGAACAAGTAAGTTCAAATTTTATTCAGACTTCATCAGTATTTCGATTTCTTTGAACTCTGAACAATCTCCATTTTTTGGATGTCTTGGGAACCCTCTAAATTGAGATCTCAACAATATTTAGATGGATCGGAATATACGAATCAGCTTTTGAAAATCGAAGTATAAATTGACCTGAAACCAATTTTTCTGTCCTTTCAGAAAATATTTTCTCATGACTCACTTTTATGGACTGGTTCTGAACATAAAACAATCGGTTTGATTCAAGTGTTCTTGTGCCCTTTTGAAATGAAGAAAAGTTATCAGTACTCTTTTATCGGGTCTTAAATTGATAATTTCTTGTAAATCAAACACAATTATTCTCCGATTTTTGTCTCTAAAACCATTTGGAGTAATCGGACAAAAACTAGAAACGGACTGTGTTCGGTCGAAAGATCAAAACTGTCAATTATTGTTATTATCACTCGAAATGTAATGAAAAAAGCGTGATAAGCTCTTCAAACTTTTAAAAAATTAGTCAATTTACGTAAGAAAGTGCATCGACTTGCGTCGTTACTGTCTTGATGATCAATGGTTTGTGACGCAGTCTTTCCGATTTATCAGCAAGCACTTTTTCATTCTTTCTTATCTTCGCTTCTCTTCCACCCACAGTTTTATGCTGCATTTATTGATAGTATCGTCCCCCGATTTCCTCGTTTTCTCCCAATTCATCCTTTTCTAAATAATAACCTCTTGCCTGCCAGCAGCAGCATTTCGTCAATTGACCTGTGTGCTCAACTTTGATAAATTGTCCCTTTTTCTCCTCGGTTGGCTTCTCTTTTCTTTTCGAGAAGATCCATTTCTTCTCTTTTTTCTATCTTCTTTTCCAATAATAATCGACTTGTTTTTCGTTGAAAAAAAGAAGGAAATCGACACACTGAATGGCTCATAAACACACTAAAAAAGATGAAAGAAGGAGGAAGAATGAACGAATAAGAGTACGAGAATCCCAAGAGACTTGACAATATTTGAATGCAAAGGGCATTTCAAACAAAGAAAAAGTGTTCTTATGGTTATATTCATGTGGAATCCCAAGTTACAAAACACATTTCTCTAGCCGACAAAGCCTTTTTCTGACATTTTTTCTCTAAACGATACATGGCTTCTAGTGAATTATTCCCTTCCAAACAGATTCTCCCTCTTCAGATATCAGTAGTAAATATAGGTGTGAAAGATATATTTATCCCAATTTTCAATCGAATTCTCTCTCTTTTTCTCTCTCGATATCATCTTTTGGCTCTTTCTGAACTAAAATAAAAAAGAGCATCTGTCGTTTATCGTCGTAGACTCTGAGACTAAAGAACTTAAAAATATTGATGAGAGTCTACTCAGTCTTCTTTCAACTATCAAGTTGATTACATGTGTCAGGCCCTCTTATATCATCTTCTTTTGATTGAAACAGAAAAAAAAAGATTTCCTTCGTATTCTTTCAAAAATCACGTGAAAAGGGCTCCTGACTGGAATTATCACATGCTTTCAAACTCAAAACAGTACGGTTACCATCACATGTTCATTCAATTAATTCCTACAAACTGGTAACAATTTCCTTTCATCCAGATATTTCTTTGACCTGTCTCCTTTCAAAACTCTCAAATATTTGCAATCCAACAAGGTTTAGGTGTGAAATGGGATTGTCGTCATTAAGCGGAGACCTCGCAAAAGAAAAAGAGAAAGTTTCTCCTGATTTTAACTATGAAGAAATGGAGATAAAGTAAGAGAGAACCTTTTATTGTTTGCCTGCCTAGCCAAAGATATCTTGCATTTATCAATCTGTGTTTGTCAACCTGTTGCCGCCACCTCATTTCTCCCACGCCCCGTTTCGATCTCAATCTGAGCTCCGTAGTCGAAATCCTGAATTTTCGAAAACTATGACAGTTTTCTTTACTTTCGATCTCCCATTTTTTCTTTCTTTTCTCCTAACTTTGAAAATAATCAATTCTACAATTAAAATCAATTCATTTGTAATTCTTCTTACTAATGTAGAAACTTAGGATGGAAATTATGTGAAAAGAACATCTTTCCTTCTGACTAAAGTCTATTCTGGAGTCTTTTTCCGATTCTAGGATACACCTCTGGCTACCGTAACCTTTCACCTCCTTTCGGATCATTCGAACCTCACGTGAATTTCTCGGATCTTCCTTCTATTTTGCCGGTAAACTCCGCCTTCTCTGCCAACTTGTCTTCTCTCGTCTTGAGCTCATTCAATCACGCCACGACCCCTTCTTCCCGACAGATGCTCATTGTCTCTGCATCTCTCTGACCCCCACACACTCTATTCTCTTCCGCATTTACTCCATTCAAAAAGCGAGCAAAAGAAGAGAGGAGAGTTTAGACTGAAGACGGATCGAACTTGTTTTTGTTCACAAATAACAAGGATATTCTCTATCTTTCTCCAGTTTCTTTTGCAGAGAAAACGAATTTTAGAGTCAAGTTTCCTTCTTTTCTTATTCTTTTTGAATATTTCTTTTTCTCTTTCCGCCAAATACTTTTATTGATAATTTGATTACGCACAGAGTTCTCGGGTATTTCTTTCCAACACACCGCTAGATGATAATGTTTCGATGGCACACGCCTGTCAGTACATGACAAGAAAGGATTATTATTGATCGATTTGAATGTCAGAAACATGAGACGCTTTCAACACATTAGAAGTCGTCTCCTACCAGCTGCTCTCAATATATTACTAGGGAAACGAAGACGGAGAAACGAAAGGGGGAGACTCGGACCTTATCGAACACACTCTTCATACGAGTCCTCCAGCAGCGTTCTTTGTTTCTTCCTCTTTCATATACTCTCACACTAATCGATTCATAGACTTCTCGTCTGCTCACTTTCAGTCTTCTTTTAAACCTTTCAATTTTGTTCTCGGCGTGTGCAAAAAAAAAATAATGACGTTGAGATTGAGAAAAACATCAGCTAAAAATCATAAGTCTTCATCTTTCTTTTTGTTTTAAGATCCGAATTTAAGCTGATCCGGTTCGCAATGTAATCACTATCTAAAACTGCTTGTCGTGAGAGAAAACGAGAACTATTACTAATAATGACCAAGTCTTTGAAAATTGTGCTTCTAGTTGAACTTTTCTTATTTATAAAAGAGTTGTTTTCTGTTTACTCTTGCTCTTCACACCGTGCTGCCCCTCACTCGAAAAAAAAACAGAAAAGTCTGGGTAGGTGCACGGCCGTGTAGGAGAAAAAACCTTATCAGGAACGAAAAACTCGCGACTCGTCTCAAAAATTCGGGTTTGCTTTACTTTCTATGTAGGTCACAAAAATGATGATGCAGCTTTGTCGGGTCGCTTCCTCCAACACACCGCACATTCTTCGTGCGTTCTCGACGTTTCCAATCTCTTTTTTGTGTTTAGTCGTCTGTGCTTACACCAGATTGCACGCGCAACTACACACTCTCTTTCGGTATTACTACACGTCATCACTGGTAGTCTACTCCACTCCTTCGTCTTTCCTCATTATTCCGTATTTACGTATTGACTTTTGAAAAGTGTTGTGACCGTCGACTACTAATGCATTCCTCCCTCTCTCTCTCAGTTTCATAGCATGAACAAATTTTCCCAAGTTTGGCCTAAAATTTCAATCAAAAATTATTCTAGGTTACCGACTCACTATCTTTTCTCCAACAAAAATGATAAAAGAACTGGTTCTTCTAAAGTGACGTTACTTTTTGTCGCGAAATCGAAATTGGTTCTGATCGCGCCATTCTTTAGATTCACACTCTCCGTTCATTTCTGTGCCTTCATGTAACACCCCCATCAATTCGTTTTTCTTTCTCCTCTCGTTCTAGTTCTCAAAATACGATCAACGTTGTGTCTAGGCTGCCATTCAATGACATTTTAAATGTCCGAGCAAAAGATGAGAGAGTTTACAAACAATATCGGAAAAAAGTCAAGTCGCCAAATAATGAAATTTATCCCGACTAACCAGATAGATATCAATGTTCAATTTTCGAGTTGAATCTCGCAGTTTCCTTTAGAAGAACAGAAGTAACAAAACTTACATTTTCAATCATCACTCTTACTTTATTCGGGAAATCGGAAGCATTCCGTTGAAATTCTCTCTTATACTACAGTCATCATATCTTCATATTAATCTTTCTTTTATTTAAAAGCCATTTTATTCTAGAATACACCAGGCTGCACTATTTGCGGTTCTTTTGGAATCGTCACTCCCAATCTCGTTAATATTCTTTTCTCAGGACCACTGTCTGTTGTATTACACATTTGACTAAAGGTCACCGCCGTTGTCGTAACACAAAGTCACTTTTATGTGTTATCCGCTTGATTTTGTTCCGAGCGACGTCCCCGTGTCCTCATCTTTTGAGCTGCGCTTGAGCTCCCTCCAGAGAATGGATCACTGCCTCTCCGGTTCCCGGCTCCCTCCGATGTCGTCGAAGGATGGCGCGAGAGAAATGGCGGGAGGCGCTTCTTCCCGTCGAGTCGTCTGATATCTCTTCTTTTCTATCAGATCTCTTGATTTTTCGTATCTGATTCTCTCCTAGTAACTCGTTCTTTCTCAAGCAGAAGAGATGTTTTTATTTTCATTCTACTTTACACAAGCAGACCCTGCCGCTGGCAGCACATCAGTAGGCACGAGCTGTGTGCTCGGGCTCCTGCCACTGGCGGCCCTTCTTCTCCTCATCTCTTGCTTATCATTCTTTTTTATTCGTTATTTTCTGATATCAAGCACAATAGCAGACTTAAAGTTTACCTATTTCAGACGTGAACCACTTGGGAAACAGCCGTCATCATGGAGGACGCGCATTCCAAAGACGCCGAGGAGGTTAGTACTTTTAAGACACTGATTCAAAAACGAAAACTAATTTTCAGGTATGCAAATTCTTCGGTACGGGTCCGGAGGGTTTGACTGAACAACAAGTTGATACATTGAGGAAGAAGTATGGAGAGAACGGTAAGTGTGCACCTGTTTTAAAAAAATAGTGGTTACCTGAAGAAAGCAGTTATTCGCATTATAATCTTTCATGAATCGTTGTTGCGATAGTATTTCTTTTCTAAGATATACCATTTCTTGTTAACTACGTTTTTCAATTTTTTGTTCTGAAGTTTGTCGACGAGAGCAATGCCAATTGGTTCAGCTAGCTCCGGGAAGAGTATCATTTTTCGAGAAAATGTGCTCCTATTCCACTTTTCTCTATCTTTCGTTTGTTGAGAGGGTCCATAGGAAATGTTAAAAGAATAAAACTAGAACTAATAAAAACTTTGAATGAAAACATATGGGGAGGATAGTTGATCAGTTAGACTCACAAGAGCATCAATCTTATTTTTCAGAACTGCCTGCCGAAGAAGGAAAGTCCTTATGGGAACTTATTCTCGAACAATTTGATGACCTCTTAGTAAAAATTCTCCTGCTCGCCGCTATCATTTCCTTTGTCCTTGCCTTATTTGAAGAACACGAAGATCAAACAGAAGCAGTTACAGCATTCGTGGAACCCTTTGTCATTCTTCTCATTCTTATTGCTAACGCTACAGTCGGAGTGTGGCAGGTAAGAAAAAAACACGACGCAAGTTGAGCAAGCACAGTTGTTCTCTACGGTATAGACCAGAGGAACTGGAGGAAATAATGTCTTTTTGTCTTGTTGTTGGGCTGATCGCGAGAGAGAAAGAGAGAGGGGGGATAACCCGACAACGACAGCAAAGTAGTGTAACGGGCGGTCCGAAGTGAAAGAAAAAGAATGCTCTTTGCGCCGAGTTTTGAAAAAAGAAGAAAATGATGAGGAAAGAGATGTGCGTCACGGGTAGTGCATTTACGTACGCAAAGTTGAATTTGAGAAGAAAGAGATTCATGAGTGAGTGGCAAATGGCACAAGAAAAGTGATTGATGAGGCTTTCCAATGAACTTTCTGATTGAATCTAGCCGCAATAAGCCACAAAATACTTATATTTCATTCGATCATTTTCCAGGAACGAAATGCTGAATCTGCTATCGAAGCTCTTAAAGAATACGAACCGGAAATGGCCAAGGTTATCCGTTCTGGACATCACGGAATTCAAATGATTCGTGCTAGGGAACTGGTTCCTGGAGATCTCGTAGAAGTATCAGTCGGAGACAAGATCCCGGCCGATCTCCGCCTTGTCAAGATCTATTCTACTACTATCCGAATTGATCAATCAATCCTCACCGGAGAGTCTGTCTCTGTTATCAAGCATACCGACTCTGTCCCAGATCCACGTGCTGTCAACCAAGACAAGAAAAACTGTCTCTTCTCGGGAACTAATGTAGCTTCTGGAAAGGCCCGCGGAATCGTCTTCGGAACTGGCTTGAACACGGAGATTGGAAAAATCCGTACTGAAATGGCTGAAACCGAGAATGACAAAACTCCACTTCAACAAAAGTTGGATGAGTTCGGAGAGCAACTCTCCAAAGTTATTTCCGTTATTTGCGTTGCTGTTTGGGCTATCAACATCGGACATTTCAACGATCCAGCTCATGGTGGATCCTGGGTCAAGGGAGCGATCTACTACTTCAAAATCGCCGTTGCTCTTGCTGTTGCCGCCATTCCAGAAGGTCTTCCAGCTGTAATCACGACTTGCCTTGCTCTCGGAACTCGCCGTATGGCCAAGAAGAACGCCATCGTCAGATCTCTCCCATCTGTAGAAACTCTCGGATGTACATCAGTTATCTGCTCTGATAAGACCGGAACACTCACCACCAATCAAATGTCCGTCTCCAAAATGTTCATCGCCGGAAGCGCTGGAGGAGATAACATCAACTTCACCGAGTTCGCCATTTCTGGATCCACATACGAACCAATCGGAAAAATCACACATAATGGACGTGAAGTTATTCCAGCCAACGGAGAATTCGAATCTTTGACTGAATTGGCTATGATTTGCGCTATGTGTAACGATTCATCCGTCGATTACAACGAATCGAAGAAACAGTACGAAAAGGTCGGAGAAGCCACCGAAACCGCTCTTATCGTTCTTGCTGAAAAATTGAACGTCTTCGGAACTTCAAAGGCTGGACTTTCGCCAAAGGAGCTCGGAGGAGTTTGCAACCGTGTCATTCAACAAAAATGGAAGAAAGAGTTCACTCTTGAATTCTCCCGTGACCGCAAATCCATGTCTGCTTACTGTCTGCCAGCCAGTGGAGGATCTGGATCTAAGATGTTCGTGAAAGGAGCACCAGAAGGTGTTCTCGGAAGATGCACTCATGTCAGAGTTAACGGACAGAAAGTTCCACTCACCCCCGCCATGACCCAGAAGATTGTTGACCAATGTGTACAATACGGAACCGGAAGAGATACCCTTCGTTGTCTTGCCCTTGGAACCATCGATTCTCCAGTCAGCGTCAGCAGCATGAATCTCGAAGATTCTGCCCAATTCGTGAAGTACGAACAAGACATCACTTTCGTTGGAGTCGTCGGAATGCTTGACCCCCCAAGAACTGAAGTTATGGACTCTATCAAGGCTTGTAACCACGCTGGAATTCGTGTCATTATGATCACTGGAGATAACAAGAACACCGCTGAAGCTATCGGAAGAAGAATCGGACTTTTCGGAGAGAATGAGGATACCACTGGAAAAGCTTACACTGGACGCGAATTTGATGATCTCCCACCAGAGCAACAATCTGATGCTTGCCGTAGAGCTAAGCTTTTCGCTCGTGTCGAACCATCCCACAAATCCAAGATTGTTGATATCTTGCAATCCCATGGAGAGATTACTGCTATGACCGGAGACGGAGTTAATGACGCCCCAGCTTTGAAGAAGGCCGAAATCGGAATCGCTATGGGATCAGGAACTGCTGTCGCTAAATCTGCATCTGAAATGGTTCTTGCTGATGATAACTTCGCTTCCATTGTATCAGCTGTCGAAGAAGGACGTGCTATCTACAACAACATGAAACAATTCATCAGATACCTTATTTCTTCCAACGTCGGAGAAGTCGTTTCTATTTTCATGGTCGCCGCTCTTGGTATTCCAGAGGCTCTCATCCCAGTCCAGCTTCTTTGGGTCAACTTGGTTACTGACGGTCTTCCAGCTACTGCTCTCGGATTCAACCCACCAGATCTTGATATTATGGACAGACATCCACGTTCAGCTAATGATGGACTTATCTCAGGATGGCTCTTCTTCAGATACCTCGCTGTCGGAAGTAAGTATTATTTCATTATGAGTGAAATCTAAAACAAAAATTTCAGCATACGTCGGAGTGGCTACTGTTGGAGCTTCCATGTGGTGGTTCTTGTTGTACGAGGATGGACCACAAATCACCTACTATCAGCTTACTCACTGGATGAGATGCGAAATTGAGCCAGATAACTTTGCCGATCTTGACTGTGCCGTTTTCGAGGACAACCATCCAAATGCCATGGCATTGTCTGTGCTCGTTACCATCGAAATGCTTAACGCCATCAACTCCCTCTCTGAGAATCAGTCACTCTTCGTCATGCCACCATGGAAGAACATCTGGCTGATGGCTGCTATTTCCCTCTCAATGTCTCTCCACTTCGTTATCCTCTATGTTGACATCATGGCCACCATCTTCCAGGTATTTTATTAGCGAAGCGTAGTGAATCGAGTTTTATTTTTCAGATTACACCACTCAACTTGGTGGAATGGATCGCCGTGTTGAAGATCTCATTGCCAGTGCTTCTTCTTGATGAAATCCTCAAGTTCATCGCCAGAAACTACATCGATGGTAAGCCGGAAACAGGAGCAGCGAAGGCGCGAAGCGCTATCTCGTTGCTTGCCTGGGTGTCCGTTACTCTCGCCTACTTCGCATGGATGTTGGGCCCATACGCCGAGCTCATTAACCATGCTCTTGTCGGTCCATCTGTCGATCCATCAAAGTTTGATACGGTTGCAACAGACAAATTACATAACGAATTGTGATTTCTTCGACCTAACCCTCCTCTCAAAACTTGTGATGATTTTCTTTTCCTCTAATCATTTTCAAATGGGCCTTCTCCTTTTGCAGTGTGTGAAACTGAACTTTAATCCTTTGTGTAATACCTAATTTTCTAGGATTTTCCCATTGCTCATTGTATTAAGTCCAAGTTAAAATTTCCCTTTATTGTATGTCTCATCCCAAATACTCTCTCCCGCTTCAACGGATTACGGTCATCAACCTTTTCATGAGTCTAGCCAATTCAAAAAATCTCCATCATTTCCCATTCGTCTGTTTCCTCTTAATGATTGTTCTTGTTTTTCAATGTCTACCTACTTGTCCCTTGAATTTCTATGTCTCCCCATAATAATTTATTATTATCTAAATTTGTTGCGTGTGATAAGGATTTCACAAATAAAGTGATCCTATTAAGCTTAACATTTTCCGGGTGTTTCTCTTGTTCTAACCTTTTATATCCTATTGTCGTTCAGGGTTTGATCTCATCTTTCTCTTCTCTTTACCGAATGGTGTGAAGTCGTTTCCAAATAACTGGTCCGTCCGTCGAATCGTCAATCAGGATATTTGGGCTTTTTTTTCTAGAATATGGTATTTATGTTTTATTGTTTCAGTTGAAGCTCCAGTCAAGGACAAGCGCGACTAAATGATATAAAAGAGTTGTCGTCATTCAACTAAAAACGTCCTACAACATCTCGCCTGTTCGCCATCATCTCATTTCTTTTCTTTCATCTTTTCTTTTTTTTCATTTCTCATCATCTTCTTTTCCTTTTTTTTCCTATTTTAGTGCGATCGTTTCGTTTCGAAACTCGAAATCGGAAAGATCTCTTCTAGAGAGACCGATTCTTCTTCTTCTTCTCATTTGTTCAATTTTCTTTTTCTTCTTCTTTATCATCATTTTCTTTCTGTTTCAATTTCTTTGTTGACGGTGATCAAACATTTCTTCTTTTTCATTGTTAGAATACATTTCCTTTAGGATTCTAAACTTCTAAATTCGTGTACTTTCCTTTCTCAAGATCAATTTGTAAGTTGTTTCTTTCTCAGTGTGTCGATGGAATAAAAAACGTATGAAATTTTAAATTTTTGAGAAGAAAACACAAAAGTGAATGAAACATTACATTTCATAGAACAAATGATTCTAGAGAATTGATTCAAACAATCCACGAACAAATTCATTCCAAAAACCATGAGTTTCCAATTAATTTTTTCCGTGAAATTTCACCATTTTAAAGATTCCTTTTTCTTTTTTCATTCAATCGTTTATTTTTTAAAATTTTGAAATTTCAAGTCAAAATGAATCAGAATACAATCTTCTTAACTTTATTTTATCTATTAATTAACAATGTCAACAATCAAAAGGTTCGATTTCTAAAAGAATTCTGGAATTTTCTTCGAATTTATGTTTATATTTAGCTTCCATTTTCAAACTCTTCGTCATCAATCTCACCGAATTACACGTCATCGATCCCTTTGAATTCAACGTCATCCTCACCGATTAATCAGAGTTTTCTCTCGAATAAGACTACAATTCCACCAATTCAAACGATTCCATATTGTCAACCTTTGAATATTTCTGTTCCAAATAACGGAACAAGAGGATGTGCTTACTCATTAAATATTCCACCAGATACTCACAAATATATCGCCGGATTCGTCATTTTCGCTTTTTTCGTCGGTCAAACGATTCATTATTTCTATTTAGAAGAGAAAAACGGAAGAGTTAGTTGATGAAGAATGAAAAAAAAACATTTGATTGAGTCTTTAGGAATTGAGAAGAAGTACAGAGAATGATGGAATTCCGTCGAATCAATTATTCGAAGACGAGCATCGAGAAGAAGAAAAAGATCGAAGAGAACGGCTTGCTTATGGTATTTCAACGAATACGGTAGATTCTGAATTCTTCTGAAAATCTTATTACACAGAGAATTTCAGTATCTTGTGGCAGAAAGTAAAACTCCAGGCGGTCGAGTAACAACAGTCCTTGAAAAAAGAAAAAGAGCGGTTGCTCCTCCGATAACACCGGCATACGGAGCAGCTTCGATCAACGGAATATATGAAAGTAGAACGAAAACAGTCCAAAAAGAAGAGGCAATGATATGTAAAATGCAGATAACTGTTGATAAATGGGGAAGAGGAACTGAATTAATATCATTGATAAATGATACAGATATTCCTCCTTCGTTGGTAAATCCAGATGAAAAGGCCCGATTTGCAATGGAATTAGTACAGCAGCACGTGGAAAAAATGACAGAACAAAAAGTGTTTTTACATGGATTATTGGAGGATAAAACACGAATTCTCTGCGGATCCGAGAATATGGATACGGAGGTTTTCAGTGAAGTTCGATTCGAATTAAAACTCGAAATGACGTCACCGGTTCAATTGTCAATCAGTGTTTTTTCTGTGAAAATGGAACCACAAATCGAGCAACAAAAGACAATTCCACCTGGAAGAGCTTCAGAGTTTGTTTATTTCTTTCGTTTCATTTTGAACTTTAAATCGTTTTAGACTCACTTCGATTCCGAACAAAGAGACTCCGAAAGCTGAAGTTCCACCTACTCCAGGATCCTATCTTGATGTATTCAAAAATCGAAATCGTATTTCAATTGATTTTGAGATTTTCAGAAAAAAGGAAAATCCACTGTGACGAACAGTTTGGAAGAAAAACCGAAAAGTTCTCGACCGGGAAAAGTGACAATTCAAAGTCCGGATAGAAGAGAACGAAGAGATTCATCAAAACGAAAAACAGGGAAAAAGACGAGTGATTTATCTGAATTAGTTCCACTTCTTCAACAAGTTCAAGCTAATCAAACAACTGAAAAAGCAGCAAAAGAGAAGCAGAAAACTCCGAAAGAATCAGTGCCCAACACTCCTGAAAAACCGGCTTCCGGTCAAATGCCTCCGATGGCTAAAAAGAAAAAGAGAGAATCATCGTCCGGTCAGGGATCCACACTACAACCATCTTAAAACTGTTTCACGCAATAAAATGGTTCATTTAAAAAGAAAGTATTGCCGTGAGAAGAGAAACTACTAATGTAGTGAATAAAAAAACGGCGTCTAAACCATGCATAAATCGGGGACCCGTAGACTATTCACAAGGTAAAAAGGGCCTACTCATTTTGGACAAATTTAAATAAATAAGTTAAAAAGACAAGGGAATGTTAATGAAAAACGGATGAGAGACTTAAGAAAATCGAGAGGAGGTTGCGAATTCGAAAAATGATACATGAAGTGGGTAAAAGGAATGAACGCGTGAAACAATCAAACATTCTCCACAGCGGCACGTGCATTCGATATGATTTGGGCGAGTTGATCGAGTTTTGCCAAACATTCTGCTTTCTGGGCGGCATTCGGTTCGTTTGAAAGAGATGTTATAGATTCACGAGAAAGCTGAAACAAATCTTTCATCAACCACCATTTAGAGTTGACCTCAATTACTTTTTCAGCCATTTCTTTGAGATTTCGCAAATGATCAACGGCTAAACGACGATGCTCCTGTTTCTCTGTTTCTAAGTCATATTCATCATCGGATTTGTCCAATGAAGGTGGAATGAAAAGTTCTTCGTCGCGAATAGGTGTCGCTTCCCCGCTTCCATCAGTTCCCATTTCTTTAACACTGAAAAAATAAGCGGATCAAATAATTGTTCATAATGACGTTAACGTACCGATCGGCGTAGCGGAGGGTGTTAAGTGTATGTTCACTGGATGCGATTCCGGGTGAAATCATCGAGATCATTACAGTACGGGACTTTTCACCAATGAAACTATTACGGAGAACCATTGTCAATTTGGATTGTCGAAACGGGACATGTGAACTATTACGAGCCATTCCACGAATACATTCTTTCAGTGCGAGGAGGGATTGATTGATGTTTGCTCCTTCCTTACGAGTATCACGATCACAATCTCTTGTATCTTGGCCTCTTTCATTTCCAGCCAAGTCAATCAACGAAAACTTTCCCCACACTTTCTTCCCTCTGAAAATGAAATGATTTCATTGCTATTCAGAAGACTGTTGACTAACTGTCTGAGAATTATTTGGAAAATGGCATGAGAACGCGACGAGTTGGCATTAGCAGACGTTGTTCCAGCAGTACGCATCAGTGTTCCTTTGTTTATAAGTTCCAAAACATCTTGCTCATTCATTGCCTGTTCTTCTTTCAATCCTACAACTTGCACTTTTTGCATCTTATCTTCAAGAACTCTTAGTTCCGCTTTCTCGTTCAGCAAATCAAATGTCTGAAATGACAATTGTTAGTTGGGAAAAAATCAGAGGATTACCTTCGTTCCATAAATTTCAAAGAAGGCGCAATGCACAGAAAGTTCCTTTCTGCGATACTGTGGTTGCTCAAGCATTCGGAAGACATCTCTGGCAGTCAAAGCGTAAATACCCATTGATGCATTCTGTTTTTTGCCCGAAAAATCTCCACCCATTGTGTGAGTTTTACCGGATCCTGTTTGACCATACGCGAAACAAGTAGCATTTCCATTGTCGAAAATGGTTTTAACAAGTGGAGCAGCAGTAAATCTGAAAAGAATTACATGATTATTGATACATCACAGTGTGAATAATTACCGATAAACAAGTTCGTTGTTCGCATATTCATCGAAGGAATAATCAAATCTGAACTTCTGATTATCTAGATACTTTGTCAGATCGACACGCGTTTGAGGCTGATGAAGAATGGTTATGTCACGAGAAGGGATAGTGATAACGTCCACTTCGTTTCTCGTCAACTCCTTTTTATTCAGCGGACGCTTTCGGACGCATACGGAAATACGGTTCTCGTTTACGCTATCAAACATACTCAACGGACGATAATCAATCTGAAACCAAATGAATTAATCATCATCTCCGCTTATCAGGCTGACCTGAGCTCTATAATTACGAATCATTTCGGCGAATGCAAAGTTTTGATTCGAAGCTGCGACTTCTTGTTGAGGATATGATCGTGGCACATTTTTTGGGGACGGTACACGAGCGACAGGTGATGGTGCCCGTTGTGCCCCCATATTGACAGGAGTCGGAGTAGGAACAGAAACAGGCACAGGTTGTGGGGCAACGGATCGTCTAGTGTTCTGCTTCGGAGCTTCGACTTGTACAGGAGTTGGAGCAACAGTATTGTGATTTTCAGTTTTAGATGCCCCATTTGAATTGGATGATGGAGCCGCGTTTGATCGAGTGGACATTGGTTTTGATGGGGGAGCCACGAACTTCTCAGCTTTCGGAGATGGCGCACGCCTTGTTGGGACCGGTTTTTCTGTGGGCGATGCAGCTCGCAACGGTACATGCTGCATGAAAATCCCAGTTTGACGTTTATTAGCTGGTGCATCTGAAATTGAAAATAAAAGAGTGTTGGATGGCTTCAACTAACTTTTAGTTGCCATAGGAATATGATCCAATAAGAAAGTATCTTCCTCTTCTTGGAAATTTTGAATATGCATACTTTGCCTATTAGCTGCTGTTGATGTCTGAAGTGCTTTCTGTGGAGGTGGCGGTGGCTGAACAGGCGGAGGTACTGTAGGTTGTAGGGATGGATTCAGTTTTAGAAGTTCATCAAGTGAGGACTCTTTCCCTTTTGTTTCACCCTGAAAAAAAAGTACAAAACGATATTTTTCAGTGACTCTAGGAAATAAAATGCATGATTTTTGTTTTGGGATATAAAAAATGCATGGTTTTGTGATGAGCAGATGGATACAAGAAGAGACTACGAGACAACAAATTAGTATCTTTTAAACTTCTCACCTTTTCGTACCATTCGACCATAAACCTTCCGTTCGACTTCACTTCTGCGATAACAGCGCCGTGAATGCGACCGTCGCTCCGTTTAATCTCAACATGCATCCCAACCGCAATCATTTTACCTGGAATTATTAAACCGGATGAATTAATTAGAGTGGAAATAAGAAGAACAAAGAGAGATTTTAATAAGATCGAGAAACATTAGTTAGTTGTGTTGTTGTGAAATGGCGACACAGCGAGGACTGCTGGGGGAAATTGGCGCGAAAATTGCGTTCGAATGGAGAAGAGAGGAAAACGGAAGAAAAGGAAACAAGGGAGCGGAGAAACGCAGACAGACGACCGCTCGATGGACAGAGAATGTACTAGGGCTGGACACACAAAGGAGTGCTTCTACTTACGGATTATGGAGAAAGATAGGAAAAGCAGTCTGCTCCATAAGCAGAGCGAAACTACAAAGAAAATTAAATGACTAAATTAGGAAGAAATAAGAAGACATTTTTGAAACTTTATGATCTACTTTTTTCTTATTCATTATTGAAAAATTGAGATTGGATAATTACATGAAAAGCAATTGATCGAAGTGTAGCCGATAAGAAAAAGTACAAGCACGGACGGTATACGGTCCTTTCGCATCAAGACCAAAAAAGTTTGTGAAATGCGCCTTGAAAATGCACAACATTCTTATTACGGTTATTTAGAAAAAGCCTTTTTGGAATACTCGTTGAAATTAAACCAAATTCGAGAATGAACATAAAAGAGAACTAAACAGCGATACCAATTGGAATGCAGCAATAAAATTGTTAGATGGGAAAAGAGAAGCGGGCTCCTCCAGTGTCTCGTATTTCGCAATCAAGAATAGCCTCCGGGACCCAAAAGTGAGCCGGAAGACGTGGAGACGAGAAGAAAAATGCAGTTTTCTGAATAGAGCACAAGCCCAAAAAGAAATTCTGAGACAGAGGAAAAGGAGTGCCACATTTTGGTTATGAGCTCTTTTTTGTGCCGATCGTGGTGGAAAAAAACGTAGGAAAAAGGGTTAGGATACAACGAAAGGGTTGGATGAATTTGGAAGATTCCACGGGAAAGGAAGGGAATTTAAAACAATATTTCAATTAAGGAATTGGAAAAAAAAAGATAATAATCTAGTTTAAACTTCAAACAAAATGTTTCCAACCATTCTACAATTAGGATCCGAAAGTACAACTGAAGGAGATGGAAAAGGAATAAACGTACGAAATAGTTCTCGACAAGATATTTCGATTTCAATATCAGATGATTCACTTTTCGCTTTTTGAGATTTCGACTTCTTTATTGACGGTTTCGTTTTCTTTTTCTCTTGTTTTTGATTACATTTCCATGGCTTCTCGTGTTTGTAATTTCCATCATTTTCTCTCTCACGACACGAAGGACAATGCACCATTCTTCAATTTCAAGTTTTTTAAAAATAAAATGAAGACTGTGTCCAACCTTCATGTTCGATTGTTTTGGGGACGCTGAAAGTTCACACGTTCAAATAAATGTTATCGTTTTGGATCAATTTCTCCAAATATGCGATTTCCGAAAAAAAGAAAACAATTGAAGAATCGAATGTGAGATATAAAAAAGGTTCATTGTAGAGGTAATTAGTATCCCCACTGGAAGATATATCATGACGGAAACACTTTTTTTAGAAACGAAGGTTTTATGGATTACGGTAGCTGATCTCAATCATCAGTTTTCTGTTGTCTCATAGAAGTTATAGAATACAAATTCTTCCAAATATATAAAATTCAATATTTCATTCTCTATCAGAAGAACAGTTCTTCGTTCCAGAATGATATCTGTACTTCCTCTGCAATTGATATAAAAGTTCATAAGTTCAACAACTTCGTCATTCATTTAAATAACATTTTCGTCTGTAAAATGTCCAAAAAGCGGCATCTCATTCAAAGAAAAACGAAAAATGACGAGACTCATTCTTATCGTTTCAAATCACCCAATTCATGAAGACAATTAAAAATAAGACCAAAGTTTCAGAAGAATTGCCTTTTGTCCCTCATTTCGGAGGGAACAGTAATCATTCTCTCTCTCAAATGTTTTCATTTTCAGCCAACAAAACCCTCTCACTTAATTCTTCTTTTTCTACCGTTTGCCGTTTTAATCCGATTGATTCTTTTTAATCGAAAATCGTTATTTTCCGGTCTATTTTACCATCGAAACTACTCCTTTTTAGTGCATTTTTACCGCCAATAAATAAACATTCACGCCTCGTTTTTTGTCCATTTTTTGCCCATTTCTTATCACCTTCTGTCGGCTCTTCTATTCGTTCTTTTATAGCTTCCCTTTTTATTTTTGTTCTTTTTCTCTCCTTTTCTTCTCCTCATTTCTCCTTTCCTTCTGCTGGCATTTCTATGATTTGCAGCAGAATATGGACAGTGTTTATGGGCGAAAAAGGAACTAAAAACAAAAATTGTTTTACCAGAATTTTAAACATTTCGTGTTTTCTATTTATCCGTTTTCTTCTTTTTAAAGAGTTGTTTTGTATACATTTCCTCAGTTCCAGTTCGTCAGATTTGTCATGTGCATTCGGGTCTGTCAGTTATTTCAAAAAATAATTTTGGTCACAAGTTTTAGTTTTTTTCTCCAATTAAGATTGGGAAACGGATGAAAAAGCCGGAGAATCAGAAGAAACTCCAGTTTTCGGAATTCAGTCCAAATCCAGAACACTTTGATTCAAGAGTGAGAATTTTGATCCTAAAATCTAGAAGTTCTCAACAATATTTCATAGTTTCGAATACAAAAATAACTTTTCGAATATCGTGTCTCGTGACAGAAAACTACCGTAATCTGCTGTAAACTAAACGAAAATTGCCTTCCATTTGTCTTCTTTTTTTCGTTAGTATCCTCCAATTTTCTTCTTATTTTGCTCCTTCCAATCACTTTCTCTTCTTCTATTTTTCTCTTGTTTTCTCCTCTTTCCATCCCCTCAACGCGTTTTTGAACACAAATTTTTTGGCCAGCCTCACCCCAATCATTCAATTATTGATAACAGAAGAAGCTCTTCGTCCTCCTCCTCCTCCTTCTTTTCTCTTTTTCTCTTTTTTATCTGTACTGTCTCTTTTGATTTTTCATTTTCTTCGATATGATGGATGGATGTGAACATTCATTCCACCAATTTAAAAAGAATTCAGAAGAAGAAGAAGAGTACACTTCAGTTGTCATATCCACTTGCTCCCAGTTTTTCTCTCGTTTTTTCTTGTTTCTTATCTCTCCCAGAAAACTTTTATCACGAATGAAAAAAGAGAAGAAAATGAGAGTTTTTGTGTTTATTTATCGGTCAAAAGTTAAACGAAATCGACGATTCATTGTGATTCATTATCCTTCAAAATGACAGCTGTTTTGATAAGACTTCGAGGCGAAGATCTCTTCAAAGGAGTCCTCATTTCACACATATTCCTACCTCTCTCGTTAATACAATTATATTTATTAGATTTCGTTCATCTTGACTTTTTCAAAGAGTTGGAGTACGAAGTAGTATTAGAAAACAGGAGCAATAACAACATTCAATATAACTTCATATGACCTTCCAATAAGAATTTGATGATTTTGAGAATTATCTCCAGTTCCATTGACTGTTTTCGTCCAAGATCTATCGACTATCTCAAAAAATGAACAATTGCTTGGAAACATCTCTTTTTTTTTTAATTCCAAATTCCGAAACCCAAATATACAAAAATAAAGAAAAATGTGTACTCCACGTCTCTCTGATTTCTCCTGCAAATGATCTAGACTGTTCGATCTTTCAGAAGAAGAAGAAAACGAAAAAGAAGATAGAACTTCATAAGTTCTTATCATTTATTAATCAATCTCTCTCCCGTTTTTCAAAAAAAAATTTCATCTCAAATCAAAGAATACTTGACCGTTTCTTTTATCTTTTCTATCCAATTTTCATAAAATTACCAGAAAAGAGATCAGAAAAACGGATTTCTCTTATGATTTTCTCTCCTTTTTCTTCTTCTTTTCTCTTATCAAATCTAGTGTAATTCTTTCATTTTTTTCATCTATCTTTTCTCAAAATTCTCACTAATTTATCAAAATAATTCGAATTTCTTTTAATTTCAGGATGTGGTTCGATATTAATCGATTCCACCTTCTCGTTCTCCTCACTTGGCAATTCTCCATTTTCTTTGCTTCACAACAGATTTTTCCGATCTTTTCAAATTATGTTCCACAATGGAAATGCGGTAAGTATCATTTTTTTAATATAACTTTTTCAATTTGTTGAAGCAATGAAACAAAGTTAAAAACTAGAATCATCTTCAAAAAACATATCAAAACTCAATTCATAATTTCAGGAAATGGAGAGCCGACATCAGATTGTTCAGTCTATGAATCATGCAAAAGAAATCTAACATTCGTAAACGTGGCATTCCAATCAGCAGCCATGGAATACGATTGGATTTGCGGGAAATCTGCGTACCTCAAATCTCTGTTTTCTCAAATTCAATTCGCCGGAGTTCTGTGTGGAACATTCTCTTTTGGAGCAGTTTCAGATGTTGTCGGGAGAAAACCAGTCGCTGTTTTTGCACTTTCTCTTGGAATTTTGATGAATTTTGTAACTGGTAAATGAGAATAATCAAAAAACGATGAAACTGAATTGATTTAAGGATTGGCTCCAAGTTATCAACTTCTTCTCGGAATTCGTTTCTTTTTGGGTCTTTCTGTTGGAGGAACTCTTGTTGTTGTCTGCACTTTCGTCATGGAAATGCTTCTTCCAAAACAGAGAATGGCACTTCGAGCATTCTTCAATTGGGTAAGACCTTCTGATTCCTTTCTTCTGAATTCATCTGAATTTCAGGGAGTTGCTCGTCTCATGATGACATTGATTGCAATGGCTCTTCCAGAATGGAGAATGTCTTCAATTGCATGTGCAATTGCTGCTCTTCCTGCTCTAATCATCATTGTTTTTGTATTCCCAGAGTCTCCGACATGGTTACATAACAAAGGAAAACTGGAACAAATGAAGAAAAGTGAAAAGCACATTGCGAAGATGGCCGGAGTTCCGTATGTTCCAGTTGAACATCAGAAAATCGAACATTCAAAGGTAAGTCTCTTTTTGATGAAGAACTTCATTCATACATTCAATTTCAGACTATTCTTGAAATGTTGCGAACAAAAGGATTAATGCGTCGTTTGTTCGTTCTCTGGTCAATGTGGTTTGTCGCTTCAATTTGCGGATATGCAACTGATTTGAATTCGAATACTATTTCTGGAGATCTCTTCGTCAATCAAATTCTTTTTTCCATCCTCATCGCCGTTTCCAAAATGATTCTTGTTATTTTCGATACTCATGTTCCTTCATTCCGTCGAAGAACTCTTCATCAGGGAGCACAACTCGTCGTTTGTATTTGCTTTTTGCTTCTCACTTTTATGACTTTCTATGGATACACTGTAAGTTGTCTCTCAAGAAATGATACATCTAAATGATTTCATTCAGGGAGTTGCATTCCTCATTGTCAATCTGATTGGAACTGTATTCATTGAATACACATGGGATGCCTGTTATCTGTGTGCAGTTGAAAGTATGGAGACTGCTTGTCGTGCATCTGCAACTGGAACTTGTTCTCTTGTCGCAAGAATCGGAGCTATTCTTGCACCTATGGTTTGTTTTTAACTACAATTTTTGATTACTTTCCTTGAATTCAAATTGACTCTATTATCAACAATTAACTTCAAAATAATTCATTTCAGCTGAACTACGCTAACTTGTGGTGGCCTCCATCTGTTTATCTGACAGTAGTACTTCTCGGAACAATCAATCTCATTATCTCATACTTCTTCTTGGTTTGTTTTCTTTTTCTTTTAAACATTATCTTTCCCTTTCCTCAGGTTGAAACGAAGAATGTTAATCTCGACAACGTCCACATCGATCCCTCATCTGAAGAGGGAACTCCAATGATCGACGAAAAACCGTCTCAAAAAGCGGATCAATAGTGCTTTCAATGTACAAATACTTTAATGTTTTTTCTTTGCTTTCTTGTTATTTTATTCAATTGGCCAAATATAAATACGAGAAAATAAAAACTTGAGAAATATTCACGTCAAAGGTCATTCAGAGGTTTTTCGAACAATCGAAACGCTTTGAAACTTCAGTACGAAATATTAAAAAAAACACGTATTCTTGAATCTTCGATTCGACGATGAACGCTTTTGAGATCATAAATCCCAAAGAGACGGTACGAATTCAGGTGATATCCAGATGAGAAAAAAAGTGTTTTAGGATGAAAATAAACTTCCAAATGGAATGGAAGTACTGCAACATGACGTTCATGGTTTGTTTCATTCACAATTTTTTCCTTCTGATTGCAGCTAAATTGAGAAAATCTCAATTTTCCAGCATTCACAAATCGGTATTTAACCGGAAAATCATTCGATGATATTGAGATGAAAGTTGTCGAAAAAGAAACTGAAAAAGGGATTCATTTTGGAGTTGATTTCAAAGTTCATAAAGATGCAATCGATAAATTCGATAAAATCGGACAAATGATTCAATCGAATCAGTGTATTCTTCAACATAATCTTATCATGCATTCATTCATTTATACAATTCAAGTAGTAGGAGAAGATGAAAATGAAGGTATTTGTTGGAATCAATTCTTTGGAAATTCAGTTTTAAAGGTCTTCTGGTCAAGTTGAGCATCGTTCCAATCGGATATACTTTTCGTTATCCACTCGAAATGAAAAAAGGCGGAGTTCCGATCACTTTTAAACCAGAAGTTCCTGAATTGAAAGATGTGAAATGGATTTTGAAAAATGGAGAAACAATGAATCTTCTGAAGGAGAATAATGGATCATATTCATGTGATATCCATGTGTCTCTTGCTTCTTTTAAGAATTTCATCGAGGTAATTCAATCATCTGAATAGATCATTTTCCACAGAATTTATTCAGAATGGAGTTGCAGTTCTGAGAGTTGAAATGACAATCGACAAAGAATATTTTGAAATTGGAGAATATGTTAACATGGATTTGTTAGTTTCCATTCAAAATCTCATCTCAATTCAATCAATTTCAGGAAAGAGGCTCGCGTTGCATCGAACTCTTCACAGATTCTGGAGAAGATTCTGAAGGGAGAAGAGGTTCCGAAAAGTGATTGGGTCATTTCTGCAAGTGAAGGTTTTCCAAGAGATTTCCACGTTCATGGGCCAGTTCTCGCTGATTCGAGTATGGTTTTGAGAGTGAGTTGAGGGAGAATAAACGTGGATTTTTGAATTCTTAAACTCTCAGGGAGCAATTACGAGTCATATGTCTATTGGAAAGGAAATTGCAATGATTTCAAGTGAGAATCGTTTCATTCTTACCAATTTGAAATCGAAAGACATGAAAGTGGTAAGATGAAAACATCAGAATCTGTTTCCTGAATCCCTCGTTTCAATAGATTCTCACTTATATTTATCAACGTCGTTTCATGCTTCCTGATTTCGATTCAATCACTCGAATCGGAAAAGTATTGGCTCTTCTCTTCAGAGACGATATTCACAAATTCTTTGAATCGTGGAATGTTGAAATTATTAAGAATTTGAAAAAACTTGATGTGAGTTTAACAGAATAATCTTAGCTGATAATCCCTTATTTTCAGCGTTCGGATACATTGAAAACCATCTCAGAATGTGTTAAATCGATGATATGTGTAACGTGTTCTCCTCAAGGATCACTTCTCGCTGCTTACAATGTTTCTCTGATTGTGGCTGCCGACGCGTGGCAAATGGCTGAAGCAAAAGGAAAGAAAGTGAATAAAGAGAAAGTGAAAAAGTTGATTGGAGAATCGTGGCCTATTATCGATTCACTTCTAGAAACGTAGGTTCCAGGTATACTGTATTCATATATTAATCTGGTTGAACTTTAGAATCGAAGATTTCAAAGTGATGGTTTGTGGAGTGGAGAAAACAATGTACATTGAATAGAGCAATCAGAACAACTCGAACATGGATTTAAAATCTTTTTATTTTAGTTTTTAGTAAATATTTTAATGAAGAAACAAGAAAAAAGAAGAGTACCAGTTTCAAGAAATGAATGAAAGAAGTGGTTGAAAGTGTCTGGGGATTGAAAGAAATAATGGGAAGACATGTAATGGAAAAGAAATACAAATGAATGAATGGCAAATACTACGAAATGAAGAAAAGTACGCGGATTTTAATCACCAAAAAAGAAAGAAAACTAAATGAAAAACGCCAGAAAAAGATACTGTTCGGATGTGAAATGGGAGAGAAAAGGAAACCCGCATGAAGAGAGAAATGAGAAGAAAGAAAAGAAAAAGGAATTAAGAAGGATAATAGAGTTCAGGCGTCGTTCTACTCTCATTTTCCCTTCTTTGTTGTGCACTTGTTGTCATATTCGTTGGATATTTTAATTTTGCACGCATCGGAATCATTCCAGTCGTGTTGGCGACAACTGCCGGAGCGACTCCGAATGTACTTAATCCAGATGGATCATGTTCTTCGTATTCTGGTGGTCCAGACAATCCAGAAAGTTCTCGTTTTGGGCTTCCAGTTATAAGTGGAGGAGCACCCAAAGGTCTTGTTTGTGTTCGATTAAATTCAAGTGTTGAAAGTGAATATTCAACATTCGGAGGAGGCGGAGGCATTGTATATAGGTCTGGATTACTTAAAAATTGAATTGAAGCTGTTCTACTGGCTGGATTATTATATTGGGCTTGTAGTTTCTGATCGACTGCCTGAAAATAGCATGATCAAGAGAAAAGAGAAGTGAATCGCTTACATCCATATGTTCTTTTGTTGCTTTTGATGATTGACCACAATAAAACATTGATAATAATACGGGTAAAATGACTAATCCGTGAAGTGCTCCAAGTAAAATAACAAGAATAATAGTTTTCAAGAAACTTCTGAATACGTATGATTCAGCTGAAGCCATAAAAGAGACACCAATGATTGTAGAAGATGCAGACATCAAAATAGGGGCTCCAACTGCATAAAGAGCATTTCTCATTCTCTCCGGTGCGTCTATATTCTCTCCCTGAAATCTCTTTTATTTCTTGATTACACTTCAAATCGAATAACTCACTTTTGCAAAATTATATGCTAAATGAGCAGCAAAATCGACGCAAAAACCAATTGACATGACGATTGTAACCATTGAAATGAAATCGAGACGAACTGACCAAAATGTCATAAATCCAAGGATTCCAATGTTGATGGAAACGATTGAAAAGGAGACCTAAAGATTGATTTTTTGATGAAAAGAAGAAATTGAAGATGAAACTGACCCAAAGACTGGCAACAGGTTCTGGAATCAAAATCAACGAGACAGCTACAACAGCGACTCCTGCATAAGCAATTGAAGAAAGAGTTCCAGGAAGAACTGCATTGTATTGCTCAGCAAACTGAAAAAACGTTGTTGTAAAACGTGGAAAGAAAATGATCAATCACCTGAAAGAAATCAGCATAAACTCCTGTTTGTAGTTCACTCGTTTCAGCTAATCTTCTGAATAATCTCATGGCTCTCGACTGATTCGCCGATCCAACGTGTCTCAATTGAACTGGAATTCTTGATGCTTCGAGATGTTCTCCGTCCATTGTCAACACAACATCTCTGTTATATTTGGCAAATTGTGGTTGCGATAGAAATACGTTTTTGAGAATATAAACAAAGTTTTCCGGTGTGATGAGGAGTCCCGCTTGTTTGACGAATGCGAGAAACGTTCGAAGCCATGAATCACTTCCAGATGTGAATTCTGTATGTTCGTATAGTTCGATTTCTTTCTCCAAAACATTCCAAATCTTTCGTGGAGCCACGTTCACTTCAGATAAATTGTACATCCAAACATGAAGAGAACTACCGTAATCTGAGATTCAAAGAATTGTTTTGTTTGATTTTTCGACTTGTTATTTACCTGAAAAATATTTTTCTGCCATCATAAGTGTTCGTTTTCCATATGAATTCTCAGGAAGTAAATCATTCGGTTCGAGTCCCAATTTCACTTTTGTGCATCCATAAGAAGCAACTGCCTGCAATAACTTGAAGTTTTGAAGAATTTCTTTTGAAAAACATACCAAATAGACACAAAAAGTGGTGAGAATAAATATTCTGACCAAAGGATTCAACAGAAAATCCGAATAAGAAGTGCGAAAGAATTGAGCCAAAATACTATTCTTCTCGAAACTTCGATCCCCCTTCGCAGCTACTTTCTCCGGAAGAGTTTCTCTTTTCAATTTATGGAATGTGATGCAATGTCGATTGTTAACTTCTCTTCGATTCGTGTAGACCATCACTGCGGCAAAGAATGTCAATTGATAGATATAAGTGAAGATAACAGCTGCGACGGCATATGCACAGAACATCTGAACACTTGGGAATGGAGTTGCACATCCGACTCCAAAAGAAATCAAATCTGTCAGAGATGTTACTGTTATACTGACTGCTGCATCAGCGAATGTTTCTTCCATCCGATGTTCGAATGTTTCTGTTGATGACGTGGATCTCCAAGCAGATAACAATATGAAGACGTTGTCAACACCAACAGCTGAAAGAATTCTTTCTTCCATTTGATTTTGTTTTCTCCCATCCCCCCAAATCTTTCTAAATTTAAAACCGATGGAATTTCGAAAACCGGAAGTTTGTCACTTGTGTTCTGACCTTTCACCCCCTCTTCCAGCTTCGTTTCCCCTTTTTCCAACACACAGAGAGTTCAAAATGTGTGAACACAACGGCAAACAGTGTTCTGTGCTTTCATTTCTCTCCAATACCATGCGTCTTTCGGTGAAGGTTTCTGTGTAGAGTCCTAACCCCAAAATATTTGCAAACAGGATTGACTCACACTCACTTGGACACATACACACATACACCTACACACACAAATATTCACATATATAATATACATGCATAGATATACTCTTTGAACACACACTTACAAAATACAATGAACGGCATCGAGTAGGCAACACTAGTCATTCCATAACCGGCAAGTAATAGGAGACCGACTGCTGACGCAATCGCCATTGCTGCTGATATAACACCTCCGATGGCAAGCCTTCAAAAGAAAAGATGAGAAAATGGAATTGGATGTCAAAAAGACGAACCATGGTCTGGAACGACGCCAGGAAAAGACACAACAACACGCAATTGTGTAGATGGAAACACAAACAAAACAGGGAAGAAGCATATTAATGAGTTGTAATCGATCTCTTGCTGATTCGGCCGCCAATGTTTCATATGTCCACCAACTGGCACGGATTATTGGAGAATCATACTGTAATGAAAGTGATCAATGCAAGGAATCAAGAAAGGAAATGGTACTTTTAGTAGGAATTCTGCCAGACGAACTTCCCATTTCTCGGCGACCCAGTCTTCATCATCAGAAGAATGACGAAGTGCATACGGAAGAAGCATTGCTTTTGCACCTGAATCATTCTACGATGATAAACTTTTCCAGGAGAATTTGTTACCTGCTATCCGTTTATCATCATCCAAAGTGACTCCTCCTAATAAATGGGTCATTCCTCCACTATCAAATTGAATTGCATCTGATATTTGAGATAGTGTCATCTCATCGATTGATCTGAAATCAATACTTTCAGATACTTTCAGATCAATTAGTCATACCGATTGAGAAATGATCGATCCGAGACGAGAAGTAATTTGAATATTTCGACGAGTGGATTGGAAACACATATCTCTTCTGGGCTGAAAGAATCAAATCTCCTTTTATGCACTTTTCTTTTTCCCCCAATTCTTCATTTCTCATTTCCAATTGAATCCGAAATCATCTTCTTTATCTCGCAATAAAAAGAACAAATAGAAAGTGGTGGATCTGTTCATTTTTGACACATTTGATGGGTCACTCGACTCTTTCTTTTGCTCTCCGAGATCTATTTGTTTCTCTGACGTAATATTCATCTCTTTTGAGAAAGAGAGAGAGAGAGAGAGAGAGAGAGAGAGAGAGAGAGAGAGAGAGAGAGAGAAGCACGAACTTGTATTGTTTTGAGTCGAAAAGGTAAATGAGAAGAGCAGTGAATTGATACTTTTTCTCGGGAAAAAGAGCGGAAGTTACCCATTCGATGACACCTTTTGCACTTCTGGTAATCAAACAGAGAGAAAATTGTGTAAACGATAGTGTAAACTACCGAAAAGAAATGGGAATAAGTGACCATCGAATGTTGACTTTTCGATGAACTTCTACAACAAAAAATGACTCTGGTTAGCAGAAAAGTCAATGGAAAAAGCTTGGTTTCTCGTTTATAAAAATGAAGTTTCGGGTTAAACTAAAACAATTTCTGGGACTACGGTATAAATGGAACACAATGACTACAAGCTACAGACTACGAGAAACACACATTTCTTCTCCTCATATAACATTGTTTCGTTTCTCCGAACGCATATTCATAATCAGTGACAATTTGGACACAAAACACACCATTTCGAACTCTGAACCCCCCGTATTGAGAGCTCTTGAGTCTCCTTTGTTTTGCCAATAATAACCTCGATGTTTAATCTTCTGACCTACTGACTCGCCGATCAATTTAACATGATTTATCTGACTTTTCGTTCATCTTCTCTATTCAAATATTTTGACCTTTTGGCATAAGATCATCTCTTCAAATGGTGATAAGTGAGTGTAAATAAAACAATGAATCCCTTCTCCGTTTTCTATTACGATACGCAACGTTGCAACTTTTTCAGTTAGCGTGTCACAACTACCGTAATCCGTTCCGAACGGCCGACTCTTTTCTATTCAACTTCTCTTTTCCTGTCTCTCTCTCTTCTAATTCTGAACATCATCGAGTCCTACGCCGGGAGGAAAGGTGAGGCTTATTCTATTTGCTTCTCGCATTATTTTGTTGCGGTACAAAAGAGACATACACCCGTAAAAGGGGGGGAGGAAGTGAAAAAGAATGAAAAAGGAATTATCGATTCAAATCTACACTTACGTGGTCATATTCGGTGAGAATAATGAGTGAAGAGCCTTGCTGAATTCAGGTGGAATCGGAAATTTCACACAAATCGACGGGTAGTTTATATGACGATCATCCTCGTCTTCTACTGTCAGAGACTGAAAAAAGGAAAGGAATTGTTGAAGATCTTCATTTATTTTTACTTGTACAATACTCCAGAGTTGCATTGCTGCATGCATTACCAATGGATTCAGAATATCACCATCTTCTTCTTGATTCGTTACTATTATGTAACCGGCTCTTCTGATATCATATCTGGAAGTAAATACATGTTGGTACTGGTTAAGATCAGAATTGACTCTAGAAATAGTAAAATACAAAATTCCGACACTATGCAGTTCTAATAGAGGATCAGATACTTCGGTAAACGGTGAGAATTCATATCGAAAACGGAGTTCTAGTGCCTAGTATGTTCTTGTTTTTACTGTATTCCTACTTATAGTTTCCAGAGATAATCTTCAAATGACTAACCTTCTTGTTGCATAAAATGGATCTGAATCATTAATATGAAATAATCGATCCAATTGATTCAATTCCTTTCTTGCTTGAGCATCAGTAGGAGTATATAATTCAAGTTCATCTTTCATAAAAGCTTGTTCATGTCTATAGAGACCTGTCGTCAATCCAGCAGTTATCAGAATTGGGACGATGAAAAATGGAAATGGATGACGAACGACGATACCCGAATAGGCTCCGAATGCATGTGCAAATCGTCTTTCAATGCAATCGAATCTCATTTTGGATTTCAATCAATTTACGAATATTTCGGCATTCTATTCAAGTCGTCTGCAAACGAAAGAAATACGGTATTTGTGGAGAAATGCCTTGTTTCTTTTTTGCAAAAACATTGGATTAAGAGGGAGAGAGAGAGGAAAGGGAAAAAAGAAAAGAACAATACGCATAGATTAAAAAATTAAAGGTGAGCAGCAGGAAAGGCGAGCATGCTCTCACTCGCGACCCTCTTGTGGGAGCGCGAAAAATGTTTGGAAACAACGCAATGCGGCTCCCGATTCAAAAGGTTGTTTGGCAGCTCGAAGAGCCGCGCGGAAAGAAGAGAAAAGAGACAAGGCCACGCCCACTTTTTAGAGGAAGATAGTTGATATTTGAAACTGTTTCGGATTGGAAATCAAGAGAAGTTGATAAATGAGAGGAAAAAGAGGAAGACGTGAGTGAGTGAAAAAGAGACGATGACCAGTTCTTTGAAAGAGGAAAAATAATGAAGTTATATAGAAGAGAGAGGAGAGAATCAATGGACAATTAAGTGGATATTAATACGGTTGATTTGCAGTTTTACTGGGTCACTCTTCTCGTTTTTTTAAAATGATTTTTAACATTGAAACTGGTTGATTTATGAACTGGAAGACCAATTTCTTTAACTTTTTTTTGGAAAATGGAATGAGAAGAAGAAAAAAATTCTAGAACTCTGGAATTCGAGATTTCTGTTTCTATTGAATATCGTAAAAGCGATTCATGAAGTCTTCTATAAATTGACAATTTTTGATAACAAACGGCGGAATATTATAAATCTGTGTTTCATTTTGTTGATGTTCTGAGTGAATGATTGTATCTTTCGACCGCCCGTTCCGTTCAAATTTTGAAGATAAGAAACTGTTTTGACAGATTGGATTAGGAAAGTGGCCTCTTTTAGTAGGGCAGGGTTGATGTTTTTATCAAGAGGAGACTTTGGAATTGAATATCAGATAACTTTCACTTGAGATTACTGTATTAATAAGTAAATTCAAACTTTGATTCAAGTAGACAGACAATAAAATGTCTCCAGAATAAACTTCGCAATCTTTGTTCTTCTAAAATGTTTCTGTTAGGTTCAATCTGAATTCGGATCGAATGGTAACTCGATATTCTTGATTCCAAAAAGTTCCGACTGAACTCGGATACTTTTTTCGTTTCGGACAATACGGGAGAAAATGAGAAAAAAAGGATGAAGTGGCCAAGTTCGAGCAAATCGACACCTGAGTAGTTTTGTGAGCATCCGAATTGAAGAAACATAAAAGAAACAAAACTGAACAAGAAAAGGATCATTTTCATATCGGAGAAGAAGAAGAAGGAGGAGGAGGCGAAGAAGGAGAGAATCGAGTAGTGAAAATGCTCTTCTTCTCATTCCATTCGTTTCGATTTTTCAAGAGGTTTTTCCTTTTCCACCACCACCATCACCGAAAAATTGAGCGTGAACCGAGCACTCAAGAGGAGGAAATACACAAAAAAATCGAAGAGATACGAGAGAGATTGGTCACTCGGAAAAGGCGGTGAGTCTCTCGGAAATATAAATAAACACAACAAAATTTTGAGAGAAATTCAACTGGTTTTCCAAATAGTTTTCTTCAGATTCCGATTGCTTCAGAAAATCCATTTGATTTCGGAGAAAAAAAGAGAAATTATGATCGGAATAGTCGGAAAGAAAAGAACGAATCTAGACGGGAATTGTGCATCTTTAGAAGATGAAGGAGGAGGAGGAGAATAGACTCCTCCGGAGGAGGAGAAGGTTGTCAATGTGCTCGCCCCTTGTTTGCACTTCGATTTGACACACACCAAAACATCATTGTCGTTTTCGTTTAGGAAGCGAACCGTCTGCTTCTTCTTCTGCTTCGGTTTTCCTAAACCTGCAATGAATGTCATACATAATTTATAGACAATAAACATATATAAATTTCATTTCGGTTCGTTCATTTTATGAGAATAGTGGTTTTATACAAGAGCGTACTGTGTTCCTAAAAGCCGGAGGTAAAACAAGTTTGCCTCCGATTTTCCGGCAGGAATCAGCAATTTGTGAAAAAGCAAAAACAAATGAACGAATGGGAATCTGTTCTCAGGTTACTTAAAGTCGGTGATGGAAGAGATCGACATAAAAAATACAGGAGAGATTGGAATTGTGGAACAAAAATAAATAATAAATATTCACAAGTAGATAAAAAATTATGCAGGATGTTGAATTGATACGAAGAAGATTATGAGTAGATGTTTTTAAATGAAAAATAGAATTATTAGTCAGATTCTTCATCTGAATTGTGTGCTGATAGTTCCTCTTCTGATTCGTCAGATTCTTCATGTGTGACCTGACGACGTTTTCTTCTGGGAGTACGAGAAGCAACTGTCGATGATTCTCTTGTAGTCGCTGCTTTTCTTCCTCGTCCTCTCTTAAAATAATTTTAAAACTGATTATAACTAAAACAAGAAGCGTCATTAAATGTTCACATTCATTAATATAAAACAACAAGTCATTTATCCGAAATACGGTTGGCCAGAATATCCTCTTTTCATTTTTCCATCTTTGTTCTCAATAATAACGCCAGATGCAGAATAAAAGGTAAGAATCAGGAAAAGAAATGCCAGAATCGAACGCATTTTGTATCAATGTCAGGTTGGAAAATGATTAAAGGATTATTCGGGCAAAATTTTTCAGGTTTGTTGCGATAGGTTTATTGCATGTTTTACAACTTACCTTTGCTGCTGTAGGCGGTGCGGCAATATCTTCCTTCCGAAGACCTTCATCTTGAATTTTGCTGATATTAGCTAGGAGTTCACTGCACTGATTCTTGAACTCTTCACTCTTCGAAACCGTTTGCATGTGTTCAATTGATGCTTTGTATTCTCTTGCTACTCCCGGGTGACACAAGAACTTGCTCCAGTGACGCCAATTATCTTGGAGCTGCAAACAAATATATTATAAAAACTGAAGAAACATTAAGTAGTTACCCTATGAAGACCACCGTCATTTTGAGCAAATTTAGACAAAGCAATGAGAAGGTACTTCGGTGCCTCAGTGTCATTCATGCTGTAAATAAAGGATTAGAGAGAAAATATAAAGTAACATACTCAATATTGGAGAATTTCAGACAAATTCTGTCAATCATGGAATCAGTGCTTGACTTAGTTTTGTCCTTTAGAAGTTGAATGAGGAACCTGAATATTAACAATTGTTTATGAAACGGGATTTGAAAAAAACTCACTCAAATACAATTTTGTACGACTTCAGAGGCAACTTCTCTTCTGATGAAGCTAGACGATACACGAACTCGGGAAGAAGTTGTACGATAGTGTCTGTTCGGGAATTCAGATCTTTGAAGAACGTCTGAGCAGCTTCTCTCACAGCACGGGATGGATCGCATACACAACGTGCTGGTTCTGATAGAATTCCGCGAGTTTGAATCATATCATTAGACATTAAATGAGATAAAACAAGAATTGTCGACTCTCGAGCCCATGGCGATTTGTCTTGAGACATTCTGAACAGACTTGGAGCATACAGCTCAAAAAGTGTGGGTTGCGAGAAAGCAAAGTCACAACAGGCAGCAATCAAATTACAACGAATGAGGGGTGAAGGAGAGTGGACCATTGTGGAGAAGAACGATGGAGCAGCGAATGATGAAACTTCGGCACTGAAAATCAAAATCTCAATGTACATCTAAACGGAGTGATGTATCTTACCTCAGTGGCATGAACTTTCCATAAGCCAGCAGTGCAGCTTCTCGTACTCTAGTTGGCATTGTGTATGTTCGCATCGCATAAACAACAATCGGTAAAAGTCTTCCAAGGAGTTTGCTCGGAACGAAAAGTCTTCTATCGCACATTAGAGAGACGAGATGATGCAGGTCATTCGCAGCGGTTTCTGGTGTTGTATCCTGTGGAATTGCGAAAATCGTCTTTCTCATTGCGATAGATTTTTCGAGATCAGAAAGATATCGAACCGGCTCTTCGCGGATGTTCGCATCATTCTTTTCGGCTTCCACAATTTTAGTAACATATCTGTTGTGTAAACGTGGAAGTGTTACTTGAATGTAAGCATTCAGCTGAACAGCTACTTCTCCACAGAATGCCATTAACTTCTCCATAACTCTACACCAAGTGAGAGCCCAGTAGTCACGACGACGAGCAGCTACTGCCTTTTTGACATCGTCATCACTGTCTTCAGCCTTCTTACTGTAGAAAATATAAAACTCCGAAATTTTCTTGGCACGATACAAGAATTGAGCAGCAAGTTTCGGTAGCATCACATTGACATCCATTGACACGTTTAGAATAGAAGCTACAGTGAGTCGGATGATATTGAACCAATCCCGTTTTGGTTCATCTGCTGACTCTGGTTCCGGTTGCATGACTTCTGCAAAAAAAGTGGTTGAAATATGGTATGAAGAAGCATACAAACCGTGGAATAATAGTTGCTCCATCGATTTAAATAATGAGTCATCCTGATGAATTCGGAAGATTGGACGGCCGTACGCATCTGGTTCTTTTTCTTGTATTGTTGGTGTTCCCAGAATTGAAATGATTCGAAGAGCTTCTACAGCAACTGCTGGACCTTCTGTTAACTTTTTCTGAAGAGAGCGAATACGGCTACGTGCTTCCGGGAGACCCTTGTCAGTTTTTGAAATAGGAAACAAAACACGAAGAGCAGCAACCTTTTTCTCATTGTTTTCACTTGAGGTGTCTAAGGCAACAGCCCACAACTTAGTGATGACACTGGTCTCTATCGGTCTTCTCTTTCGTTGATTTTTAACAACCTTGTTATCGTCAGTTGTACGCTCTAATTCAGGGGCAGCCAGAAGATATATGACTTCTTCTACAGACGGCCTTTCTCGTTCTCTTACATTGAGCATAGCAGAAATTAGATTTTCAACAGTCGAGTTATCTCTTTCGGAAGCTCTTACACCCCCTTCTAATTTACTGATGAACATATCCTCTGCTGCTTCGATCAATTCTTCAACAACATCGGCAGATGGTCGCCAAACTAGAGAACACATTGATCGGATAGCATCATCAGCACCAGTAATCCCCCACATTTTGGCACTAGTCAAAAACTTGATTCCTTCTTTAACTTCAGCAGTTTCGCCCATCAGAACACATCTTAGTGCAGTTGGAATACAAAGCGATAGCTCCATCTCAATTGTCATTTTATCGATAAGCTGTTGAATTTGTGCTCGTAACTGAAGGACTTGGTGATTCGCATCCAATTCTTCCTGTTGAACTTCCATGATGTTATCATGATTTCCAAACACCGATTGAACCTGTAAATCAAGCCATCATTGAAACGTTTCATGATAATGCACGTACTCGGTAATTTGTGAACTCTCCCTGAACTGTTTCAAAGATCCATGTGACAGCCGAGTCAAGATGTTCGAGGCCATTATTCCCATGCTCTTGGCGATAGCTCTCTGGACTGAAAAATGATTTAATTAAATATTAATACTTCAATTCCCATTTATCAGAGAAGATATCTTATGCCAAAAACTCACAAAGGAAATTCTCTACGTCCAGCGTAATACCGCGTTATGTGAGTCATAGAGGATCGATTCGGTAAATGCTTGAAGATAGTTGAAATGTCTCTGAATTAAAATATATAATTAAATATTTTAGTAAATCTGAGTTACTCACAGATCGTCATGAAACACTTCAAGTTCTCCATTGAAAATTGCGGTGAGATCTTTTTTGATTTGGACTTTAAATTGAAAACTTATTTCAGTGAGAAAATCATCGGCTTCTTTTATAACGTTTGAAGATGGAACACTCTTCTCTTTCAGTTCTTTGATTTTCTCTTGTAGTGTGATTGCATGAACTTCGCGAGTGAACTAGAAAACTATTATTAGTTTTGGTACAATATTTTGGATGACTTACATCGTGTCCGTGTCGGTTTTTTTCCAGGAAAGCAGTCAAGAACTGTATGGCTGCCTTACGCACTTGTACTGATTTGTCTTTCAATCGTCCACCAACGATTGAAACAAAACCTAAGCTCTCAAACTCTTCAGGAATTTTCCTGTTTTCCATAAGACTGCGGAGCAAAGAAACAGCCTTTGAACGTACGTTTGTTGCTTCGTCATTGGTGTGTGCGACGATTTTCTTGAAAATTGCATATCTTCTCTCCTTTCTACTAGTGAAATCATCGCATTTCTTTTTAGAAAGATATGGAGAAGCGAACATATCGGAAAGCGCTTGTAGTGCGGCCATCCGGACACTTTGATGAGGATTGTTGAGCAACTTGTACACCATATTCACTTCTTGAAGCATTATATCATGAACATTGACGGCAAGCGATTGAATAATCAAACAATACTGCTTATTGGGAACACGGTCAGCTCTGTCGCCATCATAACACGCAACGGCAAGCCGAATGACTCTGACGAACAGACTACGGAGAACTTCTGAAACCTTTCTCAATGATGACAGATTGAAGTATGAAAAACTTACGTCTTCTATTCTCCGCATCTTCCCCGTTTTCGTCTTTCATTATCTGGACTAATGGCTCGATGAATGGGTAGTTGGTAGCATTGTCAAGATAGTTTAATTCGATAGTATCAGTGATCAAACTGTTTGCAATGGCTGAACATGATTGATGAGATGAACTACTTTAGAATCAGACTTACCAGCTGACATTTTGTAATCTATTGCAAGCAGTTTCCAGATACGGAAATACTGCCCGATCCACTGTTGGCTCACACGTGAGATGTTTTCTGGATCTTCCAGCAATCCAGTGACAGTGTCCATGAATCTCCTGAACCAATGAATTTGAAAATGAATTTTCTTCTTGTCGCTTACATGAAAAAGTCTTTTTCTACTTGCTCTGGTGCATATGCGTATTTGATAGCTCTCCGCTTTATTCCAGAATTAGTTTCGACGCTCAGTTCAAGAAGATCCGTGAGGCAGTAGATCATCTGAAATAGAAGAATACAGATAGAAAAAAGAGTTCAAAAAAGTGTAAATGTACCCGTATTCTCTGAGAATGTTTCCACTTGGCGATGTCTTCATCAAGACTAATACGAGCTCTTCCTTTCGCTTTTCCTGTATTAGCAGCTGAGATAGATTTGGATGAATAAAGTTGGAGTTGAACTGTTAGTCTTTGGGCGAGAATGACGAACATACTGAGCGCGTTTACCAGCTTAGCATCAACTTTATGTTCTTCTCCTGCTTCTTTTTTATCGAAGAAATCAGTTATGTAATCACTCAGGGCCTCTTTCAAACCGTTGAAGCCTGAAAAAGTGATAAACAGTGCTGAAAGGAATAATGTAACTTACACGAAACAAGATAATCAACGACTTTGAATCTATTTCCCCAGTTGTCATATGTGGAAGCTCTGCGGGAGAGCGAGCAAAGACTGTCAAAACATTCTGGGATTCCATTCCAATCAGAGTGATCGGAAAATGTTGAGAATAGACGAATGTCCTGTTCAATTTTTTCTTTCGGTAAATCACGATCAGATTCGGCTAGAAGTTCGGAAATGAGTTTGAAGTCACTGAAACCGATTCAATCAAACAGTTGGAAAATTTTCACAAAACTATTTTTAAAAAAAGATTATCTATTGTCAAAAGAGAGAAAATAGGTGCTCGGGTTGGAAACTCGTTGAACCTAGCAACAGTTCAAAACAGTGAGTAAGAAATAAAAATCGAATCTCCACAAGTTGAGGAGCAGATAATCATGTTTACGAGATATGTTGATAAATTATATTTTAATATTGAAGGACGAGTAGAGTTTACGTAGAAGATTTGTATGAGTTATGTATATATTCGAGTTTGCTTTCAGAAGCTGTAACCAACCTTCCTTGACGCAGTTGTCCATTGTCGTCTCCATCTTCCGCTGATGGCTTTGTGGAAGGTTGAGGCTGTGCGCGCGACTTTTTTGCCATTGATTTGATAAATGTCTGAGTTGGGAAAAATGAAATGAAATCGACACGATTGTAACAAGAGGGAAGATAAAATTACGAGCAAATGCAACGGTGAAATGATATTAGTGCTTGAAATATTGTCGTAAATATATTTACAGAACTCTTCATTTTGATATTATTATTACATATTGAAAGATTCGATTACAAATTTGTCATCAGTGCAGCTGTCTGGATCGAACTTCGACTCAAATACACGAATTTGATTATTCCTACCACGAACTGCGGCCGGAAGATATCGACAGTTGTGGAATATGAGAAACTCTAGTGACATTCGTTCCTTGAACTTGTCAGCGATCATGGCGATTCCTCCAAAGCGAGCTCCTCTATAAATAAGAATTTGAAGATGTCAGAAAAATTAAATACTCACGGCTCCATCTTTTCGTGGAGAAACTCTCGTATGATCTCGCTATACATGATGCCTTCCTCATCATCTCTGAAAGAAGAGTTGTCATGGTAACCACTTGGACACAAGCCGACAACACGCCGGCATTACGAAGCTTTACATTCCACATAAATGTTTTCTACTTACAAAACTCTTGTGGCAATTCCTCTGCAGAAATCTGCTTTGACGAGTGATTCACCGTGTCCTGTCGAACAAATTGAGATTGTTCGCTCACTGAACTGATCGAAGGGTTCTTCATACTGCCTCCTTTCTGACCATGTTCCACTTCCATATACACAGCTATGTCCTAGTCTTCCGGAGTGTTTCAATACAATTCCCCCACTAGAAGTACCTGATTCTGCTTCCATCGTCTGAAAACATTAATATCGTCTATTCAAACAAAACTGTAAACAATAGTGACGTTTATCTATCATACATTTGTATTGATTGAAATCGCTCCTACTGTGTCATGGGTGTCATAAGGATGTAGCATTCGATGGAGGTATTTTTCATAACTATCTTTCGCTGCGTTTGAGATTAGTTCTTCTGGGGTACAAATTGGAAAATCTGAAACATGATTATTGTTTTAGTTTTGTTCGAAATAACTCAACCGTTCTTCGCAGCGTATTTTTCTGCTCCACGACCAACCAAAATGAGCGGATGTAGCAGACGACGTTGTTTCCACCAGTTGCTATGAGCGAGATGTCGTGCGACGCGTGACGGATGGAAAACATTCGAAATAGCGCCAACAGCTCCGAAACTGAACAATTGGTTTTAATTAACATATTTGTTTCAATTAAAACCTCAAATTTTTTGATGACATGTAAGAGGCTTCACATTCAACTTCTTGATCGATTGTCAAATGTGAGCCGAATCCACAGTTGAATTTCTCAATTCTTTCCAAGTCCTGAAAGATGTAATAGATTATTTGCTTTTTTCTTGTCTCAAAATTACCGTCAACGCATTCTCTACAGTTCCTGTTCCACAAGCGAATCGGCAATCTTCAGCTAAACTTGCATCGTACTTGGCACATGCACCTAAAAGAAAATCAATAATGAACGAAATGGTTTCTTCGCAAAAACCTCCGTGCACAGCAATCAAATCGGTGACCTCGGATTTGTTTCTAGTTCGACTCATCACTTTAGTTTTGAGAGGTTTTCTTCAAGAAGAGTGCCACTGAATCGATGTTTCAAAATTATATTGTTTCCTTTCACTAACACTGGAATGTCGTATTTGTATTTCTGTAAATAAAATTAGTTTATTTACAGATGAAATGAAAGAAGTTGAGCAAAATTTTTATAATCTCACTTCAATAGTTTCCGGAGCTTCCGTTGCGAGATGTTTCTCGATAACTGAAATGTTCGGATTCTTTTTGAGGTAGTGTTTCAGCTGTCTGTCGAAATGAACACACAATGAGCAGTTATGAGAAGAAAAAAGCACGAGTTCGATGGGTTTGGATGAAAAAGAGCGCTGCAAAGCACGAGGAAATGTGATCATTTGAATTGGCGTCAAAATCACATGGCAAAACTAGGCCGCGCGTGACCTGAGCACGAGACTCGCTCGGCCATTTTCAATTTGGCGCGCATACTACACATCTGCGAGCGTGTAATATCGGAGTGTATGAGTCTGCACTGCTGTGTTCACCCCCACATTTACTCGGTTTCCGCGTATTTTTTCGAAAATGTCACTTTGAACGGGATTTGAGAATTCCTGAATGTTTGATGTGAAAATTAATTGCAACGAGGAAAGCTTATTCTGTTATATTTAAATGCTCTGTTGGAGAAATTATTAATTCTTGAGATATCTCGTAAAGTATTTCGACATTTTTTACACTGAAACCATGAGTACAGATCTGAAATTTTGCTTCCATTTCGAATTTAAGTGAAGAAAGAAACAATGCTGTTATAGTTTTTAGGTATGCTCACCTCGTTTCATCGAACAACATCGCGTAGATTCTCTACACCGCCAGTAGTGAAAGTCCTCTCTTTAGATGTTCGGGACACTTTAATTTGTATGAAAGAGAGTCCTGCAGAAGTTTACTCTCGTTTAGCCAAAGAAAACAATCTCGATATCAAACCAGATCAAATCCTTGAGAAATTTTTGAAAAACTATAAAAGACTGTCTTCTGTTTCACCTTGTTTTGGAGCTAATGGAGCTGGAAGCAAACAATGGTGGAAAGAAGTTGTTGCTTCGACACTAATAGATGTGAGAAATTTGATACATTAACAATAAAGTTTCAAAGGAACTTTCAGTGTTCGCCGGATTCCGAGCAGATCCGAGTCGGCGAAGTAGCTGAAAGACTATATGACTACTATGGAACATCTGAACCTTGGAAGCTAGTTGAAGATGATGTAATTGCTAATCCAAAAAAAAATTTCGAAGAAACTAATTTTTAGATCAGGCAAACTCTTCAGAAAATTCGGTTGAAAGGAATTCATTTGGTTGTCACATCAAACTTCGACAGTCGTTTAAAGTCTCTTCTCGCTCAATTCAACTTATCAGATCTTTTTTCAATGATTATTCTCTCTGGTGAAATAGGCGTAGAAAAACCTGATAAGAGGATTTTCCAATTAATTTTCAATCACTTCGACCTTAATAGTCCTTCTGAAATACTACACATAGGCGATAATATCGAAAATGACTTTAATGGTGCCAAGAGTTTTGGTTGTAAAGCCCTTTTATATGATCCTCTCTCATCCTCAACTGTTCAATCTTTCAATTGCATTTCTCGTATATCTTCTCTGAAGTTATATTGAAAATAAATGTTTTCAGATAATGGATCTATTCCGGAAACCGAAAAAGCGCACAACCACAACTCAATTGGTTCGGAAGAAAGATAGTTCGAGTGACGATGAAACGGGAACTGATATGAAGAACATCATTAAAAAACGACGTCGAACAAACCCGATGGTGCAGTCGGTGAGATCTTGGTACTTTCGTAATCCATTTTGGGCAGTTGACACGAGAAAAAAAAAAATCGAATTTCAGACGAAAAAATCAGAAACAGGAAAAGAAACAGTATCCGATGATTCTGAAGATTCCGATGATCAAACTATTGCTGTCGCCACTCACTCCTTTGCCGCAACAGGAGAAGCAGGCCCTTCTGGTCCTCTCGATTCAGGAGCGACGGCCACATTAGAAGTGGATACGGATTACACACGGGACGCACAAGCGCAGTTCGAACGTGTTCAGCAGCAGCTGAAAGAAGGAATTGAAAAGGATGGAAAAATTTTGTACAAAGGAGCTGCCCTCTATGGAGCAAAAGAAGCAAAGGACACAGCCAAAGGAAACGCATCTAGTGGATATAATCGTGTAGGCCCAGTTCGAGCTCCACAATTTCTTCGTCAAACTGTTCGTTGGGACTTTGCTCCAGATATTTGTAAAGACTACAAGGAGACTGGATTTTGTACTTTTGGAGGTATGTTAGTCTTCGCCAATTTTCATAATTTGTCTCTCTTACAGACTCTTGTAAATTTGTCCACGATCGCTCTGATTACAAGCATGGATGGGAAATCGATGAAGAGTACGAGGCTGGAAACTATGGCGTTGATGACCAAACAGATTATGAAATCAGAGATCAAGATGATGCTTTCCCTGAAGATTGTTTCATATGTGGAAATCCCTTTGTTGACCCAATTGTTACTAAATGCAAACACTATTTCTGTACTGGATGTGCGCTAAAAGCGTTCCAAAAGTCTTCTAAATGTCCGATATGTCACCAAAACACCGAGAAAATCATGAATGCTGCTAAAGGTAACTTTTTTATTCAGAAAAAGAGTAAATAAAGTTTTTTTGTTCAGATTTGATAAACTTTTTGAAGCGGAAAAAGCAGCAGGAGACTGAAAAGAATATGAACAAAGAAATTGACGATGATCAAGAGGAAGAACATGCTCATAATTGTGAAGATCACGATCACGATCACCACGAGACAGAAGATCCAGAAAAGGAAGAAGAACCCGAAAATGATAATGTTGAAAACGATTTGCACAACAATACTCCGAGCGATGAAGAGCAAGAAATTTTAATGGAAGATGTAGAGGGACTCGAAGGCGGAGAAGTTGGTTCCGATAGTGATGAGGACGAATCGAACGATTAAATTATTACCCTTTTTCTTTCAGTATTTTCATTTTTCGCCTATTAAATAGTATTTTATCAACTCTGATGTTTCAAAAAGTATTTCAATGAAAGTATATAACAAACACAACTTTTTCACGTGAAATAAAGACATGCAACTCTTGATGCGATTCATTACACGTAGATTTGAAAATAACGCAAATTGGGGATCAGTTGGAATTCATAAAAACCAATAATGGATTCAAATGATGAAATAACGGAAGAGAGTGCGCGAATCGGAAACATTTTTCATCAAGGAGATCGAGTTTTAATATCTGAAATAAGTCCAAGTCATGCTCAGAGAAGGAACTCATACAGTAATCTTATTTGGACAAAAACACATATGGCTGTGAGTATATCAGAATATATAGCTTTCTTTGGGAAATACCTGATCTTGTGTTTGATAAAATGTGCATTTCTATTAGAGGGATAGTTCTGAGAAAATAAAAGCAACGAATTCACGACTTTTCACAACGAACGAAATAATAATTTTCAGCTTCTTGGACACGTAGGTTACATCAATAGTTTGAATGAAGAGAGAAGAACGGCTTCCGTTTGTATTTTCTATTCATTACCACCGAGTACTGAACTGGTTTGTATTCAATTAGATATCAGTACAATCCGAATTTTTCAGTTACAAAACTTGACAGAATGGCCTTTAGAAGCACTCGAAATTCCAAAAAGAGTTGAGCATTCGAAAGGAGACATAGTCGCAATAACACGTGGAGATCCATTGAAAACAACAATTGGAGTGATTGCATCAAGTGAAACTGTCATCATTGAAGGTGTTCCGAAGTATATAGTGTCTCTGAAACATGCAGAAAATTCTGCATTGACGAGAGATATTCAAGTGACAATTGATGTGAATCCAGGATTCTCTGATGAACGAAGAGATTTGTTTTTATGTCCAGTTTATTCTGGACCAAGATTATCAATGATTACGAGAGATAGAAATGAGCATAGTATTCATACTTATAAAGTTCAGTACGGTCTATAATTGAAAATAAATTTATTCATTCCAGCATACGATTCATGGATATACAACAGATACATTGATGAATATTATTATGAATTGGACAGAAGATTCCAGTAGTTATGCTAAACTTGTTGAGTCAGTTCGTGCTAATCCACAACATGTTCGTACAGTAGTCGAAGGACAACTACCACTATTCCGTGCAATTTCTGATGACTTGTGGAATGTCGTTGTTATGCTCATTTCAGTTGGAGCAGATAAGAACGCACGTGATGGGAATGATAGAACGATTGTTCATGTGGCTGCTGAGAAGTTTGTTTCAAAACAGATTCAATGTCATAAAATAAAAGTTTCAGAGGGCTTGACAAATTGCTAGAAGGCGTTTTACTTCTTCTACCAAAAGAAGTAAATTCACAATCAAGAAATGGGGATACTCCTCTTCATTTAGCTTCTCGTCATGCTCATGCTGCGTGTATTGATCGACTATTAGGATCAAGTTCCTGTTTACCCTGTGTTGCAAATAATAATGGAGATACGCCACTTCATGAAATTTGCAAACTTCCAGAGTCTGGAAATAAGGTTTGTATCCTGTATTCACGATTGTCAAGTTGTGTTAAAAACTCCAGAAAGCAGCAATAAGTCGTATTCTGACAAATACGAGAGCTAATATACATCAGATGAACAGTGCGAATTTGACTCCTCTTCAAATTTCAATACATGGGGGTCATGTTAGGTATGTCTGAATTCCTGAACTGATACTGTAACTAAAGTATTCTGTAGAATATAAAAATTCACTCATTTTTAGTCTCTTCTTTGCAGTACTGTTGAGCAGTTGCTTCTTTTGCGATCTTCCTACCGTAATACAACATCAAAAGATGGAATGAATGCACTTCATTATGCAGCTGGATGTGGCCATGTTAATGTTGTTAATAAGCTGATTTCGGTGAAATTTCATACACGAAAGATAATAATAATGCTTTCAGCTGGGGTTGGAAGTACATCGTCGTGACAGACTTGGACGTGGAGTTCTTCATTATGCACTTGAAAAATGGACCGGAGAAGCTGAAAAAGACTGTGGTCGTCTCGCAACAATTCAGGCACTTGTCAAGGCTGGAGCCCCTCCGAACGTTGTTGATCTGAATGGCCAAACACCCGTTTTTCAGCTTGTTCGGTTGGTTTTGAATATCATTGTCGTTTAAGGATATGCTCGTTCAGAGATATTCTAAAGAACAACGAACAGTTCCCATCCACATTAGTTCCGGTCTGTGCTCAACTTGTTCGAACCAATTTAAATCTCGATGAAATGGCGAGTAGACTCCGTCCCAAATGGCAATTGGCAACCATTTGTTTCATGGTTTCGAATGGGGCTGATTTGAATATTAAGTGAGTTCTCGTCAGAATAGATTACAGTATTCTATTAACCTCTAGAGATCGAAAGGGGTTAACCATTGCCGATTTGTGTGAAGATTCCTCACTCCGTCCGATAATTGTTCATATATCACAAACGAAACAAAGGTGAACTCTTTCAACATCAGCGTATCCTGATATGTTTTTTCTTCCAGAACAGTCATGCCGACATTGGCCATGAGCCAAGATAGATTCGATGCTTCTGAAGTCTCTATGTGTACATTCTCTTGTCTAGATTCTGTGGCAACTGTCAAGTTAAACCCCTGTGGACACCGTGTTGCATGTGTAGATTGTGCTGAGAGAACATCGATTAGAAGATGTCCTGTGTGCTATCAATTCATTGCAGGAGCTTCTGATCAAGGTGGAATTATACTTGTTGAGATATGCATTACTTTTGGTTTTAGATGGAATACAAGTTCTAATTGGTTCTCGTTCTAGTGAAACGTTGGAGCTCGAACGTCAAACCCCACAGTTATCGGCTGAAATTCGTAAGAAAATAGCAGAAGATGCAGCAAGAGAAGCGAAGATTGAGGTGGAGCGAGAGAAACAAAAAGAGCTGAATCTATTGAGAAAGAAGTTAGAGCAACTAGAGTTAGAAACAAGCTGTGCCATTTGTATGGATTCGAAGATAGCGGTGAAATCACTGGTTATGGAAGAATCTTTACTGTGTTATTCAGATTGTTTTTAATTGTGGACACACTGCTTGTGTGGATTGTGCCGATAAACTCAACAAGATGTGCCATATTTGCCGTAAAACGATTGAAACTACACAACCTATCTACTCGTGATGTTTTCTGTCATTTCAATAAACCGTTTTTATGGGCTATTCATGACTGGAAAAATCATAATTTTATAAATTAGTAACCCAAAATCTTCTGTTCCGGGTTGCTCCAGTTGTCTCGAACTTCAGCTCCGCCCGCATTTCCGTGCTGCAAATTGCGCGCAGGAAAAACAGCAGCAGTGACAGCGAGTAGGTGTATGTCTAGGGAATAACTGCTTCTCTTCTTAAATTGTTAAATTGTTTATTATTCATTTGTTTTTTTTGTTTTCTCCTCTTCCCTTCCACAAACCGACCCCGGGTTGAGTTGTAACAATTTGTTTTGAATTTATTCTTGTTTTCCCTCTGATTCTTTTGTTACTCATTTCAAAAATCATTTTCATTGTTGTACCAATTTTGTTGAAATTCATAAAGAGAACATCGAGAAATCGCGTGAATTATAACCTTACGGGTCCAGGAAATAAGAGGTCGTCGTCGTTAGGCACAGTGTCAACTACAATAGAGCACGTTGGTGGGCTTCTCGATCCATCTTCGAATGCCGATAAAAGAGACTCGTGATTGTCTCCGCTCTCATGATTCTCTTCCGTTACATCTTGTAGAAGACTTGAAAGTTGGTATTCGCTAGCCGCCGTGCGCATATCGTTCAGAATTTCGGTCGCCGTCGGCTGAAACTGGTATAAAAATAGTTCATAATCATGAATGGGTTGAATTAAATTTCAAAGAAAAGTAATGAAATACAACGAAGTATATCATACAGTTTCAGTCACTTCTGCTTGTTTTCTCAACTCTTCTTCTTTTCTCTTTAGTTCTTGCTGTTCTCGTGTCTGAAACAAATGTTGATTCAATCAAATTCAATAATCTTCTCTCACTAAAATTCGATATCCAGGAGGCATACTCGGCCACTCATCTTCTTCATCGTCCACATCCGTTCTTCTGCTTCCATCTTCCTGTCGTTTTTGACGTCTTTCCATTCTTTTCCGTATAAAATCCCCGTACTGATCCACGAACGGACGATATCTGTAAAGTGAAAGGCTGCATTTCAAAAATTAAAAAAATATTTATTGTTTTCCGACTTTGATAAACAGAACAATTGTGTTAGAGTGAATAGGTATACAACGTTGAAAAGGGATTTTGTAAGCTATGTTATCATCGCCCCCCAGAATGAATGCGGACAGGAATATCAGTATTATTATTATTATATTGAGAAATCATGAATAGGGGGAATCCGTTTCCATTTTTTAAAGCTCGTCATTGAGCGGTTCTTGGAGAGTTAGCTTTGATTCGTAGTACTTGATAACTTGCTGCGGGTAGCTGAAATCACTGTCATATGCCAAACTAATCCACATATAGCTTGTTCACGATGTTTATTTCCTTTTCGTTTCTGATTAAAAGCTTACCGCAGATTGACTTCTTTCGTCGGCAAAAGACGAGCTGTGTCGTCACTGAACTTGCACAAGAAATGAAGCTCTCCAGATGCCCTGGTGAGTCCGACGAGGCATTTCAACTGTTTTCCGTTTAATCCGAAAGCATCGTTCGTGTTTGGTTCTTCCTCGGCTGAAGCAGCTGATTGATCTTGTTCAGGAGTCTTTGGTCGCCGTCGAGTCGTTGGCTTCTCGCGCTAGAGAACGGTAAAAATAATTTATTGTTAAAGGTTGAACAATGTAAAACCTTGGCATACTCCTTTTCGAAATCAGCCAGCAATTGGACGCACTGCAAGTTCTCTTTTGGCTCCCAGCTACTTTCAGACTCGGGGAACCCCTGTAATTCGTTATTTTTTCAGCCGTTTGAAATATAATTTAAACAAACCTGCCATTGAATGAGGTATTCTTCTCTTCCAGCTTTCCCCATTCTTTTGTCGAGAACTTTTTCAACGGTGAAAAGGTCGTTTGTCTTAAAATAAAAATAATTATTTCAGTGAGTAGAATTTTTATTCTTACATCATCTTCGAGTTTTGCTTTTTTTGCCCTGCTCGCCATTGCTGGATGAAACTGAAAAAAATAGGTTAAAAATGCAAATAATATTGATATTTTACGTGACAGGAAAGTCCTTAAGGAGAAAAGCGATAATGGGGAGAAAAGGGAGGAAAAACCACGCGGCAGCCGCCGGGAAAACCGCGCCGCAACATTGCTAATGACCGCCCCTTTGCCCGCCCCCTGTGTGCTTTGTACAGTGAGCGGCGGAACCCGGGAGGTGTCGGCTGCATGGACATCCGCAGGTATATAATTACGAGTTAAGAATGGTGATATCGGTGGAAAGCAGTCACTCGGAAGGTCCGCGATGATCCTACAGGTTCAGGCAGGCGGGAGGTGAGCTAACGGGGGAGGCATCTCCTGAGTGGCCCATGAGAGACAGCCTACACCCCGGTAAGTATCGACCATGGGGCTGTTACCCCGGGATTTTCTGAGCTAAAAACGGGGGGTTTTGATCCAAAATTATCGATTTTTTCAAAAAAAAATCGATTTTTTTAAATGTCGGCCTGGCCACACGAACGATTTTTATTGATTTTTTTTTGAAAATGGTCGATACTTATCCGGGGTGTACTAGAATCTCTCATGGGCCACTCAGGAGATGCCTCCCCCGTTAGCTCACCTCCCGCCTGCCTGAACCTGTAGGATCATCGCGGACCTTCCGAGTGACTGCTTTCCACCGATATCACCATTCTTAACTCGTAATTATATACCTGCGGATGTCCATGCAGCCGACACCTCCCGGGTTCCGCCGCTCACTGTACAAAGCACACAGGGGGCGGGCAAAGGGGCGGTCATTAGCAATGTTGCGGCGCGGTTTTCCCGGCGGCTGCCGCGTGGTTTTTCCTCCCTTTTCTCCCCATTATCGCTTTTCTCCTTAAGGACTTTCCTGTCACGTAAAATATCAATATTATTTGCATTTTTAACCTATTTTTTTTCAGTTTCATCCAGCAATGGCGAGCAGGGCAAAAAAAGCAAAACTCGAAGATGATGTAAGAATAAAAATTCTACTCACTGAAATAATTATTTTTATTTTAAGACAAACGACCTTTTCACCGTTGAAAAAGTTCTCGACAAAAGAATGGGGAAAGCTGGAAGAGAAGAATACCTCATTCAATGGCAGGTTTGTTTAAATTATATTTCAAACGGCTGAAAAAATAACGAATTACAGGGGTTCCCCGAGTCTGAAAGTAGCTGGGAGCCAAAAGAGAACTTGCAGTGCGTCCAATTGCTGGCTGATTTCGAAAAGGAGTATGCCAAGGTTTTACATTGTTCAACCTTTAACAATAAATTATTTTTACCGTTCTCTAGCGCGAGAAGCCAACGACTCGACGGCGACCAAAGACTCCTGAACAAGATCAATCAGCTGCTTCAGCCGAGGAAGAACCAAACACGAACGATGCTTTCGGATTAAACGGAAAACAGTTGAAATGCCTCGTCGGACTCACCAGGGCATCTGGAGAGCTTCATTTCTTGTGCAAGTTCAGTGACGACACAGCTCGTCTTTTGCCGACGAAAGAAGTCAATCTGCGGTAAGCTTTTAATCAGAAACGAAAAGGAAATAAACATCGTGAACAAGCTATATGTGGATTAGTTTGGCATATGACAGTGATTTCAGCTACCCGCAGCAAGTTATCAAGTACTACGAATCAAAGCTAACTCTCCAAGAACCGCTCAATGACGAGCTTTAAAAAATGGAAACGGATTCCCCCTATTCATGATTTCTCAATATAATAATAATAATACTGATATTCCTGTCCGCATTCATTCTGGGGGGCGATGATAACATAGCTTACAAAATCCCTTTTCAACGTTGTATACCTATTCACTCTAACACAATTGTTCTGTTTATCAAAGTCGGAAAACAATAAATATTTTTAATTTTTGAAATGCAGCCTTTCACTTTACAGATATCGTCCGTTCGTGGATCAGTACGGGGATTTTATACGGAAAAGAATGGAAAGACGTCAAAACGACAGGAAGATGGAAGCAGAAGAACGGATGTGGACGATGAAGAAGATGAGTGGCCGAGTATGCCTCCTGGATATCGAATTTTAGTGAGAGAAGATTATTGAATTTGATTGAATCAACATTTGTTTCAGACACGAGAACAGCAAGAACTAAAGAGAAAAGAAGAAGAGTTGAGAAAACAAGCAGAAGTGACTGAAACTGTATGATATACTTCGTTGTATTTCATTACTTTTCTTTGAAATTTAATTCAACCCATTCATGATTATGAACTATTTTTATACCAGTTTCAGCCGACGGCGACCGAAATTCTGAACGATATGCGCACGGCGGCTAGCGAATACCAACTTTCAAGTCTTCTACAAGATGTAACGGAAGAGAATCATGAGAGCGGAGACAATCACGAGTCTCTTTTATCGGCATTCGAAGATGGATCGAGAAGCCCACCAACGTGCTCTATTGTAGTTGACACTGTGCCTAACGACGACGACCTCTTATTTCCTGGACCCGTAAGGTTATAATTCACGCGATTTCTCGATGTTCTCTTTATGAATTTCAACAAAATTGGTACAACAATGAAAATGATTTTTGAAATGAGTAACAAAAGAATCAGAGGGAAAACAAGAATAAATTCAAAACAAATTGTTACAACTCAACCCGGGGTCGGTTTGTGGAAGGGAAGAGGAGAAAACAAAAAAAAATAACAAATGAATAATAAACAGTTGAACAATTTAAGGAGAGAAGCAGTTATTTCCTAGACATACACCTATTCGCTGTCACTGCTGCTGCTGACTTCCTCCTTCACTTTCTTGGATTTCTTTTTTGGGGCAGCTTCTTCCTCGTCTTCATCTTTGACTACCTTCTTGTCTGTCTGAACGTACTCCTTGGCCCAAGATTTCGGAGTTGAGTTGTTTGGCTTTCCGAACTTGTCGAGAAGACCATCTTTAACCATTTGCTTTTTCTTTGATGCAACTGGTCCAAGTCCCCATTTTCTTCCGTAGACGTCTCGTTCCATGATCACGCGCTTGGATTTGGCAACGATGCCGTGATCTACGGAAGCGATGGTCGAAGTGCTCATCTGAGCGATGGCAATACAAATCGCTTCTCCTTTGGTAGTCATGACGACAATCTCCTTTCCAACTTCGATGTCATCGTCGTAACGAAGAATTCCTGGGATGAGAATCTTTGCTCCGTAACAAATAGCATTGATAGAACTGTCTTTGACAACAATTCGTTTGTGTTGAGTGAGAAGTGCCTCAAGCGGACGAACAATATGCCTCATGTAGCTTTCATCTTTTTGGGTATCCAGAAGATATTGAGCGTCGAGAACATCATGCATAGTCACCATATTTTCATTTTCATCACAAATTCCGGATCGATTTCTTCTAAGCTCCTGCATTTGGCCACCACAGCCGAGAACGAGGCCGAGATGAACACAAATTGTACGAACGTACGTTCCGGACTCACAGATACAACTGAAAAAGATTAACTAGAAAAACACATGTTTTTTCTCACTTGAAAATTCCCATCTGTTGAGCAGGGTCATACTCGATGAACTTGTTTTCATAAACGGTACGAATACGAAGTTGACGTTTGACAGCAGAAATCAATGGAGGACGTTGGAAAAGAGCTCCAGTTAGTTTCTCTAGGGCCTGTTTGACTTTGCGATCATCTTCGACTTCCTCATGAAGCTTGAAAATACAAATGTATTCTTTACCAGCTCCTTGCTGTGATTTTGCCAAGCGGGTTGTACGGTCGATACATACAATGAGACATCCCGAGACTTTTGGATCGAGAGTACCACTGTGACCAGTTTTTTCACAGCGAAGGATTCTTTTGATCCAGGAAACAACTTCGTGAGAAGAAGGATTAGATGGCTTGTCAAGATTGAAGAAACCGGATGAGATATAGTTCTTGATATCACGCTTCAATGGGGATACTCCTTCCACGTGAGGAGTGTAATGATTGGTGCGGACGTTTAGCTTGTCATAATTCTGAAAATCTGATTCAAAGAAAACAATGGAACCTATATACCTTAAGCAGAAGTGGCCACTGGGAAGCGTCGAGTTTAGCTACTTCTTTCGATGACGGAAGTTGGAAAGATCCTTTCTGCTGTGCTTCCTTAATTGTAAAAAAGAATAATAGATATTCATGAACTCTATTAAGATGTATTAAAACTCAAACTTACAGCTAATTCATCTCCTTCAAGTTTGGAACGCTTGTCTTTCTTGCCCATGATGAGTTTTCACCTGAAATAGCAAATTTGATTCATTTTCATTTTCCTTCGTCTCTGAATTAACTCTAAACAAGGTTTCAGAAATTTTTTATCGCATGAGATTTCGAAATAACAATTTAAGATCATTTCTGGAAACGCTCACAAGAAAATGCCGAAAAATTATCAAGCCTAATTGATTCTTTTCAAAAAGCTAGAGAGGCCGGCACTGGCAGAGTGCCAAGACAAGAGACGAAAAATTGCGTGTGTGCCCCTATACCGAAACACGCGAGGGGTGCTACGCAGAGATATTTTCGAATGCTTATTTTTTTGGCGCGCAAATCGGCTTCATGCGCCATTTTCGAAACTCTTTTCAACTCAGTTTTTGTCATCATTTTTCAATTCCCTCTCCATCCAAAGCAGTTTCGTTAGTCTTTGTGCATTGTTCCTTCATTTTTCAGAGGAACCTAGTTTCATGTTTTCTCGTTCTAGTGTTGAAAACATTATACATTTTGTTTTACAATTCTCTCGTGTTTCTTCAAAATTTCGCAACATAGTCCTGCGTAATTTTTCGCAAACTTTTATAAAATTATTCAAAAATCAAATTCACTTAGTTTTCAGTCATGTCTGGTGGAGACGGCATCCCTACTTTCAAGCTTGTCCTCGTTGGAGATGGAGGAACCGGAAAGACAACATTCGTAAAGCGTCACTTGACTGGAGAATTCGAGAAGAAGTATGTCGGTGAGTTATTTCAATCAGAGTTCTATTTTTAACGTTGTTTTTCTTAGCTACTCTCGGAGTCGAAGTTCACCCACTTGTCTTCCACACCAATCGTGGACAAATTCGTTTCAACGTATGGGATACCGCCGGACAAGAAAAGTTCGGAGGACTTCGTGACGGATATTACATCCAAGGTAAACTAGGAATCCGACATTTCTGTACATGTTCTTATTATTTAGGACAATGTGCCATCATCATGTTCGATGTCACCGCTCGTGTCACCTACAAGAATGTTCCAAACTGGCATCGTGATTTGGCGAGAGTATGCGAGAACATTCCAATCGTTCTATGCGGAAACAAGGTACTGGGAAATTTCAGTTTCCCCATTCTTATTAAAATTTCAGGTCGACGTCAAAGATCGCAAAGTCAAAGCCAAAACTATCACTTTCCATCGTAAGAAGAACCTTCAATACTACGACATCTCTGCAAAATCGAACTACAACTTCGAAAAGCCATTCCTTTGGCTGGCCAGAAAGCTGCTCGGAGATCCAAATCTCGAGTTCGTTGCAATGCCAGCTTTGGCTCCTCCAGAGGTATTGGATTTTTTGTCTCATAAAGCTATATCTAATTTTATTCAGGTTCAAATGGACCCCGCCATGATTGCCGAATACGAGAAGGATCTGGACAATGCTGCCAAGGCTGATCTTCCAGATGACGACGATGATCTTTAAACACTCTAACCATTCAATTTCCTTGTTTTCAAATCTCACAAACCCATCCCACCTAATTTTACCATTTTATACATTTCATATGCCGATTAATTTCGTAACTTAAAAATAATTAGCATACCCAACCCGTGTTCTAAATACACATTACTGGCTTAAGTTGAAAGGACATTTGCTATTTCATCACTATGCGAATGAATTAGAGAAATGGTTGGCTTGTCACCTTCGGTCTCCAAATTGATTTTATAAATTATGTTTGCTATACACTTCGCATACTTGGCACTTTGGAAACAGTTTGGTGGAACAGAATATAAAATAATTAAAATTAACACCCAAGGACACTTTTATTGGATAAGCATATTTATTTTCATACAACATGAAAGCCCGTTAGGAACAAGTAAAGTGAGATGTGAGTGTGAGAAAATGCAAAAATTACACGTATTTAAAGCATTTTTGATGATTCTGTGGTAACCGAGTCTTGAAAAGTATGGAATCAGCTCGAAATTGGGAAAATCTTAACGGATTGTATCCATAAATTTTTGTGAACAGTCGGATGCATTCGTGCCGTTTCTCGAAGTGAGTATCCTCTTTGAACAAGCTTTCCGTACATGTAGGACACCTGGAAATGGTTCAAAGTGAAGTTTATGAGAATTGACTTACTTGAGTGTCCAACGAGATGTCGTTTTGATGGGAGGCTTCCTGGTTAGGTGAGATACGAGAAAATTCATTGCAATGTCTTCACAGTTTTTGATACTGTCGACATGGTTTCGGATCTCGGATGGCATTTGATATGTATACGCAGACATGTAATTCTGAAAGTTCAGAAAACTGAAATTTGATGATAATACTGCTCATATGAATACCTTGTGGAGAAATGCAGCTCCAGTGAGAATCATGCTCATCTGACAAGTGTGATTACTATTATAGTACATGGAATCTCCGTATTTAGCATGGTAGCGGGCTGGAAATCCAACAATTCTATCTCTATTTTCACGCCAAACACGGAAGGCGAGGATGATTTCTTGTTGCATCAAATCAATGTCGTCGTCCAGTGATAGTACTGCCTCTGTTTGAATTCTATCCCACGGAACGAATCGATTGTTTAAGCTATTCTTAGAGACACGGATGAATTCGACGGGAACATGAAGTGATGGCCATGTTGAAGGAGGATCACGATGAATATTGTTCCAGATGATAATGACTTTGTTCAAGTATGGTAGTTGATGAAGACGTTCCAGTGCACCCATAAGTACAGTATCTCGTTCATATGTGAGGATAACAACGGTGAACTGCTCTCTTTGTCGATTACCACCTAATGCTTTACTGAATTCTACTCCGCTTCCGGGTTCTATTGGACGAAATCCGATTCTGGTGTCATCGTGAAATTCTGATTCTGCTGGGGGTTCTGCCGTGTTGATAATGAACTCCTTCGATCGGAATGGAGAAAATACAGAGTTCCAAATCTGATGGGAATACTGAAAAAACATGAATGTAGAAGAATAAAAGGAGACTGACCAATTGAAACTCCGTAAAGTTATATAAAAACGGTATGGATTCAACACGAGATTCCAACGGTCCAAGAAGATATTCGTCGTCAAAGTTTGGCTGGGGATTCACTATAGAGCCTTTCGGTGCAGTGAAAGACAAATTGAACAGTGGTTCAGCACGGTTTCCCCAACTATGACGTGTTTCTCTTGTTGGTATTTGGAGTTTGTACCGCAATGCCGCGATCAATGTTTCGGCAATCAATTTTCTACTCGCCAGATATGAATTATAGAAAGCTTTGCCCATACGACGCATCTCTAACACATCAGAGCTTTCGAAAGAACGCACAATGAAATGAGCTTCAGGTAAACGAGCGATAGAGAGCCGGTATGTGGCTAAACGCCAATCGATGAGTTCTTGAAATGGGAGAATCTGTGTGCTGGAAAAAATGACAGGGATGCATCCAAGTTGAAGAGAGTCAATGAAATCTTCCAGAAAGTTTTCAGAGGGTAATAAGAAACAGAATACTGAAGATGTATAGATCTTTCTTTTTTCTTCGCGTGAACAATCGTCTTCAAAGCATTTCTTGATTATCACTTTCTGTGTGAACTGTTTGGCGGACTCTTGTAAACTTGTAAGATCATAAGACGGCACAGCACGTCGAAGTGTTAGACAAATCAGATTCTCGCGAATAAACGGAAGAATGGGAACTTGCTCTTCATATTTTGCCACTGGAGTGTGATTCGCATGAATCGAGTAGTCGAAAGATCTGAAATATCGAGATGAAAACCTATTGTTGTACGACAGCACACCGTAGTTCTGATTTTTGAGCAATGATCGCAAGTTGTGGTTTTACTATGGGGTCACCTATATTGAAAATCAGTCTGTTCCAAGTTTGATTTTGTCTCAGTTCGCCGTTCGTTATCCAAATCTGTAATAACGTTATATACTGTCGTTATTTTTTATGTTTACATGGATTCTGTAATGCAACATATCAGTGGAAAGAAAACTAACCTCTAGACATGCTTCTTGAGGTTTTTCAACAAGATTCAAAGCTACTTCTCGGAAAACCTCTTCCCATTCTTCTTCAAGTTGGCCTGATGTGATTGCTCCAACATAAACAGGCATGAATGACGTTATTGAACACCGGCTCAAATCGAAGATTTCATCTAGTGTCCAAGAAGAAGAAGAAGCAGAAGTGTCGGGCAGTGATCTGAGAGAAATAATGATAACTTGATTTGAATGACCAGCAACAAACGTTTCTGTGGGAATTTCCAATGGTGAATGTGGAAGAAACACTTTGACGTTTTGTGTTTCTCGCAGCTCTTCTAACTGTCGCTGTGCTGCTTCGATTTCACCTTCCAACGCCGAAAGCTCCAGTTCTGCATAGTACAAGTTTTACATTTCGTCAGAATAGAAGATAAGATTTATATGAGTGAAAAGAATAGGAATAGAGTTACGTTTTTGTGGAATGAGACGTTGTAACTCCTCTTGTACCGCTCTGATTTCTTCGATTTTAACCTGAGATTCTGCCAACTCTGAGCGTACGGAGTCCAAGATTCTATAAATTTATTTACTTGAAAACCATTTTCGAACTTTCAACCTTGTCTGTTCTCGAATAATTCTGCTGATAGAATAACCACTGCAAGATGCATCATAATCGTTTATATCCTCAGTTTTTCTGTAAGCTTAATTATGTTGATGTCATTTTGAAAAACATATTTTTTCTAGTTATTTTGTCAATAAATGAAGAATAAAATATCAGCGTGAACTACCTGGGAACGTGAAAAGCTCACTTTAGAAAATCTTTAGGCTGATTTGCCGATGAGGGAGACTGGTCGAAGAAGGCAGAGTTGTAGATAAAAACTGATGAGATTCCGAAAAATAATAGAATGAGCACTGCGGATACACGTAATGAAGGAAACCACTTCAGGCTAAACCCTGAATTCGAAGAGATACAGTAATTCTTCCAAGAATTTCACCCACCATGAGATATTCTCGGCATTGATACTACCGGCTTACGCGTATGGCTGTTTGTTCAAACATTGGCTACTGTTTCCTGGAAACTAAAGACAGTAAAATACCGTTTTTACTCCAAAATAGTCCCGACCCTGTTTATAAATTTAGACTTATTTTTTTTCCAATTTAGTGTTAAGTGCGCTCTACCGCACACGCGCGCGTACCGCGACGCGTGGCGCCAAAAAAACATTCGAATAGGTTTCTGAGTCATTTTAGGAGAAACTCCTCTCATTTGACTCGTCTCGTTCCGTTATCGTTTCGATTTTCATCTGTTTGTCGTTGATTGCCTCGAAGAGGAACAACTTTATCTATAACAAACTTCGACATTCGCTTTTTCTTATTATCTTACTCGAAATTTCATTATTTCAATTGATTTTTAGTGTCAAAATGAGAGAAATTGTCCACGTTCAAGCCGGACAATGCGGTAACCAAATCGGATCCAAGTTCTGGGAAGTAATTTCCGATGAGCATGGAATTCAACCTGATGGAACGTTTAAAGGGGAAAGTGATCTCCAGCTCGAGAGAATTGATGTTTATTACAACGAAGCCAACAGTGAGTTCAGTAAAAATCAAAATTCACTATTATTTTTTTCTAGATGGAAAATATGTCCCTCGTGCCGTTCTCGTGGACCTCGAGCCAGGAACTATGGACTCTGTCAGATCCGGACCTTTCGGACAGCTTTTCCGCCCTGACAACTTCGTCTTCGGACAAAGCGGAGCTGGAAACAATTGGGCGAAGGGCCACTACACAGAGGGAGCAGAGCTCGTGGACAACGTACTTGATGTAATTCGCAAGGAAGCTGAAGGTTGCGACTGCCTACAAGGATTTCAACTCACTCACTCACTTGGAGGAGGTACTGGATCTGGAATGGGTACTCTACTCATCTCCAAAATCCGTGAAGAGTATCCAGATAGAATTATGAGCTCGTTCTCTGTAGTTCCATCGCCAAAGGTCTCTGACACCGTGGTAGAGCCATACAATGCCACCCTCTCCGTTCATCAACTTGTCGAGAACACTGATGAGACTTACTGTATTGACAACGAAGCTCTTTACGACATCTGTTATAGAACACTCAAACTCACTAATCCAACATATGGAGATTTGAACCATCTCGTTTCACTCACAATGTCTGGAGTTACCACTTGCCTCCGCTTCCCAGGACAGCTCAATGCTGATCTCAGAAAACTTGCTGTCAACATGGTTCCATTCCCACGTCTTCACTTCTTCATGCCTGGATTCGCCCCACTCTCTGCCAAGGGAACTCAAGCTTATCGGGCTTTGACTGTCGCTGAGCTCACTCAGCAAATGTTCGATGCTAAGAACATGATGGCTGCCTGCGATCCAAGACATGGAAGATATCTCACTGTCGCTGCTATGTTCCGCGGACGCATGTCGATGAGAGTGAGTTATTGGTTTTGAAGAGGTTTTTTACAAAAATTGATTTCAGGAAGTTGACGAGCAAATGCTCAATGTCCAAAACAAGAACTCTTCGTACTTCGTCGAATGGATTCCAAACAATGTTAAGACTGCCGTGTGTGACATCCCACCACGTGGACTCAAGATGGCAGCTACTTTTGTCGGAAACTCGACAGCCATCCAAGAGCTCTTCAAGCGCATTTCAGAACAGTTCACCGCTATGTTCCGCAGAAAGGCTTTCCTTCATTGGTACACCGGAGAAGGAATGGATGAGATGGAGTTCACCGAGGCTGAGAGCAACATGAACGATCTGATTTCGGAGTATCAGCAATACCAGGAGGCCACAGCTGAAGATGAACCACTGGACGAGTACAGTGGAGAAGGAGAAACCTACGAAGCTGAGCAATAATTTTCTTCTCACACGAAGCTTAAATTATTCGTCCAGTTTTCTCTCATTGATCTTTGTATTCAATTCTACCCCTTCCAAAACTATCCCTGATAAATGATGTATGCTATGAAAATCTGTAACTGTTCTCAATAGTAACAAAGTTTCATTCTTATAATTACTTTTAATTAGCAATTTTTACATTTTGTTGAAAGTGTTCTTGTAGAAAATGAAGGAAGCAGTTGTGAAAGGATCTCTCAAGTTGAAAAAAGTATCAACTGAAGCTCCAAAGAAAGCCAAGAAAAGTAAAACTACAGTTGATCCGAAACAAGTTGATATGACTATTAGAAGGTATGAAGATACAAAAATAGTGTCTAATCGTCGTAGAGATTCCAGAAACGCTACCGGTAGTGGTCCACACAAAACCGAAGCTGAGCTTCGGTTCGAGGCAAGAAGACAGGCAAACATGGTAAATTTGTTTCGGAATTCGTCAAAAACTACAATTTATTTATTTCAGGCAGAACGAATGCTCAAAAGGGCGGCTGTGAGTCACCGAGAAAAAGTGGAGAAGTTTAACAAGCAGATGGAGGAGATGACCGAGTTCAACGACATTCCAAAAGTCTCTTGGACCAAATAACACATGGAGTCGAATACTTATTGTACATTTCCCATTGTAATTCTTGTCAACAAATATAATAAATGACTGAAAGTTCAATTTATTTCAAACCTGTTTTCATTAATTGTACGGGTTCGTTCTGATCAATTCTAATACATTACGTAACCCTGGCCTTATTAAAAATTCGTTTGAATTATTTTTTGAAAGTTCCTTTTCCACGTCATTCTTTTCGGTTTCGCGTCGTTTTCGGTGTTTTCGCAGAGAAAAAGGCGAGTGTTGTCTGCGCTTCTCACTCCCACTATAGACTCGCGTTCTTCTCTCTTTTCTTTAAAAGAGACTCGCTTCGTGTCCAAAGAGCTTGACAACGGCTCAATATAGATCCAGGAGCAACGACTTCATTGATTATTATTGGTTGACGGGTCGAGTTTCGACTCTCGGCAGTGTTGACTAACCATTATGAAATATTATTCGTCTCTCCTTCTCTATTTTAATCAAAGATGTCAGACTTATTCATTTGTTTCCGGCTTATTTCAGTGTGGAAATCGATTTTATGTCTTGTTCTCTTATCAGTTTCTCCGTTTCTTTCCAATTGTTAACTGATTGCAGGGTGCATTTCGGTTCGCCTACGTGTGTTGGTTTTTTCTTTCTGAATAATCAAAATGCTGCGTGGTAAAGTTGATCCAAAGAAAGAAGAGCAGGAAAGACTGCAAGGATTCCTCCTGGAGATGCTCAAAGAAGAAGAAAATAAATATTGTGCAGATTGTCAGGCAAAGACTCCAAGGTGGGACTTTTTTCTGTGAAAAATGCTGGTACAAACCTTTTAGTAAATATTAAAAAAAATCAAAGATGAAAAACATTTTACATTTTTTAATTCCAGATGGGCCGCATGGAACTTGGGAGTATTCATTTGCATTCGTTGTGCCGGTATTCATCGCAACCTTGGAGTTCATATCTCAAAAGTCCGATCTGTGAATCTAGATTCTTGGACTCCCGAACAAGTGCAGACAATGCGTGTGATGGGCAATGAAAGAGCCAGGCAAGTCTATGAGCACGATCTTCCTGCTCAATTCCGTCGGCCTAATGATCAACAAATGGAACAGTTCATTCGGAGCAAGTACGAACAGAAACGATATATTCTTAGAGATTTTGTTTATCCGAGGGTTGATATTTCTGAATTACCGAAAACTTTGGCCCAAGCTACGAAGAAAATTGGTACACCAGTAGTAAGTATAACGACACGTGGAAGTACAGCAGTTACAAGCAACGGACATAATTCAACGCCAACTACTGCTGTAAGTTACCTCATCTGAAAATCAAAATGAAAAAAAAACCTTTCCATTCCAGACTCCGTCTCTGCTTGATTTCTCTGAACCACAACCCAGTAACAATACTGCATCTAAGAAGCCAGTGAATCTGTTTGATGACTTCGAAGGGCTCAGCCTTAATGACTCTTCGGCGCCAGCAAAGGCTCCTGCAGCAGTGAATGATGACTTTGATGACTTCGGATCATTCGTTTCGGCCAATGCACAACCTACTGCAACTTCTTCAAACTCCTTTGGAGGGTTCGCCGATTTTTCAGCTGCACCCACTTCCGCTGCTCCAGCAAGTTCTTCTTCCGGGCTCGATGGTAAACATTAGTTATCGTTTCAATAGTATAGTTGCTATTCCAGATTTGACCAATCTTTCCCCAGCAGAGAATGGAGGTGACAAGAAAAAGACGAATGCCGATATTCTCTCATTATTCGGTTCCACTTCTGGTATGACAGCCCCTAATGTAGTAGCTCCCGGAGGATTTGCTGGATTTGGATTGCAAGCTGCACCACAACATGCTCAACAAAATTCTTTCCCCGCGTTTGCTAGTCAACCTGTTCAACAAGTAGCTCCTGCTGCTCATAACGACATATTCGGTGGTTTATCAGGAATCAATCGAGCTCCGGTAGCTCCAGCTCAAATGACAATGTCCCATAACCCTATTCCCCCTCAAAACTTTAGTTCTCCATTCGGAGCAATGACTTCTAGTCAAAACCAAGTTGGGGGTTTTGGAGGTGTCAGTACACCAACATTGTCATCGAAGCCGACTCCAACCTCGCCTACTCAATCGCAAGGATTTAATATTCCCAACAAAACTAACGCTTTTGCGGATCTAGCTCTCGGAAAGGTATGTTAACATTGGTCTGACTGGTCTGCTCATAAATTAATTTTTTAAAGGTAATGAAGACGAACTATGGTCAAAGCGCTCTACACTCTGCCCCAAATCCATCGTCAAATCAAACTCCCTCGCTGAATATGTCCACATCTTCTTCGTTCTCAACAGGAACATCAAATGCCGCCAACAATGACATGTTCGACCTTTTCGCTAACGCACTTCCACCAATGCCGGTCACTGTCAACTCTTCATCCGGGTTGGACGACCTGCTAGGACTTTAGACATGTTTGTTGTTTCCATAACTCTACTATTCAAAGTGCATAATTTGACCTGTAATTGTTTTTGTTCCTTTCCTTTCCATCATTCTTTAGGCACCCGCTTCTTGTGATAAAAATAGTTTTAATAATCTCGTCATTAATTTCTTCGGTTGTGAGCCCTTTCTTGAATTCCAGTCAAAATTCCAATTCATATCCCAGGGGTGTTATTAGGATTCAAGACTGGGAACGAATCCAAATGGAAAACAATTTTCAAAATGCATCAGTTTACTTTCGTTTCTTAGTTGTTTCCCTTTCTCTTGTCGATTGCTCTTTTTCACCCATTTCAGTCATTTCGTCTTTTCAACTAATTTATGCTTAATGTTCTTCTTTTAAAATGAAATGTATCGAGATGTTTCATAGTGGAGTTTTGAGTTATTAGTCGCAAATGCAAAACCAAGCTCAATAGTTTTCAGATTTAATTACTAATTTATATCATATATGCTTTTAAGACTTTTAAGAGCTCACAAGAAACGCACAATCCAGTGTAGTTTAGAGAAATAGAAGCTCAATATTTTGAAAAATTTTGAACATTTCCGGCTTGGCAATCACAGGAAGTTTCTCGATGCACTGTAATAATATTCCAACTTCCATTGCTAAACAACGACAAAATCCAGATGAATAGTGCTAGAAAAACGCAGAGTACGCAGACGTGTTCGCCCTGATTCCGGTTGCATGAAGTGAAGAGAATCAAAAGAGACGGAGACATCAGATGAATGTGGCGGAATGCGCGAGAGAAAGAATTCGTTCTTCAGAGAAAGGAAACCACAATTAACGGAGAGAAGAAAGAATTCATTTATTTTCTTGTCCAGTCAAAAGAATCGCTTTTCTTGAATTTTTAGTTCTTAAAGTTCATTCAGTTTACTAAGAATCACTGATTTCATTCTCGCCTGAAGCCCTTTTTGATATTCGAAACACGTAAACAAAGTAATTGAAAACGATCAGAAATAAGATGTTCAGTACATTTGTTTTGCAGCAGTTCTTCCATTCGGTCCTCTTTAACTTGTCGCTATGTTCTTTGATACCGTAACCTGGGGGGCTATAGTACTTTTGTCAATAAAAACATTTGAAAAAGTCTTGTGGAACAGAGCTTCGGAAAATATGTTTTCCTCTCGAAACAAAAAATTAAAAGAAAGCTCTGGATAAGTAATCTGTGATCAGAATAAGGTATATTCGTAACGCACTCTCAACTGGTTCGTTTTTTTCTCTGTTGAAGAACCACCTCTGTCGACAGAATGCAGTAATGCATTATGATGATTCACACCTGCACACTTTCTTTCTTTTAGAACTCTTTTCTTCAGTTTACTACGAGTACGATTACTGTATTGGTGTACATCATAGTTCTCGTGTCCAGTTGATTCTCGAAAAACTATTATAATTCTTAAAAAAAAGATTCTCATTGTCGAAATGTCGAGGTCATTCTTCGATCGAACCTTTTTTTGAACTGATCATGGATTTTCTTCCTTCTTTTGTCCCCCCTTTTCCTCTAATATTTAGTAATAATATATTTGTGAAGTCAATTGGCCACAAAAGCCACAAACTACGGGCTAACTTTCATCACAAAACTAAACGGTACAACTGCAAATAGAAAGGGTAAGAAACTCTTCTTCTGGGCGCCTGAGTTTATTTTAGACAACTTGTAAACACAAAAGTGTTCTCTCTATTTGCCATGCTCCCAAAATTCCGTGTGCCGTGAGGGGCAACGCTCATGTGTCCGGAGGCTACAAACTGAGAAGAAGATCTGAAAACACGGGGATCTCTGCAATTTCATTTAACCACTTTTGGCATATTTCCGCTTTTTTGCTCTTATTTTTGACTGAACACCTCCCTCAATTTCTGATTTTCAGTTGAGTCACAGTGTCTGAATCGTTCCATTTTCTCATTCTTATCTTCATTTACGGATGTTTTTGTTTTCCTTCTTCCCTCTTACTTTACATTCTCTTACCCCCCTTTCTCATTTTAAACATCTTGAAGTTGTAAATTCCTTAGTTCGTTCGTCAAAACATGTCTAGAATTGGCGACCCATTATACTTCGATATGGTTCAAAAAAGGCTCTCGAAATCATTCTAAGAATGATCTAATACATATCTTGCTTGAATCGTAAAAGTCTTTATGATTTCCTTGCAAAGAACTTCAACCATTGACCCCGTCTTCTCTGTTTTTATTACGTGTCCAGCTATCACAGTCCATATATTTTTCTCTGCATCTCATTGTGTGTGCGCGTGCTCTCTGAGCCGAAACCTTGTCATTTTCGCGCCCTCCCAAACTCAACCCAATTTACTTTGTGCCTTTGCCTTTCGCCTGATATTTACTTAGACCATCGAAAAGGATGGCGGAATGACAAGAAGAGACGAATTTTTGTGTCTTTTCGGCAGACTCCCCCTCATCATTCAGTACTGGTTTCGAAACTATTCATCACTTGAATTTCACTTTAGTTTATCATTCAGAAAATCCTGAAAACAACCATTCCATCTCCTTCGATTGAGCATACAACTCTTGATTTTTGAGATCATTCCTATCCTAGGAAAGTGAATTCTTGTTGTATAATAGCATCATTAAATCAATCTTATTGGTTTCCATTTTCTGATTATCAGGTTAACAGACTATCTATCACTGACACATCTAAAAGCGAGATAGGTACCATAGATAACAACAATAATAATGAACGGGAAGTTGTCATTCTCTCATCTCCGCTAGTAGAAACATTAGCTTAATGTGAGACGCCTAGATAGATAGCGAAAAGCGACACCGAAAAGTACTCGTTTTTGCGATAGCACGAGAGATCTTCCGTACCCGGCGATGCCTGCGCATTGCAGCTGTTCATATCCCGAATTCTCTCTTTTTTCTCCAGAATAAATTCTCTCCATTTCTCACTTTTTCCAGATTTTTTGTTTTATCGTGCTTTGTTATAATTTGAGAGACATTCATTCGAGAATTGTATTGGGAGAAAACCTATCCCTTTTTCTCCCACTTCAATCAAACAACTTTTAACGTCACAAAATACTTTGTTGTCCTCACTGTTTTCCTTTCCCGCGCCTAGTTTTGAATTTTTCGCTGCAAAACTCCTAATTGAGTACTGCACATGCTCCTTTGATACAGTACTGCTTCTTATTCTGATTTTTTATAGTCTAAAAATAATAAATTAATTTTAAAAACCTTCCCAAATGAACAGAATAAAATTATCCTTCAACTATGAAAGTTGACGCCGATATTCAAAATTATATAAAACGAATTGCTTCTTTAATAGCGTGAGTGGCCGAAACTGTTCCAGTTTTTAAAAGTGGAAATGTGAATGCAATAATTATATGTTCATTTTTCGATCTTTGCTTGGTGTAATCACATCTCTAGGTTGTCTTATTTGTGAGTTTTCTTTCTCGATTTATAATATTTTTACTTTTGTTTTCATATTCATTCCGGTTGTTTTCAGAGAACGTCACTCGATTCCAATCAATGTAGCAAAGTGCAAACTGCACTTGAAACGACTCGATAAAAGCACCCTTTGTGATCAAACTTTTAATTATTTTTGTATTCTCGATTTCTGGAGAATTGTGAATGAGCAAGGTAATTTTTTAAAGTTGTCAATGAGGAGTGACGAGGATTCGGCAAACCAGATAGCGAAAAATAGAATCCGAAAGATAGAAATCGCGCGAGGTAGCATTTTCTCTCATCGTTCAAAAAAGGATTTAAATTTTTCTCAAAAATAGGAATGATCGAATTAGTTTTTGATCATCAACATTTTAAAAGGAAGCTCGGGGGTGGGCTAACATGTCTCGCTCACCGAATTCTTTCTTGGCCAAAGCTTTCACCTTGTTCATTAATCATACATTTCAGAAATCGGCGGGTTCTGACGTGGAAGCGTCGACATCGAATTCGAGTAGTGCTCTGTATGATACAACTTCAAAAGGACATCATCGACGTACATCTTCGTTATGGGTTCCTCCAACCAGGTGAACTTTCGGAAGATGTTTCTTTGCTAGTTCATGTTTTCAGGCCTATATTCTCATCGCCCACTCAGGTGTTCAAAGAGAAAGCGGAGAATGGCGGTCGAATTCTGAAGTCACATCCAGTAACGCGGTGGCTGTTTCCTAGCCAACCAATACTTCCACAACAACGACTCGTAGTTCCGAATAATCAAAAAGAACCTCCTCCTCGATACGAACAACCAAATAGGAAATATTGTGGAAATCGGATATCAACAACAAAGTACAGTGTGCTAACATTCATTCCGAAGAATTTGTTTGAACAACTTCATCGAGCAGCAAATCTCTACTTTATATTTATTGTGATTCTCAATATGATAATCGGAGCATTCGGAAAATATATATCAGTTATGCCGATTGCTTTTGTTCTCGGTATAACTGCAATAAAAGACGCATTTGAAGACTATCGACGATACAAATCTGATCAGAAAATCAATCATTCGACGTGTCGTGTGTGGGATGCCAGCCAACAAAGATATCGAAAACTTGAATGGCAAAACATCTTGGTCGGTGATTTTGTGCATTTATCTCACGATGAAATCATCCCTGCTGACATACTTTTGCTGCGAAGTAGTGACGTCAACGGAGTGTGTTATGTAGAAACTTGTAATCTGGATGGTGAAAGTAATCTGAAACAGAGACAGGCGATTCGTGCGATGGGAAAGTATCATAATTCTAATGTACCACTTGAATATTCTCCTTCGGAATTCAATTACAGAGTGAGTAAAAGTGATAAACCTCTGACATATTCGTAAAATTTTCAGATTGCATGTGAACAACCAACCACTGACGTCTACAAGTTCGAAGGACGTCTAGAAGCCATGGAAGGTGGACCTCCGTTGGCTCGAGAGTTCACTATTCTGGCAAAAGAGAATGTGTTGCTGCGAGGATGTGTTGTCAAAAATACAGATTTCGTCGAAGGAATTGTTTTGTACGCCGGAAAGGACACGAAAGCGATGTTGAATAACAGCGGACCAAGATATAAGAGAAGTTCACTTGAAAAGATGACCAACATTGATATTCTGTGGAGTGTCTGTACTCTCCTTGCTCTCTGTGTGATTGGTGCAGTTCTCTCTGGTGTTTGGCTTCGAAACTATTCTACTCCGTATATTGTCCCGTTTCTTGTATTCATTCCACCGAATTCCACATATCACAACAACAATGATTCTCAGTACAAATACAGTCCTTCTTATGAGTCTTGGTTCAGCTTTTGGAGTTATATTATTGTTCTGCAGGTAAATTCCAACATTTTTCTTAATGATGAAATTCAAACTCAGGTCATGATTCCTATTTCACTATACGTCTCAATCGAGTTCATCAAAATCTTCCAAGTTTGGTTCATGTCTCAAGACCGAAACATGTATTATGATAAAGTGGATAAACGATTACAATGCAGAGCTCTGAATATTACCGAAGAATTGGGTCAGATACAATACGTGATGTCTGATAAGACTGGAACACTCACTGAAAATCAGGTAAGTGTCAGAGAGGGTCACAAGAATTTAATTTTCCTGTCTTCAGATGGTATTCAGAAGATGCTCAGTGAATGGAAATGACTACGGAGGCCGACCAGTTTTGGACTCAGTTGATTCCTCTTTAGAATTAGTGGCCTCAAACCTGAGAAGCAATCAGCCAACAGAGAAAAAGCTTCAGATGGCAGCTCTGGCTGAAGCAGCAGCAAATACTGGACGTCTCCGCCCTTCTCGAGATCCAGCTCTTGAATCACAATTAGCATCGAGCGTTTTGAAACAAGGAGCTGATATCGATGATCCAGTTTTCGCGTTTTTCCTAACGATGTCAATCTGTAACACAGTTGTTGTCAACGCCAAACCTCACGAAGATTTAATGGATCCTGATGGAGATATTGTGAACAGTCGCTTTGCTGTAGATGACGAAGTTTTATCACCGAAAAGAGAAGGCAGTTCCGACAGTGTGACAGGGAAAAAGTTTTTATCTGAAGTGGAGGAAGAGAGTTTGTCATCAAATGCGTCAACTCCAGTTATCGCAGAAGAAAAAACTGCTGAGGATGGATTCGAAGAAATCGAATTAATTGAGTTTCCAGAAGTGAAGACAGAAGAGACACAACCATCATACAAAGAAATTGAACTGATCGAAAAGAAAGACGAAGACAAAGAAGGTTCCAACAATTATAACGGAGAACGAAAAGAAGGAAAAGGATTTGTATGTTGCTTGTTTTCTTCTTACTCCTGGATACATTTATTGTTTCTTTCAGGGTATTCTAAATCGTCCATCCATCTTATCAGTTCCGTTCGCTAAACTCAAAGGGATCAAAAGTCCTTTTCGTCGATCTGTAGACAAAAGATCAAGCTCATCGGATGTAAATATCCCTCCACTACACTCGTTTTACGATTCTGAGTCACCCGACGAATTGGCGCTTGTGGAAGCAGCGAGGGAATATGGTGTCCGGTTGTTGAAAAGGCGATTTGATGATGTCATTGTATATTTACGTCATTCGACCAGAAGCGTCAAATACAAAGTGAGATACAAACAATAATGCAGGGATTTTATTGGAAAACTTTTTGTAGGTCTTGCACACACTTCCATTCGATGCTGATCGGAAACGAATGTCGGTCATTATTCGTGAAACTACAGGGAAAAAACGGATAATTGTGTTGACAAAAGGTGCTGATGCCACAATCCTACCCGTATTGAGCCATGAATTCTGTAGTTCTACGAGAGGAGAGGAAGTCATATTCAAATCTCAAGAACACTTGACTCAGTACGCAAAAGAAGGTCTCAGAACATTATGTCTCTCGATGAAAGTGTGGACGGAAGAGGAGTACTTGGAGTGGAAAGAGAAACACGAAGAAGCTGAATTAGATATGGTGGATAAAGAAACTCTTGTGGCTGAAAGTGTTCTCCGAGCAGAACAAGATCTCGAACTTCTCGGAGTTACAGCTATTGAAGACAGACTACAAGATGGAGTTCCAGAATGTATACACTCTCTTCGAGAAGCAGGAATTCGAGTATGGGTTCTCACTGGAGATAAAATCGAGACAGCAGTCAACATTGCATATTCTTCGCGTCTTTTCTCTCCTTCTATGGATCTCTTGAATATTGGAGCAAACGGAGTTCGATCAGTGTCTGATCTACTCAGTGAACATTTGAAACGGATCGCAAGAGCTCAAGAAATATCAGCAGATGCTGTCGATTCTTTTGGATTAGTTTTGAATGCAGCTACAATGAATTATTGCCTAGATCCTCATAACATTGAGCGATTTGTGAAGCTTCTCCGTGGTTGTAGATCTGTTCTGTGCTGTCGAGCAACTCCTCTCCAAAAAGCTCAACTAGTCAATCTGGCAAAGAACCACTTGAAAGGCAAAGTTCTGGCAATCGGTGATGGAGCCAATGACGTCAGCATGATTCAGGTAAGTGTTATGATTCAGAATCTTTTAGATTAAGATATCGCTTTGCAGGGAGCTGATGTAGGAGTCGGCTTATCAGGACAAGAAGGAATGCAAGCTGTAATGTCCTCTGACTTTGCAATGGCCCGTTTCCGATTCCTTTCAAGTCTTCTTCTTGTTCACGGTCATTGGAATTATTATCGACTTGCCCAAACTATCCTCTACTTCTTCTATAAAAATGCGATGCTTGTATTCGTCATCTTCTGGTATCAAATTTTCAATGGCTTCTCTGCTCAAGTGCCGATTGATCCGGTGTATCTGATGGTCTACAATCTAATATTCACTTCGGTACCTCCACTTCTTTTCGGTTGTCTCGATCAAGATGCCAGTGCTGAACTTCTTCTGGATTGTCCGAAACTGTATGCTCAAGGACGTCTTGGGAAAAGGTACAGATGGTACTCATTTTGGATTAACATGCTAGATGCGATTTGGCAGAGTCTTGTTGTTTACTTCATATGTTACTTTGTGAGTTTGGCTAATTATCAAAGTTTTGAAGCAAATTTCTGTTTCTAGACGTATCATGGAATTAATGTCGACATGTGGACTTTCGGGCATCTTCTAGTTACTCAATTGATCATTGTCAACACTTTCCATTTAGCACTTTTCGTTCAGTATTGGACATGGCCAATGTTTTGGTCTATGTTCCTGTCAGTTCTCTTGTTTTTCATTTGTGCTCTTTTGTACAATGGATTCGTCACTGCCAATTGGACGTGGACCAATGTTAAAGATCCTCCATCAATGGTCTCGCTTAAATCGTTCTCGAGCTTGGAGTTTTGGATGGTTTGTTTCAGTGTTCTCTAGGTTTTTCCAAATTTATTTCGTTCAGGCTCTTGCCATATCTGTCATTCTTTGCTTGACTCCGAGATACGTTATAACTGCTATCGTGAACACAGTATGTCCATCAACGACACTTCGAACACGATTAGGAGCAGAAGATGGCATCAAAAAGACAGAATCACGTATGATTATTTCTTCCTCTTTAAATATTTATTTCTCTTTCAGGATTCACATCTTGTGCTGTTGGATGTCTCTCAGCTCCTTTCAAATGTGCCAGAATCTGTTGTAAGAAAAAGAAACCAACAGTTCATGTAAGTTCATCTCCCCTGCCCTTTTCCTCAACTTGAAACTCAATACTTTCGTTTTAGATCGAAGAGATGCACTAAATGATCCACGTCCCTGGCCAACTTCGTTCGTTCTCTCACTCATTCCCTATCACATTTCCATCTCAGATATCCATTTTTCACACCCATTCTCGACTCTCTTTTCATTTTGTACCATTTTCTTCTTTTCATTCATATTCATCATCCAATCCACACGAGTTCTCTGAAATTCAAACACGGGCCGCTTCTCTGTCTTCTTCTCACTTCCTAACATTTCAACTCGTTCTAAATGCATTTTGAATCACTCGATACATCTCGATATATCACTTACTTCTACACTTTATTTGTACTTGATTGCTCAGTTTTATCAAATCCCTACCGTATCCTCTCACTTACTGTACAATATTTTCGATTTTCCTGGTTGACATCAGGAAATGTCTTTAAAGCATCCCAGTAACTTTTTCATTACGAGGTGTTATCCTTTTCATCAGAGATATCTTCTAGAGACTCAAGTTTTAATAAATCTTCGACTTTGATTGCATTATATATGTTCATTAAGATTGTAATTCTTCAAAAGAATATTTCAGATTCTGAGTTTTTTTAGTAGAAACGTAGATGATTGTATGTATTCTATAGAGAAGAAAGGCAAAAACAGTAATTCAAGGAGTTTAAAAAAGCTTTCGAAACATAATTTTACCTGAAGAACATAGAAAAAACTAAAATATCCATGACACGGAAAGAACTAGACTCAGTCAGCTGTCTTGTTCTCACTGAATAAGATAATATTCGGAAGGAAAAGAGGCACAGACACGTCTCGGTCTCTCCGCTCTCTTGCACTTCCTACGTATTTGCGACGAGAATCGAGCGGCCCCCGACGAAACAGCTGAGTGGTGGGAAATTAGATAGTGTTGAAGCCACAAGAGACGCTAGACATGAGTCTATTGATTGGACCGCCCGGACAGACGGCCGGAGATGCAGACGAGGTAGGCGGTCGGTCCTGAATATTATTTGACGCCTTCCGAATATGAATAGTCTGCTCATCTGATTTTCTTCATACGTTCTGAACTGTTCATCAGTTCCGATACGAGAGTTTTCTCTCAAGTATGGCTTCGTTTATGATGCAATTTATTCTCAATTCAGATATCTTATTACGTTCCTCACTAACCTTTCTAAGCTTTTAGTTCCATCAAAAAAAGTGAATCATGCTGTGCTGAGTCTTTTTTCCACTTCTTCTCTCGATCAATCGACCCTAATTATCAGAATCAATTTTTTTGAAATCAGTTTGATTCCGATTTCAGTTTTCTGATTAGTTTTCGCCCACGTTAAAGATGTTTTCATCATTCGTTTCAATTGAATTTTTCTTGAAACATGTTAACTTATTGTTATCGTTGGACAAACATTTTTTCTTTGAAAACATAAAGTAAGACCTTTTTTGATCATGGACGAGTTTCGTCAGTCTGATGTCAAAATTCCCCATTTGCAACATTCAATTTTCCCCCTTACACTTGCCATTTGCTTCTTTTCTCGCTCTTTTTATTTCTTTTTTCCTTCTCGCAAAGCTTTGAGCTCTCTATTTGCTGCTTCTGTATTTGATCAAGCTTGCCTTCGTCATACGTTCCCCACAGTTGATGCTGCACCGTCTCGAAACTGATTCGTTGTCAACCGGTCCCAATGAAACTTTTGCAACACGACGCAACCTCATATCATAAACATGTAGTGTGTTTGCCACGTTTCTGGTCGTACTCTGTCTTAGATTGGTTTCTAATTTAACTGTACATTTTTGCTTGTTCAGCATTCTCAAACGTTTGAAAATCGTATTATCAGTTTCTTCTCAGCCAACATATAGAATATGGCTACAAAGTTATTCTTTTCAACCCTAAGACGATTTGCCTGAAACTTGGTGTTCCAAAGTACAGTATCAGATTCACACTTCACAGCACACACATGCCTACTTCGATGTTTTGACTGTCGTCATTTCTTTTGTTGAGCGAATGTAGTTTAAAGTTGCCATTAACTGAACGATTTTATTAACAAGATAAGTTCATTTCAATTGTTCACATCAACTTCTAAAACACTTTCAAACATTTTTTGTAGTACTATGAGTTGGAGATCAAAGAAGAGAAAATTGAATTTTAATTTTAAGTGATGGTTGATTCGAATTGAAAAACATAATGTGATAAGTGTCCTGTCTCTATGCTTAGTTTTTTTCTCGTTACACTATTGACTTTCTAGTTCATTTTCTAGAATGGTCACAGTCGTTAATTCTGTAAAGGCTTACCGTGTTTCAATCAGATCACGTTTACTTAACTGAGTTCATTCTTCTCTGTGTCAATGACATCAGCAAAAACTTCAAAGGCATTTCCGCCATGTGTTTCTCCTCTCCATTGATTCCATCTCTTCTTCTCTTTTTCTGTATATTGTTTGTGTCTACGTGAGAAACGAGGAAAAGTTTCGCCGAAACTCGTTGATCCTTTGACGCTATGATCGGCCAGCTGTTCGCTCCCGTTTCGGACTTTGACCTTTCCATTCCTGTCTTCAACACAGTATGGTTTCTATCATCAATGATCTTTGGTTCGCACTTTTTTCTTTATCACTAGTTTATTTAATGTATTGATCAATCGCATCTGAACAACGTCGGAATGATTGATGACCATGCAATCGAAAAATTAACAACCCACGTTTTTATTGCTGCTGGTCCTAATGATCTGTAGGCGAACTGTTCGGATCTTTAAATCAAACTTAAAAGATCATTCGAAGGCATGTGATATTGTTAGTTATTCTTGCAGTTACAAACACATTTCTATCATTCTGTCATATTTTCTTGTATTGTGTCCCGGAGTTATAAAATGTCGATTCCGATTTATGATGTTTTGACCAGTCCAGTCTATACCCTCACCATGACCTGTTTTTATGTTCGTCCTTTGATTAGAGTTATGAACAACGATCAATCTAATTAAAGAAACTAAAATGCTTCCTCAAACTTTTCATTTTGTTTTTTTGTATCCTCTGCCGGTCAGGTGACTGACTCTCGGAGCTTATTACACTTTTCCTTTCGTCCATGCATTCGTCTCCTCACTGGTTTCACCCTTCTCGATCTTTTTTTAAAATTCTCTCCCTTTCTTTCTCTCTATCATAATATTTTTACGACTCTTATTTTGATGTAATTCAACTTGTTTTCGATTGCAGGAGTCACCACCAGACCCTCAATTCTTGACACCCTCACTCGAACTTTGGACGCCTTCTTTCATGTATCTCTGAACTTATTCTCAGTTTTAAACGAACCACTCAATACGCCATTTCATTTTCAAAAATTCCGGTTAGCAATCGAAAAATGGTTGCCGGTGTGAGGTTACTCGCATACGGAAGGTTGGCAGTCAGAGCTGTTTTCTCAGCTTCGGCGCTTGATCTTGGTAAGTTCTTTCATTGAAAACGAGGCATCCATTTCAAAGAATTGGAGTTTCTGAAAACTACAGTATAAATACGTGAAATAGATTTTCACTAGTCAATAATAATTCTCGAAATGATCTTTTTCTGTTTCTCGAATGATATTTTTATATCTTACAGGATCATCAATAGGACCAGAAGCCATCAGTTCTGGTCGACGAGGCTTCTCAAGTAGTACTTCGAAACCAGGAAAACCAACAAAAGAAGGAAGTCCCTCGCCAGCAAGTAGTCCTCACGTTGAAAATGTGATAGCCAGCTGTGCAGGATTCCCAAAAGATATGTTGAATGGACCTTCAACGGTCAATGATAAAGGAGTGTTTGGAGATGATGCATGGTTTATTTCAAGATTCAAAAACACATTTGTAGTTGGTAAGGAATATCCGAAATTTAAGATCATCGGTCAATGATTTCTAATTGAAGGCGTTGCTGATGGTGTTGGTGGATGGAGAAAGTACGGAATCGACCCATCCGCATTTTCTAGGAGGTTAATGAAAGAATGTGAGAAACGTGTACAAGGAGGAGAATTCGACCCCAAAAAGCCAGAGTCTCTTCTCGATTTTGCATTCAGAGCATCTGCTGAATCACCGAGGCCTGTCGGTACGTTTCTCATTTTTTACCTTTTTCCTTACAATAATTTATTAATAGGATCTTCGACAGCATGCGTTCTTGTTGTTCATCAAGAAAAGTTGTACTCTGCGAATCTAGGTGACTCTGGGTTCATGGTAGTTCGTAATGGAAAGGTAAATGAACGAAAGTGGAAAATAATCTTTTTTATTTTATTGTAGATCATTTCAAAAAGTCGAGAACAGGTACACTATTTCAATGCACCGTTCCAATTGACGCTTCCACCAGAAGGATATCAAGGATTCATTGGAGACAGGGCAGATATGGCTGATAAAGAAGAAATGGATGTGAAGAAAGGAGATATTATTCTATTAGCTACTGACGGTGTTTGGGATAATTTGAGTGAACAGCAAGTTCTCGACCAACTGAAAGCATTAGATGAAGGGAAGAGTAATGTACAAGAGGTGAGTAATGAAACTGAACCCAATTACTTCTAATTCCAAATCTTTCAGGTGTGTAATGCTCTGGCTCTAACTGCTCGCAGGTTAGCGTTCGATTCCAAACACAACAGTCCGTTTGCAATGAAAGCTCGTGAGCATGGATTCTTAGCTCCAGGAGGGAAACCGGACGATATCACACTCGTACTTCTCCTCATTGCCTAAGTAAACAGCCTATCTCCTTTCTTTTTCAGTTTTGTTAGATTAGTGTTTCATGTGTTAAAATCAGCTACAGGTTTTCTCATCACCAAATATCAATTTTCTTTTTCTCTTAAAAATGTTTCCTCTTCTCTCTCTCTGCTCCTCCTCTCCCTCTCCCATCTCTCAGAATCTGTTTCGACTCAAATTTGAATTGTATCGTTTTTCTGTTTTGAGATCTCTTTCCTCAAGTTCTACTGTTTCTTCTCTGCTCCTGCTCATTCAATGTCTCTCCCCGTTTTTCTGTAACACGTGCCTTTTTTAAAGAGATTTTCTAGCGGTCCACGTTTCAAGCGTCTCCCACGTAATCGGAGTATTCATAAGGGTCATCTAATTTTATTTTGGACAACACTTAAATGTTTTGTGTTGCTTTAGACTTTTAGTTAGTCATTCGTTGTTCGGTTAGTTGAGACTAAGTTCAATGTTGTTTTGTTTTTTTTCTATTTTTGTTATTTCTCTTTTTCATTTAACTCTATTGAAGAGCTCACAGCTTCATCAACATTCAACGTTTTCCTCTTCTTCCGTACAATAAATGTAGTTGAATCGATCGTTCGAATAAACATACCGATACTACTGCGGGAGACAGACAGTGTTTGATTGGTGTGAGACACAGACTAAATAAGACAGTCTCGGGAAGGAGTCTCACTCGGTCTTATTTCGACCGCCTCGTTCCGATTCGATCGCTTCTCCAGAAGAAGCAAAAAGAAAAGAAGATGTCGATCAATATATTCAAGTCAAGGATCAGAAATCCAAAGTGATTCAGATTGAATTTTCAAAAGTTTCTTTCAAAAATGTGATTTCAGAGATGCATTTATTCACATTATATTCGGTGTTACCATTGGATATTTCATTGGATTTCTTTTTATTTTTGGTGGAGATTATGATATTTCAAAACATATTCATCTTATTGAACATGGTAAGAACTATCACTTCTCTTTTGATTTGTTTTCTGTGTGCCCTTATATTAAAGGTTCATTAAAGAGATAATAGTCGAATTTCAGAAAGACCGACTCAAAAACCAGAAAACTTCAATCTGCGTTGCGTAATCATAATTCATAAATCAACACACGTTAGTACAATTTCGTCTAAAATTGAAGAATCGGTAGTTTCAGAAACCGGAAAAAGTGATATCAGCATTGAGTGATGGATACACGAAATTGTGTCAAGAAACAATTTATTTCACAAATAATCAAAAAGTTTTCGAAAAGTTTCAAAGTTGGTTTTACTATTGAAATTTATTTAAAATTTCCAACTTTCAGAGAACTACACAATGTATTTCGTGGAATCAAATTTGAATCATTTCTATTGGTCATTTTATCAATATGCGATGGAATTCTCTTCGAAAGTTCCAGCTCAATGGACTTTTCTAGGAGACGATCAAACTTATTTAATTGTTCCGAATCTTCAGAATACATTACGAAGTTTTGATTCTGAAAAACCACAGATTATTGGAAAAGTGAGAGATTCGGGGTAAATTTTCGCAAATGATCGCTATGAGCTCAATTAAACTTTTCCAGTAGTGTCTTTTCGTGGCTTTTTCCATTCATCAGTTTCAAAAAGATCTCAATCCGTGGTGGAGTCGTTTTCTCGAATTCAGCAATCGATAAGTTATCTGCTTGCAAGTATGTTCATTCTCTTCGTTCTCATTCCTTTTCAATTACCTTCTTCTCTATTTCAGAGGATTCTTCTTCGCTCGTGCTTCTGATTACGCTCTTTATGATTGTAGTGAAGAATATGGATTACAAATAGCTGACCCATTCGATGAAGATGCTCTCCGGTTGTTTAATGATCTTCCACCGAAACAAATCATTGCTCCAGATTCAAAAATATTTCGATCGTCTCCTGCGAACGGGGGAAAATGTTCAGATCATGCGATTTCCTTTGGTCAGTTATCTGAAAAGGATATGAGAGTACTACAGTATGGAATGTCGTTGAAAGTTTTCGGAAGAGGAGGTTTGACGCTTCTTTGCATCCTGTCTTTGTAATTTCATAATTGCTAGGTGTCGAGACTTCCGAAGCGAATAAGACGACGATCGCATGACCAGTATGAATTCAATCGAATCAATGCAGTATTTTCTATCAAAACGTGTCATTTTTGTACCGGGTGACAATTAGTTTAACAAATTTAACTTATTTTCAACTATTTCTAAACTTTTTTTATTTGACTCTTTTTTCAAATGAAGTTATAAAACGTGTTTTGAAATGTTTTTATCAGATAACTTAACAAAAATGAAACAGAGGCTACACTATCTACGGAAAGAAAACATAAAAACAAACATCAAAAAGAATTCAAATGCTTAAACAATTTCAATAACAGCTCCAGCCTTCTCAAGGATAGTTTTCAATTCTTCGGCTTCAGCCTTTCCGAGATCTTCTTTCACATTGACTGGAGCAGTTTCCACGAACTTCTTAGCTTGAACAAGATTGAGCCCTGGAATCGCATTACGGATTTCTTTGATAATTGCGATCTTTTTAGTGTCATCGAACTTCGTCAGCTTCACAGTAAATGTCATTTTTTGTGGAACATCAGATGCTGCTTCTGCTTCTGCTGTAATAATATGATGAACATTTGTGATTTGAAAGTATTTAAACCTTGTGCAGCTGGAGCAGCGGCGGCAGCGGGTGCGAATGCGGCAGCAGCCATCAGTGGTTGATCCGGAATATTGAGTCGTTTTTTCAGTGCCCAATTAAGGTCCGACACGTCGAGCAAACTGAGGTTAGCGATTTCTTCAACCAATGAGCTCACTTTTGGAGAAATTGCTCTGTCATCTGAAGGAAGTGAAGCCGGACTTCCTTCATTTAATGGGAGACCTGAGAAAGAATATATAACAATTAAAATCAGAAACTTGGTGTACCAGCTGCTTGGGAATATTTCGCGTTGCTTCGGAGAATCTTAGAGATCGGTCGGAGTGTTCTGGACAGCATATTTACCTGAAACCATAGTTCGTAAATTATGAAAATTAAAATAACTATTTCTGTTGAAAAAAACGACTTTATGGAACTGTGATTTCTGGGAGAAATACAGAAAAATCAGTAAGAAATTTTTTCGCGATTGCGATTCTAACGCTAGTCCCAAATGCTTGCGTCTTTCATTCTCTTGACGCGTTTTCCGTTTCTGAGCCCCGATTTTTAGTCGCTGTGCCCTTATCGAATTTCGCTTCTATCTCTTCCTCTTTTGTTGAATAAGTTGAAGTATTACTTCTATCTGTGTATGTCGAGTTTCACTTCTACTTCCAAACGCTCTCAGCTCTCAGTTATCGTGAATTGAAAAGTTGTCACCAATTCAATAAATTATTTTCAGGTAGTTTATGAGCAGCTCAGACGACTGAACAGTTTCATCTTTTCGTTAAAAATAATAACAAGAAAAGGTGAGTATTTTAAATAAATAATGTAGCCTCGAGTAAAACCATGAATCTCGAGAACTAAGTCAATGAGAGTGCACCTTTGAAGCCTTGATCCGTATAGTGTTTTTTGCAGTATGGGCACGAACACGGGTCTGGTGATTGCCGGTGTGGCAGGCGCAACGGCGCTCGTCATCTCGGCGGCAGCGGTTCCGTTCGTTGCTCCAGCACTGCGTCGCGTTTGCATTCCTTACGTTCCTGCTACTACGGAACAGCTTGCAAACGTATCTCGCGCACTTTCACTCGCTACCAACAACTCGAAGGGAACTCTCATTGACCTAGGCTCCGGCGATGGCCGTGTTGTAAGTATTTAACGTTATCTTTGGGTATTCCAGATGAAATTTGGCGAGCAATTAGCCAGCCACTTGACGCCTGAGTGGCGAAAACAGTATATTGATTATGAACGGCTGAAAAATCTATTATACGATGATATGATGGAGGTTCCTGCCGACGATGATCGTCGAGAAGAACATATATCCAGACTAGACGAAAAGTTCTTCAATGAATGCGATCAGGAGTTGACTAAAATCAATCTTTTCTTCTCCCAAAAAATTGCTGAAGGACAAGGAAAGCATCACGAATTGCAAACAGAACTTCAAGTGTTCAAAGATGTTCTTGGATCCCGAAGTGAAACCAGCGGAATTAGAAGAAGATTTGGTGGAAAGGATCGATTCCACAAGGAAACAACTCGAAACGAGCAGCAACTGAAGTTGGCTTTCTCCGAGTTCTACCTTTCCCTTGTACTCGTACAAAACTATCAGCAACTTAATGCAACTGGCTTCCGGAAAATATTGAAAAAACACGATAAGCTGACAGGAAACGAACGAGGACTTGATTGGCGGATCAATAAAGTTGAAAAATCTTCTTTCTTCTTAAATCGCGAAATTGAAACATTGATCACGAATGTTGAGACAAGTGTTATCAACGATTTGGAAGGCGGAAATCGTCAAGCTGGTATGAAGAGACTAAAGGTAGTCATAGATTTCAAATTTAATCATTCAAATTATAGTTTTCCAGGTTCCTCCACTGTCTGAAAAACAGAAACCTCTTACAACATTCTCTTTAGGTCTGTTCATAGGAGCTAGTCTTGTTCTGCTCTTGGCAATCCTTTTGACGTGGATAGCTTCCCCTGGACGACCACATGAACCAAAATGGGTTGCAGTTCGATTGTTTCGTGGACCATTGCTTCTCTTCCTTTCTATATTTTTATGTGGAGTCAATATGGCTGGATGGGCAGCGGCAGGAGTCAATCATGTTCTAATTTTTGAAGTGGATCCCAGGAATCATTTATCATATCAAACGCTCATGCAAATTGCCTCTTTCATGATAATGCTCTGGTCATTTGCTGTACTGGCATATTTATATGCTCATATGCTGCACATTCCTCCATTCGCCCCTCCAATGGTTCTAATGATCGTCTGTCTGATTCTATTGCTGAATCCCATCGCAAAACCTGATTCAGTGTTCCACAGGAACTCTCGTTTCTGGCTGCTCAAACACTGCTACAAATGTTTCACATCACCATTCCATTTTGTAACATTCACCGATTTCTGGCTAGGAGATCAAATGAATTCTCTGACGACTGCTTTCCTCGATTTCCAATACTTTGTCTGTTTTTATGCCACTGAAGTAGACTATTCAAACGGGTGGATCGAAGTGAAAGCAATAAATTCAACGACGGGATCTGTTCCATGGGGAAGTGTGGAAATATCAAACGGAAAGGATCAGTGTGCATCAGCTGCTGGTCTTCGATCACTCATGTCCATCATTCCAGCAATGATTCGTTTTCTTCAATGTTTAAGACGTTATAGAGATACAAAACGAGTTCACCCCCATCTTGTCAATGCCGGAAAGTATTCGACCACTTTCTTCGTCGTGGCTTGCGGTGCTTTAAATAAGTATTATGAAGCAAGCGATCCAAACTCTACATCGATCTTCTTTTACATCTGGATTCTTTCGTATATCATGTCATTCACGTACACCTTCCTGTGGGATATCTTCATGGATTGGGGTCTGATCGATCCACGTGCACCGAAGGAAGCAAGATTTTTAAGAGAAGAAATGATCTACGGAAGCAAGTGGTACTATTATTTGGCTATTGCTCAGGATTTCGTACTTCGTCTAGCCTGGGTTCTGAACGTTTCACTTGGAGAAGCGTGGACGTTGGACTCGGACTTTCTAACAACTCTCACTGCACCTTTTGAAGTTTTCCGACGATTCATCTGGAACTATTTCCGTCTCGAAAACGAACATGTGAACAATTGCGGTCAATTCCGTGCAGTCAGAGATATTTCTGTCAAACCAATCAGGAAAGGAGATTTAGAATCATTGCTTTCAAAAATGGATCAAATGGACGGTGTCACTCATCGTGGGCATGATCTGATGGAAAGAGTCAAGAAGCAGAAGAAATCAGCTAAGGCTTCAAGACAGCTGCTCCGTAAGAATCGCTTCAATCGGATGATTGCTGCTGCCCCAGTCGTCACTACCACCTTCATCGATACAAATACTAACACTTGAATAAAATCTCGGTCATATTGACTGTTTTTAGCGTGTGCATGATTCACTTAACTTCCCCTTTTTTCGGTTATGTTCATCATCTGTTTTCGCCAATGTGTCTTCAGGGTTTTTCGAATTCTAATCAGCTGTCACATTCCACCTAGTCACTCTCTTTTTCAGCTTTAGTGCTCATCCTTGACTTTCTTATCCCATTGTTATTATGTTTCTAGTCATCAGAGTTCGGTTTAATAAAGTGTTATAAATATCTAACAATAGTTTGTTGTCTATGAATGAGTATCTGCATAACGAAACTAACTATTCTTCGAAATGTATGATTTTATAATTGAAGGTTCTTCAATGTGCCAAGGAAGGGTACAAAAGCACGGGAGTGGAGCTGAATTCAATTCTCGTCGCCTATTCGAAATACCGTTCTATAAAGGAAGGACTGGGCAAAGAAGCTAGGTACTCAATTCATAAAATCTTTCTCACTTTCTAAATTACTTTTCTAGGTTCATGAGAAAAAATATCTTCAAAACTGATCTCGATCCATACCAAACAGCAGTTATTTTCGGAGCAGAAAGTCTGATGGGTGATTTGGTACCGAAATTGAGTGAAATGCGATCAAACACGAATCTTCTCGCCTGTCGATTTCCTCTTCCAGAGAATGATGCATGGAAATTAGTAAGATTCCGGTCGTCAAGTTCAATAATCAATCTTATCATTCCAGGAGCATCAAATCGGAGAAGGAATTGACGCCGTTTGGGTCTACAAGAGAAACTAATAGAACAAGAATATATTTAGTTTAGATACTGTTTTTGAATTGTTGTCTGTTTTGTTATAGTCATAAATATATCAAACATGTTTTCGATTATTCTTTTAATCGCTATTTTCCGATGAATATCCTTCTTATTCCAAAGCACAGAATTCATCGACTGTCAGATATTTTCAGAATGTTTCTGAAATCAGCGAGTATTATATTGAATAGTAATCGATCACGAGCCACTTATTACCAACAGAATCGCCGATTCCCACCAGCTTTCGTTCGGTTCGTTTTCTTTTATAATCCATTTCTATGTTTTCAAAATAATTACAGAAGGTTCCTACTTCGTTATCCAAGTGCTCACTTGTATCTCGTATTCGGTCTTTGTTGTTCTGCAATGGTCGCTCCCGTACTCCATTCGGTTGGTTTTCAAATTTGAATAATACTTTCTCGAATCGGGCATTTTCAGTGCTACTTGTATTTAACAATGTCGAAAAACGAGTTTGAACAGTATCGAATTGAACACAATGCTGTCGTTTTGGAGAGACAGAAATTTGGTATTCGAGAGAAATATGAAACTTTCGAATTTGAATTTTTCAGGAAAGGGACTATGGTTTCCATTCAAGTCGAAAGAAGATCCAAAGCCTGCAGAAGCTACTCAGTAATACTTTCCTTTTTGTTTAATAAGTGTTCAATGAATATTTTAGAAATATGTTGGAAAACATTGATATACGATCATAAGCCTAAATCGATTTCTTACATACAAAAAAAGAATACATGATATCATTCATTTCAAATAACAAGACTTTAGGGAGTAAATACTTCGAAAATAGTTTAAAATATCACATTTGTTTCTTCGATTCACCATTTTTCTCTCTTGCTATTTTGTTATTCGTTGGTCGATGTGCTCGATAATCGACATCCCAAATAGCATTTTCTGCTCCTTCCCATGCATTTGGACCATTCAATCTGAAGATATATGGAACACACGGACCGAAATATACTTTCCACGCAAGGAATGGTTTCTGCATCCAAAGAGTTTTCATATCTGGATTACATCCAATCATTTCTCCCAATTCGTGCATAAATGCTCCATAATCAACTTCAATTGTATGCCTTCTACTAGGAATGTACCGCCGATTCATAATTTCTCTTTTAATAATAACATCTCTCATCATCTGAAATATCAAAACCATATTATCATTCAGAGAAAACTCTACCTCTTCCTTCGACGGAAGTTGTCTTCCGGCTGCAAATGTCTCTAAATAAACTCTCGCTTGCATTTCACTGATTGGCATGATTGATCCAATCGGTTGAATCAATCCAATTACAGCAAGAGTATTATGATCAGCAGTTGCCATTGGAAACATATATTTGTATGCATCCATTCTGTTTTCATTCACTTTCACTAAATTTCCCTTCTCAATCAAATTGAAATGAAATGAGAATCCAGTTGCCAAAAGAACTTCATCGACGTCTTCTACAACAGTTCCATCTTCGAATTCAATTGAATTCTCTGCGAATGATTTGATTCCTGGCTTTACTCGAACTGTTCCACAAGCAATTCGATTTGGTAATTCGTCGTTTATTGTTACGTGGGCACTTAAAATAATTATTTTAAACTGGAAGTTTGCGTTAAGCTGACCTAAAAGTTGGATATTTGGGTTTGAGTCCATATCTCTCATGATCGAATCTCTGATTAAGAACTCTTTCGAGACTCCAATTGAGAAACCAAATAGGAAGTATTTGAGACAAAAACATCCGGAACTTTCTGAAAATTTCATTGGGAACTTCGCAACCTTCTCAATCTCTGTTTATACTGTATGAAGTATCTGTTGGAAACTACAGTAATCAAGAAGAATGTTTACTTTCTCTTCTCAAAAAGAAGCAAGATACTGTGGCAATACAGAGATATACCCTCTGAAAGTTCAAAACATACGTGTTAAAAACCATGTCCAATGGCTCTCCTCGATCGAAAAGTCGATTGAAAATCCAACTTCCACGTCGAGTAACAAGGTATACTTGCTTCGCGACTCGACTCAATTCAACAGCACAATCACCTCCAGAATTGCCGAGTCCAACGACTACAACTGTCTTGTCTTCGTATCCTTTTTGATCTTTATAATCATGTGAATGTGTTATTCTTCCTTTGAATTTCTCTTGTCCAGGGAATTTTGGAATATGAGGAATTGCATGATGTCCAGAACAAAGCATCACTCCGTCGAATATCTTCTCATTTTCATTCCCTTCTCTTCAATTTATTTCATTCAATTCATTCCAAAACAATCAGAAACTCACCCATCAGAATACCGTACTTTCCATTTTCCACTCTCTTCATAATCCACATTTCGATCTATTGAAATCACACTGTGATTCAATTTTATATATTTAAGAAGATTGAAATTCTTTGCATAATTCTTCAAATATCTACACATTTCTCTGTTATGCATGAAGTTTGCCATTGTATCTTCTGGAGGAAAATCAGAGAACGCAGTCATTTCTTTCGATGAATTGATTACTGTTGACTTCATTACAGTTGACACTGAAATTTCATTTTAAATTCATTCAAAATGAGTCTTTTTTCATCTCATTACACTCAGTTTTATGTGGTTTGTAATTCCATAATCCTCCAATATCATTTGATTTTTCGAAGCAAGTCACTTCAACATTCGGATACAGTAATGCATGTCTGAAACTTCTTTCATCTTCTTAAACTTTGTTATTTCTCGTCATCACTGATATCAATTCACGTAACGATTAAAAGCGGACGTGCCGATTATGAACCAGTTAGACGTCACGTTTGAATGATGAATTGGGCGGAGAGTAAACAAATATGAAATGATTTCGAAAGTTCAAACTGCGTTCTTTATGTTTTGATTCAATAGACTCTAGTAGTGAGAGAGAGAGATAGAGAGAGAGAAAAGGCCAAAAAATGAAATGACATATTATGAAAATAAATACAGTAATGCGTAGAGTGAAATTCCATAACGCCAGATTTATAAAAATATAAATAATCTCTGAAAGGTTATAACAATTTCATTTATTTACAAGTTCAGGACCCTGAACGTATTTTGTCAGTTTTCCACGATGGAAGTATAATTTCCGTTTTTGATAACTACTGTATGAATAAATCTCCAAAAGTTTCTATGAGACTGAATAATGTTTTATACCTGATAGACGGTAGACCAGATGCTCCTGCACCGACGACAAGAAGTTGTTTCTTCTCCAGATTCTCGGACATTGGTTGAAGTTTAATATCTGAAGAAGATCAATTGAAACAATTTGATCTAAATAAAAAATTGATCAAAATGAGAGAAAAAACAAATGTTTGCTCAGAGAGTCGAGAGCTGAAGAGGGAGAGAAGATGAGCGATGTGACGGAGAAAAGGCATGAAAAGTGGGCGGAGCTTAAGAGGCGTGTGACTCTTTCGACGACGTTTTTTTTTGGATGGAAGCACGTAGAATAAAGGATATCACATACTTCTTCGACTCTTCTGTAGTTTATAAAAACATTCCTATTTCATAGGTTTGAATTGAAGAAAGAAGAGAGCAAGTTAATTCGGTTAAAAGAAAAATAAGTTTCGGATAGAACGCACTTCTTTTTTCTCCCCAATGAGTGGCACTGTTCATTAAATCTAAATTTGAAAACAATGGATCTCATTTCAAGATTGGATTAACAGATCTGAAAGAACGGAATAATTCAGATTTTAGCTTGGATCTTGTCATTTATATAGTTTCTAAAGGGGCAAGTCTAGGTACACAAGTCATACGTTATTTATTGGTAATTAGAATAAACGAAATGATACTTTGAAACATTTGAAACGAGATTTCGAAACGAATACAACAAGATAATGTAATTATTCGTACCGAGGGATATGTACGATTTTCCAGAATTCTTTCAATAAGAGAGTTCTTTCGGTCATTTTGTTTTTCTCCGATGACAAAAACAGAAGAGCTTTTTCAAAAATATATCTTTGATAATTTGTGAGAAGTTGATCTTCTTCCAAGAAATCTGATTTTGCTCCAATTTATAAAAAACTTGGTCTCACATATTGTTTTTTAATAGTCTTTATTAGTTTCGGAATGATTATTCATTTAGTAACATTACATTTCAAAATCAATACTCCAATCTCTAATTCTCCGGAATGCCGGTTAATTGGAATAATTAAAATATGTTATAGTATCACATTTGTTTCTTCGATTCTTCATTTTTCTCTCTTGCTATTTTGTTATTCGTTGGTCGATGTGCTCGATAATCGACATCCCAAATAGCATTTTCTGCTCCTTCCCATGAGTTTGGACCATTCAATCTGAAGATATATGGAACACACGGACCGAAATATACTTTCCACGCAAGGAATGGTTTCTGCATCCAAAGAGATTTCATATCTGGATTACATCCAATCATCTCTCCCAATTCGTGCATATAATTGGCGTAGTCCACTTGAATTGTATGCCTTCGACTCTCGACATATCGCTTACTCATTTGCTCTTTTTTCTCCATTACATCAAGTAGCATCTGTAATAGTAATTATCTTTCTTAGTTCAGAAGGCAGTTCTAAGTACCTCTTCCTTCGACGGAAGTTGTTTTCCGGCTGCAAATGTCTCTAAATAAACTCTCGCTTGCATTTCACTGATTGGCATGATTGATCCAATCGGTTGAATCAATCCAATTACAGCAAGAGTATTATGATCAGCAGTTACCATTGGGAACATATATTTGTATGCATCCATTCTATTTTCATTCACTTTCACTAAATTTCCCTTCTCAATCAAATTAAAATGAAATGAGAATCCAGTTGCCAAAAGAACTTCATCGATGTCTTCTACAACAGATCCATCTTCGAATTCAATTGAATTCTCTGCGAATGATTTGATTCCTGGCTTTACTCGAACTGTTCCACAAGCAATTCGATTCGGTAATTCGTCGTTTATTGTGATATGAGCACTGGAAATAAGAGTATTTAATTGTGTAATTCAATTCTGGGACTGACCCGAGGGCTGGATGTTTTGGTTTGAGTCCATATCTCTCATGATCGAATCTCAAATTAAGAATTCGTTCGAAATTCCAGTTGACAAGTGGCGGAGGAATCGTTTGGGATAAGAACATTTGGAACTTTCTGTGATAAGAATTATGTATATTGGCGTTTCCGACTTCTATGACTGTATTTTACTGGGAGTATTAGAAAGCCTTTTCTGTTACTGCCTTTCTTCAGAGTATCTTGCAAATCTTTGCTAATCAACGAATCGACGATGAAACTTTTGTTTTAAGATACTTTGAAAACGATGTTCAACAACCATTGAAAATTAAAACTCACGAATTGAAAACCATATCAACAGGTTCTCCTCGATCGAAAAGTCGATTGAAAATCCAACTTCCACGTCGAGTAACAAGGTATACTTGCTTCGCGACTCGACTCAATTCAACAGCACAATCACCTCCAGAATTGCCGAGTCCAACGACTACAACTGTCTTGTCTTCGTATCCTTTTTGATCTTTATAATCATGTGAATGTGTTATTCTTCCTTTGAATTTCTCTTGTCCAGGGAATTTTGGAATATGAGGAATTGCATGATGTCCAGAACAAAGCATCACTCCGTCGAATATCTTCTCATTTTCATTCCCTTCTCTTCAATTTATTTCATTCAATTCATTCCAAAACAATCAGAAACTCACCCATCAGAATACCGTACTTTCCATTTTCCACTCTCTTCATAATCCACATTTCGATCGATTGAAATCACACTGTGATTCAATTTTATATATTTAAGAAGATTGAAATTCTTTGCATAATTCTTCAAATATCTACACATTTCTCTGTTATGCATGAAGTTTGCCATTGTGTCTTCTGGAGGAAAATCAGAGAATGCAGTCATTTCTTTCGATGAATTGATTACTGTTGACTTCATTACAGTTGACACTGAAATTTCATTTCAAATTCATTCAAAATGAGTCTTTTTTCATCTCATTACACTCAGTTTTATGTGGTTTGTAATTCCATAATCCTCCAATATCATTTGATTTTTCGAAGCAAGTCACTTCAACATTCGGATACAGTAATGCATGTCTGAAACTTCTTTCTTCTATGTTTCAAATGAACATTGCTTTTTTTTAAATTCTTCATTATTGATAACAATACATGAAGCGATTGAAAATGAATTCGCCTGACGTACCGATTACGAACCAGTTACCTTACAAGGACGAATTGGACAAAGAAGAAATAAATGGTTAAATGATTTCAAAAGATCAATCTACTTCTTTTGTGATTTGACTGAGAATGAATGAAAGGAAAGTAATGTACAGAAAACAACAAATTGAAACGAAAGAAAGGATCTTTTAGAGGTAAATCTCAATTTTCCAAGAGGAAAATGGTTTCTACTAATATAAAATTTGAAATAAAATCTACTTTTTTTCCGTTCCACGGTCTTAAACATTTTTTGTTTGCTATTCAGAGAACTAAAAAACAATTCAAAATACCTGATTGACGGTAGACCTGATGCTCCTGCACCAATGACAAGAAGTTGTTTCTTTTCGGATGCCATCGGAAGAAAAATACTGATCAAATTGGTCACCGAGATCGACTTTTATAGGTTTTTGTCAGTTGTGATTGCTATCAAATTGGGTAGACTGACTACATATGAGAGAGTGTGAAGAAAGAAGAGACGCAGACAGAATACATGGTCTCGTTCCAGTGATTAACCACAAAGGGAGGAGTGTAGTCAATCAAAAACACCAGAAAGTGGAGTCCACAGTGTATCATTTTGTAGTTATACAAGAGCATAGAATATATGATCTCATTGTTTTTTGTCATTCAGAGATGGATTCTTTAAGATGATTTACAGATTTATTGGAAACTCAGCAATCATTTAACAAAATAATCATTTAATTATCGACTATATTTTTCCAACAATCAACCAGATTCCATAATCCAAAACTCAGGTTTCTGCGCATCGATAAAATCTGTCATTTCGAGTTTCAGTTTGTTCAGATCGAATAATACAATAGCTAACGTTTCAGTTTCATTTTCTTTGAAACAGTGTAGATAATAACCGTTTCCGTTCGTATTGAAAATATCGTAGATTTCCGATCGATCATCTGCCTTCGTAAATATACAACTGACTCATTTACCCACTGGAGACCATCTGTTCATCTATTGAGCAACGAACAACAGACTCACCGAAAAAGATTTCTCTGGACAACACATTGTAATCGAACCTGTTTTTGGTTTTATTCAAATTATATCTGTTAAAAACCAATCGGAAACTTATTTCCGAAGTCTTTGCTTTCACGGGTCTTATTGGTTCAAAATTAATGAAAATAGTGAAATATTGTAAAGCGACAGAAGAAAAGAAAGAGGAAAAAAAGAGAGAAGAAGAAGAATATGTAAGAGGCACTTTCACAGGTAAGTATTCAGTACTTGTTTTTTAATTTTTGAAGTGACATATTGAACATTCAGATGAATCGAATTTCATAACGGAATACTATGAAAGGACGATATTCGAAGTTAAAGTTCTCTATAAAGACGGTCTCGTCATTCCATCAGAATTCAATATTCTACGACTTCCAATGGTACCACTACAAATGTGTTTGAAAATGATGGAACCAAGTGAATTGCGAGCTATTTTCATTTCATAATTCATCATTGTGATGATCCCATCAAATTCAGAATCGACTTCTCTTGGTGCTCGAAGAGAACAAAGGAATGGGCAAAATCAATCAAATCGAAACCTTCCTATTTCAGTTTATGGTTTGGTGAAGGTGCAGAAATAAAATTGAGATTCGAAGAATATCCAGCATTCGAATGGAGATTCGATTTCAATATAAGTTCTAAACTAAACGATGGAGATTTGATTGAAAAAAGAAAGAGGAATGGATTAAAGAAAGAGGGATGGATGGATTTGTTAACGATAAGAAGGACTGAAATTACTGGTCCTCAAGTTACTTATCAGCTGTGGCTCTATGATTATCCAGCAGAAATCGAATTCAAAAAATGGACAGAACAGTTGTGTTATATATTCAATTCACCTGTTAATAACTTTTTATTCGATACAACTACAAGAAGGAATAGAAGATATGAAATGACTGAAACGAAAACTGTTGATTGGTTTTTCAATATTCAATCAAGTATTGAATCGTTTGAAATTAGATTGAAAGAAACAAGTGAAGAAGGCATGAAACAAGTGTTGGATAAACTGAGAACTACGAGAAACATCATATTGGATTTTCCTTCAGTTGATGGTTTTCAACACAGAAACAATACAATGTTCAAAACGGAACACGTAGTAGTCAGAAAAGCGAAATGGATAACAATCGATAATCTACTCGATATGAAAAACTGCCTGACGATTACTCTTTTTGAACATAAACTTTCGGAAGAAGATTTAAATTTATTTATTCAAAAATGGGTTGATGGTCATTTTCCTCATTTGGAGTATTTCCATTTAAAAATTGAAAAAGAGGAGTCTGTTGAATTCAATGCAAGTAATGTTTTGAAGGGAATCGAACATGAATATGAAGATGATGTTTATCGAATGTTCAAAAAGTAAGTCGAAGCAATTTGCTTAAAATGTTCGGGCATTAAACCTGTTTCAGGGGAGAAAAAGGAACTGACCTAATGATTTGGACAAGTGAAGGATGGCATATTTATAGCAAGAACGGATTGAAAGCATCAGTTTTGAATATGGAACAAGATGGTTGTTATAATGTGAATTTCTTCGTCTGGACAGAAGAAAGTATGATCGCGACTGAAGATGATGAACGCTTCATCTGGCCTCAGCTTTTTTAATTTCATCTATTATTAATTAAGTATACTTTTCGTTTCGAATAGACGAAAACCTTTTAAAGATTAACACAAATTTATTGAAAAATAAAATTCAATCAACAAAATAATCACCATCATTATCAATTACATATTTCCAACGATCAACGAGACTCTCTATTCCAAAACTCCAGAATTCCGGTTTCTGCGCATCGAAAAACTTCGAGATTTCGGTTTCCAGTGCTTCTTGATCTTTGAATTCTTTTTCACGTAAATGGGCCTTCAAAACCGGAAACAAATGATATTCGGAAGGAGACAGATCAGGAGAATGAGAAGGAAATGGAAGAACATCCCATCCAAGTGATTTGATTTTCTCTCGAGTATTCTTTGCCACATGAGCACTTGAATTGTTATGAAGAAGTGTAGTTTGTGTTCTTCTCTTTCGTTTCTCTTCGATCGCATTCGCCAACTTTTGAAGTTGAGAAGAGTATTCGAGAGATGTGATGACGGCGTCCGATGGAATCACTTCCCAATACAGAATTCCTTTTGAATCCCACCAACAACAGATTGAAACTTTCTTCACAATTACTTCTTGTTTCGACTGTTTTGTCGGTGGTTCTTCACGAGAATTCCATTTTTTCTGTCCGATATGATTGACGTAGAAAATCGAAAACTCACTTCCAGTGACAATTTGACTGATCAAATCCTTTCGATTTGGACGGGAAAGTAGTGATTGACAGACACTTACTCTTGATGCCAAATGAGAAGAACTATTCGATCCGGGAGGAATCCAACTGGACATCACTTTTCTGTATCCGAGAGAATGAAGCTGACGGGTGATTGTCGATTGACTGACACCGAGTTTCATTGCCAATTCACGTGTCGTTGCACTTGGATTCTTTTCAACGGCATCGATTAGAGCATCATCATTTTGAATCGGCGGTCTTCCAGAACTCGGATGGTTTTCGAATGAAATATCTCCAGACTTGAAACGTTGAAATAGACGAACGACAGTCGAATGAGAGAGAACTTCCTCTTTGAATGCTTCATTGATGCTGTCAGCCGTTTTCGCAGCGCTCTGTCCTCGAAGGAATTCGTAGTAGGCGATGGCTCGAAATTGATTTTTATTCAGAGATGTCATGGTTACTCAATTAAATTGGAAGCGAGTTTATATACCCAACGGATTCGCGATTCTAGAATATTCGAGTAGTTTCGAGTTTTGAGAAACCCGAGAAAAATCTAGAACTTTCTGGAAAAATAACATGATTCGCTCTATTTCGGGAGTAATTTATTTCAAATTATAGCATCTGAAAAAATGATTTTTTCTTCTCCTTTCTGGAATTTACTCGTTGTTTCGAGGAAGCAATTCCAAGTGTTTCACTGAAAGAACGGATTACAATATTATTTAAAACTACAGTAAGAACTTTAGGGGTTACTGTAGCTGTCAACCGCATGTTACGGACTTCAGATTATCGACATTTTCGATTTTTTGCCATTCGACGTTTTTTTTTTCTTTTTCAGTCGGACAAACATATTTTTTCGATATGCAGACCTGTAAAGTAAGTTTTCAAAAAATATTAATAAAATTTTGATCATTTTTTTGATCTTCGCAAAAAAAACTTTCAAACTGAAATTCTCATTAATTCGTAGCGGGAAAAAACGAATCGGCTTTCTTATTTTGATAATTTTCCCCCTGTTTCATTCTCCTTATTCTTCGTATTTTTCAGTTTGCCGTTTACAGATACTAACCTGTAACTCCCTGATTCTGTTCCAATATGAGTGATAAGTCGGGAAGAAGCGACTCCAAATTGTCGGATTCGTCGTCGATCAGCGAGCTTCCGGCCGCCGATCTCAGCATTTTCAGCGGATCTTTCGATGGAGGTAGTTCGTTTTTTTATTTTTTTCATTTAAATTGTTCACTGCTTTCAGGAGTGTTCTCGTCTAATCTTCCACTGTTCGATTTCATGGGAACTGGAAACCAAAACGCTCTGTACTCGCCACATCCATTTGTAAAGTCAAGTGATCCATGCCGTCTGACTGCCATCACTCAGGGAACATCTACTCCTAAACATCCTCTCAATTTGACACCAGCTGACTTTGGATTAGCCGATTTCTCCGTTGGAAGCGAGTCCTTCGCTGATTTCACTGCCAACAACTCATCGTTCGTCGGAAATTTCCAAAGCAATGTTCGCTCAACTCGTCTTCTTCCCTCGTGGGCTGTCGACTCCAGTGGAAACATTCGTGATGATCTCACTCTTCAGGATGTTGTACGCAATGGATCGCTTATCGATTTTGCGATGGATCGGACTGGAGTTAAGTTCTTGGAACGTCATTTCCCATCGGAGCAGGATGACGAAATGCATGGATTATTGTTTGATAAACTCACTGAACAGAGCGCTGTTTTCACCAGTCTCTGCCGTAGTGCAGCTGGTAACTTCATCATTCAAAAGTTCGTTGAGCACGCTTCTTTCGAGGAACAAGACCGTCTTGTCAGCACAATGAGTGAAAATGGACTTATTGAGATGTGTCTCGATAAATTCGCTTGCCGTGTCGTTCAACTCTCCATTCAGGTAATATTTCCATCATCATCATCTCATTATCTCATATCCTTTTTTTTAGAAATTCGACGAATCGATTGCCATGAAACTTGTTCATAAAATCAGTACACTCAACTTTCTTCCATTGTGTACTGATCAATGTGCTATCCATGTTCTTCAGAAAGTCGTCAAGTTGTTGCCAATCAACGCGTGGAGTTTCTTCGTGAAGTTCCTCTGCCGTGATGACAATCTGATGACTGTTTGTCAAGATAAATACGGATGCCGTCTCGTTCAACAGACCATTGACAAGTTGTCTGATAATCCGAAGGTATCTTTTGAATTCTTATTCAACTTTAAACATTATTTCAGCTTCCATGCTTCAACAATCGTCTCCAACTTCTTCATGGTCTCATGACGTCTGTTGCTCGCAATTGCTTCCGTCTTTCTTCAAATGAGTTCGCTAACTATGTTGTACAATATGTCATTAAATCTTCCGGAGTTATGGAAATGTACCGAGACTCGATTATTGAGAAATGCTTGCTTCGTAACATTCTTTCGATGTCTCAAGACAAGTATGCTTCGCACGTCGTCGAAGGTGCTTTCCTCTTCGCTCCACCACACTTGCTCTCTGAAATGATGGACGAAATCTTTGATGGTTACGTAAAGGATCAGGAGACCAATCGTGATGCATTGGACATTCTTCTTTTCCATCAATACGGAAATTATGTCATTCAACAAATGATCTCGATTTGCATTTCAGCTCTTCTTGGAAAAGAGTTAGTTCTCTATGAATAAGTCATCAATTCAATCGTATCATTTCAGAGAACGCAAGATGATGCCAACTGAAATGCGTCTCTATGCCAAATGGTTCGATCGTATCAAGAATCGTGTCAACAGACATGCGAGCCGTCTTGAACGTTTCTCATCTGGAAAAAAGATAATCGAGTCACTTCAGAAGCTGAATGTGCCAATGACAATGACGAACGAGCCAATGCCGTTGTGGGCAATGCCAACTCCACTTATGGATATCACTGCTCAATACATGAATAATCAAAACTTCCAGAAGCATTCGGTCTTCGAAGAGTAATTTTTCTCCCCTTTTGTGCATTGCCCCCCTCGTTTGACACCCTTTTAGATCTTGAACTTATTTTTATTTTATTGCTTTCCTCTCTACTAGCCAGTTGTACTATTAATGATTTTTAAGTGATACTACTCGCCCATTTGTATATTGCCTGAATGAGCGTCACTTGAACTGTTCGGTGCGCCTTCTGGTAATAATAACAGACGTTTCTTGTCCAATATATAGCCTTTTTGCATGTACTTTCCCAATTCTTTTTTTGTTTGCTATAGTGTCATAATAAAGACTATTATAGCATGAAAATTGTCTTTTCTTTTCAAGAATGCAGCTGAAGTGCACGATCCAAAACTAATCTTTCCCTCCCAAAAATGGTTTTCATTTCGGTATTGATGAAGATTTCATCTATGAACAGCAGTTTTCAACACAGAAAAGAACGACTTATCAGAACGATTGTAGTTTTCGAACGAGAATTTACTTTGTTAATCGCTTCCGAAAAGAAACTATCTTCTGAACTCATCCGATTTGATATTTATCCAAACATTTTTTCGTTCGACAAAAAACATTTTGCTGCAGATGAATGAAAAAAAGTAAAAAATATATTAGAAATTTATGTTGAGACTGAATAGAAACAAAGTGAAAGATCGATGATAATGAATTGTACACAAAAAGGAACAAGCATATTTCCCACATATTAAAAAGATAACGAATGCAGAGTTAGAGTAGGATGCAGGATTAAGTACAGGAAATTAATTATAGAAAGAGAGAGAAAAAAAGAGATTAGAATAGAGAAGTGAAGCAAAAAAGGCAGGATAAGGCAACACTCGAGATAGAGATCGGATCAGAAACAGAAGTGAACTAAGCGGGAATTCGACTAGAAAGCACGTGAAAAGGATATGAACAGAATTAAATGCACTAATATATAGACGTTCTCAAATGACACTCGTCTCATCAAGTTCTGGTTGTTGCGGAAGATATCGGCGGACCGGAACTTGTGGTGGAGCCATTGATATTCGTCGTGTTGAGTATGTCTCATCGCCTGACATCGAGTATTCACGATTCGATGTGGATCCCATTGCAGAGAACTGGAAAACACAGGTTTAGGAATTTAGTCTTTTGTAAAGCATTTACCTCTGGCATTTTTGGAATGTCGATATTCTCTTGTGGTAATCCATAATCTGGGGATAGTCCGGCGGTTACTAGCATGTCGAATACTTCTCGGAAACCATTCGAACGTGCATAGAAGAGACACGATCGTCCATTGTTGTCCAATATCCGCGGATCGGCATTATGCTGAAATGAAATGAATAATTTAAACATTAACCCATTTTTCTACTTACCCAAATTAGCAATTGAGCCAATTCAACACTTCCAATACTGGCAGCCAAATGAAGAACTGTTCTACCATCTTTTGTTGTCGTATTGATCTCATCGACACTCATTCCATTAGCCAAGAGTACATTAAGAGACATCATATCACGAGCCAAAACTGAAGAAATCAACTGAGAAGTAACTGGTTCCCCAGACGGAATAGGCTTCAGGAACGCCTTCTGAACGTATTTCCTGTCGATGAATCGTTCTTTTTCTTCTCGAGAACATTCTGATGTCGGTTTCTTTTCATTCTTCAAGTTGTATTCCCACATTTCATTCGCTCTATCGTTTCCAATCGCCTGCATCACTGCTAAATGCTCCACAGGCCACTGATCGAGTTCCAGACCTCTCACTTTAGAGATGTGTGATCCCAAATTACGATGAATTCCAGAACATTCAATGCAAATGACTATTCCGAGATTGATGGATGCCCATTCAGCTGCTACATTTCCGCAATCTGCACAGATTCCGTTACCAGGAATTGAGCGTAATGCAGCAATATCTGGACGATCAGCCACTGCACGATTGTTCGTTTTGGCATTGGCCACTTCTTTTCCGAGAGACTTTTCAATTTCTCCTCCAATCGCTTGAATCCATTCATCTCTTTCTTCCAACGATCCAGCACAGAATTCCCATCGCATCAAACAGTTGTTAATTACTTCGAAGCACTCGTCTTCTTCGTCGTTATGCTTTGAGTTCGCACCAGCTTTTCTTGATTCTCTCTTCTTTTTTCCTCCAGCAACAGTTTGTGGCATAGCAGGAGGAGAGAACTGCTGCCTCTGATTTTCTTTGATGGCATCATCTGAAGCACCTCCTGAGGTTCCGTCTCCTGAATTTGCTCCAACACCGACATCACTTCTTCGTGGTTCATAACTTTTGAGTGTGGGGGTTCCGCTTCCGTCCGTAGATGATCCGGTGGCATTAGTAACTCGATGAGAATGAAGTGGATGAAGTCTTCCAGTTATTCGGATTGTAGCTAACTTCAAATCCATTTCTTTGCCTTGTGCTGTTTTATCCATATATTCTTTTAGATTCGTGTGATACGTGAGTCGTCCATCACTATACAAACAAACATATTTCTTCTTCCATTCTCTGAAACAATTAGGGGATACTATATTACAACGAGTAATGCTTCTCTTACCGATTCAGAGCAGATTTAGAACTTTTCTTGTAGAGGTTTCCTTGTTTTATAGGAATAGCACGGCCAATTCCAAGATTTAGAGATTCAATCATTTTTGATTTTTCGTCTTGAGGATCTTTTTGTCTCTGAAAGAAGGAGAAGATGAATTTTCTTCTAGTTATAACTCACAAATATATTCGAAATTCGTCTATTTTTACGTTGAGTGTTCGGAGTTGAAGAAGGTGTCGGTAGATGAGAAGTCGATGCAGATACTTGATTTGCACCACTGTGATGATTGAGAGGTGTGCCTATTGATGACATCGAATCAATTAGATATGAGTTAACAGCAGGTGTGTCTGAATCCAGGAGAGCAGCTGATGATCTTGAATAACATCCGTTCGCAATTGAGTGCACCGACTTTTGACTAGCAGATGGAGAGACACCAGCAGCCATTCGATTTCCATATGGAGCACCGAGCATAGCTGACATGGATCGTTCACTTGCAGTTCTTGATGATGGTGGTTGTTCACGATGATGTACAGTATTCCGACGAGTAGAGTTAGTAGGGAATGACGGACGCATGTTCGACGGCATTGCAAATGAATTCGAACTGATGAAACGCGGATCCTGGTAGTCCTTCCGTCCACACTCCGAGTGTGTCGGGGTTGGTGTTCTGGCTTGTGAAGTGGCGGCGCTGCCCACTTGTGATCGTATTCGACTTTGAATCACTTTGCAACAGGCTGAAAGAAATTCAAATGATTTATGAGAAAATGAGAGTGTGAAGGTTTTTTCGAATGGAAACGATAAGATCTTTTATATTCCTGTGTCGAAATTCAGGGTCAGATACTTGAATTAATTGAGATAAGATAAGAGCTAAAAAACGAGAAGTGTTCGACGAGAATGTGACCTACGTCGAATGAGATTCTCCAAGGAAGTGTTCATAGTCTTCATAAACCTCTGACCGTTTATTTGCCTTTCTAGACTAAACTACTTGGAAGAGTTAGAGAGAGTTGGAAGAATTGAAAGGACAGAAGAGTAGCTTGACTCCCACGGGGATTCCAGTGGCTAGCGTCTTCACAGGAATACTTGACAGAAAGCGAAAATGTGGCTGAATGAAGAAGCAGGCATGAAGAAGAAGAAGAAGAGGAGAGCGGGTGAAAAAGAAGTGGTTAGTTATGAAGAGGTGGGTGGCAACGCAACGAGGATGTGATATTCGCACGAACAATTATGGTAGATTGACACGCTTCTCTGAATTCTTTGGTGTAGACGCTAGGCGAGGCGAATGGTTGGAGAAAGCATCGGAAAGCAGCGTGTTCAATTTTATTTTATGTTTACTCTATTTCACGGAGATGCGCGTGCGCCACGGTCAGATGCGGGTCAGATGCGGATGGCGCAGCTGCGAGTTGTGCTGGTTTCTTGACACGTGCCACTCTATATATTCCTGAATTGCAACGAACTGAGAAAATAATGGATCTTTGTATCTGTTTCCGGGAATAGTGGAAAAACAGGATAACGAAAACCAGAACACTTGACTAGATAATGTTTTTTTCACAATCCCGAAATAATGTCTATTAAATGGAAACTACTATGAAGAAATACACTGAAATTTTTAATGAATGAGCGAAAGATATGAGGAGATTTATCTGAACTGCAAGCAAGTAAAGTGCTCGCTGAACAAGCAAGGAACATCCGAAAGGATCGTCACCGACTCCGAACTTTACTCGGTTCGACAAAAATCGGCAATTGAGGCACTGTTTGCTTACGTCGAGGCGCTCGCACATTGCTGTTTACATCTCGTGTTCAACTCAAAAACTCAACACAGCCCACATACATATATACACACACAAAACACTTTATAATAATTTTCTTAAAGTCAAGATTCGAATGGATTTCCCGTTTTCAACTTTGCCGCCGAAAAATAAATACATGGGAGGGAGTTTAGTTGAGAAGTTTATCGGACCGAACCTCAATGAATATACTTCTAATGAATCATCAAATCGTTTCAAATACTTTTCCACGAGCAAACGTTTGAACGATATATTTGATTGTTCGTCTTCAAACAAGTTTCTCTCACAGATACCAGGTAGGACCATTGCAAAATTGACTTTTACGTCTTCTCAGCATGTCCTCACCTGCTATTGTAATCTTATCTTACGTCATAATAAAACCCCGGGTAGACATAAACCATTATTACGTGGCACGTGTCGTAAATCTAATGGCGCAACCTTCACTCCGACACTCAAGTGCTACCATAATGAATAGCTGAGAGCACTGTGACGTGACTGGGATGTAGACTTTAGTAGTCAAAAAAAAAGGTCAATTTTGACTCACAGTGTTCTATTAATATTGAACGGAAACAGTGGGGAAAAGGAAGAAATGAGTGGAAGGAAAATAGATAACAATGTTTGACTAGAATCAAAAAGCAGAATAGAAAAAGACTACTCACCTTCTTTGAACACTCTTTCGACGTTTGTTCCATATGTACTCGATGTCTCAAAATATGAACATCGTTTCATTTGTGCAGCCAACTGTCGTCCTTCGTCTTCTGTGATGACTCGTGCTCGTTTTTCTGAGATGTGATCCTGAAATGAATCTATTATGTTCTATCCGTTTGAAGACCATAAGAAGACTCTGACGTTTCTGTGGTCAACCTATACTGTCTAATCCTATGAAGACAGGGTTTCGTAACAAGTAACAGACTGCTCAGATTACCACCTCATCCTCAACGGTTTTAGATTTTATCCTACCCTAATTTGTCCATCATACAAAGCTGACATCCGGCACATCACCGTATGTCACAAGATAATTCTGACGACCATATTGGAGTAAGAAACTCACCTTTGTTCCGACTATTATTAATGGTAAATCGCTGATGTTTCGGAATTTACTCATTTCGTGAGCAAGTGGCATAATACTGTCGTAACTTTGAAATGAGCAAACGTTGAAAACAAAAACAACAGCGTCAACCCATTGGCAGAATTGAATATCAAGATGTTGTTGTCCTTCGTCGCGAATGAGTAACAAGTGACTTTGTCCTTCTATTACCACTTCTTTCTTGAATCGACCACCTAAATGGTTATCAATCAGAAAAGATAAGATTATTTGTTATGACCAACCTTCTGGGCTCTCGTCCGGAGTGTAAGTTCCAGTTAGATATCGATGCACGAGTGCTGTCTTCCCCGATTGTGATGTTCCTACGATTCCCTGTAAAGTACAATAATAAGTAAGCAGACTGAATACTGTTTTGCACCACCCAGCTGCCAACAAGTTAATAATAAAACATGAAACTAACAATTTTGCACTCGGAGGACTCAGAAATGAAACTCGAAGTAGAAGGTCCGAAACCCCTATACCAACTTAGAAAGTCAGTGATAAAATCAATAGCAACAGTCATACTTTGAGAACAACTGCCGATAATGTTCCACTACAACGGAGCAATAACGTCTTCCTTAGGCTGACTCCGCCCTTCCGCGCACCTGCCGTACCGCCTGTTGTAAAGTTGTCACCCTAGAGAATCGGACGGTGTTGCGAATGCGAATGCGCAATATTAATTTAGGTAGCAGACCAGAAAACAAGTAGAGCAAGAGTAAAAAAATGAGAACGAGATGATAGCTTCAATTAGAGCATTTGTTCTGAAGAAGATAGATCAGAAGATCACGGCTACAATGAAACAAAGAGATGAAAGACAGATGTTGTTTGGGAATACCTTTCCAAATCTATTTTGTTTGCGCACTCTATTTGGATGGGTCCCGAACCCAGCGGGGTCCTTTTTCTCAGCTAAGAGACCAATGATCACTCTTTTTCAAGGGACGGCACGGTAGAAAGGATTCTACTTCAATAAAATTAAGTGAGCTATTCTGGGTATTTTAGTTTATAAAAATTCACTAAAAAGGAGGGGAATCTATTATATATTCCCTCTAATTTTTCATACTAATTATTTTTTTATACGAGATTTCCTTTTTTTTACTAGATTTTCATATAAGACTCCGATAACGGACAGGTGCTCTCGTTCGCTCCAGTTTCCTGTATTTAATGAAGAAACAAAGGAGGAGACACTGCAGATTTGAATTTTTGGGTATCGTAAACAATGTGTACCCGAGAGTACATTAGGATGTGACATAAAAGAGATACTCAATTGAGGTAATGTGTCGGATGAAATGAGGTAGAATCAAAGAGAACCGAACACACTGAGTGAGAGGAAATCCGACATTTTTGGGGGTGTCTGGCGGAAAGGAAGAATACGCAATGGCTCTTTGAAAATAGCCGCCTCAATTAGCATTTTGAAGAACTTGGGACATTCCCTATGTTAACCAAAATAATATGAAGTGATGTAGAACCTCTAAACATGTATATGAATAATACAATTTGTTTCTTAAGCAGGTGTTCCTAATAACTAGTTGTATCCACCCTCTTCAACATATCTTAGAACAAAGAATACATCTGCTGGACCACGTAATAGAGATTTTCTTGTTTCAAATCCACGATTAGACCAAAATGTTTCTAAAAAATATAGGAAGAGAGTACGTTACAATAATCTCTCACATCTTATCCTCCATCTTTCCAATTTGTCATTACCCTAGGGGCTGCTCAAAGAATCCGAAATGACCTTGGAACGCGCACCTCTCACTTACATGATATCATCTTAGGATAATACTCATAATTGAACACCCACGCATTTCTGCGATCTGGACGTAAATCTCAAAGTATGAATACGTTCTCCATGTTCTACGATTGCATAATAAAAACCATCTGGTGACCCCACCCTTTCGCAAAGCTAAGAAGGCAACAGATGGAGATATTCGAAGCCTTCTTTTAATCGAGCACCGCCAAGAAAAAAGTTCCTTCTGGTATACAGTTCGCATTTTTCTATATCATATGTTGGCAATTGGGTTAATGCGACCGATTAGTTCGAAAAAAAACTAACCAGTTTCATTTCGCTGATGGACCTGCTCAATGTCCATTCGTGTGAATTTACAAATGCATCTGAAAAAATCAATTTAATGAAAGCAATTATTACTGAAACTTTTATTTTTTTTGAATGCTCTTTCTTTCTGATGAGAAACATTTCTTAGACTCACCGCTGCGATAACTAGGACTTCTGAATATTTTATTGTTTCCATTTCCCATCATAATTCTACGATATCCTCCCATGTAAACAGGAGGGGGCAGAGCTGACATGATTGAATCTTTAGCTCGTCGTGCACTAGCAATGGAAGATGCTGGATATATAACATAGGATGGTACAGGTACAACATCATCATAGTCAGTGGTGGTGTATGATGATGAAGATGTCATGGCATCATCTGAATATCCTATCGAAGTGCACGTCATAATTCTTCTAGGAGGCAATGGAAGAGGTGGAGGAGGTATATATCTATGCCGAGATAGAGATCCAGATTCTCGACGTCGGCTTCGTTCAGGTTTCTCCGATCGGAACGAAACTGATGATAAGCTTCGAGTCGTCACAGTAACATTCGAATTTTCTTTATCTTTTCGCGATGAATGACGATTTTTTGAAAATAATAGATCCCTCCATCGTTTCTTTTTTCTTTTATCCTCTCCAGGTAATGAATCATTTGCATTAACATCAAAAGTTTCTTCAAACTCTGTTGGATCGTTGATTGTTGTGTTTGCGTTCCCCCTCCATTCATTCTTTCCATAATACATTCTACTCTTGGATGTTGGCGCTATATAGGGCTCTTGCCGAGAGCTTCCAAAGTTACTATTACTACTAGCCATTGTGGGAGGATGGGAAGTACTCGGACCCACGTTCATGATATCGTAGAAGTCGTAGTTCCGTATCAACGGCATTTTCAAAGTCTTGTGAGGATCGATAAGAATAGAGGAAGTATGATAGGCGAATCGAAAACAATCAGACGTTTATCATTCAGTATTTTTGATTGAGCTCTGGAAGTGCGCATTTTGTGAAAAATAAGAGATAGAAAGGGAGGGAGGGAGAGAGAGAGAGAGAGAGAGAGAGAGAGAGAGAGAGAGAGAGAGAGAGAGAGAGAGAGAGGCTAGCAGAAAGGAATTGGCTTTGTGTAGAATAGTAAAAACGGTTTAAGTGATTTAATTGAGAATAAATAGAAATAAATAATAAAAGTTTCTAAGTTTATCATAGAATTGATTATCGATAAAAGCAAACAAATGTGGTCGAGTCGATCAAAAGGGAGAAACTTGAAAAACGTGAACAGTTTTCGGAAGTGTCATTTCTGGCGACTGAAGAGTGCCTACGATGTGTGTTCGATTGACAGAGTAGGTGCCGAAATGTGCTGACGGAGAAACAAATCGTAATGCAACTGACCTAACATTGAAAAAGCGGGCGCCGCCGAAAACGGCGGAGAAAATGAAGACGTCGTTGCAGAAAGAATGGCTTCGTCTTCAATAGTGCCCGTTCGCATTTTCTTTGCTTTTTTCTTACAATGAACAAAACCAAACAACGGATCATGTCGGTGTGAGACAGAATAAAAGAAAGAGAGAGAGAGGGCAATTGAGTGAAATGCGCGAGGAGCGATTCAGCCTCATTAAAGAGAGTTAATGGATTCTTTTCGATACACTTAGATCAACGGTGAAGGTAGCAAAGGATATTGATCACAACAAGAAAAAGATGATAAAAATACATACTCATGATAAAAAACTTCTCATGTTTTTCTCCTGAGATCCAAGTATATATTAATAAAAGAAACTCATTCTATATCGTCAGTGAATCTCTCGATCTTGAAAACATATCATAAAAGAACTAGTGGAGAGGCTTGAGTGGGTGGAAAAATGAAGAATAAGAACAACCGTTAGAGACGGCGGCCGACTGATTTATGACAAATCGTTCGAGACGTAACCAATATGATTGGCAAATCGTCATGTTTCTGCTAACACTAGTAGTATCGCCAATCGAAAATACATCTATCATCCATCATATTGCGAAGGCTCCAAGGCCATATTCGGAAGATAGAAAGGCTCGGGAAGACGAAGAAACAGTAAACCAAAAATGTGAATGCGAACAACAAATTTGTAAAAAAAATTCGACCTTGTTGATCGCGTAAGAATAACAAGTGGGTTGGAGATGGTATGGTGTGCTGAAGGAGGGCACTGAATGTGAAATTAATTGAATAAAAAGCAGAAGATGAGGCAAAGAAAACCAAAGTATAGGGGCGGACGTATCGAGGACGCCAATAATAGAAAATGGGAATATGGAGAGACGAATTTCTGTTTGGTGTAAAGTTGTGAAAGACTAACGGAGGAACTATGCGTGGAAGGGCGAAATAGAGTTAAGGATCGAATAAAACTGATACTTGAAAAATAATATTTCGTGAGACTTTTTTTGATTTGTGCGAGCCAAAACGTTGGTTTCACTTTCTTTATTATCAGAAATGACTATTGACTCGAAATGGCGATTTTCGTAAGACTGAAGAAATAAAAGAAATAAAACTCGTTTCAAGAGATAGGAGCAGCCTTTTCGTGAAAAAGGAAACGGCGGTCGGAAATAATGAAGGCGTGAAAAAGCGAAGTTTAGAATTCCCAGAAGAGCATTGGAACTAGCAAAGTTTATGATGCGAAAATGGTGTCAGTCACTTCGCAAATGAGAAATTACTGAAGGAAAAATGGAACTGTTTTGTGAGTTGTTGAGAGAATGTGCTCAATCACAAGGGACGAGTGTTGAGAAGAACGGTAAAATTAGGCTAATCGGATTACTGTGTATGTACTGCTATCGCGAAAAAAAGACGACGAAAAACAGAATAATGCACACATCATACACGGAAGAAGTCGTTAATATGATAAAGTGAATATTGATTTGGAAACTACAAACGTAAAATAAATGGAATGCGTCGTTCGTTTTTTACCGAGTTTTGTAAACAACTTTCTCGACTCCTATTGTCCAATATTTGCGTTATTCATTATTTTACGGCTAACAAATCCTCGGGATGTTCGACAAGCAAGAATTGGAAGAAAATGAAGAATAAAGGATAGAATGAGCAAAAAGTGACACGTTGGTTGACAGGTTTCTGCGGTTTTCACCTTGTTCAAAGCAACTGACAGATACGAAAACACTCTGAATTGAAGTAATCATTCCAAGTAACTGATTGAACTAAATCTTGATATCTTAAGATATTTGTCAATTGAGAAGCTTTAGGAAAAATGTCTAAGAAGAACTTCATCGTAGTTGACTTCAATGACCTTCCTAATGTCCTTTGAGAAGTGCCGACAAAAAAGAGGAATAGTGATGCAAAGAACACTTATATAGGTAAAAGAAAGCTATATTTGATTCGGTAATTACACAGAAAACAGAGAACAATATATTCTTTTCGTTTTTTTATCATTTTTTGTACAAATGGAAGAAACAGAAAAATAAAGAAAGAAATGATTTGAAGGAGAATAAAGAGAGACGAGACGGTGGCTAAGAGGAGAACACTTCGTGAAAACCCCGAAGAGAGGTCGGAAACGATACGCGAAAATAAGACAAATAAGGGAAAAGCCGGTGGGAAGAGTCGGCGGCGAAAGAAGCTTAGACATACGGAAAACATAAGAATGGAAAGAATTACTGTTTCAAGATGGGCAGAAAAGGCTAAACAAGATGTGCATTTAAATAAGTTCAATCCGTTTTTATTCAGGTAAAACCACAACGCCTGTTTGTTCTTATCGGAAAATATTGGCCGAGATTTTTGTGAAGGCCGAAATTGGACACCTAGGATCGCAATCCGAATCCATCGACTACTGAGAAGAGGAGAGAAAAAAGTTGTCTCAATGCAGCAGCATCTTACGACCTTTCGTTTGACGGATCAAATAACACCAGTCAGTGTCAATGTTCCGGTCAAACTACGATGCGTTTCGTTCAGAACAGAGAGCTTAAAATAAAGCATGAGCTCAACACAGAATCAAATGAGACGTTAGGGATAGAAAAAAAAAACATCGTTGACCATATGGCTTCACGTTCTATTCTTTATATTCAAGTGCGTTAATTCTCGCTTCACTCAAATGGGCATCTTGTGGCTCCACTTAAGGCTTCCGATGGCGTTTGCTATGGCCTAGAACCTATTGATACTATTCTTGACTTCTTGAGACTACTCAAACAGAAGTCGGCAATTTTCAAATGATTTGATCGTGGGAACAGATGAAACTGAGTAGAACTCTGTACTTTCGTGTGCAGTATCAACAAATAAGATCTAATCGGCACCCAAAAACGATGGTTGAGCAAACAACTTTTTAAAAAATATTGGTTGATTTCGAGAACGATAGAAAAATGAAGGATTAATAAAAATATAATCTGATTCTGTGACAAACTGATGTACGAATATGAGGAGAACATCAGCAATAGATGAATCTATGAATAGGATCTCGATGTTTTGTCGGGTGAGTGTCAAAGGAAAGAAAAACAGCTGTTCAAGGATGTATGGCTCAAAATTACGCAACGAGTCACTGAATACGGTCGGCATTGTATTTGAAATTTATATTTCACTGGTTCCGGTGGGTGCACGAGCAGATTATTCGATCGGTCGGCCATATGCAGCGGTGCACTTAAAAGATTACTAGGGCGGTCAAACAGAATAGTGTGTTGCAACTTTGTGAGACTGTATTCAAAAACAATGCAAATACGAGAACTGAACTGGATTAAATCGGATAACCAGATGGTAAGTATCAATCGAGAATAATACGATGATCGACACTTGTATGAAAAAGAACACACTAATTAGAAACTTTCGATATTATATTCGACTTAATCCTAGTTGTTTTCTTAAGAATGGCTAATGGGTAATATAGAGCTTAGTTAACTTGAAATTTTAAAGCATTTGGTGAAGTTATAACTTTCAAGTGTGACAACAAGCCCTGTTGACGAAGAAAATAAAAGCAGCAAAGAAGGCGGAGCGAATTGATGAAGAGAAGACCCACTGGATTGCGTGAAGCAGCAATGAGAGTGAAAGATGGGTTCCCGACCGAAATGCCATCCAATTTTTTATTCAAATAAAAAAGAGAGGAGAAAACGAGCATTGAGCAGAGGGTATCGAATAAGAGGAGATGAGGGAGACAGGGAGAGAGCATGCATGACTTTTTTCATTGAAGAGCGACAGTGAACGCATGTCGTTGAAAATTGAGAAATGTAGAAATGACAAAAACTAGCAAAAAAATAAGAAGAGATTACATTTTCAAGAAATCGTTTGCCATCAATAGATGACTGGAGTGTTTAAACAGAAAGCTCAGAATTTGATGAAATTTTAAGAAACTAAATGTAGCTGAAGGATGTATTTCATAATTTTAGAGTGCCTATTGGAAAACTCGGCATGTTCTGAGGATATGAAGAAACATTTGCGTCGCGATCATCTTCATGATCATTCAGTGCATTGAAATGAAAGAATTGCAGAGAACGTCAGTTATTAGCAAGTCACTTGAAGCACAATACTGAATACCTGTGAAGTACAACTAAGAAAGAAGTCATCTACAATTAGAGGCAGAAGGGATGCAGAAGGGAGGCAAAAAGGAAGACATTGGTTGACAGTTTTTGGAAATTTCTTGGAAACGCGAGTACAATTAGCGAGTGAAAAAGTGCCCCGCATGAATAGCTACGCTCTTATTAAGGAGAATATGATGTCGGAGGTAGATTGTAATTGGCTTCAATTTTCCTTGCGTCGAATTGGGGATAAGTTTTTGATCTTCCAAAATGCGAAAAATAGCATGAAAACCCAATAGTGATGGAATAATGAAAACAATTAAGAGCACGTTGCATTGTATATTTTAAATAGACATTAGTGTATTGATTTTGACCCATCAATAAGAAAGAGCATTCAGTTTTTTGAATGATAAAACAACATACCTTCTACTGAAACTATTTGTTCCCGAATTTGTTCGCTTAGCGAGTGACATCCTTCTGGAAGTAGGTTGAGTAGATCGTAAATCTGAAATTCATTCAATAGTTTTAAGTATTCATTTGAACACTTGTCGCCAGACCTTTTTCTGCCCGAATATCTCGATATGATTAATTTCATCTAAAGTTTATTTTAGAACTCGCCGAAATGTAATATTTACTTTTCAAGAATTTCTTTCTAAAAAGAGGGAGATGCAGCATAGGGGTTGGTCTGACAGCAAGTATGTGGTGTAATTTTTAAATTAATGCTCACTTGGGGAAAGTCTAACTCGCGAAATAGAGTGCTAGTCATTTTCGAATTTATGTTCGAGCTAGAACGTCGAAGAAAAAAGAAAATACATACAACGGCAGGGCAGAAAAAACAATGTGTTTGAATGTGCGAACGATTTGAAAAACGAACAGAGTACTGTTGTATTAGTTAAAGTAAAGAGACGCAGAGAAGGGAGACGGGTGGACTGTCGCATGCGTTAAATTAGAAGACAATGAACACTAATATAGCACATTCATTTGCGAGTTTGTCCTGCTTTGAAGTACGATATTTAGGCGACGAGAAACTCCATGAAGGAAAGCGCGATAAAGCTGAGTATCAGAAGATGATACACCAGAGTACGAAAGAAAATTATTCGAGCGGTTCGAATATACAAATCTTAAAGACGTTCGTGTTTGGATTCTATTTCCTTTAGTTTTTTAATGAATAAAATTATGCGGAGGCTCAAGAAAGTTCAAGGTGAAAAATGTTAATCCGAACCTGATAAATACACGGATGCACACTTTCGAATCTTTGAATTTCAGATCTTATTTGTTCAGAATGAAGAGTATTGTTTCCGCCTGTTAGTGGGTGCCGTGACATTTCACTGAAATTCAGCTTATTTTTCTTCTAATATTCAAGATTTTTTTCTTACGTTATTCTACAACAAATTCCTTATCGTAAAACTGATTTCCATTACGCGGACTTCGGTTAGCTACACGTCGGAGCTATTCGGCTTCGTCGGGAGCACCTTCTGATGAGAAACTCTGCAAGAAAAAAAGAGAGAAATTAGAGACATACCACACGATAAAGCAATGAAAAATAGTTCTTTGTGGCGCGTTAACGAGGACAAGACACATGGTTGGAAGGAATAGAAGGGAGAGTAAAGAGACACACGTTTCGAATTTAAAACAGAAATATCGGAGGTAGACGAAAGGAGTTTAGGGAAGAGAGTAAAGAAGACAAATGCGTGGAGTTTGTCAATTGACATGCCATCGAATTCATATGAAAGTGCAAGATGTTCAGTATTTGAATTATAACTGAAACTATGGCTTCGGAGAGTTGATAAGAAAGGATGTATATGTTGACAATGGTCAAGTTTATGGATTTTTCGCGACTGTATTCTCAATTCACTTTCATCGCAATATCATATTTGGGACAATGCCAATATTCTCATATATTTCTCTCTTTCACTCTTTTTGTTCTTCTTCTTCTCTTTCCTACGCCCTACACCTAGTCATTTCAACATATACATAATAAAGACGCGCTGTTTTCCTCGCAACATGGAGAAAGTGGAGATAATGTCATTAAAAAAGTTTCGATTCGCGCTTTTCTTGTACATCAACCACGCGGACTCTACGGAAAAGAAGATTGAAATCTAAAATGGAAAGGAAAGGCAATTTTACAAGAACAAGAAACGGCGCAAAGACCAACAAATCGTACAAAGTTTTCGGAAAATTGAAATTGGGTTGCGCCAATTGATTCTAACTGTATAGAAAAAAGGCGCTGAGCAAACAGTCAAGTTACAAAACCTCATAGGAAACAACGACGATAATTTTAATTAAAATTTGGACAAGAAATAAAATAAAAAGAAAGAAAATAATATGAATTCTATATGGAAGCTTTGAAAATGGATGGTTTTACATATTATATATAGTTATTAGTAAATGTTTATTTGATTTATGTTTAATTTTTTCGCAGTTGAAGTTTAGCGTTTTTAATTCAAGAACTGTAAAATTGATGAAAACCTCTGATAATTTTAAAATATAGGAAACCATTTGAATTAGACAACAAAGATTTAATGAGAAACACGGGGAGATTGGTTAAACAGTTTGAAGCGGATAGCGGTGGCCTCAAGCCGGCCCCCCAGAACGTCTCACAAGCATACGGAGTGAAGCGTCAGGATAGCGAAATAGTACAGCAGTGGGCAGAGACGCAGCGAGGGCAGCAATCGATGCGCGTGAAATTAGAGAGACGCAGAGTGAGTGAATGCAGCTGCGACTCTTTGCCATGAACCTACACCAGCAGTCCTTGTATGGCAATGTATAGAGAAGGTCCGTTAGTCTACTTAGATAATGAAATGACGCAGTGCGGCCATTGTTTGCAGTCTCTTGTCTTGCGACTCCGCAAACAGTTTGTGAACATAAGGTGCAACTGGACCATATTATTTGAATTAAAAACCGAATCATAATCCTTATTGCGTGTGCCATCTTCTCGTGGAGAACACATCAATCAACAATTTCTCTCATTTCTTTTAGACGAGATGCAGGTGGTCAATCGAGCATAGTGGGATGTCTCTAGATTTATGAGGGGGATACATACATTTGACTACTTTTCATTTTTTATGGAAGCGAATAACAAGAACAGACAACAATGAAGCTTAATAATAGAAAAAAAGTAGAAGAAACAACAAAAAAACAGTGAAAATGAATCAAATAATTCCCCAAATTTCTTCTAGTCCACTTGTCACTTTGGCACAAGTTAGTGCTGCACTCAACGGATAATTGCTAATTTTTGTTTCTGAGTCAGTGTAATCGACGACAATCTGAGAATTAAATTTATGACACTGTTGTAATGATAGAGTTAAAATACCTTTCCTCTTGCGATTCCTCCAATAACGAGTACTAGAGGTTCATCAGTTTCAGGTGAGACAAGTTTATTGGCCATTGTCAATTCAGGAACATTGAAAGACATAAGCATTTTTCGAGACCCAACTGGAATATGATTTGAAACTGGGTTTTTGATGACCGACATTAGTTTTTGTGTAGTTTCTGCGGCACGAATAGAGAGTTTGTGTAGAAGCTGGACTGAAATTCAAAAACTGAATAGCTGACTATCTAATAATCAAACCATACCCATCAATCCACAAAACCGATCGAATGTTCTCGGAATTCTGCACTGAGGTGAAACATCGACGAGTACATTTTTCGTGGTTCGGAAGAACACACGAAGCTTTCCAGCTCTGTTCAGTGGACTGTCGAGAAGATTAAGAAGGCATTGGTGCAAAATATCCGGACGATAGTCAGCCGGATCTTTCTTTTGCTTCCGAAGGAAGTTTGCATGTTTATCACTGCTCAGAATGACATATTCTCCTCCAACCTTAGCTGTTTCCAGACTGCAGCCTTCAAGAACTACGTAAAGGATTTTCTTCTCTTCTAAATGTGCATCCGTTTTCATGCGTTTTGCATTCGGTGGAGCAACACTATCATATTCATGAGACATCCTGAACAAGAATTCATATGATAGAATAAAGATTTCAGTTCGGTATAAAATAGCGTATGATAACGACAAAGAATAAGACAACATCAAAATCAGAATTACTTGATTAGTTTTATTGTACAAAAACGAACAAATTTGCGATTTCGAAAAAAACCTCCTTAAGTATTTAGTTGATTTGAATCGAATAAAAAAAATGAAGAGAATATTCATTTCAAAACTGTCTCGAAGAAATCACATACTACACTCGGTAACTGAAGTTTCTGAATTGAATCTTTCACAATTTTGTCATTTATGCTCAGCCACACTTTTCTGAAAACATTACACATTGAAAACTTTAAAAATAACAGCAGAGCAACCTGAACGAGGTATTTGTTACGTTGGCACTCTCATCTGCTCTTAGAAGTCCCATTTTGACAAGATGATCTAGTTCACGGAACACATAAATGTCACTGATAACATCAAGAGATGTGTAGACCGTGTGAACAAGTTTCTTGAACTCTGGAAACTTTATTTTCTGTGGATCTTGGTGAAAAGTCGTTTTTATAAGAATTTGTTGAATAGTTTACCTAGAAAAACTGTTCTATATGTAATTCTCGGAGTAATCAATGGTCCGTCGGAGCTTTTGTTCTGTAGAAGTCGCCATACGCATAGAAAAACGCACTGAGCTCTCAACGTTTGATCTGAAGAATACAGTTTTGTTTCATTTTCTGAAATGGTGTACCATTCAGCAACAGGATTTCCCCGCTGAACGATGGATTTGCACGATCTATGATTATTTTTATCTCTCTTTGAATTTCATCAGTGTTCCAAATAGTTTCGTCATTGAAATAGTATCCGAAAAGCATAAGAAGTTGTGCAGCAATTTGTTTCAGCGTAACGAAAGGTTTTAACTGCAATGATTAAAATAGAAATAATGTTTTCATTTATTTTATCGGCTCACTTCAAAAAAAGGTTTCAACCATTTTTTGTATTCCAAGTTAGAAATAAATTCTTTGTAGGGGTCGTCTTCTTCTGGAATAAAATCGCGTTATTATACTAATCCAACTTATTTTATAGACTGTGTCAAAATTACCACATGCTGATCCTGGTGGAATCAAAAGTTGAGTCATTGCCGAACAGTATTCTTCATAATTGAATGTCGACTTGAACGATACTTGGACTTTAGGTATGCGGGATGTAGCCTGCTTTTGGAGGTTTTGGGCGAAATCCTGTCTTGACACTGAGAAAAAAACGAGCCAAGAATGATCTGTTGCCTTATCGACCATTGTGTATAGAAACTTTTGCTGTTGTGGAGAGAGTAACTTGTCGGCATCACGAACCAAAAACACAGAATATCCATCATTCTCTTCTTTCGCTAAATTATGTTGGTAAGTAGGATCAGCAGCAACAAATCCAGCTTTGATAACACGCAGGTTTTTATGGTATTTGTGAAGTACTTTTCTGAGAACGCTCTCTCGTCCACTGTTTCGTTTTCCTGGAAAATGCAGGTAAAGCAAGTGAAAAACGGAGTTATTACCTTCTAGCAGACAACATTTCCCGTCTTTTGATCGGAGAAAATCACAAACAATATTTTCGATTTGTCTGAAAACGAATGGATGATAGGCAAAGTGAACGAGGCATTAATTTAACAAATAAAAAGTAAGTTCGCAACAGTGTCTAGCGGAGCGCTTTTGCTACTCCGCCAAGAACTTAAAGGAGGAGTACGGTGAAAAATTTTTTTGCTTTAAAATATTCTAACCCCTCTAATTTGTTCTCTCATGTACGGAAAAAATTTAAAAATTCCGGTAAGTGTTCTTTTTTTGACGGCGAAAATCGCCTGCTGAAAAAAGTGATTCCAGGTGGCCTAGCCTGAATTTTTAGGCCACCTAGACTCGGCCAGGTATCGCGTTGGTTTTCAATACGCCAAATTCAATTTTAAAGTCGTTTTTTCTATGAAATACTTCAAAAACTGTTAGGAATATATGAAATATAGTAAATTCTAGTAGAGCATTTAGTTTTTACCGGAAACAAATTTTTCTGAAGGTGTGGAATTGCGATAAACAGCAGTCGACGCGTTTCAAGTGCTTTAACATTCTATGAAGTTCTCCTTACAAGATCGAATTGATTGAGGAGACTGAATTGATTTCGAGAGATGATTGTTACTTTGCGTTGTAAACGAGAAGCCCAGAAAAATTGATATAGCAGCTATTTCTCCGTACTTCTCAAAATATTTCAAATTTCTGACGGAAAAGTTTTCACCTTTTAAGCGGAAACCGTTTCATTAAGTTTTCAGAAGCTATTACTTACAAATAAACGTAAAAGATTCACTTAGAACCTTCAGAAATTTTTTCGATACGCAGAAAACGGTTTCGGCACGAATTCATGCTTAAAGCTGAGATTAGAAATAAATTTTTCGAGTAAAAACTAAATGTTCTACTAGAATTTACTATATTTCATATATTTCTAACACTTTTAGAAGTATTTCATAGAAAAAACGACTTTAAAATTGAATTTGGCGTATTGAAAACCAACGCGATACCTGGCCGAGTCTAGGTGGCCTAAAAATTCAGGCTAGGCCATCTGGGATCACTTTTTTCAGCAGGCGATTTTCGCCGTCAAAAAAAGAACACTTACCGGAATTTTTAAATTTTTTCCGTACATGAGAGAACAAATTAGAGGGGTTAGAATATTTTAAAGCAAAAAAATTTTTCACCGTACTCCTCCTTTAAGCACGAGCGAAGGTTATTTTTTTAAAGACAATAGATGACGGATAGTTCTTCTTGGAATATAATAATTAAAACTAACATTTTGAAGTGGAACTATTTAACACTAATTGGCGAAACAAACAAGAACAGGATTAGTTTGAATCATCTATGAAGAGATGTTGTAGCCAGATTGTTATTGAATGCTTTTTTATAAATGATATTGTTTAAGAACTTTTCGAATAAAAAACCAAACCTTTCTTGTTCTGTTAATCCAATAATTTGATCATTTAAATGTTCAAGAGCAATCCGGGCGTTGGCAGCTATCGACTCGGAAGTCATTTTCCAGACGGAGCCCTGTCCGATTCACAGTACGAATACACTTATATGGATAAAATATATTCAGTCTTGGAATAACTGTTACAAAAGAGTTTCTTTATCTGAATAATTTAAAATCTTCATTCTTATCAATTCTTAACTTTCTCTGGGAAGTAAGATAAAACTAAATAAGTAAGATGATCGAAACAATCAAAATAAAAGACCTTAGAGGTTAACAAATTATATGCAAAATATATCAGGCTGAAAATGGGTAACATCTGGTGGTTAATATAATTCTAAATTTAAATTGAGTAGTCAGTCTTGTGAACTTCGACGAAAGCTTGAACGGCTTTATCCGCTTCCATCGATGTCATTCCGAGTTTTACTCGCTGATTCATACGTCCTTGATTGTTTCTTCCAGTGTGCACAAGAGCAATACTGGATAATGATAGTAAAGTTCCAAACGTTACAGTGTCAGAAGCTGGATCGATTCCCGACACTTCAGTGCAACAACTACAGTAGTTTCTGTACACGTCAGCAAAAATCACTTCTTCTTGTTCCTTGGTCTGTAAAAAATGAATAGTGTATATATTGTAAGGAAAAATATGCACATACCATCGCAACGATAGTACGAAACAAAATGAACTCATGAAGAGTAAGATCTTTGACTAGGCGATATTTCAATGGTTCCAAAACAGCACTTTGAGCAGCAATAACATGCCCGACTTCCAGTTTCTCAGCTTTTCGTTCAATAGCAACTCCTATGGCACGACACAAGAAATCGAGCGCTTGTCTCAAATCACCAGTGTTCATCGCAATCTTTTTCGCAACAAGCTCGATGGCTTTCGGCTCTATCAAATTTGATCCCCGTAAACGAGCACGAACGATTTCTTCAATTTGCTTATGTTGATATGGTTGGAAAACAAGACGACGCTTATCGAGACGACTTGCGTTCCTTTGACAAAGCATTCGTTCCGGAAAGTCTAAAGTGTTAGCGATGCCAATTATTGTTACTTTTGACTGGGGAAGAGCTGTCCACTCGAAAATATCATAGAGAATATCCTGTTTTCGGTTGCATAGACTATCTAGCTCATCAATGAGAACAACGATTGGCGGACGGTTCTTATCTTCTTTCTTGAACATCGAGTTCAGTTCTTGACGAGCCGTGCTCGAAGCTATTCTCGTTTTGTGTTGTTTCTTAGAAATTGTGTGTTCTTCTTGGATTCTAAAAATGAAAATTTTCTTCAGGGTTAAATCGATTGTTATAACTTACCCGTTATAAACTTCTACGAATACTGTTTTTTTGAACATCATTGCATTCACCTCAACATAAACAAACTTCGGGCACTTTTTGTCTTTTTTCATCGAGCTTACTGCCTGAAAAGATATAATGATTATGATCCTTACTTTCGAAAGTCTTACCGCTCGGACAGTTGCAGTTTTTCCTGTTCCAGGAACTCCACTGATGTACATTGCTGAACTTTCGCCTCTTTTCGGATCGATCACTTCACGAATGAACTTCTTTATTTGTTGAGTCTCGAAATCTCTGCACGGTAACTGTTCAGGAACTTTTGACAGGTGAAGACGACTGGCCAACTCTCTTAATGTTGAGGCTGAAGTTGAGTCAAGTGGATCAACAAAAACTTCTTCTTCGCTGAATTTCTTTTCAAGCGGTGCCCGTGTTCTCATAGTACCACCAGGAGTTTTAGATATGTAAATGCGTGGAATTGGTTTCGGGATCATATCTACTGGGATTCGCACTTTCAAAGATCTATTCCTCTTTGTTTTCTTTTCTTCTATTTCTTCTTCTTCTTCAGATTCACTGAACACTGGTGCTGTTCTTCTTGCAGTATTTGTTTTTCTTGCAGCACTTCTCGGAGTTGATTTTACTTCTTTACTAGGAGTACTCGATATTCCACTTTCCCTGGCAAGATTTCTTTTCGACGGGGTTTTCGAAGGCGTTCTTATACTTGTTGCACTTAGTTTTTTGGCTAATATTTTCGAGGGCGTTTCTACTTCTATTTTTCTAGATGACATCTGACTCCTCGTGCGCAATCTTCCATTTTCTTTATCACTACCAATAGACCCACTTCTCGTTCTCGAATGTGTAGAGACTACCGAATCTTTATCAGAAAAAGAATCTCCAAGCTCGTCTGAATACTCGTTGATGTCCATTTCATGCTCGTTCACTTCATCATCTTCATCATCGTCGGAAGATGAGGAAGAAGACTCCGATTGTTGTCTAAAGGGAGCTCCTTTTGTTCTCAGCAGAGGTTTTTGAGATAACTTCCGGGCCTCTAATTGTTTCGTAACGATCGAGTTTTGAGTTAATCTTGTAGACCTCCGTCTTTTTTCTGGGGATACTTGGTCGGGTTTTATAGGTGCCATCTTTTCTGTAAGAATGAGTTACGAAAGAAGCAAAGTTACTATGACAATCAGAATGTCTTTGAAAATAAGTTTAGGAAAAAATGACCAAAATTTTATGCAAACTATCGAATCGAGGCCAAAAAAATGCGCGAAATTGCTGTTTAGTGAAAAACACTTTTTTGAACGTCGCGGGTCTGCAGACACATCTGTGTTTTCATCGGTGTTTGCACAGTCCTGTACACCATAACCGACAAGTCTCTGCGTCTCTTCATCTCATATGATACCTCGGTCTATAAGAACATTGAACATTGAAAGTTACAGAAAGAAATTGAGAAACAAATTTTTCGAATTTCTTCATTTCCATGTTGTCATCAAAATTGGCTATAGTAACAGGTATTCAACACTATCATTTTTCTGATGTAAATCAACTTTCAGGTGGTGGATCTGGAATCGGGCGAGCGATTTGCAAAAAGCTTGCTGATTCTGGTGCCCAAGTGATAGTAGCTGATCAAAACAAGTCCGATGCCGAAAATACAGTAAACAGTTTATCTGGAAAAGGAAATTCATCATTTCAAATGGATGTCTGCAAGGTTAATATATCACTAAAATATGTTGCTTCAATGTAAAATTCAGGTTTTCATCTCAATGTCTTAAATTATTGCAGGCTGATGACGTCTTACGTCTACAGGAGTTCATTCATTCGTTCGAGCATCCACCGTCCATTCTTGTAAATTGTGCCGGAATCACGCAGGTATTCACTCTTTGAACCAAATTGATGTACCTAAGAAAACTTCCAGGATTCAACTCTCCTAAAAATGACGCAAAAACAATGGCAAGATGTTATGAACGTTAATTTAAATAGTGTTTTCATGATGTCTCAACTCGTTGCTCGACAAGCAGTCAACAGCAAAGCCCCTCTATCCATTGTCAATGTCTCATCAATTGTTGGAAAAATAGGAAACTTTGGGCAAACCAACTACTCTGCCACGAAAGCAGGAGTCATTGGCTTCACCAAGTCTGCCGCTAGAGAGTTGGCTACCAAGGTTAGATTCCACAAACCTATTTTTCACACCACTTGCTGAGTTCAGAATGTTCGTGTAAATGCGATTCTCCCTGGATTCATTCGAACACCTATGACTGAAGCGATGCCTCCAAAAGTTCTAGAAACGATGATCTCAATGGTACCACAACGAAGACTTGGAGAACCAGAAGAAATTGCAAACGCCGTTCTGTTTTTGGCATCTGATATGTCATCGTATGTCACAGGAACAACCCTCGAAGTCACCGGAGGACTTGGAATGTAGATGTTCACTTTTCATATCATGGCCCCTGAGCATTGTAGATTCCTTTTTGACCGAATAATGAAATGCATTTTTAGTAGAAAGATTTTTTCCTAAATAGTGCATCCTATTAGTTGCAGCCGTTTGGCCCAGAATCTAATTTCCGCTCCAATCGTATAGTCATTACTGCATTGCAGGTTCCCTTTTCTTCTGTTCCTTTCTTGCCCTTTTCTAAGAATGTCTCAAGCGTCCTCTCGGGGCGCTTCTTCCGCAGTGTGCCGTGCTCAATCTCATTTAATGTAATGGTTTGAGCAAGATCTGCGTCTACTTATCTTCTCCTACTCACTCGTCGCCATAAAAAATCGGAGTGGTCGGTGCCGGGTGGTCCTTCAACGAAGCCCTCTGTTGGTTCAGTGCTGTCTCGTTCGTGATTTTAGACGCGGCGGCAAGAAGAAACTAAGAAAGTGCAAGCACGCGCTCACACATTTTCAGATTTATAGTTATTGGAAACTTTCTGCTTTTCTGACAAGGGACACGCTCTCTAACGGCGCCATGGGCGGCCCGTGCCAGGCAAACTGATGATACGGAAGAAGTCGGCAACCGTCAGAAAGAGTTTTTTATTAGCCTCACTTTTAGTCATTTATCTGATTGGAGCAGTGCAGAATGCACTCTTGTGTGAATACGGATATGAATCATTGATCACAACGACTACCAGATGCTATAAAACTGGTGATTTTGCACTTACAAAATTTGAGTGTTAGTCTAGATGAGAATAGAATTATAAATGTGTATATGTATAGATTAATGTACTTTCATATAGAAGATGTCTAGGGTTCAAATATTAAAAGTTATGATACATAGAAAACAGTTCTTCCTTGGCACCTGAGAATCTTTGACAGCAGAGCAGATCGATCGGAAATAATTCTTTCCGACCTGTATGTGTGTTCCTCTTCATTTTTTGAAATTTCACTGTAGATTTTAAAATAAAAAAGAAAAATCTGAGAAAAGGCACTTTAGGAATGACTCATAACAACGCATTCATTTCAAGGAGTTGCCTTACAAATATTTCGAAATTCGGGGTCAGTCATAGGGAATTTCGAAATACTTTGGAGGCTTCTGTTCTATTTCCGTATAATGAGATAATATTTATTTGAAAATAAGCACTGAGAAGAACCTATTTGAAAAATATTCTTTACGAAGGGATATGGTAGGTAATTTCATCCTGGAGTGTCTCGTTAGTTTTCTTAAACAGAACTCTGTTCGAACTTGATTCGTCATTCACTCGTTTTGACAGAAATTCGAAAAGTCGAACACGATGACCTAAACCTTTCGATGTTTTTGCCGGTTTTTTGCGGGACGAAACGGATAAACAATAATATAAATGCGTGCTAGTTTTGTTGACGACTAACAACAATAATTAGGTGAACATTTCATGACAAAAAAGGAGGTGGAGAATGTGAAGAGAATGAAGAATGAGATAAAGACGGCTGGTCTCTTTTCCGAAATGAACGCTTTCGGAACTGAGTGAAAAAGGGTTGTTTACACGTGTCCATTTGTATATTATTCACAAACAATTGAATATTCTGAAAAAAGTATTGAAGACTGTCTCACGATCATCAGCAAGTTGCTGCAGAATTAGTCGGTGGCTCATGGCTCAAGCCAGTACAAACATTTCAATTATTCATGAAGTTGTTGTGAAAAGAAAATAGTTTTTTTTTCAATAAACATCATCAATTATTACACAGAGACGAACTGAAAATCAACTTCGGATATCCTGTAAATAGATTATAAAATAAAATCTGTCTCTCTCGTTTACGTTCATAATTCATAATAATGTACATTGTCTAATACTTTTAACTGGAGAACTTGGACCAACTTTATGCTTTAACAAGCTTTTTTCAATATTTTCCATAATTTCATAATTCAATAAAAATTTTCATGTAAAGTAAACATACTGTACTTCTAAACTTGACCTTTTTCCAAGTTCGAGTTTTTCAAGTTTGCCGATCAAAAAGTGGAATTGTGCAGTGCAGTTTTTGTGAAAAACTACTGCCATCTCTCTATTTGTTTTCTGGGATCTCCTTTGCGTGCCGCAACAAAAACCTACCAAACTGTTGCGAACACATGCTCATTTCGTTCGCCGAAAGAAGAAAACTCTCTTTTTAGTTTACCCTAACTTTGCACTTTTCACGAAATTGAGAACACTGAATCGAAACTGGTTGACGTTTGAAGAAAAAAGGGACATCCTCATCGACCTTGCAGTTTGAAAAACGGGCAAAAAACCAAAAAGAGAGACCACCGGTCGCCGACAAAAGTAATGCGAGTACACCTACATTTTTTCATCGTGCCAATTTAAGAGGAGACAGAAAAAAAGAAAGGAAGAGAAGAAGAAGACGTTGACGATGAAGAGAGACAAAAAACGAAGAAAAGGACAAATTCTCAGGGAGGGCTTCGAATGATGAACGACAGAACGAAAAAAGGAGAAGAAGTAGATATTTGAAGAAGAATAACAGTATAGAGAATTAGTTTCGATTGAGAAATTGATAAGAGTTCATGATGAATCACACTTGAGAGTAAAAAACGATGAGGTTACGGTAGTCTGAAAGACAAGGAACTCACAAGGAATGCGATAGTTTGTTCTTGAATTCCTTCGTTAGATATGCGATATGTTTTAAACTTTTCATTGACTCTCCACTCGAAGGTGTTCTATTTTAATTCCTCTAAGAGCTCCGACTATATATTCTTCCACTATACCATTATTCAGAATATTCTGTTCTAATGAACTTTCATTCAAACACTTAGAGATATTCAAGTCAAAATCTGATTATTCGAACATCTGTCGTTCAGTTCCAGTTGGTACTCTATACTTCGTCGCCTTCAACCATTTCAAAGAGAACCCGGTCAACACCTGCCTGTCTGTACCAGTCGTCTAGGCCAAACAGAAATTTCAACTCGATTTAGATGATGACCATTTCATGAAACCCATCCAGCTGGCGTCTCTTTCTCTTCTATAAATCTTACTACCACTTCTTCATCCTTTTTTGGTTCTTCTTCTTCTTCTCGTCCTAGTACAGATGCCAGGTGGCTCAGTACTCTGTTGACTCCGCCTATTTCTCCTATAGAAGGAGACTGAAGCGGAGAAGAGTCTTCATTTCAAACACAATCCTATCTTCTCGTTCCCCCCGTTCTTCTGAATACACATCCCACGTGGAACATCCTTTGATGTGCTGCTCCGATGTTGCAACATTTCTGTGTTGTTTCGTTTTTTCCCTCGGTTTTCGTCCACACTCATTTCTCTTCTCTTTTTTTGCCTCCTCCCACTTTTCGGCGTCTCTTAAGTTTGTTCGGCCACTAGCCATTCTCTGCGTCTCATTCCCACACGGATGACAAACTCGGTACGTGTGTCAGTCGTGCTGCTGATGCTTTTTCGCCTTGTTAGACAATCTGTGGAGATGGTGGAAGTGACCTCCTTATCACCTTAACTTTTTTGTATTAAGTTGTTCTCATTTTGAAAAAATTGACCATTTTTATACCATTCTCCTATTCATTTTCTTCGTGAGAACTCCTGAAATTACAGAATCATTCTCTATCAATTTCAAAGTATTCTTCTTTCAATTAAGTCCATCTCTCTGTTATACATGCTTCTTTTTTCAGATCTGACCTCTCTTATCATTTACAATCTCTAATTGTTATGCTAACCGTTTTGACCCCATCTAGCAGTTAAGTTTTGCAAGTTCCACAATCTAAATCTCTTCGTCTCATATGCTATTTCATCGAGATGCCAGACACTGCATTACTCCTGAAGAGACATTAGATGCAACGAGAAAGAGCGCTCTGCCAGTCTCTGGGTGGTACGCCCCGCCCACTTTCTGTGTCGCCGCGGGTGCAAGTCGGCGCCTACCCAGGGCGCCGACGGCCACGACCCGGCCGCGCCCAAAGAGGGTGATGAGAAACGATGGAGTAGGAAGGGATTGGTACGTAGACAGTGAGAGGGAACTGGGGGAGGAGGAAAATGAAATGACGGGTGGGGGAAGAAGAGGAAGAGAGTGCGAGAGTAAGACAAGTAAGTGCTGAGTTTAGAACTGGTGGTAGAGTCGAAGGATCTTCGGATCCTTCCATTCGTGATCTTCTTCTTCTTCTTCTACTTCAAGAACATCTTCTGTATCTTTAGATCCTCCTAATCGTCTAAACATTTTTCTCATCTTCTTCTTCTTGTCACGTTTCCCTCATTTCAATATTCTGCTCTTCATTTCAACTTCTCTTATTATTATATTGTTCTTTCTCCTTTCTTCTCCTGATTCTACCCACATATATCACTCCCGTTCCATCCAATTTAACTGCTTTTTTCTTCATCGAACACTGAATGTCTCTGCGTCTCTTCTTCTCATACACTCTTTTCTCTTATCTCTTTTTTCGGTCTCCATCACGCTTGCCCTTTTTTATCTTTTTCTCGTGCAAGTTTTTATCTCTTCTTTGATGGTGGTCTTGATTTAATTCAATGAGAATCTGAATGGTTTCTTCTAAAGACAAAAGGACATCTACCTTCGTTAACTGATTCTCAAATTGACCATTCGTCATGTAACCGTATCTTGTTTTATTGAACGCCTCCATTCATTCATTAATTCATTCATTCATATATATGCATATATATTCCCGAATGAGGCTGAACTTTCTCTCCAAGTTGCCTGGCGACATCTACAGCGCCCGTAACTCCCGTTCGAGATGAATGCTGCATAGTTGTGATTCATCTAAACTCACCTTCTCTTTTTCTTTTTTCTTTCACTTTACGTTTTCCCTTGACCGTGCCGACTCAACGACCTTTTGGTCCCCACTTTCACTCTTTTTTCTTGTCTTTCGTGTCTCCTAATCACATTAATACTTATTCTTTTCAAGAAATGGCTCGTACAATGGATCCAACGAGCAAGGCTACGTTTCCGAACGACTTTGTTGCATCGACATGGGCAAATGGAACAGAATCTTGGTACAATGTGTATTCGTGGGTCTACTCCCAGGTTAGTTTAAATTACTGTAGTTTCTCCTCTTCCACCCAGATGTTTTTTGTGTCCGTAGAATGACCAAGTGACCGACTGGCACGGCCGTCCGCGCATTCAAATTGGCGCCTTTTTCGTATCCTCCACCGACTGATTTATACGCCATTGTCCTTGTAAAAAAGAACACCTCACTACGTTTTTCCTTCCATTTTCCAATGAAAGGGTGCAATTTAAATGTGTTTGCACTTTTGAAAAACGGCACCCACCGTTCCCTCACCGGACGAGGCACCGTCGGAGAGATTGAATTGGTAATGACACGGAAAGTGGCACAAGCTGGCACCGAGCCAGCTGCCTTGACGACCGACGGGGTCCGGATGAGAATCTGAAGGGATCGTGTGGGAAAAAGAGACGCCGCGCACATCGGACATCTGGCTCCCAAATCGGTCTGGCTCCACGAAGCGCCCAGAAAGACACACACATCCGGCGGTCATTCAGTGAAGTCCTGAGAACACAGAATAGAGAAAAAGAAAGAGTTTTCCGGTTGTTTTAGGGAATTCTTCGTTTTGCAAAATAGTTGCGGATTGGGAAAATAGATTAGGATGCAAAGGGGATGGAGAATCACTTCGTTCATGGGGTTTTCTGAAATATACTGTACTCTTTCGAATAGCGAAGTTTCTGGAATCACAAATCATTTCCGATTTCGAAAGAAGCATCAACCAGATCTTGCACTCTTCTCACTTCCTTGTTGCACTTTTCTTTGTCGGTAACCTCCTTCTTCTCTTCTTTCGCTTCCTCCTACGAACAAAACAAACGTCGGGTAAACTTTGTTATCAGTCAGTCACTGGGTTACTGTTCCCTTTTCTGTCTCCGTTCAGGTTCTCTTCTTTTTTTATCTTTCTATTTTCTCTTTCTCTCGCTCTCTCGCTAGTTGTTTGCGTACCCGACAGTACCAGTCAAAACGGTCGAAATAGAGGAATAGATAGAAAAAGGAAAGGTATATTGGAGGTCTATGACGAGACAGTGAACGAAAAAACCTCTCTCTCTCTTTTTCTCTCTTTCCCGATCGACAGTCTCTGACGAAAACCTTGAAGTTTGATGACCCTGAAGCGGAAGGGAGGTGTCGCCTCGTTCCCGGTGCGAGTCTTTTACGCGCACGCTCCAAAGTTCGGAAAAGAAAGAGAGCTTGGCACGGCGCCAATAGCATCACAGAGAGCTGCCACACACATTGAAAACTAGACGACAAGAGAAGTTCTTTGCTCTTGAATAGAACCTCTCCGCATGTTGCAAAAGCATGGTGTTCTCCAGACGAGCAGAGGAAAGAGAAAACACATCTCTCATCTCACTCGAGCTCTCTCGCGTCGTCCACTACCTGGCACCGCTCTCACTACGTATATTCTGTTGTTGTTGTTGATATCTTTGGGTCTTTTTTTCCCACATCCTCTCAAGTCCCGCCTCCGTGTTAGTTCGCTGGAATCCATTGTTGTTGTTGATGAGATATTGTGAGAGAATAGAACAAGTAGCGGTTCAAATTTGTTGACCACCTCTGTCAAAACGGCTTCACACGACCTGGCACTGTGTGCACGCGACATCCGGAATCGGAGAAAAAACCAAAGAGTTCACAGTTCAAATAGATCGGAGAAAGATTGAAAACATTCGGAAACTCGAACAAATCGAAACGATATACGGTATAGAATTCGAAATCAGATAGCAGAAAACCTGTTATGGAAGAGAGAAAAGTAGTTAACTCTCCAGCTGTCGGCATGAATCAAACAACCGTAGCCGGTTGAAAACCGATTTGTAGGACACCTGTCTTCCAATGAACCATCTCATCCACCTTCATTCATTGATGACGTGGCATCTGTGAGTCATTGAAAAAGAATGAGAAAGAGCGGGTGGTGCGCATTTCATCCTTGACGGTGAGAGCTATAAATCGTTTGTCTTCTTCTTCTTTTTCTACATCACTTGCGCCGTACGTCTCTTCCCCCTAATTTACAACAAAGAAACGACGGATGTCCTTGCTTCTCATTACGAGCTTGGTGTCCGTCAGTGACATGGCAAAAACGACTGGGCCATAAATTTCGACGCGTTTTGCGTTTCGTTTCTTTCCGATGAATCTAATGATGATGGGAAACTGGGAAAAAAGTGCAGAAGGATAATAGAAGAAAAAAAAAGAAAAGTGGAAAAGAAATGGGAATGGGTTATTATTAAAGAATCAAAGAATCGAGTATTTCAGAATGAATCGGACAATGGGGAAAGCATTCGTTCATCAACATCATCACAACCACAGACATCTCCATCTTCTGGACTTGATGATCATGAGCATCGTCTTCTTTGTGATACACCAAGTAGTCCGATTGATCCACCATCATTTTTCAATAATAACAATAATAAAACATCGGAATTGGATTTGAATACCAGCTGGTTCAATCCACCTCCACTCACTACTTCCCTCATTCAGGCACAAAATCCAGCACCAGTTCAACAAAAGAAACAAGAGGTAATAAAGAGAAAAAACAATTCAATGAAAACTAATATTTTTAATTTTTCAGAGTGAATCAAAAGATTATGCCCTTTTACAAGAACTTCTTCGTTTGAATCTCAACAATTCTCCTCCAACTTCAGCTTCAAATCTCTCAAATTCAAATCCAATTTTCTCTTCTGCTTCTCCATCAACTTCATCTCCATGGTCTCTCCCTCAAGATGACCAATCAATTCATCGTCCTGCTCCAGTATCTCGTACAGCTCCATCTGCATCAATCAATCAAAACGTTTACTGGAATACACCTGCAACTCGTCAAACCACAGATGCTGATTTCCTTCAAGCCCTGAGCACTCAACTTGCATCTTGCCAAGTGTCTCAACAGACTCAACCATCAGGAGTTGACATGACCTATATCATGCAACAACAAGCACTTGCAGTCCAACAACAACAGAATAATCGTCAATGGCCACCAAAAACTGTATTTCAAAGATACTCACTTATGGGAGCACTTCAAGCAAAAGTTGATGAAGTAACCGATGAATATAGACAATTGGAGAAAGAAAGAAAACAAACTGAAGCTGAATTGGCACGTCATAATCTCGGAAAAAAGATTTCATCTTCAAATGGTCTTCCGATACCGAAACTCCCAACTGCTCCATCAAGAATTGATCGAATGGTGGTTGATTTCTTCCGTGAGCATGCAAGAATTAGTACTCTTCTCGCCAAAATGGAACAACTGACTGGAAAGGCAATGCCAATGGCTGCTCATCAAACACTTTCCGAACTTCTCCAAGCAATTTCAAGTCTCTATCACAGTAGAGTTCATGAGAGAGCATTGATTCTTCAACAATTGAGAGGAGAAGCAATTCATTATGATGAAGAAAAAGGTATTTTTCCATTAATCTCTTTCAAAATATGAACTCTCAATAATTTCAGAAGCTGGAGTTCTCGTCGAGATTCTGTGTCTCGTTCAACAAGCAGCCACTCGTGTCCGTGCTGCAAATTGGTATTGTCTTATGACAACTCTCGGTCCATTGGATGCCAATCAAAGAATGCAAATGGATCAAATTGCTTCATCTGATTTCACTATTCCCCCTCCACCAATTAGACCTCGCCCCGTCTGAAACGTCCTTTGAAACTTTTCTTTTTGTTTCAAGTTCTTCTTCTTTTCCAAATTTTGTAGCCTAGCAACACATTCAAATTCTCTTTTGTTTCCCCATAGTTGGCTGGACCCAATAGAAGACCTTTTTTGAACCATCACGGCCCAGCCGCTTTCTAGATTTTAGCCTTTTCTTCTTCCCCTCTTGACTCATTCCCCCTCTTTTCCCCCCGTCAAAATGTACATATAATTAGTTGATACCTCCATTTTTCCTTCAATCCCCGCAAATCATTTATAAAAAATTACTATTTCTGATGAACTAAATTGGAAATTTCTCTGATTTGAGCTTTTCTTTTCCCCGTTTTTCCATTAGCCGATAATCGCGTAGTATTCCTTTCTCATTCAATGCAGCTTCATAATTGTTCTAAAAACTTCAAAAAAGCCTCCTTCCCTCAACCCGAAATGTATTATTTAATTCATATTTCACTGATGATGTCCCTCTTCCCGTCCAAAACGAAATGAAAACAACAAAAAATGTTTCTATTTTATTCTCAACTGATTGTCGGAAATCAGTGTTCTCGTGTTTTTATTCAATGAATATATGACTGTTTCAGTCGAAAAATAAACTTTTTTGTCGATTTGTTTATGAATTGGAAAGAGATAACAACTCGATTGATCGACTCGATGCTGCATAAAGAAATCAAGACAAACTACTATTTAGTTCCTTTTCATGGAAAAATTGAACCATTTAACTAGGGAAATTTTAACTTATGTTTTAGAGATTGTTTCCACTATATATCTAAATAACCAAACAGAAAATCTAAACAACCTGTGATCAACATTGTAGAGTTTTTATATTTGAATGTGATTGTTTTGTGGTTCCCCACCGTAAATTACGAGTTTTATTTCTGAAAAAAGTTTGTTCTGTTTTTGAAACAACTGACGATTGTATATTTCGGTAATACCTTGAAATGTTCTGAAATAAGAAATATTAAATGGAAAGAAGAATTCAGAATTAAACTAGATGAAAAGTAATGGAAAATGGATGTGTTTTAATAAGATTGTTGACCCAGATAATGAATTCCTCTGCTTCTCTCGAAATCCCATTTCGCTTCACTTTCAAATCCACGCTTTCCCATGTTCATCTTATCCTCTCAAATGTGCATTATTCCTTATATTTCACCTTCTTTGTGTGATCTCTGATCAACTGGAATTGCCACGTTCTCGTGCCTTTACAATCATAGTTTGTCATATTCTCTGCGTTTCTCTCTCGCACATACTCTCTCGTTTCCCACTGCTCTCTCCGTCTTTTTTTCGTGTTATTCTTTTCTTTTGGTTTTTCCCACTTTGTCGATGTGAAGTTCTACGTGGATCACCTATTTCCAGAAGAATAAATCAAAAAATAGTTCGGAATGTCATTCGGTCAGACAATTCTACCATATCTCTCTTTTACTGCACTCTCTTCTACAGTCGGTCAGTTTATGTTCGAATAATCTCTTTCAATTTGTCTTTTACAGCTTTCTTTCTGTGTGGTCTTCAAATTTGTCACAGAATAAAGACACGTGGATCTTCTGAAGGAACCAGTCCCGCTCCATTTCTTCTTTGTATGTTTCTTTTCTTTTTAATTTATTTTTTTTAGACATTACAATTTAGCTTTTCTATCATGTGGATTATTCATTCAATACGGCCTTCTTAAGAATGATGATATAATCACCTATACGAACGGAATCGGATGTTTTCTGCAAGGATGTTATCTTTTATACTTCTACACAATGACGAGAAATCGAGTAAGAGTTATTTATCAATTTTGAGAGGAAAAAACCATACAATTTCTAGAAATTTCTGAATAAAGTGATCTTCATCGAGCTTTGTATCATTGGAATCGTCGTTTATTGGGTTGCACACTCAACGGCAACTCATCTTCTGAAACAAACTTATGTTGGAAATTATTGCATTTTTCTGAATATTTGTAGTGTTGCTGCTCCGTTGTTCGATATTGGAAAGGCAAGTTTACTCTCTAATTACAACTGATCTATATATGAAGCCTTAAGGTGGTCCGAAACAAATCGAGTGAATCACTACCTTTTCCTCTTTGTGTTGCTTGCTTTTTGGTTTGCCTTCAATGGATGTTTTATGGTTACATTGTGGACGATATAGTGATTTTAGTAAGTTCGTATATTTGAAAAAATCATTCATTATACAGATTATCGTTTGAAATTAAAAAAAAGATTGCTCCACCCGTGTTTCGTTTTCAGGTTCCTAACGTCATTGCTACCGTAATCTCGATTCTGCAACTTTCTCTTTTTATTATTTATCCTGGTGCTCCACAAGGAGTGTTTCCAGAAAAATACGAGCACATCTAAATCACACACCTATTCAACTTTGCGTGTCCGTTGTCAATGGTCTGCTGTTGAACTGCTGGCTCATTCTCATCAGTTCTTTCCGTCCAGTACCCATTAAAATACGACGAATCTGAAGAAATACGTTGTATCAATGTTCTTTCTGTGTCTAGATCTCTCATTATTTTCGGTTGTTGTTGAACATGTGAGTATTTTCGATAAATGTATAGTATTCACCTTTTTATTTCTATTTTCTTCAACTCTGATTCGTTTTGGATCAGGTGCATCAAACTCCTGATAGCTTTTTTCTTGATTTTCCTCCATAGGAGATTCTTCTACTTGTTCCCACATATTTCTGCTCGCACTGACAGACTTCTCATTTTGGCGGCCTGGAGGATTCGAAATCCGCTCTTCAATGTTCACATTTTGCATCGCTTTCTGAACAGGAACATCTTCTTCCATTGCGATACTGAATGAATTCATATATACACAGAGAAACTTTGTATGTTAAAAGAAACTTTTGGATGAGTTCTCACTTACGTTTGCTGTTCAACAGCGTTCATTGTTTCATAAGGAATATATTCTTGCACTTCCATATGTTCAATTGGTTCAGTGTCTGGAGTTCGTTCTTGTGGCTCATTATTACTATAATAAAACAAATTAAATCTCACAATATACTCCTTTTTCTCAAAAACCTAATTCTCAAAAAATAGAGAACAAAAGCAAATATAACATGAGTCACGTAAAGTTTTGTAGAAAACAAAAAACCGGTGCCTCTCTTTTTGTATAGTCATTCGTTATGATTCCTACTACTCACATTACAATTTCATTATCTCTCCACGAACGATCTGCAAGTGGTAAAGTAGTTTTCTCTTGAACCCGCGAAGAAATGAATTTATTTCTGCTATGTTCTGATTGAGTATTTGGGTGTTCATCTCGACTTTGAAGAATCGGTCCTCGTTTTGAACGAGTTCCTGAACTGGAAATATCGAATTCTGGAATGGTACTCTTCTTCTGAGAACTTGAATGAGAACATCTGAACAAGAGTTTATATAGATGTTTTCATAGTATCATACAACTCACGTTTCGATTGACTGCGTGGCTTTGGTCATTTCCTGTCGCAGCAGTGTCTCCTCCTGAGATTTTGTGTTCCGAATAAGTTTGATTTACAAATAACTTACAATAATACCACCGTCTAAATCGATTTCGTCTTCGTTTCCCATTGTAGCTAAAGCTAATTCGATATCGAAATTAGGATGAGCTTCAATTGAGAGGATCAGCGGCTTCCCAGGAAGATCATAATATAGACACACTTCGGAACCAAGTTGATCAGCAAATGTGACAATAGACTACATAAAATGATTTAGCGGCTATTTATTACAAGAATTCATACCAAAAACTCTTTCAAATAGAAAGAAAACTCAACAGCCATTTGTACTTTATGGCGAGAGAGTTTATCAACGGTGATAGTTGTTTCGGTTTTCACTTTCTTCCCTCCTCTCTGATCACTCATATTGAACATTGTAATTCCATCGGCCGAATGGAAGTTTCGAATCGTCAAGCCATCTGAACTTACTTTCATTGTCACTTCGATATCTGATTTCAGTTGGGCAAGAATTGGGATGAGTGTTCTGCAAAACGGACAAGGCATTTTTTGTAGAATTACAATTCAAGTTCAACTAACGATGCAAATACGACTGTGGTATTTCTACACTTGGCTCGATCGTATGTCGGTTTGTGTAGAACTGATCCCATTTCACGAAGTTTTGCATTAATTGTACGTTCAATATCTGAATGACGAAACGCTCGGACTGAATGAACAAGAACTTCATTCTTACCGTAATTCATCTGAAATTTGACCATCAGCTTCTCCGCTCTTGGATCGATTCGGAATTCACATCCGACAAAATTTTTTTCGCTAAAAGCAACCCCCTTGAATATTCGTTGAGCAGACTGAAAAACGAGGTTTTTACTGTTTTGAATTCAGTTATGAATTACTTTCATTGATATTCTGCAGATATTGACTGCTTTGCTGTTGATTAATGATAAGTCACACGAATTGAAGAACTCTGGCGCAAATCGGAAAACACAGAATTTCGAGCGATTGACAACCTTGAAGAATAGCTGAAACTCGAGCTTTGAGTGTTTATCATTTCCGAAAAGAGCTTACACCGCTATCAGAAACTTCAATCAGAACATCTTCGGAAATCTTGCTTAAAGCGGCAATAGACCTAGACATAACTGAAAAATCTCGGTTGAGCTTTGAAGTTCTCCAAATTGTATTTACTTTTCAAATTTGATTGGACATAGAATTGAGCGCCTTTCATGTCTTCATACTGAATCCCTTTTTTGAAGTTCGACGTCGACGTTGACGGATCTGCATAAGTTTCATGAATAGCTTGCATTCGAGAAATCTGTAAGATTTACAAATTTTGAAGGAGTCTATGATGAATTTGAAAACTGAGAAACTAAATTTTTCCGAGAGGACTACACTAAGATTGGCCTAGAAACACATTTTGTACTTCACTCGAACAATATCTTCACGGCAATTTTTTGTTTTATTTTCGACTTTGTTTCTGTCTGTTCTCCGCTGCGCCAGATCCGTGCATGATTCTCGTGTTTCCCGCAATAGAACCGGTCTTATGAACAGGCGATGACATGCGAACCAGCGATGCGTCATGTATCGTTCTCTACGTTTTTAACCTCCAGGTACGCCCCTCCTCATGCTCTATAACATGATAAACGTATGTCGTCGTAGAGATTTTAGGTTCCAAAGTTCTAGAATTTTTGTGTCATGTGCTCTGTTTTCCTCTTGAATGCTCACATCCGCACACTCACATTCTCTTCTCAAAATGCAATAAATAATGTTTTGCGCCCTGAACTAAAACCTATCCTTTTTCTTTTTTCTTTTGGTTTTTGTTGTAAAGATGCCGCAACTTCGAATATCGCAGGACCACGAATCGATAAAACCCCTATTGCTGCGTCTCGCGTGATATGAATCACTCATTAATGGTCTGTTGCCAAAATGACCCGTTCTTCTTTGTTAGTTCCATTTGCCATGTCCACTTCCCGTTGTTTGCTTTTCCAATTCGACACATTTCATTGGGTGGATCTATTTCATTTCAATTTTTCAGGAATGACTTCGACAACTCGTGAAGCACTCTTTCTCGTGATTTTTTCGCTGATCGCAACAGGTGAGTAAAATTAAATCAAATTATTGTGGATTCCGCTTTCAAACAATTTTCAAATACGAAGTTTCTCTTAAACACATAGTTCTTTTATCAGAATGAATCAAGATAAAAGAATATCTCGTTTTGTAAGTGTTTCGTGAAACGTCATATGCAGCTAAACAATATCTTTTAAATAGGAGACAGCGTCACGAACTATCGAAAGATCGTGTTTGAACAAGCCGTTTGAATTGTTGCCTAATTAAAGAATCGTATATATTTGAGTATAAATACGGTGACTAAAAATATTATTTCAACTTGAAAGCATGAAATAATCTGATGAAATTTTTTTTCAAAAAAATCTAAACGCCGAATTTTACAGCCTCGTCTCGAACAATTCCATGTCTTGACGGTTGCAAATGTGATCTTTCTGAAGATGATCCAGTCATCAGATGCGATGAACTTGGATTGGATCGCTTCCCACTCCCACACTCTTCTCCTCTCAAGGGATTCCACTTCTTGGCACTTACGTGCAATGATATCGAAACAATTCCAGCAATTAGCATGATTAAAGCCTCATTCCCTGATCTTCAAGGAATCGACGTTCAAGGAAATACTAGATTGAATTGTTCACATCTCGCTAGTTTGCACAGCGAAATTCCAGTTCTTTCCGATTGTGATAACGAGAAGCCGTTGCAATGTGACAATCTCGATAAGGTGAGGAACTGGCTCTTCAATTATGTATATTTTCATAATTACAGAGCTGCGATTGGAAATGCCGCGCACTTGCCAAATTGAAGGAAATGTGGGCTCAATTCAAAGACCTTGTTAACCGAAAAGCTAAGGAATGGCAAGCAGAGGAGACTATTGAAGCCGCGAAAAACTGGTTCAGTGCTCAATTCAAAAAGTTCAAAGTTGCAATCGGTGATCTTTCCGATTAAAAATTGTATAGCTTGTACATTCTACCCATCGTATTCAAATTCGATTCGCATAATTGTTTTACCTCTGTATCTCACACCACTTATAGATTACGGTAACGTATTTGCATTTTGACCAAACTTCTATGAATAAAAAACCCAATTGAAGATCATTTATAATTTTTATGATAAGGAATCAACAATAGAAAATTGTTAACAATTAAAAAAACAAAACAAATCTAAAATCCTAGATACTATATTTGACAGTTCGAGAACGGAGATAATTGTAATACTCGTTCATATGGTCCCATCCACTCTTTGGTGCATGATTTTGCTTGTAAGCCGGAGCGGGGCCCTCTTCGAGTCGAACGAAAATGTGAATGTATCTATAACGAATAGTGTTCCAGTTCTCGTGAGCATGCCGACGGGCTCCTTTGACAATATTAGATTGAACTGGAAAAGCGTCAGCTACGTACATCTGGGAAGGAAATTCGATATGAAACTCGTCGGCTGCTCGAGTTTTTGCCTTCTTTATTGTCTCCATCAATAGCGTACATCCCTGGAAAAAAACCGAAATACATCAAATGGTTTTCATTTACAACCTTCAGCTGTTGCATGTCCAACTGAGTGATCGCTTCATCCACATTCATTTTCCAAACTAATTGACAAGCAGCCCACATCCTTTTTGGTGAAAAATGAACAGATTCTTTACAATGGAACACTTCTTTCGGTTTAGGAAGTCCAGTTTCAGGTACGATATAGTTTGGTGGCCAAACGACCTGAATTGATTACTCTGTTTCAGTATGAAGATTGTAGTTTATACTATAGTTTACCTTGTTGTAATATTCCCACTTTTCTGGAGTCATTCCGTATCCTTTCAATGGATTCACGAATCCTTCATCAAGATTTGGTTTCTTTTCTAGATCCCATTCTGGTGCGAAGTACACTTTTGAGGACAACTGTTCATCTTTTTGAAGCTTTGGAATTCGAAGTTTCGAGCGTCGTTCCCAAATTTCTTTCGCAGAAAGCTCCTCATTCTTCAATGGGAACGAGAGAGCCGCAGACGTGCTGACAGCTCGACACGCATCTGACCCAGTTCGAACCAGCACTCTCAACATTCTAAACAGAAAGAAGTACTGAGAATACAAACCTTGAAGAGTAATTTAATATTTAATATGTGAAGGTAGATGAACCATTTGAGAAACGGAAAATCAGAATGAAAGTGAATATTTTATTCTGAACTTTGAAAAATTGAGTACGGTCTATTGTTGAGAAGCTGTGAGAGCACTATCCAATTTCGAGCGGTGTCTGCTGTGATGCTTGGATCGACTTTTCTCTTTCGGTTGGCGAACACTCTCAAACTTTTCAGCAGGAGCAAGTTGTGGAGAGGGGTTTTCATCAGGCACATTGGCTCTACCGCTGAGAGTACTGCAAACAATTATTCTTGAGAATGAACAAAGTTTTCCAACATACCCTCTTTTAGAAGTCGAAGTGTTGGCTTTGTTTTTGAAAATATCAACGATTTTCATACAAAAGTTCTCCAATTCTTCTAAAATCGGACCGGCGGCTCCAAGCCCTTCACCGCCCTGCAATACTAATTCCACTTTGTTGTCATGTATTGATATGATCTTACCTTTTCAACTTCTTTCCTATGCCAAGCAAGAAGAAGGTAGACAACTAACCCAAGAAGAATCAGTTCGAGTAGCATGACAAGTGGGGATACAAGAATAGATTGGAATGCAATGATAAGTGATTTGAAACATAAGATAAACAGAAAAAAGCGATTAGAACTAGGGAAATGGTTCACGGGGAATTTGCAATATAATGGGAAAATAGAAAGAAGATGTATAAACATGAAAAGAGCAAGAAAAATTGGTCTATCAAACCCGTCATCTAATCAATTGCTGATTACTAATTTGGAAGGCATTTGAGAAGGGAAAACCGATACAGAGCAATTTAATTGAAAACCTAAACAAAGAATAAGCTTGGCACAGCGAAAAAATGATTGTAGCAGGGGGAAATTTTCACCGGGAATTAGAAAAATTACATATTTACAAACTCTAATCGGATCATATTAAATATCGAGGCAAGCATGGCTTTTCATGAGGAATCGGAAACTTCCTCTTTGATGGCAGTGACTAGAGGTGATTCATTGATACAAGAATCAGTTTGAGGTTGTGGTGTAGATGGTTGAGTATTATCAGCTGTTGATGAAAGAGTTCCACGACCAGATTCTGATGACTGACGGGAAAGAGAAACAAGTAGATCGGCTGTTTCTTGCTCTTCTGTGAATATCTAAAGAATCATAATAAATATGGGTGTTCTTGAATTAAAAGAAACTCACAGATTCTTTCATATTCAAATATTCCTGTGTCGGATAGAAATCGACTGTCTCTTTAATTACAACCAGCATTTTATCAAGATCACTGGAATCAAAATCACAAATTATAAGGGGGTTTTACTTCAATTTTTACTCACTCGTCTGTTTTCCCGTTCATATTCGTGATGTTTTTAGCCAGACTTTCAGCTTTTTTAGCCACAGTGACAATAGTTTCAATGGTACCTTCCAACACATACATTGCTTGATTACATGCTGAATTTATAACTGAAAGTGGTGGAGCCAAATGTCCTGAAGTATATGCTTCAAATTCAGTTTTCTCCATTTGAAGACTTTCATGATTCATATTACGAGCAAATTCGAGAGCACATGAAAGATTCGTAAAAAAGTATGCTGAAAAGGGTAAATCAGAGAGAAATTATAATTCAAGTGTACCTGCTTCTCCGCTCATTAGTCTTGAAGGAATGGCAAAACGGGAAATAAACTTGACATTTGACTGAATCAAAGGCGGATTTCCGCGAAACAGAATATAAATTAAAGTTGGAAGGAACTCATCGGCAGATGTCGCTGATTCTTTAATTGTTATGAACTATTTAATACCATATTTAATGAAACGTTACCCACCACTTTCTTTTAGTGCTTCAAAAATAGCTTTACACGATCGAGTCAGGCATTCTAACTTTTCAAATGCAGACTTTTTTGCGTTTATTTCAATCAATTCGGAAATTGCTTCATCAATTTTGTCCCGAACAGCTTGCTTTTTAAACACCAACTTTGTCTCCAAATATCCTGCTGTGACCCAGTGAAGAGAACGAATCCTATCTTGTAATGACATATCGGCCACTTCTTCTTCGTGATTGGCACAAAAAAAAGTTGAATAGCAACATGTCGAGATATACTTTTCAACTTGATCCATTACATCTTCCACTTTCACTTTACAATCTGGTGAATTGAACAGTGAATGTACACCGATTCGTTCACCGAGATACTGATAATAACTCATCACCAGTTCTGACATATCTTCCGAATTCATTTTCATTTCACTAATCTTTCCAACAGCATTTTTGACCGAACGTGCGATTTCTTGAGCCATTGCTGTTGTCAAATTAATAACAAGGAAGTCGGTAAACTGTTTTCGGGCTTCGAGAGAGTCTGGCGAGAGATCACGACGTCTGAAAAAATAATTTTGATTTCCTGGTCATTCCTTTTATGAATTATTCATATTTGAAATGTGATGCGGGGCTCTTTACTCTCATGAATGCCTTCTTCCCTCTCTCATATTCAGTTATGCGTCTTTCCCATGCAAATTTCAGACTCGTTGATCTAATACCTTCAGAGCAGTGTACTTTCTTTGTCCTGTGCACGTGCGTTCTGAGTGACTAATGCGTTTTCATGTACTTCTATAGGAAAGTACGTTTTACGACGACATAAAGAAGAGCTTAAGGGATGTTAGGCTCGATAAAATGAAAAGGAATGCATAGAAATATCCGCTGCCTACTTGCATGTTTTCTGTTTCTGCGCGTAGATTCTTCTCTTTTTTGTTTTTAAGAACGAGAAAAACTAGACTACGAACAAAACTACGAACGAATGAAACTACCGAAAAACAAAAAGGAAAAGAATGAATGTGTCAGAGGGAGAACTCATTTCTCAGAAAAACGAACAAATAATTTTCTGGAATTTGCGAGCGAAAGCTGGTGTATTGTTTAGTCTCTTTGAACTCGGATCGAGAACATCATAAACACACTAAGTATTTTTTATGTTTTGATCAATTCGAATGTTGTCCTTGAAATGTAGTTCTCGAGAACTGAAAGTACAGATTCGTACGCTGGGAAGCACGATTTTTTTTTTGATTCAGCGTGCATGCATGTCAAAGACGCTTAGCTGCGAAATCTTTTTTCATCCTTGTTCAATTAGTTGCGTCAACAATGAAGAAGCAAGAAAAGTAGTGTTTTCTTTCCAGAAAACTGCTTCATCGTGTATTCGTATAGAACAGCAGACGACTAAAAAACGACGTCGCCAGAGTGTGTGTTCCGATAAATATACACAGCTATATAGGGATTTGCACTAGAAAATAACAAGCAGTCGCCGGCACAGTGAACACAAAAAGCCACAGACCAAAACAAAAACAATCGAAATCACTTTATATCAGATTTCAAAGAGAAGACTTACCTTGTTGGTGTGCCAGCTGGTGAAGTAGAAGTAGGTGAGCTAGTTCCTCCTTCTGAAAGAACTCACATAAAATTATTTACCCTCAAGGCTATCGAGGAAGAAAAATTTTCTAGAAGGGAAGAGAAGGCCGTTAATTATTTTTCTTTTTAAGAGCACCCTGACTCACCAGGAATTGGAGACGTTTTAAATAAATTTTTGATGCCGCGTGACTTGCTTTCCGTCGTGGATTTTCTTCGTTCTTGAAACTGATCGAAGCTCAAAAGTGACCTGAAATTTAATCCATGGATTTCTTAAACGATGTTCAAGGTATTTACTTGTTCTTTGCAAAGTCTTGACTCTTCTTAACCTCGTTTTGATGAGCTCTCCAACATTTCGAACAGCGATTTTCCCACTGAGGCGTTCCATAGAAACCACATCCGTTAACACACAACTGAACCAGGAACATTTATTGTGAAGAGAAGGATTAATCCTTAAGATGACTCACCAAATCATTTGCTTTCAAATGCATCTTCGCTTTTTTGCTCTCATCTTCGTCTCCATGCTTATCTGACATATCTTATTGGTCTGAAACAAACAATATGAGATTTAAGAGAAGAAAGAAAAAGAGGGGAAACTAAATAATTCTGAGAGGGAGAGAAAGGAAAGTGGGCAAAGTTAGGACCCCCTATTGGGACCCAAGAAAGGAAAAAAGTTTGCTCCTGTGTGCCGTTTATGGAGGAACGAAGATGAGGGGAAGCTGAGACGAAACGCTGGTCACAAGTTGTACGCTTTCTCATCGCCTCTCTTCTCTCAACTCCTATTCAGACTCCGCCCTTTCTGTGCGCTTTTCTAAAATGGAAACAGCTGGAAACGGGAAACTGACTAGTTTGAGAACGAACGAGAGGGCATTCATGGAAATAGGTAACGATAACAAGGTTGCTTGATTGGAAATGAAAGTGCGAGCAAGCGAATTGTGTTTTTTACATTCGTATCCATTATCATTCTAGTTCGTGTTTCAGAGAGAGAAAAAGAAAAAACGAGAATTGTGGAAAAAAACCAGAAGGATAGGGAAAACAACTAGAAAACGGCGACCGATTAATTAGTAAACTAGATTATCCATAAGAAAAAGAAGTAGGCGGAGTTATGACATTCTTTTCAGCTGAAGCACTCATTTCACTTTTCTCTGAATCGGATAAGAAGCACGGAAGAGATTAGCTAATCGGGTTCCAAAGAAAACTAAAAAAAAAACTAAATATTGGACTTCCTATGTACTTGGAAAATCAGCTCAAAAAGGATAATATACATACGATGCATGTCTCTATAGATAAATCGAATTTTTTTCAAGGAAAAATGAAAAATTGAGAAGAAGAATATTAAAATGTATCTCATGATTTGTATTATTCTTGCGCCTGACTTTAGAAAATGTTGAATGTTTACCTCCTTGTACATACTTCACATAGAAATAAATTCCACATGAAATATCAATAGTGAAAGAAACAGTGATATATATATATATATATATATATATATATATATATATATATATATATATATATATGCTATTTGAAAAGAAAAAAGAGAAAGGACTATTTAATAGAAAGAAGTATTTATGCAAAATCACCGTAATTTAAAGGAACATAACTCAAAATTAACAAGCGGTCTTGAAAAGATAACAGTATGCCTTACTAGTCGATGAAACTTTTCTCAAAAAGTCGGTCACATTCAAATCATTTCTACTCGCTATTCAGTTTTAATTGATATTCACATAACTACTCATTAAAAGGTTTTTCAATATGGCCGACTCAATTTTCTCAAAATCGACTGAAAGGTAATTGAGTGAAAATTTCAAATCAATTTCGAGTTTTTCAGTATCATAGATCATGATGAAGGAAAAAAGGAACACACTGAACGTGAGTGCCTCGAAGAAGTTTGTAAAAAAGCGGTATTTGTATTTGTTACTCAATAAAAAAAGTGATTTAATGAAAAACAAAATAATACCGCCGCCATTCATACTACTATAATAAGTAACAGATTTCGGATGATACGTACATATAATTCTCAATTAGTTTCATAATATTAAATTGTTTTAAATTTGAGAAAAAAATTATTTCTGAATCACCGGCAGTCGCTCGTCAGTTCTAACGTTTGCAGACTGTGTGTGTGCACTCTCAGTACTCGTGATGCTAGTTAACCATTCCAGTGTCTTTGACTTTATTTCCACCAGCTGACTAGTTGAACGTACTCTGATCAATATCTCACGCCTTGACTAACCCGTTTCAATTCTATTGGGCAGAAGTGAAATCGATCAATTCTAATGAAAGTCTTATTTGAAACAGTTTTAAGCTGAAACTTTTACAAAAACGTTTTCATAGTAAAAAGTTTTACGCTAACTTTGCCAGGTTCTTTCATTTAACCTCTTAATAAATTCATCCTTTTTCAATTAAAAAAAAACTCACTTTCTGCAGGTTTCACAATAGGGATTTGTTATGTAGTAATTTAGTTTTCTATCTTATCTTAAAAGCATTTAAAAGTCATTTTTCTATATTCGTATCATTACAGCTCCAATGTCTACTATCCACCATGCGGCTGTCGCTTTGGAGCACACAGGTTTCAGTATTGGTGATCAGAATGGAATAAAACTGTTCCAATTGTTCCCATTAAATTACCGTATGTATAAAAATTACGGTAGGTTTTTATTGTCTGCTTTAATTATTAATGCGTTTATTTCAGTTCCCAAAGTTGGTTCAGTTCGTATCGTAAAGCATATGGGTCTTTCAAATCGTCTAGTTTACGTTTCTGCTCCTGATGGGAAGTTCCCTCAAAATACTGCGATTGTATTTGATATCGAAGGAAACAAAGATTGGCGCGAAGTAACAACTCCTTCTAGATACGGTGCAATCACCAACGTTCATGTTTCACAAAACAGACTCGTAGTGTTCACAGGAACCAGAATGTTTGTTTTCAAATTTCCTGATAACATTGAACAAATCAGAGCGGAGGACATCGGTCCGAATCCAAATGGAATTTCTGCGATGAGCTATGATCCAACAACAACATCATGTTATATCGCTTACCCCGGATTCAAGACAGGATCAGTGCAGATAATGAATTTGAACACATTGACTGCGCGTGAATCGAAATCGCCGGTAGTGATCGAGGCTCATTTAACTGAGATCACACAGATCGCTCTGAATTGCCAAGGAACATTGATCGCAACTGGATCAACGAAAGGAACTGTTGTAAGAGTTTTTGATGCCAGAACAAAAGGACTTTTGTATGAGCTCCGTCGTGGAACTGTTCCGGCTCACTTGCAATGTCTTGCTTTCTCGCCTTGTTCATGTTATTTGGCGGTGGCAAGTGATAAAGGAACTCTTCATTTGTTTGGGATCCGCGACGCCGAGCCCCAGAAAAAGATGAATGTTCTTGAACGTAATCGTGGAAGCAGCAGTATTCTGAAAATTCAATTAGATCGAAAAGTCCTTGCACTCGGATTCAGTAAACGTATGTTTCACTTTTAAATGATTTCAATTTATCTCCCGATAGCTACAGAAACTCCAAAAAGCTTCATGGGACTCGTTGCCATCTGTTCGGATGCCTCATATTGGAGATATCATTTCACCAAGGACAGCAACGGAAAGTACATGCATTTGCCTCCTGTATACGAAAAGCTGATTGATTTTGCCGAGGAGGCTTCGTTTTTCCGTGTAAATGTCGAGTAAATTAAAGAAGTCAAATGTAAAAATATACATAATCCTCAAGTCTTTCACTACCATCACTGTTTATATCCATGTTTTCCCCGTTCTTCTGTACGTGCTACAATTACCTTACCTCTTTCAATTCCAACGTTGCCTTTATTATGTTCATATTGACTTATTGTGTACACTGTTGTTGATTCATTCTTGTGAATATTGATCAGTAAATGATTTTGTTTTCTTTGTGTTTCTCGATATTACTTCCTGTTCTCTCGGTGGTTTATCTAGTAGTGAAAAATAATTACTTCCAGAGTATAAGTTTTTCTAGTTTAATCGATCCCGAAGTCTTGAAAACAAGCTGGGTTCGTTTTTATGGTTCACAAGAAGTTCGACAATCCAACTTCAACGAAGGAATCTACTTTTGTCGATCGAACTCCTCATCCAGCAGCAAGGAATTATCTCGACGAAATGGCTCCAATCAATGGATTTCATGAAGAAAATGCCGAAGCGATTCGTCTTCGTGACGCTTTTCGAGAAGAAGTTTCGAAACGAATGGGAGGATTGCTTCTAAAAGGACAAACAATGCTTGATGAGTACTGTCCCACTTGCAGTGTTCGTTTTCTTTTCTTCAACTTCTCTTCAACCTCTTTGTTTCAGGGAATTCTCATGGAAGATCGTACCGGAGTTCGCCGCTGTGTCACATGTGAGCTATATCAAGAAAAGACTTCTCAAATTGTCGCCGAAGTTCCGCTTCGTAAGTTTCATACTTTCACTCGTAACTAAAAATCATTGTTTTTTAGAAGACGAAGATCTGAAAGAAGCTGTTGACAAATCACCAAATCAAGAGCCTTCACCAGTTGGAAAACAAAATGTACCACAAAAAGCAGTAGTTCCGAAAGTGATTCCAGCTGCCAAAAGACAAAAAAAGACGACGGAAAGATCGAAAGGAAATGACTATCAAGATGCCATCGAAGCAGCGAAATTGGCTGTTCTCAAGAAGTTGGAATGGGCAACATCGAATCTCAATTCGACAGATGATACCAACAGTACTTTCGATTTTCTTACTGTTATCCAAAAGTCTGCTGAAACTTTGCAAGCTCTCCAGTTCTGAATCTCATGAGATATCGCATTATACTTCATGCTATATGTTGTTTTCTCAAGATGTTATGAATCATAAACGCTTCATTGAATTACATTACAAGTCTTTTTTTCCAAAAGTGATTTCATACTTCGTACCGGCTGGAAATAGGAAAAATTATAATTTCAAGTTTCAGATGCATCGAACAATAATTAATTGGGCGGAAATTAAACCAAATCTACTTTTCCGAAAAGCAAAAATGGCGAAGAAGTCTGTAGAAAAATACAAAGCGAAAAAGTGAGATACATCAGATAAAATTGAAAAAAAATCATAATTTCAATTCATTATGATTGGTATTCAGAATCGAAATTCCCGAATTGAAAGGAGAAGCTCTTTTTGGTTTACATTCTGTTTTGGAGGCGATGAGATCAGGAAAAAGGACGTTTCATTCAGTTTATTTGAAGAAAACAATAGAGTAATTTGAAACGTTTTGAGATGAAATCCTTCATGTATCTTGCAGAAAACGTGCTGAATCTGATGCTCGAATCAAGGAAATACTTACAAAAATCAATGAGTTGGGAATAGAAAATCATACTTTGACAGATGATCAATTAGACAGATTAACCGAATATCAACTTCATAATGTATCATTTACAATCTCAAAATATGAAAAAAGAAACACTTTTTAGGGAATTTGTATGGATGCATCTACTCTCAAATTCTCAGAAATTCGACATAAAAATGTGTCAATCTTTGTTGATAAAGTACTTGATCCTGGAAATCTTGGAGCCATCGGAAGAAGTGCTTGGTATTTTGGAGCAGATGGAATAGGTCTTGTGAAAGGAAGAGGGTGAGAAAACACTTTTTATCTATTCGAACTCAACTATTTTCAGTCCAAAGTCGATAACTCCTTCAATGATTAAGTCATCATGTGGTGCATTGGAACATCTTCCAGTTCAACAATTCGACAATTTTCATGAGTTTCGAGATCAAATAAAGGGATTAGGAGGAGAAATAATAGCCACTTGTGATCCATTGGCAGCAGAAAAAGCAGGAATAAAAGTGAAAACACTGGATCAATGGATACCATCGAAACCGGTTGGAATAGTACTTGGAGACGAAGGAATTGGAATCAGTAGGAGCATTCTGAATCTCTGTGATACTGTAATTTCAATTGCTCCAGTAAGAGAAGGAAAATCGAATGTGACGTCATTGAATGTTTCCGTTGTCGCAGGTTAATTGATATTTTTTAGTTTCTATCGAATAATAATAATCTATTCCAGGAATCATTCTCCATCACATCTCACTACAGAACCGTACAAAATGAAACAATCATTTGGAGATGGTGTTCCTTCTGTTCTTCGGTGTCATATTTGTCCACCTGCTTGCTGCTCACCCTGATATTTTTAGTCATCGGTCGGCATGTGTACTATATATTCGACTGACCGATAGGACCCAATTGTCTAATTGAATCCTCTCCAATTTCGTTATGTTGTTAATTCATCTAGTATTCTTCTTTTTTACTGCTTTTTCAACTGTGTTATCTGCAGAAAATAAAACTGATGAAGTTTGTTCGAATGGTGTTAAACCTGGAAATGGTAAGGAGCTTTATTGATGAAAGAATACAATTTGAGTTCAGTTTGTCATTTGGTTCCATCAAGTGGTTATGAATGCATTAATTCTAATTCAACTACAAATTGGTGTGAGAATTTTAATGGAAAATATAGATGTTGTGAGTGAAAACGAGACTTTTTAGTCGAGAAGATTTCATTTATTCAGGTGAAAAGGCAATTCATAAATGCAGAGACAGAAGTTCATTCTGTCGATTAACAAAACATTTATGTACAAGTAAATCAGATTTCGGAACGATGAAATCGAAATGTGAAGCGACTTGTGGATTCTGTGGATTCAAAACATTCGAAGAAGCAGAGAAAACTAGAAAACGAATGGATCAATTGGCACGTGGACAAGAATGTGATACACCCAGAAAATGCGTTTTTCCGAGGGAGAAAATGTTAAATTCAACAAAGAATTCACTGCGGAATCTGACTGAAACTACCATTTCCATCGATCCGATTATCGTTTATAAAAGTAAATTTGATTGGAGAAGCACAACAAATGATTACAATAATACAACTGAAAGTTCTCAAACAACTCAAGTTTTTAATTCTACATTCGACAATTATACAACTCTTGGTGAGTAATATTACAACGAGAGAGATACTGCAGGATTATTGTAGTCGTCTCCTAATTATTGTTGATTGAGAAATTTTAATTTTCAGAACCATCAAATACAACAAAAATCGATTTGAAAACTATTCTCCAATCAACTGGAAAGTTATCAACAAAGATCGGATCAACTAGTTCAACTCTGAAACCAAGACACGCCAGAACCATTGAAGCATCAGATCAGAATGAGAAATTGAAGACATTTGCATCCAAAAGTCGTAATGAAACATCAATAACTCTTCCTTCTTCATTCAATTCTACAGTTCGAAAACTGACTTTGGAAGAGTTAAAAACTACAAGAGTAATATAAACTCTCAATTCGTTCTCATTAATTCAGAGAATTTTCAGGACACAATGCCAAAAATTACGACTGCCGAGCCAAGTTCATTAGTAACTTCTTTATCGAAAACAGTCATTCAAGGGACGTGTTTCGATGAATACACGTATTGTCGAGAGTTCACTTCACTCTGTTCTCATCCTGCTTTCTCTGAAGTCATGGCTTCTCATTGTTCTTTGACTTGTGGAAGATGTGATGAAGTGGAAAGAGTGGAAGAAGGATCAGGTAAAATAGGATATTATGAAGGGAAAATTACTCTTTTTATTTCAGAAGATTGTCAAGATATGACACCTGATTGCAAGAATTACCGTGATCTTTGTGATCATTCTCGTTATAAGACGCTTATGGAAAATTATTGTCCAAAAGTATGTGGACACTGTATTCCAATGTGCAGAGATAGACATCAAAAGTAAGTTTTCCGAATGAATGAAATGAAAGTGCAGTCATTTTTATCTCAGTTGTCCTCAATTTTTCGACGATGGCTTCTGTAATGACACGATGTATACTCATGAAGAACGAAAGTATTTGTGTGGAGCGACGTGTCTTCTCTGCTAAATACCATCTAATTTCTTTTTGTTTATTCATTTTGGTTCTACATATTTGTATATAAATTGTTCCCATTTAAAAGACAATCAACACTATACTAAATACCGACACACAAAAACAAGAATTCAATTAATACAGTGGAAATGTGCACACAAAGGTGAGTCAAAGCAGGAAATCGACGGCGATTTCTCAAATAATACAGAGTGTGGGAAGAAGGAAATTGGCTCTTTCACTAGGAAAAAAGGCAAAGTTATTACTCATAAATGAGTCTGAACTTTGAGTTTTCAGAATGATTTTTTACTGAAAGATTCTATGGCATGTCCTTCTATTGAGGGGGTCTTAGAAGATTTAGTTCCAGTGTCATTGATGTCTTCAAATCGAAATGTTTCATTTTCTGTCTCTTTATGTTCACTTGGCGCTGAGATCTACGGCTATTTGACAGAGTTACATTCTAGTCAAATAGTTACCGTATCCCTCCGGTCTCTTGCAACATATTCTTAACAATCATTCGAAGTTTGCAGTTCTATTTCATCTTGAATGACGAATTACATCGGAAAAGTGCAAATCTACCATTCTCACACAATTTTTTCATCTCTTAACCTCTTATAAGTTCTTTTTTTCCCACACTTCCATTTTAATGACCGGCCGCCTTTCCGAAGAAAAAAGAACCGATCCCTCCACTTTTGCTATTTGCATACTTCGGATTATCACACTCGACCCGCCCTATTCCGCTTTTTTTTTTCTTCGAAGAAGAGGGAAGAGGAGCCGTCCTCCTTCTCTTCTTCTTCTTCGATTCATTTTCACTTTCTTGTCTACTTCATAAAAACAGTCATCTTCTCATAGTTTCATGCCAATTTCCTTCACCAAAACCAATCAATTTTTCTCCATTTCTGGATGGGTCAATGAGACATTCCCCGTGAAATGTTCATTGAACATCGACGAGGTTACGACTGACCAATTACAGAATTGTGGCACACCGGGTGGGAGGATTCAGGTCGGCGACAAATTAAGTGTCTCCGAAACGCTTCGTTTCACACTTTGTTCGTTTTAAAATGTTTGATTATCAAGGTTTTCGGTTACTCTCTTTTTTTCCGTTTTCTCGTTTAATATCAAAGAAAAACTGGCGTGCGAAAGATGGATAAACTTAATTTCGTCGGACGACGTCTCGGAATCGACGAGTGTTTGTGTCGGTTTTGAATTCAGAAGCTCACCTCGGAGAAAGAGTCCTTCTTCTTCTTCTTTTTTGCTTTTTTAACTTTTTTGGTCAAACATCTCAACGACGATTCGAGTTTGTTCCGTCAGAAAAAGGTTGAGATGACGAGATGTTTTCACTAGCGAATTTCCGTTACTTTTCATTCTTTCACTTTCCTTTTTTTTCGTTTTTTCGGAAGAAAATGAGGGTAAAAGATCAGTTTTAAGAAAGAAATAAGGAAATAAACTCGATCATTTCAATGGAATCCTCTAATAGTAGAGCAACGAAATTCTCGAATCCCGAAGGCAGCTCTTTTCAGTTCCTTACCAAAAACCTCCGCTGAAAATGACTTTTCTGCTGACTCTCAATCTATTTTCAATTCCATTCATTAAATTAAAATGAATGTTTATTATTGAGAAGATAAATAACAATCTTCCGGCAGAATGGCACGATGCAAAAATAAAATAATTTGAGAATTTTTGAGTCATTCGTTCCGAAATGATTCAATAAAGAAAGAAAATTCTATAAGGAAAGACTTCGAGTGAATTCTTTTGATTTCTGATTTCATATCGAAGTTTATTAGTATTCCGATTGGTTATTTCTCATAAAACCTTTTCCCCCGTTTCCCATTCAAAAACCTCTTCCGGGAGTGAATGCATTCAATCAGAACAATGCACTTTTCAAGTATACCTTTAGAGCTTCTCCCAATATTTTTCCCCTTTTTTCGTTTTCATTTCTTTCTCTTCTTCCACGTCATCTTTCCGATGATTGACAAAATGTGTTGTTTTGAAATGAAGAAACCTGTCATCAAATGAAAGAAAAAAGAAATAAAATGTTCCCACTTCCTGATGCAAAAATCGGAATGTTCCATTCTTCATTTGTCCCTTTGAAGGGTTTTTTCATCTTTCATGTTAAGATGCTTCCAGTATTTAAAGTAATCGTGAGTTCTGGATACGATTTATGAATCACGGTACTCTATTATAAGAGCATCAATGACATCATGAGCAATTGTTTAATGAAATGAACATCTGATATCAATATACATGTTGATTCTTTCTCACTCAACTGATCATTTTCAAAATAAAGATTTCTATAAACACAAAAATGATAGGAATATTCAATCAACTTTCTCTGTTCATAGTCAATATGTTCTCTGTTTTTTTCTTCTTATTCTGAAATCATTGATGCGAATGTTTATTGAAGAGTTCAGATTACACGAGTCATACTCTTTTACCCACGCAAAGACGTTTCTCTTATGAATATGCTCTCTTCTACTTCCAATCTTGATTCTTTTTTTCTCCAACTACAATCCCTGTCATCAGATTCCACGTCACAATGTCCAATTGTATCTATTTCGAAACTGCTGCTCAAACATAAGTCCATTCGGCTCCCGGTGTCTCCTGTTTCAATGTCAATCCTCCCGCGTATCATCTCACACTCTGCGTCTCTTCCTCTATCACACTATCTTTTCTCTTCTTGATATATGAGTGGGATCAAAAGTGTTCGGAAGAAAAACGAAAAATGAAGTAAAAAAGAAAAGAATCTCTCTTTTTTTGTGGTAGAAATGTTAACTTCTTTTGCTTCTTTTTCATTTTCATTCATTTCCTCCCGTGTTTCAACATATGTGAAATTGAAGAAGAAAACGAAGAAAAAGAGGCTAAAGAGAACTGAGTTGGTCTCCGATTTCCGGATTTTCTTCATCTCTTTTCCTTCGTTTTTTTTGAAAACGGAATAACGTCTTCTCGTATTTATTTCTTCGTACCTTCAGACAAATGGTAGTATATTCTGAATATAAACATAAGGGTCAACAGTTGAATATCCCCTCTCGTCAACAGTCTTCTTCTCCCTCTTCTCATATTCATCGAATGCTCTTCCAATCCTTTTTCTTCTATTCCCCATCCTGTTTTCCATCTTTTTATTCTTTTGTCTATTTTTCCACGAAAACAACAAGAAATCGGATCGGCCGTAATTATTGGGTGTCACATTTGAAAGATTCACCAAAACTTCTTCGGATCTTCCAATTTTTTGTGACTTGTAAGGACTTGAGAGTCACGCACTCCGTCGGCATCGAATTAGGCACACATAATCGAATATCGAGAGTTTTTTCCTGCTCTGTTTGTGTGTTTTGCCATCTGAATGTGTTTCGTTTTTTGATTCTTCCACAAACGAGAACTCGGAATTGAAATCTAGGGATGCCCTATTTTTGTCGAAAAAGTTCCATTGTATTTTGAAATTTAAATTACCTCTTCATCTGTTATCAATTCTAAAAAAGATAATACCAGAACAAGAAAAAACGATTTTCTGATATTTTGATACGCTTTGGCGATCACTAAACCTTGTTTGGCTGACTTTTCAGCTTTCTAAACTGATTTGGATTCGAATTTATCAAATTAGATAATATGAGCTATTCTGAGAATAGGAATACTGATTCCTTCAAGAATCAAAGTTAGTCAAAAAACTCTAGAGACTGCCGTTATATTAGAGGTTATCCTCCCCCTTCCTCCCCCCTATCCTCCTCATATAACAATTTGAAGAACAAGACTCTGCTCATCTTTTTTTCGTAAAGTCAAGTCGCCATTTGATAAAGAGATATTGTAGACACAGTCGGTATGTACTCAACATATCGATTCACATATAAAAAGAGATTCTCTAGTTGATTTGTGTTTTATCTTTCTTTTTCTGTTAACATCTGAACTCTTTTTTGTTCCTACCTTTTCCCTTATTAATTCAAAAAACACTCTGCCTTCTTTCACTTTCATCCCATCATCATCATCATCTTAAAATCTTCATGCACTATACACATTTCCGAATCCGATTACCACTGAAGAGCTTCTTTTCCTTCTTCTCAACCATTTTCGTGAGATCGGATGACGTTACCTAAGAGTTTCTTTTTGACGATTTGCCCCCTTTCTATTTTTGCTTTCTTCTCTTTCAACATCTTCTTCTTCTGCTTCTGCTTCTTCTTCTTCCCCGTCTTCTCAAATATTCACCCTATTCATTAGACGGCAAACTTCATCGCAAAGGCGGGTGAAAGTGGGCGGAGTCTTCTTCCTTCTGCTTCTTCAGTCATCTCAAATATCCTCCTCCACACCCCGCCTTTTCCGAATCTTTTTTTTTCACACATCTCTTCTATCATTTTTCCAAATATAAAAAGCTTTTGTTAAAAAATTTTTTTTTGAGAATGCTCAGAGACTGTTTTTATTTTATAAAAAATGCCGAGAAGAAATTTGTCAAAGAGCTGTCATTTTCAGAATAAAACACTTTCTCAGTTGTGAATCTATTTATTCTTTTCTTGTTCATGTTCGTTTTAACTCCATTTCCTTCGGACCTCCGAAGTGGTCCCATTTCCATTCCACTTGAGACTAATTTCCTCTTTACAATTCACTTCCCACGAGCCTCTCCCGTCTCTCCTGTACCTTTCTTTTTCAAAAGTAATAAACCATGTATCTCTCTCTCTCTCTCTCTCTCTCTCTCTCTCTCTCTCATTCATTTCTTTTGTTTCTCTTTACCTGTTTCCACGGAGACCTCAATTTTCATTAGATACTTCTGAATAGAATGTTCTCTTTCCGATTGAAATGACAAACCGAAGGGTCTAATTCTACTTTTTCATACCGATTCATTTATTTTATTTTCAAGGTCTTTCTCTGTATTTTTCATCAATTTTTCTCGCTAAGAAAACATCAGTTTATGTTTCTATCTGATCCCTTTTTTTCTTCCGATTCCTTCCTCTTCTTCCCACACAAAATACGTTTTTAAAGTAAAATATTTGAAAAGAAGGACTCCTCAATTCATCGCAGCTGGCGTCGAAAAATACTCGTTATCATCCACTTCTCTCCTCCCTTTCAACTATACATTAATATCCTTTTTTTAAACATGCACCACTCAGATTTTGAACTGAAAAGTGTCGACGAAACCAGATGTCATTTTTCTTCGAAAACTCGCGAAGAAACGAAAAAATATATCATTTTTTTCTGATTCGAATTACAGAATTAGTCGAAATAGAATTAAAGAAGAAGAGATTTGGAATTGAGAAAAACTAAAATATTCTGGAATATCTGATATTTCCGTTTCATTTTGGTTTCATTCGTTCCATCAATTATTCTGATTTCAGAATGATTCAAAGAGAAAATTCCCATGAAAATGCCAAATCTTTTGAGATCGGAGACTAGAATTTACTAGGAAATTGGCCAAATCAACTCATTTTCACAAGTATTCTAACATCCACATAAATTCAAAATTCTCACGTTCTACAATCATTCTCAATTGAATAACCTTTATTAGAAAGGCATTCATAAACACTTTTTCTCATGATTGAGAGGGAAAAATGATACAGGAAATCCAATCTTTCTCTTTTAAACCGTTCTTTTTGATCTAAATCTCTATTCTTTGGAAACATGATTTCTCTGCGTCTCTTAATCCTTTATTCTATTTTCTCTTATCCAATTTTCCAGCTCATTGACTCTATTATCATCTATCATTCATTGCAGTTTCGGACATCCACTTCTTCATATTCGTCGTCTTCTATTCTTCCAACAATGCATCTTTCTGATTTTCTTCTCATTCTCGCAGCTGTTATTCTTCTAAGTACAGTATCCCAAGTATCGACACTACGATGTAAATGTACAAAAGAATCGGAAACTGTGACTTGTACTGATGGCGTTTGTGATACTGAAAATGGATGTAAGTCAACATTTCTTCCTCTTTCCAATTGGCTCAATCTCCTTCTCTCTCTCTCTCTCTCTCATTCCTTAAAAGAAGAAGAACCTGTCAACCGAACTTCCGGTACATTTGAGAAAACGAAAGAGAAAGAGAGAGCAAAAAGAGAAAAATAGCAACAAAACAGACGAAATAATTGATGGAATCGTCGTGGTTCTTAATGAAGGTTTTGAGCGTTTAGAATCAGAAAAAAAGAAAAAAATGGAAGGGACATTCATTTAATTTGAGAGGTCAAAGAAACTTTTTGAGTGAATGAGAGAACGAATTTCCGTATTTTATCTTGCTTGAATCATCTTATTCATCAGATAAGTTTTCGTAGTTTTTGAAGTTCAAATTCCCCAATTTCTATGAATAATGTAATCTTTAAACTCATCCAAAGGATGTCAGAATAACATGTTTCGTTTTGCAAAACAAGTAATTATATTAGGTGTTACCAGTGTCTCTCTCCAGAAGTAGATGAATTAACAATGACAGTGTCCTTTCATTCCATTCTTTGTCGTCTGCCACGCACTCGAGATTATTATAAACAAATCCGCTCTCTTTCTGTCGTATATCCCAGTCACCTAAATCCTAACTGCGCATAATACATATACAAACAGACAAATGGATAGCAGGAGGAGGAGAACGTAGAGGGGGTTCTCAGATATCCACCTCCTCCATCTTCTAAATGACTTCATCCTCTTCTTACAGCTTGTCTCATGTTGGATCACCCGACAATGGGTATTCATTACACGTGTCACAACAAAGGACTCAAGGATGGAAGTTGTCATAATCGGTATGGAAAAGATTCAGAAATCGGAGAAAACTTTTATTTGATGGGAATTTGAAATATAATTGAACGAAAGAAATTACCTTGGAGGATACCTAAACTTTTCTTATTTTCAGAACATCTAAAAGCGGAGTTTCTGTGAAGATTTGTGGTTGCACAGCACCAGATTTTTGTAATTTTTCGATGTGGCCTGACAAGTAAGTGAAACAGAATCATTCATTTTCCCTTTTTCACCTTCTTCCGATTTCCGAGAATTTCTCCGGATATTAGGTGTCGGATTGCTCGATTCTTTTGGTAATTCTAGACGTTTGAATCAAATAGGAAGAAGAAAAAGAAGGAGGAAGCGGAGAATAAAATGATGTCGAAAGAATTATTTAGTCTGGAAAACAGAAGAGAGAGAGCGAGAGAGAGAGAGAGAGAAGGTCATGGATCGAAGAAATTTGAACTATTTCAAGTCAAAAGGTCAATATGACAAGTTGAGTCGGTTTTCAGTTCAAAGTTGACATCATTTCGAAGAATGAACTTAAGCCGAGAGAATTTGTGATGAGTTTGAATAATTCAAATTCTCCCTGAACCACATTTTTCGTAACAGAAATGAATATGCTGAGCTTGTTTTTGAATATTCAAATGGACCTACGGTTTTTGGGGATGCTCTTCTATTGGAGGGCTGAGAGTGAACGCTCATGTTCACAAATCATTCGATTCTACCAGAAAAACAAAGGAAATTCTATTACAGATCTGGTCATCATCACCATAAACATCATCACAAACAGCATCACGAAGAAGCTCAAGGAGAAGAAACAATCAACTCAGTTTCCCCAATTTCCACTTTTTTCTCCATTATTTTCTCATCTTTTTTGTATTTTATTCTTTAAAAATATAGTTTTCAAAACATGATTTCTAGTCGTTCGGCTCTTGGAATAGAGCCGTTTTTCTCCGTTTTCTTCGCTCCGTGATGTGATAATTTTGCAATCAATTATGTCTTTTTCTCTTCATTTTCATGTTTTGTTTAATGTCTCAATTCACTGTTCAAAAGGGTATTTCTTTCCGTTTCGCACTGTTTTTTCTAATGCGATTTTAAGTATTTTGTAACTGCACATATAATAAAACGATTATGTACTTAATTGATAATCACATTCAACCATAAATTATTGTACAGGAAAAAAAGAATAATTATACAAGAAAATGGTTAGATTTTGCTCTTCTGTTGTCCTGAATAGTTGTCAAAAACGATATCTCGATCCTCTTTGACTCTTTCTTCGGAAAACCATTCCCATCGAAGATCAATCAACGGTTGTTCACAACAATAACGATAAGCCACTTCAATGTCAGATGGATTGGCAACTGTAGAATCAGAAGCATGATCAATTAGAAGAGATCCAGAATAGATTCTTGCGATTGCGAATGAAATATGACGAGCGACTGAATCAATGCGAGTATCTCCTTTGACAGCGGAATCACTTGCTTTTACGAGAAGCTTCTGAAGTTCTTTCAACGCTTCTTCCACGGATTGCTTCGCTTTTTGCAGTTTTGGTTCATTCGAAGTGTTCTTTAGAAGTTGTGACACGCGTTTTCCAAATGCCAGAAGAATATTTTCTTTTCCCGAGAACACACGAAGAACATCAAGAGACAGGACATTTGTAGTTCCTTCCCAAATCGGAGTGACTTGAGCATCTCTCAAAATAGTTGGTAATCCAGTATCTTCCATGTATCCTTGTCCTCCAAAACATTCGATTCCTTCAGAAACCAACGGAACTGCTTGTTTTCCTGCATATAATTTGAGGACTGGAGTGATGAGACGAAGCATCATTGCATCGATATCACTGCTTTTTCCTGCTTCTGATAATCCAAGAAGGCGTGCAGATTCAAAGAGAAGAAGCATTGATCCGCGTGTTTCAACTTCCATTTTTGCAAGAGTCGTAGTGTGAAGTGGCCATTTGGACTAAAGCAATGATATATTTTCCATGATTTCTGTGATCATTTTACCTGCGTTTGTCCGAAAACGACACGCTTTGTAGAGTAGTCTCTCGCCAACGAAATAATTCTGAAACCTTGAATTATTCCAAATCAAATCAAAAATATTACCTTCTCATATATCCAAGAGAGGCAACTGCATTGTGAATACGAGTAATATTGAGCATATTGGAGATTCCTGCGACTCCACGACCTGGTTCGCCGATTCTTTCAGCAATTGCTCCATCAAGAAGTAGCTCAGCAGTCGGTAATTGCTTTGTTCCCAATTTATTCTTCAGACGGACCATCTGAATTCCATTCAAATTTCCACTTTCATCACGAATTCTGAGCAAGAACAAGGATAATCCACGAGAACCTTCTACTGCATTTCCATCAGAATCAACAACTCTTGCTAGAGTGAGTGCCACGTCAGCATCTACAGCACTACTGAACCATTTATATCCATGAAGACGATACTGAAAAAAGAAATTTCTATACTTGAGAGATCATTCAAAAGTGTCTTACAGTATCCTTATCAACTTGGACTGCGTACGTGTCACATCCACCCGCCACGTCACTTCCTCCTTTCTTTTCAGTCATCCATTGTCCACTGGTCCACGCTTTCGATGGATCACGAGACCTCAATCGATCGACTGCTTCAGTAGCAAATTTGTGTTTTCCATAGAGATTCAGGGACTTGAAAAAACAATTTAAACGGGAATTTAAGCATGAAATCTTACAGTAAGAGTTTTGACAGCTCCATCAGTCATAGCCATTGGACACGAAACTAAACCGGCGGATGGAGAGAAAAGGAAGAGTTTTGCAACTTGATGAATGCGTCGAACGAACGGATCCACGTCATTTTCATATCCAATACTGATGACTCCTTCTTCAGCACAAATCTGTTTTAATTTCTGCCATTCGTTACAAACAATTAATTTGTCAATTCGTTTTCCCCATGCATCTTGTTGCTCGAGTCTCGGTTGATCTAGTTCAGCTTGTCGTCCCAAATGTTCTATTTCGGAAGTGATACGATCTCCAAATTTCGACAAATCAGCAGCAACTCTCATATATTGTGCTTCTGGGAGAAGACGTCTCAAAGCCCGATCTAGAATTGGATCGTCTCTAAAAAATATTATTTATGACTAATATTATTCTACTTGAATACTTACGTGTAAGGATTATGTAAAGTCGGAGAATCTTGACTGAAGCCACCTGTTTTTGCATGACTGTATTGTGTGTGTCTAGCAACAATTGTTGCATTTTTTGTCGTTGATGATGCCATTCTGAACAAAATGAACACGTTTCGAAAAAAAAAACAGAATTCGTTACCTGACTGCGTGTCCGATTCGATGCATAACTGAGCGTTGTGGGCGGGTGAATTCTGATGATTGAGACTATTAATGTAGCCAATAAAAAGAATAAATTGAACGTGAGACAATGAAGAACAATTATTTATCAGTAGAAAATAAGTGTCTGTGTCTGCGTTTGAAGAGAATTCTCTCTCAATTTTCTTTCTTATCTCTAGTCCGATCTTATGTGTAGCCACCAATTTCTGTTGTTTAGATGATCAGTTCGAAGAGAAATAGTCTTTTGAAACACTACAAGCTCCAAAAAAATCTGAAATTTCGGAACGAAAGAAGCAAAATTACATTTTTCATTGACAAAGTAAATTCAAATTGACAAATAAACCCAAATTGTACAGAAACAAAGGCAAAAGAAGATGAGCGTTTTGAGATTGACTGGGAGTGAAGAGGGTTTCCAACGGAAATACGGGAATACTGTAGTTAGCACAGGATAATTCTAATTCAAATGATAATACAATTTTGACTAGGACTGTCGATGTGAAAAGATGGTAAAAGCTCATATCACAGTGAATATTTGATACATTTCCAAGAGGATTGCTCACTGACGACTGCAACATGAGTTCAGTTGTGTCTGTGCCCTGTCGATTAATTTTATAGGACCTCCAGAGTTTGAAGTTGTATTCGTGGCATCTGCTCGATATTGATGTACTCTGAAAACGTTTCTATTTTAACTGGTTATAGAAGCAAAAATTTTTCAAAACGTCAGAAAATGTAGCATCAATTCCAATTTTTGTACTTGTTTGATTCAGGTTCATTTAAAAATCATTCAGGCTTCCTTTTTTCATTTTCAATGCATTCAATTCAATCAAAATACTCACCGTTCATCAGTAATCTTCATATCATTAGTGAGCCTCGTGGCAACCTGTTCAAATAATTGGTCCACATTAGTTGCATCGAGAGCAGACGTCTCCAAGAAATAATCGAAATGATTAACCTGAGAAGTTCAACAATCATTTGTTTTTCTAAAAACAGAAAAAAGCTCACATCGGAAAAGTCTCTTCCTATACGTTCGGGAACTTCTCTTTCATCTCCTTTGTCAACTTTGTTTCCTGCAAACAAAGATTCAATCGGTTCAAAATTTGCATAGAAAACTGGACTCACCAACAAGAATTTTCAGCACTCGTCGATTTGCATAACTCTCGATTTCTCCAAGCCATTCTGGAAGGCAGTCGAATGACGGCTGACACGATACATCGTATACCAATACAATTGCATGTGCACTTCTGCGAAGAAGGAAGTTCTTTTGTGAAAAATGAATTACCTTACCTATAATAACTTTGAGTTATAGATCGGAACCTTTCTTGCCCGGCTGTATCCCAAATTTGGAGCTGAAAAATAATTTAAATATCATATCTGATCAAGTTTATCACTTACTTTTATTTTATCATTTCCTACTTTCACAGTCTTTATCATGAAATCAACACCGATTGTTGCACTCTGACCAGGAGGAAATATACCCTGAAAAACGATGATGTTTTAAAAACATTTCGACTGGAAGATAGCTTCAAAAGACACTGTATTTACCTGTGTGAACTTTCTGACTAGACATGTTTTTCCAACTCCCGCATTACCGACAAGTACCACTTTGAATAGGTACTTGTAATCCTCCATCCAATGATGGCGAGCCTGAAATACGGAAGTTAAATTAATCTCTTTTATTTTGTTTTCCGCTTCGACATTTTTTCGGCAAGTGAAGAGAAACGAGGGGTGTTAGACATGGCTGGGATTTACTAACTTCGGCCAACGAAAAAAAGAGCGAGTTTACGACTACTTAGAGCTTGACGCGCCTCAAAAAGCGCATGCGCGGAAATTGGGCAATTCATATAATAATAATGATGAAAAATAGGGTCGACACACAGACACAGCAAGAAAAGAATGTTTGCATAGCCAATTGGTGACGCTCAGTTCTCTATGTCCAAAGGCAATCGTTCCCGTGCGGGAATGCGCGACCAGCAGCAGCAGCAGTTCTTTCGGTGACCAATCTTCCGCCACGACCCTTCTCTATTTTCTTGTCTTCCTTCATTACAATATTGATTGAGTGGATCGGATGAAGGAATCGATGCCGGTGGATAGATGATGACACACGTGTTGCAACGCAAAAATTCAACCGGAGATTTCGTTGAGATACGAATTCGTGAAGAGAATTAGAGATAATATGTGTGTACATACGTAAATACCTGTTATATAACATTGTATTCATATCTGATGAACATGAGGATTTTACTCAGCTAAATACTACGGAATTTTTTCTCCGGATGAATATCGATCAATTGGTGGAATTTATCGTTTTAAAAATAACTTAAAAGATGGAAAGTAGACAGAAAAGAAAATAGAATATATTATTTAATTTTTAAAAGCTTGAAAAAAAAATCAAAACTAGAAAATTTCAAAACATTGAATCAGTGCAGTGGGTCTTGTAGCGACTTTGAAATTTTTGAAACACTACAGTACTCTATTTACTTCGATAGTTTCTGGATGGAGAACGTACATGAACGCGTTCAAGAGTAAGGAATATGATTAATATTTGAAAACCAAATTAGTTATAAAAATGTACATTCTACATTTTTCATAAAACGCAGTTAATCTTTCGTGATGAACTTTTCCGAATGACACTGACTGAAAAAAGACGTCTAAAAATAGAACACGCAGTACAAACTTGAGTTTGAAGAAAACCGAAATTAATTTAGAAAACTAATTTGTGAGATGGCGACGAATGATTACAACATGGATGGTAAGTTTATAAGTACTCGAATTTCATTCCTGATCGTGGAGATAAGTTTCGTGTACACTCTCAAAATCTCTTGGGTCTACTTGCCAGTTTCCACATGACTGACATCAAACTGGCATGCTTAAGTGGCAGTATAGAGATCTGTCACGTTTTATTTTTTACTCACCGGACGATGGTTTTGGTTGTACATCTCGAGTTTTAGTAGATGAGGGGGAGAAATGACACTTCTTTGCTACCTCTTCATGGAACTGACGATGGAAAAATTGATGGAAAATCAATGTCCTCGGACAAATTTAGTAAATTGAATGTAGAGTGACAATAACAAAAAATCAAAGGGGAAAATATATTGAAAGTGAGAGAGAGGAGTCGATAGTTTTGTGAAAAGAAAAGTCACAATAGAACGAGGGAGTGAATGACATAGACGGTGCCGCTCCGAACGCATAAAAGCTCAGAAAAAGTGGAAAACGAGAGGGGGTGAAAGAAAGGTTTGATTCTTGTGATTTGGTTTCAGTCGAAACGCAACGTCGAATCGAATATACACGACAAAAAGTAGTGAAAATCGAACAAATGGATGAGCAACTTCGGAAATTGAACAAATCGAATAGAAGCAGTGAAGAGAAATTGGAGAGACTTCTGAAACGGTTTGGGGATTTTATCTCGTTTCACTGAATAAAACGAAAGTTTCAGGAAGGAATCGCTGGAATTGGACGTCGCACGATTGAATGACGCCTCGATGAGAGCTGAACCAGAAGTTGGAGCTGAATTGCTTCGTTCAATTGAAGAACCAATGGTAGTGTAAATCCATGAAAGAATTCTGGAAATAGTTAATTCAGGAGGTTGATATGATCTATGGAGAAGCATATTGTGAGAAAATGTGTCATCTGAAGGTTCTTTTGAATGAAATTATTGTGAGAACAAGTATCAATGAGAAAGCAATGTGTGAAGAAATTGGACATCAAGAAGCTGAATTTGAGAATCGTTTGAAAGATGCAATCAACGGAAGAGCTTTATTGCGTCGAAAGACTGACGAAGCACAGGAAAAATATGAATCGTTGTTGAGAGAGCAAGCGAATGTGTATGAAGATGTGAGAGAAATGGAGGAAAATATCGAGAAGTTTGATGCTTCCAGATGGCTTTTAAATGTCGAAAAGAGACGGTAAAGTCGAAAGAAAAGTGGAAATTCATAAGGTTTCTTTTCCAGAGTTTCTGATATTCTTGATCGTACAAAAAGAGAACCAAAGACTGGAATCGATTGTAGAAAACCGTATATTGTTGCATCAGAAGCATCTTCTATCGAAGAATTGGTCACTTCAAGTGCCAGCTTGACTCATGATCATTATGCTCCGGATCATCATTTCGAGAAATCTCAAATGAATTCAGATATCCATGAAACAATGAGTTTCTCGAATATTCCTCCGGTTGATCAAACAGTGATTCATCACAAAGAAGGGTGTCCAAAGAATAAAAAGAATCAAATGGGTCCAATTCAACATTCGGATTCTTTGATTTCCGCTTTTTCTGAGAAACAAGAAACCAAGAAAGCTTGTCGTGTTCACGGAAAACCGTCGATGACATTGCCAATCAACGGAATTAATCTATTGGAGTTAATCTCAAGTGCAATTCAAGATGAACTCTCTTCTCTTTAATTTCCTCTATTCGTACAATAAAATGTTTTTGTTTCTGATTTTGTTTTCAGTCCTGATGCTATTCTTTTTTCCGTACTTTAGACTTCTAGATAATCTTTCAGGGTTTTCAAATGATTTTTAAACTCTAATAACCTACGTGTCAAAATCTTTCTTCGTTTATTCATTTCTGATTTCTATGGAAATTTAATGTTTTTCAGTAAGTTACTCTTTTTTCTATTTTGTCTGAAATGTTTGATTTTTCAGTTATAATAATATTTGTCACTTTCCCGATTTTTAGTTATTGTTCAACAAGAGATCGCAATGATTTTACTAGGGAAACGTTTGTTTTTTCTTGAAGCCTTTCGGTTTAAATATGCTTCATTCAGACCAGAAAAAGAGTCGTCTGTAAGAGTGAAAAGAGCAAAACCGTTAGAAGAAGAAGGATTGATTCCACTGGCAGAAGGAGCTGAGAAAAAGAATCCAGATCCAGTCGGAATGATTAAAGAAAGATCAACGAAATCTCATAAAATGAGAAGAAGTAAAAAAATAAAAGGATACATTGTGAAACAGGACAGAAGTGTTCGAAGTAAAAGAAAATATTTGGATTCTTTATTCTCTTTTTTCAATTTTAGGATTGGAAAACGGGAAACGATATAAATCAAAAACAAGTCTTCGATGCAATAGATCAGTGATAGAAAAGTCATCGAAGAAGTCAAAAAAATCCAAAAAATCTTCACGCTCATCGAAAAAATCAAAAAGATCGAAAGAAGAAAGTAGGAAATCAGAACAATCAAAAAGCTCGAAAAAGGAGAAAAAATCAGAATCCGGAAAGAAATTGAAGAAGAAAATATCTTCGGTTCGTGATGAAAATGATATTAAACGGTTTGAGTTTTAATGAGAAAACATAAAATTTCAATCTTCATTTTCAGAAAACAACCAAATGAAGAAATGGAACAAAAAGTACAGGAAGAAGAGGAAATCAAACCGAAGAAATTTCAGAAACTCCGTCGACCATGGAAGAAATTATTCAAATTGAAAAGAAAAATTTCACGGAACGATGTTGTTGTAGAGGAGCGAAATGGAACTTGGGCATGATATTCTCATGTTTTAATTCAGATTATTCAGAACTTTTCTAAATAAATACATCTAATTCGTGTTCTTGAATCGAAAAATATCGAACGATTGTGAAATGCATAGATCTTCCATTCTGCCAGTTTGTTCAATTTGCAATTATGAAAACAGCATTCACGTAATCTGAATAAGTGAAACACGTGGACAAGACGTATTGAATCGTGTTCATTTCAAAATTTAAAAGCTCTCCATTTCAAAAAAAAAGATTTTTCACAATAAAAATGAGATCAATAAACCAAATCGAAATGTTTTCAAATGGAACTATCAAGGCGCCGGTCTGCTTGAATTCGGATGTGAATCTATCATGCTGATCAATTGATTTTCAGTGTCATCTACTCTCAATGGGTCATGATCTCCACGCAACTACCGTATTCATTTCTCGTATTTCGATCCGAATGGGAATGCTAACTGGAACTGTCATTTGTCTCGTTTTCTATATTTGTATCTGCTCTCTTTCTCTTTCAACGTTCATTTCAAAATATCAGATCTTCGTCGACTACTTTCCTATGAGAAATTGGTTCATCAAGTGGAACTTTTCCGTCATAATTGGTGTGTTGAAACAGAGAAAAAAGAAGAGCGATTGGGAATCACCGAGGTGATTTTCAAAACGAAAAAAAGTAGAGTATTTAAGCGAATTTTCAGAAGAATCGTCTGTTTGATACTTCTCTTTTGGACGGAAATATTGATGAACCGGGAACAGGTGGAAGCAGAGAATGAAAACTTGAAAACTCCCAGTTCTTTCAGATCGTCCACAATCTCAAAACACAACAAGATCAGAAGATTGTGATGGAGATGGAGACGGTAAATAAAAACTGTTTTCATTGATCTGATTTGAATATTCAGAAGAGCTTCTTGATCTATTTCCACGTGACAAATTAGCAACTTTCGCGAATCCTGTTAGGATGAGACTTGAGTTTTATTTGTAGGAAGACATTTTTTGAATTTGAAAGAATTCTTCTCCATTTTCAGTTTGCTCATGTTCACTTTCTTAGTCGTTTGGATAATTCTGTTATTTGAATTGACTCTTCACACAATTGGTCATAACACTCGTCATCTTTTCAGTAAAGATAACTTTGCATTCTCTTGGATGTATGAAGTTCTGAAAGCTCATCGAAAGATGATGGATTTCTCAGGTTACTGATTCTTTTCATTCAGAATTTCTTAGAATGAATTCAGATGAACGTCAGAAATGTATGGGAACAATGAGAGATTTGAAATCTTCGTTGAGTAGCAGTGTGATGACAATCATCAAAGTTTTCATATGGGAGGGATCTCTCGGATCGAATATTGTTCCAATTTGTATCTCGATTCTCTCTTTGGGAATTCTTTTGGATCTCGCCGTTCAGGGATTGTTTCATTGCCGTTTGAACCATCGACAAGAAACGTCAAAAGGAGGTTAGGTGCTTTTCATGAAACAGGATCTGAATATGTTCTTTCCAGTTAGATACATTTATTTCCACAATGTTGGAAACAAATTCTTCATTTCATTCTTTGTTTTTGCAATCTTTTTGGGCTTGGCATTGCTGACGGAACAGTACTTTTGGAAACCGGATCGTCATCGGAATTTAAATTAAATAATACCAGAATCCTCTCTTTTTTCTTATTTTTGTTTTCGATTTCAAATAAAATTCAAATAAAATGAAAATTTTCTCAAAAATGAACGTGATGACCGTATAAATAAGTGAGAGTTATTTTTTCTTCCGTCGACAATTTTATCATTCATTCTTCTTGATTTCATACTTCTAACCATTGTCAAAAGAACGGGTTCAAGGTAATTGACCCTTGAGGTATCCATTAAATCTTTCGATTACTTCAGATGCCGCTTCCAAACAAAGCAGGAGAACCAGAGTTCAAATTGAAAACATCACCACCAGACAAGTTGAATTTCAAGTATAGCCTGGATACTGAAGCTGAAGCTCGTTTAGTCATCACAAACATCACGAAAGAGCACGTTTGTTATAAAGTCAAATGCACTGACAATGATATATTCCGAGTTCGTGCACCACTTGGTTTTATTAAACCCGGAGAAGATGCAACTGTGAAAATTCTATTGAAACCGAAACCTGGAATTGATCCAACAAGACACTATATAGCAATTTATCACGTGGCAGTTCCTGAAAAGAAAGCAACAGATCCCAGAGCAGTTTGGACGGCTGATACGAAGGCTGAAGGAGTTCTCAGAATGCATGTACAATTAGAATTGGATGAAAAGAAAGTGGAAGAGAAAGAGGAGAAAAAGGATGAGAAGAAAGAGGAAAAGAAGGAGAAAAAGGATGAAGAAAAGCATGATGATAAATGAAATTGAGCTTTTTTGAAGAGATATTTCCAATAAAATCATCTGAAGACTTGAAGATTTTCGGTAAAATTCATTTGAAATTTCTGAATTTTTTGATATAAATTTCTACTTACAAAAGATGTAAAAACGTTTGCAGAGATATCATTCTTATTAGAGTTTTCTTTCGATATTTCAAATCTGTATCATTTTATATTTCCTTGTTCATCTGTTCGCTATCTCTTTAATAAACGATGCGTGCAGGTTGTGAAATCATTTTGTTCTGACGTCTATCTACTATTCATTCCATCATTCTGATCAACAGATTCCCTCGATCAACCTCTTTTCTCTCCTCTTTTTTCTCCTATTTCATCGCCTTCTCCTCCTCCTTTTTTTCTATTTTCCGTTGCAACAAACAACACGTATCGTTATCAAAAACTATGAATCGTTTCCTCTGGCCGACTGATTCTCTAAAGTATTTCGTCGTCCGATTTAGTTGTGTCAATTAAAAAAAGAGGGAAGAATAAGCACCATAAATGACTTTCAGGTTGTCGAATAACGCCACGAGGTCAGTTTGTGATTGACTGGAAGAAAGATATGGGCAGATTATTTGACAAGAGGGAAAAGAAAAAGGGGAAGAACCACCGGACCAACAGTGATTTATGACGACAAGTGGAACGGGTCATGGGGAGATAAAGAATGATGAAATGTTGATGGAAAATGACTACTTTCAACTTGAATTATTCCCAGGCGATACTATTCTTATACATAAAAGTGTTCTACAGAATACAGAGTTTCGCTCATAGAATTCTGAGCAGACAGCGGAATTAAAAAGTTTAAAATCATGAGAAACTAGACAAAACATTTTTTCTATAGACATGCTTGAAAAACGAAATCAAGCGTTAGAAATGATCGATCTGATGTTTGATGTTCGACCGTATAATTAGATATTTGACTCGACCTCCTTATAAACAATTACTGTAATACTTTCTTGATATGTCTTTCATTCCATGTAATCTATCTACTTCCGATGAAATATCTGTCCCCAACACTCATAAAATCTATTGTTTTTTGTTCCAATCAGCCGATCAAGATAAAATCATAAATCAAAATGTAAAGGTGAAATCATCTAATCAATAGACTACAAACTCCCACATACACTCAAACTTCTCACGGTTCTTCTGAATGACGTGGCTACAGTCTTCCGATCTTCAAAGACTATCTCTCTTTCTCATTTTGCATGATATTTCATCGACATGCGTCCGCCCAGTTTTCAACGAAACGCTATTCTCTCTTCTTCTTTTTCTTCATCAGACCCACGTGCGTTATCAGTATCTATTCTCATTGTCTTCTTATTAGATAGGATTGCATCACTATTTTTGGTTTGATCATTGTCACGTGTCTTCTGAGACCGCCCATTAACCGCCCCTTTCGACGTCGACTGTTTTCAGTTTGTCGACGAATTGACTACCGATCCGGCAGTTGTCACAGACTATAAAAGCGAACGAATAGTCTTTCGATTGTGGAGGACAGAATTTTCTTCTTCTTCTTCTCATTTTCAAACTCTTCTGATCTCCAGAAAAACCGTTTAATTTCCATGTTTTCTCTTTTCATCCACCGTTTCTGAAATGTAGTTCTCTGATTTTTAGGCTTAACTCCAACAAAATGTCTACTTTCGACAAAGGAGAGAAGCCAGATATTGGTACATTGGTCGCTTTCGATCATGTTCGATTTGTCGTTGGAAATGCCAAACAGGTTATTTATAAATCCTCAAATCATATTCCCTTATTCTATCTTTTTCAGGCAGCTTATTGGTACTGTGCCAACTTTGGATTTGAGCCATTTGCCTACAAAGGACTCGAAACTGGATCTCGAATCACAGCCCAACATGCTGTCAAACAAGACAAAATTATATTTGTATTCGAATCAGCTCTTCTCCCAGATAACAATGAATTGGGACATCATCTAGTTCAACACGGAGATGGAGTTAAAGATGTTTGTTTTGAAGTTGAAGATCTTGATTCAATTGTTGCTCATGCTAAATCAGCTGGAGCCACTATTCTCCGAGATATCACCGAGGAATCAGATGAGAATGGAACTGTCAGATTCGCCACTCTCAGAACTGTAAGTTTCATTTCTGAATTAAGAAGCTCATTTCATTCAAAGAATTGTAATTATTGAAATCTCAAGATAAGAAATTCATAAACAAAGATAGTTTAATCCAGTGTTTGCAAACAAAAAATGATCTTTAACTGATAAAACTATGTGAAAAAATGATAAGAAAAATGTGATTTAAACGTTTGATTTTTTGCAGTACGGAGAGACTGACCACACTCTTCTCGAACGAAAAAAGTATCGTGGAGTGTTCCTTCCGGGATTCAAAGCTCATCCAATGCCACGTACTTTCTTCCAATCTCTTCCACGTGTTGGTCTCAATTTTCTCGATCATTGTGTCGGAAATCAACCAGATTTACAAATGAATTCAGCTGTCGAATGGTATGAAAATGTTCTGAAATTCCATCGATTCTGGTCTGTTGATGACTCAATGATCCATACGGAATATTCTGCTCTTCGTTCGATTGTCGTTACTAATTATGAGGAAACAATCAAAATGCCAATCAATGAACCAGCTTCATCCGGAAAGAAAGCAGTTTCTCAGATTCAAGAATTCGTTGATTATTATGGAGGATCTGGAATTCAACACATTGCTCTCAATACAAAAGATATCATAACTGCAATTGAAGCATTGAGAGAAAGAGGATGTGAATTCTTGTCGATTCCAGCCAGTTATTATGATAATTTGAGACAAAGACTTGCTGAATCTTCAATGACAATCAAAGAAGATATGGATCGTCTTCAGAAACTTCATATTCTGGTTGACTTTGATGAGAATGGATATCTTCTTCAAATCTTCAGCAAACCATGCCAAGATAGACCAACTCTCTTCTTAGAAATCATTCAAAGACAAAATCATCAAGGATTCGGAGCAGGAAATTTCAAAGCTCTTTTCGAATCGATTGAATTGGAACAAACAAAAAGAGGAAATCTATTCTATGATAATATCAAAGACGGAGAGAAAAAGTAACTCAAATTGATCCTTGAATTGTATTTTGTTTTCCAAAGAAAGTGAATTCGATGTGCCATGAGATTGTACTTAAAAACCAGATACCCATTTCTTCCAACGGTTCCTTACTTCCCATTTTTCAATGAAGTCTTCTTTTGTAAAAAATGAATTTTGTTTCAATTATTCCTAATGAAATAAATGAAAATTTCATAATTCGGAAACAGTAAAAGTGTCTGTAATTCACCAAAAACCAACTCCAATTACTCTGAGAAAAGCAAAAGTTTATACTGACAGAATTCAATTTTTAAATGTAAAGTGGATTTAATTAGAACCACATACGTCACATTCTCGTGGAAAATTGAAATTCGATTATCTGATCATTCAATCACTCATAAGTGTTTACTTTTGGAAAAGTCTCTAAACTTTAAAGAACACATTCAAACTCTGCCACGTGTTTATTGTTCTCGACAAAGAAATCATGAGGGGAAAAGAAATACAGGGAATTATTTTGAGAAATGGAGAAAAATTGGGGGGAAATAGGGGGTTTGTAGGTTGAAGAAAGTACCCAAATGTGCACTAATATTGGCTTGTTTCTGTTAACATTTCGAGATATCTGCTTTCCTACGCGTAGATGAATCGGTTTGAACCAAGTCTGAAGGAGAGAGAATTCAAATTAAGAATAATGTATTTGGTACTCATACCGTATCCTTCGAAGAGGATTCATAAACCGTTTGTTGTCGTCATCATTGAATTGAAGAAGATCTTCAAGGAACACTGAAAAGAATCAAATGAACTTCAATCCTCCTCCCACACAATCTCTTCAAACTTACTTTGTCCCCTCTTAAGAGGTGGCTCCCTCACGCGAACTAATGGAACCGTCTGTTTAGCAGCCGACGGATAGACGACGTCGCCTCGTTTAAAATCACCACTTCTCTTTTTCAACGGTGGTTCTTTGATGAGTCGTGGAATACTCAACGGATCAACGCCACGTTTATCACGGAATTCGCCAGAAGAGGTGGAAGTGTCACGAAGCATCAGAATATCATCATCGTCGGATGAAGGAGAGGTGGAGAACACCTCCAGGGGACCCAACTCGAGAATAACAGCCGTAGGAGATTGATCATTCAGTTCACGACGGATAATATGCATTCCGTATCCAATCGAGAACAAACTGAACAATGAAACCAACAACATCTGGAATCAAATACAATTATTCGAAAGAACAAATGGATTGAGAAGAAAAAAGAGAATCGGATAAAAATGGAACATATTCAGAATGACGATATATGAAAAATATGAAAATGTCATAAATGGAGGATGGACGAAGAGGTCGAATGTCATAAAACAAGACAACGAGTAATCGGATCCATCAATGTTTGATGATGTAGATCAATCTCGGCTCCGCCCCCTTCCACCCTCTTTTCATGTACAAGAAGCAGCTGTTTGCGGTGGTGGCGGTGGAGGATGCGAACTCATACTGAAGATTTTCTTCTTCCAAACAGACTGAAGAGCTCGAAATTTGAGACTTCGTGGACTCCCAAACCCCGCCCATTTCTTTTTCTTCGAAAGAGCACTTGACAATAAAAAACGGAGAGGATTGAGAAGAAGAACCGGAAGAGAATAAAAGGAAATGAAACAGATTAGGTAACGAGATCCGAATGAATCATGAATGAATGGGGATGACCTTCCAATCGGATGCAAAATGAAAACTGTTCCATGTCGAAAAGGATCAGTTGAAGTGGCCTTTTCAACAAGGATTTTCATTTTAAATGTGAGAATATGACGGCAAATGAACATCTCCTGGGATGGAAGGTTTTGAGAAATGACACCTTCTAGGAAAACGAAAAAAAGAGTTTTTTGAGTGGTTCCAGAAGATCAGAAGATTGTCAAAACTAGAATACTTTGGTTTCTTGTAGACAATTCCAACTTTTTTTCTATTTTCAGATTGAAGTATCAAGAAAAGAGTTCAGATCACACAAAATGGAGAAAAATAAACAAGGAAACAAATAAAAAAGTATAAAAAAGAACCATAGACTCGTTTCGATGCTACTGAGAAATGATCGAGACTGAAGTGTTAATGAGTCTTTTTCTCTTCTCTTTTTAAAGTGAATTCGAGAGTAATTATGATGTGAAATGGAACGAGATCATTTAGAAATGGCAGACATCACTTTCAGAAATTATAAGATCAAAAACATGACGCCTACAATCCATTTAGACGTTCTTTTTCTTCGAAGCTCCACTCAATTGATTGAATGAAAAACAATACGAATCAAGTCTGGGTACAATTCAAATTTCAACAAAAAAGGGTAAAAATTATAGTAGTTGGAGTTCCGGAAACGAGAAACGAAATAGTTCTCGATATTTCGTATTTATATGAGATTCAGAAGAAAATAAAGGAGGAGACCCTCCCTTTCCGAAATAAAAAGACGACGTATGCCCACCTATTCAGGTCCCGCTCTCGCGCTTTCGTTTAGAGTTCTCCATTCAATTCAATCGTTTTTTACTACGTCATGTGTCGAAGATTAATGTCGGAGGAGTGTGAAGAAGAAGAAGAATATGAAGAGAAGAAGAATAAAATGAATGGATTCTGGTGGTCGGTTTAACTAAGAAATGAGAAGAGAACTATTTCGAGTTGAGGACGAAATATGAAAAGAGATATACTGAAATAGTAAAAAGAAGGAGAGGAAGACATTTAGGTATCATGATTTGACCCAGTTACTTAGTTACCAACATACTCTTTGCTCTTGATCTAATGACGCATATTAGAGTGTCTACTTTCTTATCTTTTGTGTTAACTCGTTTTGTTTTGTGTGTTTCTGACGTGTCTCTAAGGAAAAAGAATGAATGTTATTAAAGTATGAAACTATGAATAATGAGAATGAGTCAAAAAGAGATTACAATGACAACGATATTTGAATGATGAGATCTTTCGAGAATTCTGAACAGACGGAAGTTGATCAACTCTCGAGAGTGTCTCCTATCAGCAAACTGTCCTAGAATACCCAATGCTTCAACGTTTTGAAGATTGAACTACCGTAACCCCGTGTTTCTTTGAACCTTAGTGTTCATAAAACTGAATGAGTTAGTACAAGTGATCAACAAAAAAGGAAATATCCGAAAGACACATGTCAATCATACAACGGAAAGTTTCGGAACTACGTAGAAAAAGAAGTTTCAAATCAAGAGAGAAAGGGTGCAAAACATGTTGATCTCAGGTTACAATGAAACACAAAAAGGCGTGGGAATGCGTGGCATTTAGTAGTAAATTATACGAAATTCAGTTGAATTGGAACAAGAAAATGAAACATTTGTAAAGGATTGGGTAACAAATCACACGATGGACGGAAATGCAAAGATCAAAATTATATTAGTGGGATATCCGGGAGAAAGGAGGTGTTTGGTAATATTCAAAAAAATCAAAGATACTCAATACTTTTGTAACGGAGACTACTTCACAGGGCTTCCCTGAGATAGGGGAGAATCGGTATTTCATGTTTAAAATGAGTCACTTTCATTGAGTTTTCAATGGAGAAAAGACCAAGAATTGAATTAACTTCATTTTTGATCTGAATGTGATTGAATCTATTAATACATCCATAATTTTGTCTGTCCCGTGAACTGAATAGACCAAAAAACGACATTTTCCGACAACCGGAAAGATAGAAATAGAATTCGATTGTATCTTTAAAGATACCCAACTTGCACGGCAACTCGTTGGCCCCCTAGGCTCCGCCCATTAAACTTTTGGCCTGTGTACGACAAACATACCAATTATATATGTCTACGTCGTACCTCCCGTTGTCAAATTCGAGAAGAACGCAACTTTTGGTTTTGAGAATTTTGAATAGGGAACCAGATAAATGGAAGGGGGAAATGAGAATAAGCACGTGCATTTCATGGTGAACTTATATGAAACATTCGATAGAAAAGTTCGAAAGGGACCGAATGTCTAGTCTAGTACAAAGGTTTCTTCGGAAGTAAAAGTTCTTCATTTATATATGACTCACATGCTTTTTTTTTGTAAAGTTCCTATCTGAAATGGCATCGAACACCTGAGAATATTATGATGTTACAGAAACTTAGTTACAACGAGAAGTTCATCCTAGATTCCTAGATCTTCTCTCAGTTTTGAATGCAAACGTGAAAGAGAATACGACAAAACAGAAACAAACAATCAAAACGAGAATCCCATTAAAAGATTACTGTAAGTGTCCTAGTGGGCGTGAATGCTCTCACATGCACATCAAACTACGAAAGAGATAATGTGACGACGAGAGTATACATCCATTGCAACATGAAACATGCAAACACCAACAGAAAAGCAAAAAAAAGGCAAAACAATGAACAAATTTGGGAGGGTGTGAGAGAACGACGCATCGGATTACCAGAAGAGTTAACGTCGTCGTCGTCGATCTTCGCACTGATATTTGAATGGAAATGAGAGCTCCGCCGTCACTTCCGAAAAGAAAGAGATGAGCTCAATGACCTTGTATCGGTCTACTGTATTTCCGAGATTCAATAAGGTTTTTTTCAGCTGTTTTTATCATTTCATTTGATTCCTTCTTAGAAAGATTGGATGAACCAATAAGAACTATCAGGGCATTCTTCAAATTGATTTCTATGAACTGATATTATTTTTGAATTGAATTGAAGTAATTTCTCACATTTTTAGATTTATTTCGTAGACGATCAGTTGATCTTTTAGGAATTGACCTCCTCTACAAGAGAGAAGTTCTCGAGAAACTTTTTAATTAATATGCAGTCTTTACAACTTTTCCTAGAAACAAAAACGTAAAAACAAAAAGTTGGATGACGCGAGACGGAACTATTAGTATGTCGTGTAAAAGAATTAGGCAAATGTCACAAATAGAGAAGTACATCGACTGACAAAGTGTATAAATATATCAGACAAAGTGGTGAAGATGTCTCTTCAAATAAGTTAGTTAAGACGTCAAAACAACCGGAGCAAACCAAAGAGTTGCAGAAGTTTTGATGTCTATCAGTGATTTCTCGTGGGCGTTTGACTACTTGAGGCATTAGGTCATATGCAAAACGCCTCAAGGCAATGGATTTTGGATGGATTTTGTAAGAGGGTGGAGGATAAGTTGGTCCACCAATTTTGGAGAGAAATAGGTCCGAAATAGAATTAGAAGGAGAACGAGGAAGTGAATTCGATGGATGCAGAAAATAAGTATTTTTGGAAAATTCAAAAAGTCAAAATTCAGTTAATGAAAATTCCAAATGAAATTTAGATGATTTCGGGTTTGTGAATTATTCTAAAACTGTAGTAATCAAAGTTTCGATTCAGAAACTCAATTAGAAGAATAGAATATCGAAAACATAACTGAACTCTTAAAAATTAATTCAAATGCGTGGGATAGACTACGCGAAGTCGTTGATCTGGATTTAGTAGTGACGATTAGCGGCCGATCACTTACTTTATTTACATACTCTTTGAAAAATTTAAGTAAAGAGGTATTATTGTTTGTATTCTTATATGGACCAAAAATCAGAGAAATTCTGTTTTTTCTTCTTTTCGCGTCATTCATTTTCAATGTTCGGAATACGGAGGAGTGGAATGTACATTCGAATGTATGTACGAAAATTTTAGAAAAAACCGAATGAAAACGGGAAAAAATGAACATCAAAAAAGAAGAAGGAAACAAGAGTAAGCAACAAAGGTATCCTAGAAAAACAATATAATTGAATCTCATGAGAAAAACTAGATTTTTTATTTATTATAAAGTACTAGGAATCTGGAGAGATCGGAACCAAAACAGAAGTCGTCGAGTGAACGTAAAACAACAATGTGTTTAGATTTAAATAATCTAGTCTAGAGGCAGGGTACTCTCGCTTTTTTATGGACCTCGTGGGCCAGTGTGACGTCGACTACATCTGGAGAGAACTGACGTGGTTTAGATTCGACCATTTCAGATTTATGGCTAATTAAGACTATATCGGGACCCGTAAAAGGCGTAATTGAAGAATGAATCGGTTTTTATTTTGGTTATGACCCGTCTGCTTTGATGATGTATGCTCAAGATTGATGGGATTATTCTGTGGGGGATTACGGTAGTAGTGCAGACTTATTTTCTGAAGCGAAGATCCAGAAATGATGTATCCCTTTGAAGATTACTCAGATATAATTACCTTAATTGTCTGAGAAATGTACGAAAAAGGAGTTCTGAAGTGTATGTTCTAGCACATCAACTTTAGTTTAGTTGAGCTATTTTGTCAACTACACAGCGATACAAATGTTTCATTTCGTTCCATCCTTTGCATCGTAAATGTCGTCCGTTTCGGCCCATGTGGTCTTCACTTCGTACATAAATTAAAGTGTGTTCGACCACCGTGCAACTGAATGCTTCAGTTTTTATTTATTCTCAACAAATCGCCGCAGTTCTTTGCTACGAATTAGTCGGTCGAGTTCGTCGAGCACCCCGAGACAACTACGACGTCATATACTTCTTTCGAAATAAAGTGAGCTGGACAGAGGTCATCCAGATGGAATAATTTGACGGGGAGACCACACCACACCCAGCTCTGAACGTTTTTGTTGTGTGGCCCGTTGTTGAGTCATTTTGATCACGAGCAACAACTCTGCCGAATACAACTACTATTCAAGGGACCCACTCCTTCGGACAACACTACGAATCACCAAAAATGAATATAAAATTTTTATGACCGCCCAGACAGCTGAGAGCCACAAAACATGACGTCGTCTGTGGTTTCCAGTAGTACGAGGATTGAGATATGATGGAAAGGGCCCGTAAACAAGTACGCAGCTGAAAGGATTTGAAGTACAACCACTGTTCTTAATTACCTGCGTATGAGATCTTTGAGAAACTAGTTTCAGTGAAAATTTTTGAGAATAGAAGGGGATGACATCCTTTTTCATCAGTTGCATTTTATCTTATTCTTTAAACTCATTCAGTTTGATGGAACAGAATTATCCAGCTTATCCGAAAATATCATTGAAGAAGGAAACGAAAGCACGTCTTATTGCTTCTTAAAGAATGGTCGGAATCGGGTCTAGAAATTCAGTTTAAGACTTATATTACTTTATAGATGATTAGAGGACCTCAAAACTGATGTTTGCGCTGCGGTGACCTGGGGTTAGAAGAAGAAGGATTTCGATCAGAAATTCCAGTAATTCTACCGCACTGAAAACTGTTTCTTACAAACAAAGGTGAATACGGGTCTTGAACCATTCTAGACCCGATTCTGACCCAGCACCTGTCAGAGGCGCTTGATCCGATGAGAGCAAGGACCGAAAGCGAAGAAACAACCTATGATTCGAACTGTAATAGAGATGAAGAAAGTAAGAACAGCTTTTTGGGTGCGACACATTTATTGTGGCAAGTCAATATACAAATTTATAAGGGGGCAATTAATGCTTCTCGGCTGGCTTCTCAGTTGGCTTCTGGGTGACGGCACGTCCACCAGACATGTGGATTGGAAGAGAACGAACACTGTGGCCAGCACCAGTCTTTGGGCAGTCGATGATCAATTGTCCTTCCTTGTTGAGAGAAGTGTGGACATGAGCGACATCGACTTCCTTTGGGAGAGTGAACTGGCGAGTGAACGATCTGAAAGCAAGTAGTTAGAAGAAGTTAATGAGCCAATCGATAAACAAACCTCTTGGTGAATCCGTGCTCCGTCTTGACTTCGTGATGTCCTTCGATGGTGAGAACGTGTCCCTCGAGGTTGACTTTCAACTCCTCCGGCTTGAAAGCAGCGACGTCGAGCTTGACGCTGAACTTGTTGGCATTGTTCTCGACCTCGTTGGATTGCTGTGGGACGATGTTGTTGAAGTTGTTGAGCATTCCCATGCGTTGAGCATAGAATGGCCAGTCATCGAAGTCACGGAAGAGTCCCATTGGGCGACCAGAGTATGGGCAGAGAGACATGGTTGAGTAAGGTTAGAATAGAGATGAAAATTAAATCGTCTAGAGAAATGGCAAATCGCTCGCCTTTTATACCATTTTCTTGTATATAGTATGAACTTGTTTACTTGTTTTCGCGAAATTTCGAGATCAACGAGACAGTTTAAGAGCGTCTTGTAACAGATCAAACACAAAAGCTTACGACAATTTGCGGATTATTCCTTGAAAAGTTTCAATTTCTAAAACGGTGTTTTCCTCTTTCTTTGTTTTATATGTTTATTTTTATCATCACCATAATATTCCAATTACTTCATTTTAAAACATTTTACTTTTCAACTTCCCTCTAATATTTTTCCGAAAAGGAAAACGCGTCAGGGAACGCGAAAAGCGTCAACTCCTTTCGGCGACTCATTTCTCAATCTTTTCCGACGTGGCCGTAAATCTACAATAGATTCAGTTTCCAGATAAAATCCATACATTCAGAATCTAAAAGTAGTTGGAAAACAATGCCTGTGGAACTAGAAAGCGTCCGAACGCGGCAAATCGGTATGTTCAAATGAAAAGAAACTAGGAAATGATACTTTTCAGTTGCGTTACGAACGATGATCAATTTAAACGAGCAAGTTGTCAGCTCTGGAGTGAAAGAACCGGTTAGATTCTTATTCTAGGATTTAAAACAAAACATGTTGCAGGTTTGGAAGATTTTGATCCTTGATAGAGCTGGGCAAGACATCATCTCACCCCTTCTCCCGGTTAAGCAACTTAGAGACCTCGGAGTAACTCTTCATCTGTAAGAAACTTTCAAGCACACGAAGCGTTAAACCTTTGATTTCAGTCTTCTCGGATCTCGCCGTGAGCCACTTACAGATGTCCCTGCAGTATATTTCGTTTCTCCTACCGATGAGAACATTGATTTAATGAGTGAAGATCTCAAAAAGGCAATGTATGATTCTTTTTACTGCAACTTTATATCTCCTCTTGCTCGTCCTCGTCTAGAATCTCTAGCCTCGGCTGCAGTACACGGTGGAGCCGTTTCTCAAGTTCAAAAAGTAAACAACTTGCTCAAGTTTATTCTACAAAAAATAATTTAAGGTTGTAGATCAATATTTGAATTTCATTTCTCTAGAAGACGATCTCTTTGTGCTTCGTCGCTACAATGAAAACAGTGTATTCTCATACTATGCGATGAATTCTCCTGGAACTTCTGATATCGCCGTCAATTCTATGCTCGAGTCTATTGCCGATGGACTTTTTGCTGTTTGCGCCACAATGGGAATCGTGCCTATCATTAGGTGTCCAAAGGGAAATGCTGCTGAAATGGTTGCGAAGGTAATGCTTTTTTCACATCAAAGCTTTCCCATGTTCTCGGATTTTTATAGAAATTGGATCAAAAGCTGAGAGATAATCTAAGGGACTCCCGTAACAATTTATTCACAATGGATGGAGTCCGTATGAGTCTTCTCCAATCGACTCGGCCACTTCTAGTCATTGGTGATCGAGCTGCTGATCTCGCAACAATGTTGCATCACACGTGGACTTATCAAGCATTAATGCATGATGTCTTGGTAACCCTAATTTCCCAATGTTTCTATTTCAAACAACTTTCATTATAGGAACTCGATCAGAATCGAGTAACTATTAATAATGCTACTGCCGGTAAGAAGAAGGAATACGACATGGGAACGGGAGGAACTGACAAATTATGGAATAACCACAAAGGAAGTGCCTTTCCAACTGTAGCTGAAGCGGTACAAGAAGACCTTGACGCCTACAGGAGCAGTGAGGAAGAAATAAAAAGGCTAAAACAAGCTATGGTGAGAAATAGTTCCTATACCATTTCATAATTTTATAAAATTTCTTTCTCAAGGGAATGAGTGGAGAGAATGACGCAGCTGATGAAGCGATGTCCACTTTGTTAGCCGATACCACTGCCAAACTAGGATCCACCGTTACCAGTCTACCACAACTTCTCGAAGCAAAACGGCTTATTGATCTCCACACAAACGTTGCCACAACTCTACTCGATGTAATTAAAGAGCGAAAACTAGATGTTCTGTTCGAATTGGAACAGAAACTACTACAACACTCGCCACTTGGTAAGAATATGAAATTGTAATATTAATATTAACTGCATTTCAACACAGATCAACCTGTAACTCAGTTCCTAAGTAACATTCATCATCAAGAAGATGTTCTCCGTGTTCTGATTATTTCTTTCTTGTGTCAAGATACTGTGAACCAGAATAGTTACGATCAAATGATCAACTTATTACGTGAACGAGGAATCGAAGAATCTGCATTGAAGCATGTACAAAAATTAAAGTAAGTACCCCCTCTTATCATTGGTTATTTATTATTTTCAGATCAATCTCTCAACTCGGTTCTCGAGCTGCCAACCCTACACATATCGAAGAGCACCAAGGAGCTGGAACAAAAACCATAAGCATGTTTGGAAAACTTTTAAGTCATAGTTCGAAGTTCGTCATGGAAGGCGTCAAGAATCTTGTTCCGAAAGAGCATAATTTGCCACTCACAAAAATCGTTGACTCTCTAAACACTCCTCCATCTTCCGCTGGAATTTCGTCGGCAGTCGGCATTAATCAAATGATTGGAGGATCTTCTCAGGCACCAGACATTGATGATACATATTCCTTTTTTGATCCGAAGTTGATGCACCAACCAACAAAAGAGTATTTAATTTATTCAATATATTTAATATGAAACTATAATTTTCAGGGCGATACAATCAACTCGCCAGCAAGCAGCTCAAGATATCATATTGTTTGTCGTTGGAGGAGGAAACTATGTAGAGTACCAGAATCTTATAGACTACGGTAACTTTTCTAATAAATCAAATGAGTCCTTGACAAATTCTTGTTTCTAGGAAAGCGGAAAAACTTGATGCGAGTCACTTACGGATGTACAGAACTAGTCAACCCATCGCAGTTCTGTGACCAGGTTCGTCCCCTTTTCTCTTCCTTTCTCATAGCTTTTTGCCCTTGTTGACTCGGTGCTTCCTGCGATTCTCGCTGCTTTTTTCTGACGCAGAACTGACTTGATTTGATTTCAAACGCATCCCTTCTTTCTGCCTTTCACCCTCACTCTGCCACCTCACCATTCACCGTAGTTTTTTGAATTCGTCTGCTCTTTTGCTTTCCTCCATAACCAATGTGAATTGAATTAGAACGCGCGGTGTGTGAAAGGGATGAACAAAATATGACAAAATTGTCAACACACTGCGAATTTTCTAAATCTGATCTATCGTTTCTTGCTTCTGATAGATCAGCCCTTCTTCACAAATCTTTGCTCCTTATTATCATCCCTCAGAAAATTTTCTGAGAGAAATTTCACGTCATCATCATTCCGTTGCTCGTCTTATTACCATAACCGAATTTGTTCGATAACTTTCGACCTTCCATATAATCCATTTCCCCTTCTTTGCCGTTTTTCTTCCTCCCACGTGCACTTCCATGTCGCATTTTTTGTTCTCGCAAATAGCTTCTTCCATGAATCAACGCTGTTCGACCAAAAACTGACCCCCTGTGGAATACTTTAGAGACGTTTCACCACATTTCTAGTATGATGCTGCGTCGGGAGCTGTTCTAAACTTCCTGCGCCTGTCTTTTCAAAATCTGATAATTAGTAACTTTACCAATTTCAAGAATATTACTACAATTAGGCCCAAACAAAGAAACATCAGACTCATTTTTTCTTTCATTCTGAAGTTGTTGCAGTTGTAAAAAGATAAATCTAATTTAACTTCTCCTGTCGAGTGAACGCTACTCTTCTTTCCCTTTTCTATCATCTCCATTGTCTGATCTGCTCGGATTCCACTTCCATTCCGCGATGCCTAAAAATGTAGTCCTATGTATCCCCATGAGACTACGTTTCGAAGTGATGACAGTTGACAAGTATTTGTTCCGATTTGTCGCCTGATTTGATGTGTTTCCAAACTCTTTGTCAAGCCCACTTTTCAAATTGGGATGGCACTTTAAATTTTTCGGTTGCGTGGGTTTTCGATTTCGATGAAAGTTCGTATCCCTATTGAACTTTCGTATTTCTGATTTTCTATATGTTATATTCATATCATATTTAATGGTTGGCTATTACTCCGTGCTATAATATGAAAACACTAAGGAAGGTGCTACACATTATTATTTCCTTGCTTCCATGGTTATCACATTTGTTTTATGGCTTTTGTAATGATCCATATTCTTCTTTCCGACATTTAAGTTTTGTTAGCTAGAAATTGAGGAAAGCAGGCAAACAATTAATTCTTCTGCAACCATCTCTGCAATTAAATCTGAGTTTCGCTCTCCAGATTCTGTGCCAGTTCGAGAAATAGGAAAGATTTGATGGGATGCAGCAGAAAAGCCTTCTGCAAACTTTTTCATTTAGACGTATTTTGAAGGGACTAAGAGAAGAAAAAAATCACATAATGTAGTTGTCGTTATGACTGAATGCATGTTTCAAAGTCTGAACTCTTCTCTCCGCGTGGTGTCATGTCCGTCCGGACACATCGTCCATCAGCATCGGACGACGTGTTAGCAGGCAGAGTGGGCGCCACAACACCCCTCTGGGACGCCGACCATAATCCAGTGAAGAGTCGAGTTCGGAAAGGAAGGAGCAGCATGACGAACATTGGGCGGACAAAACACATCCGTCTTTGTGTCGCCGACAACCATCCTCGGCATGCTTCATTTTTTTCAGTTTCTGTTTTAGTTATTACACCCTCTTGTAGGGTTATCTTTCTACCGGACCTTCATAACACGTGAGAGGTTAACAAAAAAGTAACTGATTTCGCGATTCTTGAATCGCGAAAAAAAGCTTTCAAATTCAGTATGTCTTTCATACTAAGAAAAGAAACTTATTGGTCTCATCAAGTTATTCTTCTCAATGTGTTGATAGTGTTGACTTGACTTTTTTTGCATTAATTAGACACGGAGAGCCAAGCGTTACGGTGATCGGAGAAAAACAATGATCATTGAATGAGGTATACATTCATTAGAAATTCAAATTTTGGTTTCGTCTTCATTTAAACCTGAAACAACGAATTGTGTTGTTCAATGAAAAATAATCATTGTTCAACATAAACTTTCTCTGAACTTTCTGCAAAAAATTGTAACAAAGTTTGAATCAGCAATTCCACTTCCGTCATTCCTTCCGCCAGTGACGTGATTCAACTCGTCTTATTATCTCATCCTTTCTTCTCTTTTTCGTCTTTCTTCCTTTTCTTCGTCTTCATTTGGGTCCTCTGCTTGTTGCCGCAATTTGTAAGTGTGAAAAGAATTTTGAGGATTCTAGCGGTGGCCTGAAAAAGGATAGAAGACGAGGAAAATAGTTTCTGGACGACCCGACTCGAAGAAACCGCTGTTGCCGCCCTGCGCTCGTGGTGTGGCGAATAAGAGGAGACACTTCTTTTTTCTGTTTCTTCTTCTTCTTTTACTTCTCCCTACTTTGTTTGGAAAGTGAGGGAGGAAAAGCAAAGAATAGTCGGAGATGGGCCACTCAAGAAGACCTCCCTTCGTGCTTATCACGTGATGCTCATTGTCTTCTTCGTACAACTATTACTATTTCTGCCTCTCGCTCTGAAATTGTTTTCATCATTTCGTGACAATTGAGACTGCAAAACGAATAGGAAGAGTTGGACGTGCTTAATTACTGATTTCACTGAAATTGACTGAAAACAACGGAATGAAAACATACATCATCTTGATGAACTACTCTAGCGTTCATTCCTGATTCCAAAATAAATTCCTTTGATCCGCTTCCTTCTTTGGGTCTTGATCGGATGCAACGCAATTAACAAAACTGAAATTTGCATATTCTGCCCGCTCCGTTTCTTCCTTTCAGAACTAAATAAGACTAAGAGATGAGATTCACAAAAGGATGGACCGAAAATGCATTTGGCAGATTAGTCGATTAGGATTCGCCAAGGCTTCAACGAAGAACCTCAGCACGATTTTATGGACGCTCGTGTCGTCCTTTCCGTCTAGTGCAATCTTCTAAGTGCGGAATTAGAGCCTTTCCGTTTTTTGTGACTAATAGAATTCGAGAAGAACATTAACATGATTTTATATATTCAGCTTTTGCTCAATGCATCCTCATTATTCATCTTCTGAATTGTGTTCAGTGACAACTATTTTTCGGCGGCGATGAAGTCTACGAGTCGTTTTGAATGACTTCTCGCACGTCAATTCGGATACATTTCTCGGGTCACGGCAACTCCAATCGTCGCGTTGTTTTCCTGAACCAATCCGAAAAGACATGACGATGACGGCTTCATCGTTCAGGCGTAGAAGCAGCTTCTCGATTCAGAAATTTAATGACTCGTAAAAAAGAGTTGTGAAGAAAAAAGTCACCGCCTCAGGGCAATTGGTGGGAACATATTGACTAAAAACCTATTTCTGGAAAAAAAAACTTCTGTAGTTCGTTCAATTCTAGAATTTTTCCATTTGTTTCACTAAGAAACTTGTCGGACTTTGGTTTCCGGAAAATAATTACCGTGAGAAATGCGGGGACACGATATGATATTCTAGTGGTTTGAAAAGAGACGACGTCTAGAAGCATCTCAACTTCTATATTTAAAACCTTGTTTTCTCCTACTTCTCCTCCTGCTTCTCCTTCTTCTCCTCTTTCTTCATTACTTGTTTCTTCAAAAAGTTTATTCCACTTTACTCATCATCCTAGTGCTTGAATCACTCAGTTGCGGAGTATTTTTTCTCTCCTCCGGGCCACATACACTTGCACAATCTGTCCTTCTCTTCACCCGCCGCCTGGTTGCGGTCCATCCTCTTCTTCTCCTCCTCCTTCACTTTCCGTTGAGCTTCTACGGCTTCGTCGTCGTCTTCTACTTCTTCTTTTTCTATTTTTTTTCTTTCTTAGACGGACCTGGTGCTTATGAAGTACACCCATCACAAGGATGGTCTTTTCCTACTTTTTTGTGTGAATAAGAAAACGTTTCTTACACAAAGCTTTTCTAATGCGAAGTATAAGTTGCTCGGCTGGAAAAATCGGGTCCTATTACTTTTTCGTTCTAATATATCAAAAACCATCTTTTTATTCGGTCCATTTCCTCTTTCCGAAAATGTTCAAACTTCGAAATCTTCTTGAACTAGGAAATTCCCTCAGTCTGTGTTCATTGCAGACACCTTTAGTCCCATAATTACAACTAAAAACATCTCAAAAATGAAGAATGCCTTCCACGTTGTTTCGGAGTTCCTTCGAAACGGTCTATTTTAACATCCGCCTACTCTTTCATTTTTTTTGCCCCACCCATTAACTATTCTATTTTTCTATTCTAGAAATGTTTTTTTCTGCTGTCCCACAAACAAAGAACATGTCTTCATTTTTTACTCTTTGGAGCTTCCTCTCCAAAAACTTCTCTACTATTTGAATAATTATGCATTTTTCAGCTCACTCGACTCGGACGCGCCTCGGATTAAAATACGTTGTGCTGCCTCTTTCCGCCCGAACCATACTGGTCTCCTTTTTTTTCTCTTCATTCTTTTTTCTCTGCAAACCCCCTCGCCCCCCTCCCAAAAGGGGGCGGAGTTATCATCATTGGCTCTTCTCAGCCCCGCCCCTTCTATGTTCACTGTTTTCCTGGTCCCTGCTCTCTTTCAAATCCGACCTTCTCTTTTCGTATCATTCATTTTTCTTGTTAAATACTTTAAATCCTTCTTTGCTTGCATTCATATTTTTGGTCAATTAATTTATTTTCATTTTCAATGTCTCTCTACTTTCGGTGTTAGCTTCGTTATTTATTGTGATTATCTATTGTAAATGTGCCTGTGGTTGTTGTATAGAAAGCACAAGAAAGATGTTTCTGATGAATCAGAAATGAGATCCGCCGGAAATTAGAGCCAGAGCATTTGCTTTTTGAGCCACTGAAACGAAGAAAAGACAACTTGATGAGAAGATAAATACAGATGTGAGTTCGAGTGTGGCTTCTCAGTTAGACTTCGAATGTACTGTGAAGTTCATTCGTCGGATGAGCTAAACATTTGATCATTTCCATGACCAATTCAAGTAACTTCTCAAGAAATGTGAAGAGACTACGGGATCATTCAGTGACCCGCAACGATTAAAGTTGCCGATCGGACATAGATCGTTGACAGCCGTCTAATGAACTCCAGATGTTTCTTCTTTTTCTTTTTTCATTTTATTCTTCTTCATTTTGATCTTTTCCTCTTTTCTGATCAGAGAGAATTCATTTTTACTTTCAACCATTTTATCTGAAATTCTTCTTTATCTCTTTCTCTCTCTTTCTCTCTCTTTCTCTCTCTTTCTTTCTCTCTCTCTCTCTCTCTCTCTCTCTCTCTCTCTCTCTCTCTCTTTTTCGAAGGACAACTAATTCTCCACTTTTATCACTCTTTTTATTGATTTATAATGAGTGAAAACGACACCCGCAATGCTCGTCGTCAGGTTCTATTTTTCAATGTCTTCTCCTCTTCTCGGGGAGAAAAAAGAGATTCAGATTCATTCGACTCATGAGAAGTTCTTTTCGACGACAGCTTCTTCCCCTTCTTCTTCTTCTCATCCAGTCTGTATCGAATATCATTTTTCGCAGCTCTATCATCAAAATCATCTCTCTTTTCGAGACGACAGAAATCCGATACAGGTGTCGTGTAGCATCAGAAAAAGAAGAAGAAGAAGGCAGAGAATACGGAGAAGAAAATGAAAAATGAGAAGAAGACGAATCGGAATACAATCGAGAAATGAATGTGTTGAAATTCTAGATTGGAATCGAAAGAAAATGTTTTAGATGGTACGAAACGCCGACTGATTTCAGTTCTCAAACATCACAGAATCTATTGAAAGGGCACAGAATCTAGATTCAATTGGATTCATCTCAGAACTTTCCAAAGTATTTATAAACTCTGGTTTTGAAATGTTTAGAACTGAAATGCCACTAGCAGAATGTTTCGAAATGACACAAACGTTTTCAGTTCCTCATTCGTTTAGCGACATCATTCGAGATTCAATTTTTCAAAGAACAGGATGTTATTACAGAGAATGAAGCTATCGAAACAAGGTGCTCTTCTAATAGAGAAGACAGAAACTTCAAAGTTCTTTTCTCAATCATTTGAAATATCTCGTCCAATCAGCTTTGATCTCTGCACTTTTTTCATTCTTTTCTTGTACTTTATCATTGTCTCCACGTGTTTTCATTCTTCCAATCACTGATCTTAATCTAGTACATTCTTCTTTCAATCTCATGCTCCTCTCTCTCTCTCTCTCTCTCCCTTACTTTCTCGATGACGTTCTTGATCTTTTCTCGTCCTTTCAAGATGTTTATAATGTCTTCTTCCAACTGACCATCTCTTCTTTATCTTTATCTTTCCAGAAAGGTTGTCTCAGGTTGTATCTACTCACCAGCTCTCTCTCTCTCTCTCTCTCTCTCTCTCTCCAATCGTTGCTCCCCTTGGCTCCCCGAACAGTTGGGCACTCTGCTCTCTCCTGTCCCCAACGTGTCATCTCTTCAGAATCTCTTCGGTGGCGATCCAACTCCGTCGTCGTCACATACACTCACTTCCACAACACACACACCGTGTTCTCCCGTGTTGGCTCAACTTGTGCGTGTTTTACATCTCCTCTTTCCCCTCATATCTTTGTGCTCCCGGGGCCTCCCCCTACTCATCTAGTTGTCACCACCGGATCTCCATCCCTTTTTCTCTCGCTTCTTCATCGATAGGAGACAGCCCTCCCATTGCCTCCTATCAACTGGATTATGATCTTCTTCTGCAGTAGTTGACGGAACAACAATACACTCATCCGAACCATTCCCTTTTTCGATGACACGATCACTGACACTTGTTGTCCTTATCACTGCACAAATTTGTCTTCACGTCGTCTTGTGTCAGGATGAGTAAGTTCTTTTCTTTCAAATCTTTTCAAAGTCTCTGAAGAAATGAAACTGTATTCTCTTATCATAAAATGTCTACTGACTGGTAATTGATGATCCTTCACTGAATCTAGACGTTAAAGTCTCTCCAAAAAACAAAACACATAAGGTAAATTGATAGTTCAGTGGGAGCAGAACGTATCAATTGATTGTCTTTTAAAAATCCCTTCTTTCGATTGACTAGAATCCGACTTGGAATTCGAAAATTTTTCAAAACTTTTTGAATAATTGTCCTACCCTGCTTAAATGAAAGAACGATTGGTAAAATGGTGCTCACAGTAGAGAGAATACTGTATTTCCTGTATTATCTCTCTTATTTGAGAGCAAAATTGTTCTTCAGACACTAAATTTCGAAGTGATGTTTGATAGAAAAAGTACAAGAACATCTCTAAAAGTGTCTCTGAAAAATATGAATTCTTTCGAAAATAAGATTACCAAAGTATCCAACAAGAAACCCATTTTACAAATAAAAAGTTTTTATTCGATTGGAAATTAGATTTCCTCTTCCCCTCATCTCTTTTTTGATACTTTTTTTGAAAGATAAAAAAGAACATTTCTTCCCGAAACGAGAATCCATTACATCCATTCTGTCTCTTTCTCTTTTTTCTTCTTTCCACCACCATCGTCATCAAATCTAATTTCCGCCAACTGACATGAATAGAAATTGTCAATTACACGTTCGTTTCATCAGTTTTGTAACACCTCTCTTGCCAAAAAAGAACTGGGTGAAAATTGAATTTGGTGACAAATGGGAAGAAGAAAAAAGAACTGGGAGAGCTTCTGATACGGATGACTGCAAAATGACTGCACTTTTCTTTTTATTTCTCTCGAATCTCTTTTTTCCGTTTTGCAGGGACTCACACATCAACACTTCACTTTTATCATCAGTTCTTGATAGACTCACGAATAGAACAACTTATGATAAAAGGTTAAGACCGAGGTATGAAGAAGGAAAAGGGGAAGAGAAGAAAAGAAGATCTTGTTTAGGTATGGAGAAAAACCAGTCGACGTTGGAATTACGATACACGTTTCTTCGATTTCAGCTGTTTCTGAAGTAGATATGGTCAGTTTTTAGTTCAGAGAAAACCAAAAGAAGTGTTCATCAAATAAAAACTTTCAGGATTTCACATTAGACTTCTATATGCGTCAAACGTGGCAAGATCCTCGACTCGCATTCGGAAGTCTCGATTTGGGATTATCGAAAGAAATCGATTCGTTGACTGTAGGAGTTGATTATCTGGATAAACTATGGAAACCGGATACATTCTTTCCGAATGAAAAGAAATCATTCTTTCATTTGGCCACAACTCACAATTCATTTCTTCGAATTGACAGTGATGGAACGGTTTATACTAGTCAAAGGTAATAAGAAAGAAGAAGAAAAAGTAATCTTTTGGGGACCATCAGATAGTCTTCATTCCTCTCTAATACCACGTATTGAGAGTAGTACGAAATGAAGCAAAAGGGGACCAGGATTAGATGATGTTTCCATTTTTAAATCTTTTTTTACGGCGAAGAGTGGTCAAAAGGGCTTATGAAAGGGGAGTGAAGAAGAGATGATTCTGTGAATGATTTCATGAAAGTTGCCAAGTGTTCTCATAAAGAAAAAAGAAAAGGGAGAGTAGTTTGAACTGACCAAAGTATAGAAATGAGAAGTTAAAGAAATTGAAGAAAAATTGGAATTTCCGAAGTTCATTACTTCTACAACATCAAAGAATAATAGTGAGGGGAAAATATGTATCTCGTGTCATTATAGAAAATACCAAACCGGTGGCTTTTGTTAGAATTATCTTCTGAAAACTCCATTCAACAGATACCAAAAGAACCTCTCTAAACCCTGAATATTACAGATTAACAGTAACTGCCACTTGTCCGATGGATTTGAAACTTTTCCCAATGGACTCTCAACACTGCAAATTGGAAATTGAAAGCTGTAAGTATTCCAAAAGGTGTAAAATCACCATTTCTCGAGTGTGTTTTTTTTCCAAACTAGTCGTGGGGTAGGCGTGCCGTTTGTAGCCAGAGAATCGAAAAATAAGGGTCGATTGCACATTTTCTTTTTCTCATTTTCATCTGATTATTTCACGAAATAAAGTCAAAATTCCTTGAATTCTCTTCCATTTTTCATTTTCAATTGTTTATCATTGTTCATTCATCTCCCTTTTCTATCATTTTCAATTGTAATTTTATTCTGAATTCCCTTCTCTCTAAGAACATTAATTTAAATTGAAAACTGGAAATCAGATGATCTCAGGTGAGTTTTAATTTCTGTAATGCACGTTTGTTTCCTAACAATTCTAATTTTGCTGCTTGCATTTCTCTTGGTTTATGCAGAAGATAATTCATGTTTCACTCATATCAACTTACCACAATCGAGCGTATCTGCATCCGTCTGAAACGTTGCAAATCCCCGTCGTAAACCTATTTTGTAAAAATATCGTAACAACCGAAATGCGAAAATCTTTAGTTTCTTATAATTTGAAATGCATTTTCTAACCAAAAACTAAAAGAGTCGCATGGAAAGAAAGAATGCGCTTGCGATACTCTCTAACCGACTTATGTGGTGAGTGACGTGTCGCTTTGCGTGCTTTCAGATGGCTACAGTATCCTCGACATTGTCTATGTATCGCATGAGAAGAAATCAGTCTCAACAGAATCATATGAACTGCCACAATTCGTTCTGCAATCGATCAAAGTCGTCAATCAAACACAGAAACTTAGTTCAGGTTCTCAATTTTCTGTTCAACATCTTCAATGATTCTTCTTTTCTTTCAGGAGAATACTCCCGTCTTTGTTGGTTCTTTCTATTTAAACGAAACATTGGTTTCTATATAATTCAAATATATCTTCCATCTGTTCTGATTGTTGTCATCTCTTGGGTCTCTTTTTGGCTCAGCCGTGATGCGACGCCGGCTCGTGTGGCTCTCGGAGTAACCACTGTATTGACAATGACAACTTTGATGACAATGACAAATGTATGTTCTCATGTTTACTCGAAAGTCTACAAATTCAGTTTAATTTCAGAGTTCGATGCCGAAAGTGTCATATGTCAAAAGTATAGATATATTCTTAGGTGAGAAATGTTACATATGGGTCAAATGATTTGTGATTCTTCATTTAATTATCTTCTTCTCACCTCTATCTCTCTCTTTCTTTTTTTGCGTGGGGTCCCATTGGTATATCGATAGAATGAATCGTTGAATGAGAGTCGGTGGCGGCGGCGGCGACAAATTGTTGCAATCCGTGTCGACGCATCCATCTCTTTCGATTCCGTTTTATCACCCGCCAAGTGAGTGCGGTCCCCCTTCCCTCCCCCCTTACACTTGTTTCACAAAGCATGATCACTTTTCTTTCGCTTCTTCCTCTCTGAGCAACAAGATATCTTTTTTGTGAAAAAGAGAGAAAGAGTGTTGTCATCAATCTATTGGCTGGCAAATTGCCGGCAAATATTACGTCAAATTGGAAGAAGAGAAGGATAGTAAAGCAAGTGGAAGAAGAGAAAAGGGGCGAAACGCACATTTTTCGGGGTGTGTCGATGACATGTGCTCGGATTTGTTGCCAACTAAAAACGCACATGTCACCACACACTGACGACATACCAATAAAACTTAACGATTTGAACTTGGATAGGGATTCACACAGAAATTAGAAAAAGTAAACTCGAAAACGACAGTCGTAACGGATTACGGTAGCATTTGAGAACTTCGAAGAGAACTAGAAAACAAAAACTTTTTCGAAATTAGGAAGTAGGGAGACTTTTTATAATTTTGAAATTTCAGGAGTATGTTTCATGATGGTATTCTGTTCTCTTCTGGAATATGCTGCCGTTGGATACATAAGTAAACGAATGAAATTAGTGAGAGCAAGAAAGGAATCTAGGTGAAATGCTAACTCATTTACTCCATTATTCTTTATCTTTCAGAATGTTGACCCCTCTCCCACAACTGGAACCTCCTCCAAAACGTACTTTATCAGTTCCTTCATACTTCAACAATACGACGTACCGTCCATTTTATTCTTCTACAGATCGAACATCGAATTTATATATTCCCGAGTCTCAACGTACCATCATTTTCGCAGTATGCACTTTTGATTTCTAACACAATTTGCATGTTCTGATATTTACAGAATGAGGATGCAGTGCCTAATGAAATGACTCCAATGCTTGGAAGAAGTAATTCACAAGCATCTGTGTTTTTGTATCAGAGTGAGATCTTTTAGATTGATTACTGACCCCTAAATGAGGTCACTTTCAGCAGCTATTATACCGGACGACGATTTCGGAAGATTCTGGAGATGGCTTCGACCTTCGAATATCGACAAATACTCACGCTCTTTGTTTCCTTCTGTAACCAAACGCACACTTTTTTCTTGCTTGTATCGTCCGCCTCTTTTCAGATTTTCGTTCTTTTCAATGTCGGCTACTGGGCATATTTCATTCGCCTGAGTCAAATCGAAGAAGAACAACGGAACAGTCAAATTCTTTAAATTCCCTCTTGCTCCCTTGTTTCAAAGTTTTCAAAAAGTATACCACACAAAGTATCTCTTTCTGTTTCATTGTACACCCCTTCGATCACCACTTCTCTTTTGCATATCCTGAATCTCAATCGATGGCCGCCTAACCCACCATTTAGAAACTCTTCTTCTTCTTCTTTTTGAGAATAGAAACACAAATAATGGAGAAAAGGAGAGTATTATCTATTGTGTTGTTCAACCGATTTACAGATGGATACCAAACAAAAGATATCGACTACTATTGGGGAAAGAAGCGAACTGATCTCGAAACGACAGCTGTCAAGTTCGATACATTCCAGTTACCACAATTTCAGCCGACCCTTTATTTTGTGAATACGACGAAGGCTGAAACTTCATCAGGTTAGATATCGAATTATTAATCATTAATCGAAACAAATTACAGGAAAATACGTTCGACTCGCTCTCGAAGTGATATTAGTCCGAAACATGGGATTCTATACAATGAACATAGTCATTCCGTCTATTCTTATCGTCACAATCTCATGGGTTTCCTTCTGGTTGAACAGAGAAGCATCTCCAGCACGTGTTGGTCTTGGAGTGACGACTGTCCTCACAATGACAACACTCATCACAACTACAAACAATTCGATGCCAAAAGTGTCTTATGTGAAGGGATTGGATGTGTTCCTCAACTTTTGGTAATACAGAGTCTTTATTCTGATGAATTATCTCTATTTTTTAGTTTCGTGATGGTATTTGCTTCTCTTTTGGAGTACGCCATAGTTTCATATATGAATAAAAGATTGGTTCTTCGAAGAGAAAAACGAAGGAAAGCAGCAGAACAACAACAAAGAAACGAGATGCCAATGTTCAATGCAAGTCCAAAAGCAGCTAATAACAATGTGAGTTTTCGATTCTTTTTCTTTCTAATCATCCAGAATTCTCTTTTTTCTCTTTTTATAGTCATACGAAATGACACTAATGTCGCAAAATTCGACACCTGCCAAAAGCTATGTACAGGTACAAGCGAGCTTCTTCCTCAGGCTCTTTCCCGCCTTGTAAATGTCGTGTTGTATCGAAAATAGCACCGAATAAAAAAAACACAAATAAATGTAATCTTTCTGAAGTAGAGTGTGTTTTCCACGCTTTTCAAGCACAGAGTGTGGTGTCTCATAGTAGATTGCATTCAGAGAACCAGTTGAATATTTGAAATTTTCTTATTTTCAGGCTGATTTATACTTTGCTGGACACAATTCTTCAATGGTTAGTTTCAAAGATTCAATCCTTCTGAAATCATTGTTTCTCCAGAATCCACTGATGGAAATCCCAGAGAATTGTGATTGTAGAACAATTCCAATGATGCAACATCCACGTTTAGTCACTGATGGAGCTCATACTCTATGGCCTGCACCGTTTGCAAGACCGAAAAAGGTAAAACCATTTCGATTGATTCATTTTAAAACGGATCTCTTTTCAGGCATCAAAAACGTGTTGCCAACGATGGACACCTGCGAAAATAGACAAACTGAGTCGATATTGTTTCCCATTATCCTTTTCTGTCTTCAATGGTCTGTCTCTCTTTTTCCTTTCTTCTTGTCTCACTATCATCTATTATTACAGTAGTCTACTGGTTGTACATGAAATATTTGAGTCTAAACTCTTCGGACAAGATCCAGGAGAACGACAAGTGGCAGCACATTCACTGGTGAAATACAGTTGATAACTCTCTTCCTGCCATTCCTCGATCACCACAAAAACCTTTCACTTTTTTCTCACTCTTTCTCGCCTTTCTCGTTGTTACCTTCCCAGTGCAATCGGCTTGTCTTCGCCCCCCGGTTCTCTTGGTTCTCAGCATGTTTGCAGTTACACTCAACAACACTTCCAGAATAACCAAACTGATGAATGACGTCATCAGCTTTTCCACATCATTCTTCCAACTCAACCACATCATCAACACTACTCCTTTGTGATCTTCACCGTGTGCAAAATCTCCCTCAAAATCCCTTTGCATGCTATTTATTTTCTACCATTTTCTCATGTCATCCCCTTCAAAACTTGCCTTTTAGAATTCCCGTTTCTGTATATAACTTTTCTTTTTTTTCATTTGCTCTCATGTATATTTCGTCTTGTGTGTTGTTGTTCCCAGTACCATATTGTTCGTTTTTGCCCAATATGAAACTAGTCGTAAATGCTTTTCTTTGGTAGAATAGATGCTTACACGTGCTAATTCAGATGTTTCTCATCTTAAAAACGCAAACAACCCCTAATCGTTTAGATGCATATTCAACGGCCGAAATCGAGTACAATTGGTGTACTTCGAAGGAGCCGAATTGTGCAACAGCAGTGAAAGCCGACGAAAACATCGAGCTGTCGAGCTATCAGTTTACTAAAATTTGTCAAAAACGGACACTTGCCAGCACTTCATCGGGTAAGTACAGTAACCCGACAGTAATCACAGAAACAGATATTTACAGGGACATACTCCCGTCTACGGGTCAGTTTCATATTCGATCGTGACAGCGGCTTCTACTTTCTTCAAATATTTTTCCCAGCTAGTCTTGTCGTTGTTTTATCATGGGTACGTCCAGAAGGCTATCATTTAATGTCGAGAACTCTCTTTTTTCAGATCTCATTCTGGATCAATCGTGACTCTGCTCCATCTCGTACTCTTATCGGAACGATGACGGTACTCACTGAGACTCATCTGATGACAGGAACGAATAGGCGTTTACCTCCAGTTGCCTACGTGAAAGCAGTTGATGTTTTTCTTGGTTTTTGTTATTTATTAGTTATTCTTGCATTGATTGAATACGCTTGTGTTGCATATTCAAAGAAGAAAAACGAGGATCGTCGTCGAAGAGAAAAGAAAATGGAGCATAAACCTGCTCCGCCGACTCCAGATATTCTTCACGGTAAGCAGACAATATCTAATCAACCTCACAAATCTCAATATTTTTAGACGTTCGATTAGCAGAATGTACTTGTAATGCGGCACCTACTTCCATCATTGCAGTCATCAAACAACCGAATCGTTTCTGTGTCAGTCACAGTCATATTGACATCGTCAGTCGTGCTGCTTTTCCTATTGTAGTGAGTCTTTTTAGTCTCTGATTCAATCAATAATTCTTCAATTCAGTTTATCGTCTTCAATATCGTATTTTGGTTGATGCTTCTCTACAAATCAAAACGTCTTCCATACATCAGCGAGCACGAGGGCGACCGTTGCGATGCTCCAGATCTTCATTAATCTCGTCTCCCTTTTCCATGATTATCTCTTTCAAAACGCCTTTTTGATTGGTTCAGTACGGATTTTTAGTTTAAGCACAGATGCCTTTTTGCTCAATAAATTAATTTTATGTAATCCGTATTCTACAAATTCAAATCACATTCAGGACGAAATCACATAGCTTCAGAAGTAAGAGTTTAGTCAATTTAATGATGTCAAAAGAACGTTTCATTTGAAATTCTATAAGAAGTCCGAATTGGGATTGAATAATGGCTTGCATCCCATGCAGATATTGATTCGTGTGCACTGAGATGACTGTTCCACGTCTTCGCACCATTCGAATGGTTTCTCTCTTCATCTAACGTATCGGGTCCTTTCACCTAAGAAGAGTGACTTTGTTCATAAAAGAATTCTGAATATTCTTTCTGTCAACCAGATTTCTTTATTCTCCGTCGTTCTCTTTTCAATGGAATCAAATATGAAACTGTTTCGTTTACCTTTTCTTCCATTTCAAATGGTTATAAAACAAATGGAAATTCATGAAGTTTTTCTCTTTTCTTTGCTTTCATCGAGAGCTAAGCAATCAATAAAACCAATTAGATTCCCATCAAATGGAATTTGGTTCGATTGTGTTACTCATGATGGGACACTCAAGTTCGTTTTGGAAGAAACCAATAAAGATCGAGATGTGGTTTTTGAATCATTTAGTAATCCAGGGTCAAATGTAGTTGAATCTGTTTCAATGAAAATCGATGGAAAACGAATGGAATGCGGGTTTGTTATCTTTAGATTTCAAGACCTAACCCTCTATTTATATTCAGAATTTCAATCAACCGAGCATCTGGCGTCCCAACACTTTGGTTGGATAAGAGCATCCGAGATTCAGTTTCCATGTCAATTCATTCTTATATTTGTGATTTATTCAAATCGTCGACTGATATTCAATTGAGAGTTGACTTGAACAATCAACATGATCTTCCGAGTGTAAAAATTCTGAAGAATGTGACGTTCAAACCATTAGGAGACATTCACGTGCATTCAGAAGTTCTAAACGAGTTCTTTGAACGACATACTGTCACAAATCGTGCTGTTTTCCAATGCTCTATACATGACAAAATTGAAGACAATTCTGATGTTCTAAAAATCGATAACTTGTTCGTGCATCAGTACTATCTACTTTCTGAGGAAAATCTAATCAACTTTCAAGGGGTTCACGGAGTTTTTGTCCGTGTGGATCTTATTGAAGATAGTGTAATAGAGTTCATTGAGAGTTGGTTAAATGGAAATAACACAAAACTCAAATCAATAGTAGTAATACCCATAAGCTTACTGACTAAAAATCAAATTTTACCATTCTTCGAAACATTCCCATTTGATCCAGAGAGACGGCCAGCAAGATTCCCGATGCCCAAAGAGTGAGTTCAGTTTTTGTGAAATTAAAATTAGGTATTCAAAATATTCAATGTAAAAGCCTCTATTGAGGACATTTCACGAATCATAATCAGTGATTCTTCTTTCAGAATGAAATACTTTCATGAGCGTGCGGAGAGTTTGTTCATCCCGCAACGTGTGTTCAATAACTCAGGAGTAGACATAGTAAGAGAAAGTGACGGTGCTTTGGCAACGATTGTCGTCGAGGATGGAAATTTGGGGTTTTTCGTTTGGAATGAATCTATTGAAGATAGATTTATAGTGGAAGATAATGAGCCTGACGAGTATTAGATTAAGATATTCTATTCAAAAATGCAATCTCATAAATAAAGATGACATGAAAATAACCGAAATACTTTTTTCATAAATGTTTCTCCGGGAAACCAATAACAACATATTCAACGAATCTATTTGAGCCCCTATATTTCGATATCCTTCCTTTTCTGAAATTTCTGCATGTTGTTTTTCATCAATCCTTTTTTGAAATTCGAATTTTCACAGGTTTTATTGTTAGACATTTCTACTCTCTTTCCCATATTGTATTTAAGCTCTCACTGTCCGGCAACCATTTAAATGAAATAAAATGTGGAATCGTAATTATCATATTGAAAAATTCATTCACCCGTGTTATTGTTCTTACAATGAAGCATTCAAAAATTGGATTTTTTGCTATCTCTGATAACCTGTTTTTATTGAAGCTCGCTTTTGTTCTCTATCGTTTGCATTGTCATGCTTCTCCCTATGCACATTTCTTTCAAAGTTCAATTCAATTCACTGAAATGCCTTTAGTCAATGAAGATATTTAATCATTGAATAATTTATAGATCGAGAAACGGAAACAACGTATCTCAATAGTTTTAGCAATCAACCTCCATGAAGAGTCGAAACGAATGTAATCGTGTCTCCAGCTTCAATGACTGTGTCATATTCAGACAGCAATCCAGTGTCTGTGTCGTTGATAAGAGTGATAACTCCGTGGGCAACTTCACTGGCGTCATCACTCAGAAGCATGTTTATCCTGTGCACATCTGTGACAAGGTTGTCTCGTACGAATTTGAGAACGTCTCGTAGGGTTGACTCTGAAAAAATAGTTTTTTAGTTTGATATCCGGAATTCTGTTTTTTCTCTTTTCAACATTGACGTAAAATTTGAAACTAAACTTGAATGAATCATACTTGCAGGAATTTGAACTTTCTGAGCTTTTGCTTTCACCAGAAACTCAGCTCCTCCAGAGAAGTCGATTGTGACAGGGATTGTGTTGCTCATCTAGAAAACAAAAAAAAATATGATTTGTTTTAATACCAAGAAAATCTTCAAATCAAACTAATGACAATTAATTGTACAATTGAAAGAATCATCTGAAAAGTACCTTTCAGACACTTCAAATTATTTGTCCGTGTGAAGTACACGATTCGGAAATGCATTCGCGCTCTATTTGCATGAGGTGAAGAAAGAAGACGGAAGAACAGAGAGGTTAATGACGTGTTATCCAGTGAAAGTACTTCCTTTCAAAAAATCGTCATGAATAAAGAAAGCATTCGTATTATAAATTATCCTTTTTAGAATGGCATCGAAATCTACTTCTGATGACTTGTTCGGTGGTGTCAGTGATAGCGACAGCAACGATAGTGATGAAGAGTGGGACGATAGAAAAACATCGACGACAGTTCTTCAAGATTTAGAAATGAGGTAATATTTCTAAAATTTTCTTCGGATCTGCCATCTGCCCAGCTGCAGCAGTGATGACGAAGAGATGTCACGAGACTCACAGCCCGCAGAACCAGATTTCCGCCAGGAACATCAATATATTAAAGTGAGAAAGCTAAACCACATTTTGAAAAACGCCAAATTTGTTTCTAGATTGATGGAAATTCTTCTGAATCCGAATATTCGAGCAGTGCTCCTACAATTTCAACTTCAACAAGCAGTTCTTCATACGATTCTGTTGATGATATTCCTACCGAAATGGAAATAGACGATCACATTCAAAGAGTAAGTTCATTTTCAAAAAAAATACCTATTATTCGATTTACAGTCGATGGGAGAAACGCGTGACGAATATATGCATTGGCCGCACTCGAATAAAGAATGGTCAGATTTAATGGATGCCGCTGATATTATGACAAATGTTCTCCCAAGTTCGTCCGGTCTACATCGCAGAATGGAGACGACGGATTTTCAAAAAGATCAAAGTGCCTCGACTATTCAGCCGGAACTGCAAAAGCCATATATACGAACTCCTCTCACCATTCGTAGTTCAACTACATCTTTCAGTAAACAGATGCCATCTAAAAATCAGTCTTCGTTTATGGAAGTTGTGAGTAATTTTCATAAGCTTTGCGAAAACTATAAAATATTTAAAGGATCAAAATGAAAATTCGAATGATGAAATAAACGAAGAGAATCAAATAATTTTGAACGAACTTTTGCTCGGGAACTTTTCGGAAGCTCAATATGATCGCTTTATAGCATTCAGGAGGTAAATGCGATGAAAAAGTGTTAGAGGTACATCCAAACGTTTCAGATCGAAGTTCACGAGAAGTGTTGTGAAAAACATCATCACTGAAGTTACTGGTAGATCTACAAATGATCCAATCGCAGTTGCAGTTGCCGGTCTCGCAAAGGTAATTAGGAATTGAGTAATTGGAAATGAAACATAACTATTTCAGTTATTTGTTGGCGAACTCGTTGAAGAAGCAGTCGAGCTTCGTAATACTTCAAATCAACAAAACAGGCCTGTTCAACCCCAACATATCAAAAGCGCTTTTAACAAACTCGCAGCACAAGGGAAACTTTGGCCACCATACGGCAAGAAAATCTGAAATTTTCTTGTAAATTCAAGTTATGTTAACGATCTCATTCAAAAGTTCCCAATAATTTGATGAATAAAAAATTTTTTTATTAAACATTGTTCAGTTTTTCTTCCTACTAAAATGTTATCGGCATACTAATCTATCTTCTGTACTCTTCACACCATCCCATTTCGAACCAATTTACAGATGTCTGATCATCATGTCAACATCCCTGCTCCTCAGTTTTCCACGTATGCTACTGTAATCGATCCGCCGAAACAAGTTACAGCAACACATCCCGATGAAATGGTAAATTTACTTTTTTCTATATTTCTGTAAATATATTTTCAATCTTGTTTTCAAGGTCGTACCTCCACCAGCACTACAAGATCTCCCTACTATATCTTCTACTCCAGTTCGAGTACCGTATCCGACAGCAGCTCCTTCAATTCAACAACCTCCAATTCCTCTGACCCAAGAGCCTTCTGTTTCTGCTCCGAAGAAAATGGCGTTAGCGCCTTCTTCAAATAAAACCTACAAACAAAAAAGAACGTTCAAAGTGATCATAGTGGGGAATGCTGCAGTCGGAAAAACATGTCTCTCATTTCGGTTCTGCTGCGGTCGATTTCCAGAACACACAGAAGCAACGATCGGTGTGGACTTCCGAGAAAGAAGTTGTGTTATTGAAAATGAGCTCTTACGAGTACAATTATGGGATACAGCTGGACAGGAAAGATATCGACAATCGATAGTGGCTCATTACTATCGAAATGTTAACGCTGTCGTTTTCGTTTACGATGTTACTTGGTAAGGAATGCAAATAAAAACATAGCTACTTCAATGTATTTGTCTTTCAGTCGCGAATCCTTCAACGATTTGGGATTATGGATAAAAGAATGTGAAAAGCACGGATTGGTTGGCGACAGCGAGGCACGTTTTTTGTCAGTAATATGTCTAACTGATACTGTTTTCAGGTTCCTCGTATCTTGATAGGAAACAAGTGTGACGTGGAATGCCCAAGCAGGGTTTCGACCGATGAAGCTCAGGTAATCATTCTTGTGCCTGAATAGTAAACACTGTATTTCATTTTAGATGTTCGCTGACCGAAACAACATGGCTCTTTTCGAGACGTCTGCCAAAGCAGCATCTGAAGCTGATCACGTCGAATCGATATTCTTGACATTACTACATAAACTTCAACAAAGTAAACCGATGCATGTTCAATCACAAGACGAGCGACAACAAAAAGAACAAGAACGGCTCATTTTGAAAGCGAATGAGGCTGAAAACGTCGAGGAAGAAGGTTTTTGTTGCTGATCCTTAAACAGACTTAAATGGGTTCATAATTATTTATTTGCATGTTTTACTACTAACTGATAAATTTCAATCGAATACTGGGTAAAATATATGTTTTCGTGTTTTATTTTCGGACCTATTCAATATCATTCATCGTAATAAATGAATTCAAACAGATGCAATATTTCAATAAATTAGACTGTGATAATAAAAGCACCAAATGGCAAAATGAAAGAACTTGGTGATGTAATGCGCCTGGAGAGAGAGAGAGTTAGAAAACTGATTTGTCACGGTAGAAGTAATGAAAGGAAAGATGAAAAGAAAAAAGATTCCTGAGAGATTTGATGTAGAGTTGGCAGAATTGATAGTTAGAAGTTAGCGTTTTTTTGCCCGTAAACTGGAGGTGGGATTGTGATTCTGTCTTTGGTGCGAATATATGGAACTGATAATTTGAAGAAAATATAGCATTTAAATCATTTCAAGTTCCACTGTCTTCGTGGTTCCATTCAGTTTCAGAAATGATTCAAACGACAGTTAACTGAAATACACTAATCTTTCCATCAATGAAAACCTTTTTTTAAATGAAAGTCTATTGATTTCTGGTGTGTTCACTGAAATGACTGTTCCACGTCTTCTCACCATTCGAATGGTTTCTCTCTTTCTCTAACGTATCTAGCTCTTCCACCTAATGAATGTGTATCTATTCATAAAATAATTCTGACAATTCCTTCTGTTAACCATATTTTTCTATCCTGCGTCGTTCTTTTTTCAATGAAATCGAATATGACTGTTTCGTTCACCATTTCTTCCATTTCAAATGGTTATAAAACAAATGGAAATTCATGAAGTTTTTATTTTTTCTTTGCTTTCATCTAGAGCTAAACAATCAATAAAACCAATTAGATTCCCATCAAATGGAATTTGGTTCGATTGTGTAACTCATAATGGAACACTAAAGTTCGTTTTGGAAGAAGAATTCACTGAAGATTGCGATGTCGTTTCCATTTCAATCTAAAAAATGATCAAACGATGGGAACTCATGATGAGCTCAATTTTAAACTTTTGCAAACTATTCAAGGAAGTTTTCTAAAAGTAAGTTAAATGATACATTCATCAAAAATCAAATATAAATTTCAAACATAAAACAACAGATTCAATAGAGATCTATTCAATGGGATAGAGAACCGAGAAGATATGATTTAGGAATATAACCGGCGAGAACATTGAAGAAGTGATAGACCTCGTCTGAATCCATCATTGCAACGATTGTACCACAGGAAGAGCATTTCACTTGAGTGTACAAATCTGAATCGTCGAGTACTGGAGCAGTGGAACTCGTCTGAAAATCGAGTGATTCATATATAAAATACAATCAACCTCACTTGTACTCCTGATTTTCTAGATTTCTGTCGTTGACGTCTTTTCTCTTTTCCAGTCTTCTCAATGGCCATTTTTTCTCCTTCCAGCTGACAATTCGTGACAAACATGGCTCTGGAAGAATGTGATTTTGAATGAAATCAAAGAGATTTCAACCTGTACTGAGTTTTGTAAATCTCATGTCGTTGACAGTCTCTTGTCAGTACTACCATACTCAGGCAACTCGATATTAAACTAAACCGATGCAACCACTTCTAAACCGACGCTACCAATTCTAATCCAACGAAGGCGCCGGTTATTAATCTAAACCGATACTATTTAGCGTGCGCTGAAGCTTCTAATTCTAAACCTACGCTAGCTAGAATAGGAGCAGCGTTTCGTATGGTGTTTTCAAGTTCTACTGTTCGTTTTTTATAATTTTTTAATTCTTTTTTATGTTTATTGTTCTTTTTTCTTTTGGGATATGTTTTTCGATATTTTCACAACGAAAAACTGATTTTCGTAAACTCAGGTGTGTATTCAAAAAGAGCGACTGCAACCGAAACAAGCAGTTCTATGGCGAATAAGTTTTTCGAAAAACGGAAAGGTAAGCATTTCTTCTAGAAAGAATTTTTTAAATCAAAGCTCTCAGATTGTAGCAAGTCGGGATTCAAAACGATGTACTGGGCTGAATAGTACTCCGTCATCTACTGTGAGTTTCATTTTCTTCTCTCGTATAAAAAGCTTCAACCTGTTGATTTTTAGGCAAGAAGTCCAAGTACACCTACAACAAGCAACCAGCCATCACACGACTTCACTAAATTATCATTTACTCTTGAACTTTTTTTTTCCAAAACTCGATTGTTGGTTGTTATTCTATTCTAAATAAACTTATATTTTTGTACTTTTCATCGATTTTCGAATATATATTCGAGAAGAGGAACAAAACGACCGATTCTATCAAGAAAGCTCATCATTCTAATCGTACTGTTTCATTAATCTAATCCGACGGTTTCATTACACCATATGTGGCCAGTTAGAAGCTAAAAACTGTAGGATTAGATTGATGAACGCGTTGGTTTAGATTAATATCGAGTTGCCTGAGATACATCCAGGACATGAAAGAACACCATCGGCTTCTCCATCTTGGAGGTCTTGCCTGAAAACAAGCTCTTCGAAATCTCAAAAGAGCAGGAGAATTTACAAACCCTTGAGTGATCTTCCGGTGTTCTTTCACCCATTTTTCATCATCTTCGTCTTCTTGATCATCATAAAGGAGATCATCGTTCTTCTCGATTTCTTTCAGTCTTTCCATGGCCGCTCGCTTAATCGGATTCTTCTCTTCTGCAATTTCATCAGCTTCCATTTTCACTTCCTTCGTCTCCTCTTCCTCGATTTCCGGTTTCTTCGGAGAAGAAGACTTTTTCTATATCGATGCGAGTAGTTGAGTCGTTTTTGCAACTTCGTCATATTTGTTTTGAAATTTGTTTTTCTTTTTTAAAATCATTCTTCAATATTTCGTACCTTAATCGGAGTCTCAGTGCTTTCCACTTCGTTCGATGAGAACTTGTCAACCATCGTTCGTATCATTGTCTCACGACGCTCTTTTTCCGGAAGACGTGAAGCAGCAATACGCATTCGATGTTCTTTTTGACGTTGCCTTCTGTTCTCTACGTCAAATTTCTCGCCGTATTTCAGGATCAACTTCACTGTCAGTCAGATCAACATCATATGGAAGAAGTTCCAAAGCGGCCATCTTCCGTTCTACTTCATCCGTATCACGACATCATTGCTCATCAACAAAAACACATTACCTAACTACATCATCTGAATCGAAAACTTCATCTTCAACAGCTCCTCCCAAGTAGTAATCATCATCCATTTTCTCGAAAACAAGTCTTCTCATTGTGTTGCTGTGGGCTTGTGGGTTGCTGGTCATCGAGCGTTTCATCGCTGATCATCGTGCCTCTGAAAATGAAACACTATCGATTCTTGTCAATAAGGCATCGTGAATGTGCCGTCGAATATTCTATTTTTAACGTGGCCTTCATCGCTTTCTGTAAAATCGTCTGAGTATTATGATTATTTTATTAAACTCTCACGTTCTCCATGCGTCTGTTCGACGGTTCTTCCCCGACAAAGAAGATATGACCACCAACTGCTTCTTTCTCGTAATGTTATACATTTTTCCACGTAGAAACTGGCAGCCAAAGCTTCACCGTAAACTTTTGGATTTTTGCTACTTCTTGAAGGCTTTGCTGCCTGTAATCTTGTTTGATTTGAATGATCTGTTATCTCTTCAGGCTGTTAAATGTTTATTGCGTTTCGCCAATCACCTTCAAATCTTCGACTTCGGGCAACAAACAAGCGAACTTTTGACCTCCTTTACTGGTGACAAACATATAGTTTGGAAGTGTTTCATCCGGAATATTTTTAACGATTGTTTTTTCGAAATCATCGATATTATCGGCAGTCACTTTTTGAAGATCTAAATCCTGTGCAAACCACAGAAAGTTGTCTCCAATAGTGGCGTCATAAGAGACCTGTCGATATTCTGCAAGGTCAAATAGACCGGCGTTTGAGGCCACTGATGGCAGGAATAACACGATTATAAAATACTGAACGACCATTATGTTGACATAATCACTGTAAGAAAATTCCCATTTCGCTTCCCCTATACTTCACTATTTAAAACTGCAAATAGATCGAGAGACTAGGACAATCCTGATTATGTTGAAAAAGCCATCCTGATCTTGTATCGCGTATTTAGTCAATGATTCTTCATTTCAAATAATATAGATCAGCGATTTAGGCAACGTGGAGTCATGTTATATAGAAAACGGTGTATGAGGAGAAGTAGGATGTGAAAAGAGTCAAACTTAAATTAATAGAGATTTTGTTAGTTAGAACTACAATACGGGATTGTGTCATAGATTCCGGACTAACATTGGCACATGAATGGACGATTTGAGGAAAAAAGGAAGGATTCGAGGATGACACACCTCAACGATTAGCTATGCTTAAACACAAGAAATGAGGAAGAAAGATAAAGTATATAAAGGAAGTGGAGAAGAAAGATGAGAAGTGGAGAACCATTCAGAGATTCCACTTTGACGGTCGATATGTCCGATTACAAGCCGAGACCTGAAAATCGTGTGTTCCTTTTTTGAACTTTTAATACTGTGACATACTGTTCTTGGCTTCCTCTGCAAAGTATCGGACATCGAAATCATTGTCCTTGGCGAGCTTCTCGAGAAGAGGTTTCACTTCGGAAGTCAATGTGCTGAAACAAACAAACTGAATATTTGAAGAATGAGTTCAAAACTAACGTGGTATTAATATTCTTCCCACTTCGTTTTAAGTCCTTGGCTGCGTTGAATCGAACGTTCGGCACATCGTCTTCGACAAGCTGAAAAGAATGAAGCATAAGATACTCTAGAAACATAAAAGGCGACACTTACATCTTTCACAATTGGCATGATTTCCTTGAGAATCTTCTCCTGCTTCATGGCTTCACTGAGGGTATTCAAGCAGAACAGGCAGGTCATTCTTTGAAGGTAATTTGTATCCTTCTGTAACTTCTGCATCTTTGGCACAATGTTTGTGCTGGCCCATTGCCCTTCGAACTTCTGTGTGAGTTCCTTCATTATGAGTGTGGAAGCCTCGCGAATCGAGAAAACTGAAAAAGGTTTGGTATAAAAACAACAAACAAAATGTATTTCAAACCATGACCGGTGAGCCAGTTCAAGCAAAGCGGCAACAGCTTCTCGTCGAAGAACTCTTGCCCCAATTGAGAAGCGAGAAGTGGCATGAATTGAACAATCGCAAGACGAACTCTCCACTTTCCATCCTCAGCCAAACCAACGATTGCTGGCAGCAGGGAAGTCGAGAGCTGTGCAGCTCCGATTACCTCATTCACTTTGTCCAGGCTGGATATTATGTTCAAACGAACTTCTGGAGTCTGATCGTTGAGAAGTTGCATGTAGATCGGAAGAAGTTCAGAAACAGTTTGCTCTTTTCCAATGAGTAGAGCCAATCCCATGATAACTCCAGCAAGTTCCGAATTGACGAGCTGATTTCCATCAATGACAAGCTCCTTGGCAACATTAAGAAGCTGTGAGCAAATGATGTGTTGACGCTTATCTTCTGGCAAATTGAGAGCGAACTCTTGGAGACGTTGGGTAGCAGCGCATCTGACTTCTCCTTCTGGATCTTTGAGAAGATTGGTGAACAAAGCAACCAGATGATTGTCATCCATATCTTCTCCGAGAACGTCTTGAATTTCGATAAGCTTCTCGGCGACTATGTAACGGACTCTCCATGATTTATCGTCGAACAATTCAATGAGATTCGGGTCGACGAGCTTCTTTTTGTTTGCCTTGTCGAGAAGAGTTCCGAAAGCCATAGCCGATTCAGCTGTGAGAAGACGGACAGAATCTTGTTCATCAACATGAAGATCAGTAAGACTGGGATGGAGTCCTTCGACGACTTGGTTCTTTTTGAAGACTTTGGCAAATTCACCGAGCTTTGCGGCAGCAGCACGACGAACCATTGGAGTATCGTCACGGCAGAGAGTGCGGAACATTCTGAATAAAAACTATTTTTACACTTTTCAAATGAATAGATTAACGTTTTCACTTCAGCTTTAATTGCTGGGTTCACACATGGATAAACCACGGAGAAGAGTCCACAGGCAGAAGTACGAGACGTGAACCAATCTCCTGTAGCAAGGCGTCTGAGTATTGGAACGAAATGCTCCTCGAGTGAAGCGGAGCTGTGCTTGTCAGCGATCTTGCGAAGACTCTCAACCGCTTTGTCGCGAACGTCAGTTTCCTCGACAGTAGCAAGATTCTCAAGAGGAAGCAGAAGGCAATGAACGTGATCTGGACCTCCGACCTTAAATAAATGGCATGTACTTTGTTTTGATTCTAACTTCTTACCAGCGGAGTGAAGTTTCCAAGTTGTTCAGTAAGAACGAGAAGAACCTCATCTTCATCGTAGATCGTATCGGTCAGGAACTGGATAAGCTTGTTACGAGTGCGTTCAACTCCGCGTGCCAAGTCGATTGTGGACAGCTTCCGGATGCTGTTGAGAAAAAGAGTCACATCCTCGTTGCGAATCTCGTCGACATAAACGGCGATTTGGTAGAGAGAGTCGTCTGTATTTTTTCCGACAGTCGTCTTTTTCGAGTCCGGAAAGGTGTATTGTCGATGCGTTTTTGATTTCTTCAAAAGCTTATCGTCATCGTCCATTTCTCGTTCAGGGTCTGAGCGCCGTTCTCTTTTTCTATTTCCACTGGCGTTCTTCTTCTTCTCCTGATCCGAGTCGTTCGGCACCCAGTCCAAGTAATGTACACATTCGATGTCTTCTCCTCTTCTGTGAAGTGTGTAGGACAGACGATGTGGAGTTTTGCGGAAAATCGCACCAGACAAACGAATCGATCCAATTGGAAATGGATTGACCTGATTTATAATGATATTATATCCGTCTTCAAAACGGATATTTCGACATCCTCGCTCCATTACGAGATCTAGCCAACCGATGTTTGTCGAGATCGATTCTGAAAGACATATTTATCATCACCACTTCTGTCATTTAAAAATACTTGTCCCCGAAATTCTTTCACGGTTTCTGTTGAGTGCCAAGTCTCTTTGGGAGAGCTCCAGCTTCTGTGAATCGTCATTGTCGCATGATCGATAATTGATATCTGAAAAATAAACTTTAGAATCACTTGATGAATATATACATACCTTGTATTCCGTCTGGAAACGTTGCCATTTTTTCAAAAAAACAGTATTCTCCTGTTGACAACTTATGATGACAAAGCGATATGTGCAATCACTCCAATAAATCCGTGAACACACTCATGTCACGTATGCTCTGTGTGTACCGTACTCATTGGATGTAAATAAAATGCGTTGCAAGTCATTTTAATTATAATAGTATTTTTCATAGAGCAAACTGAACTGTCAACATTCTTAAACTTTCACAGATAAACCAATTCATGATATAAATAACAGTTTCAGCTATATCATATATGAAGAAAAACCACATTTTGAAAAACGCCAACTTTGTTTCTAGATTGATGGAAATTCTTCTGATTCTTCGAGCAGTGCCCCTTCTATTTCAACTTCAACAAGCAGTTCTTCATACGATTCTGTTGATGATATTCCTACCGAAATGGAAATAGACGATCACATTCAAAGAGTAAGTTCATTTTCAAAAAAAATACCTATTATTCGATTTACAGTCGATGGGAGAAACGCGTGATGAATATATGCATTCGCCGCACTCGAATAAAGAATGGTCAGATTTAATGAATGCCGCTGATATTATGACAAATGTTCTCCCAAGTTCGTCCGGTCTACATCGCAGAATGGAGACGACGGATTTTCAAAAAGATCAAAGTGCCTCGACTATTCAGCCGGAACTGCAAAAGCCATATATACGAACTCCTCTCACCATTCGTAGTTCAACTACATCTTTCAGTAAACAGATGCCATCTAAAAATCAGTCTTCGTTTATGGAAGTTGTGAGTAATTTTCATAAGCTTTGCGAAAACTATAAAATATTTAAAGGATCAAAATGAAAATTCGAATGATGAAATAAACGAAGAGAATCAAATAATTTTGAACGAACTTTTGCTCGGGAACTTTTCGGAAGCTCAATATGATCGCTTTATAGCATTCAGGAGGTAAATGCGATGAAAAAGTGTTAGAGGTACATCCAAACGTTTCAGATCGAAGTTCACGAGAAGTGTTGTGAAAAACATCATCACTGAAGTTACTGGTAGATATACAAACGATCCAATCGCTGTTGCAGTTGCCGGTCTCGCAAAGGCAATTAAGAGTTGAGTAATTGAAAATGAAACAGAACTATTCCAGTTATTCGTTGGCGAACTCGTTGAAGAAGCAGTCGAGCTTCGTAATGCTTCAAATCAACAAAACAGGCCTGTTCAACCCCAACATATCAAAAGCGCGTTTAATAAACTCGCAACACAAGGAAAACTTTGGCCACCATACGGCAAGAAAATCTGAAATTTTCTTGTAAATTCAAGTTATGTTAACGATCTCTTTCAATGAGTTCCCAATAATTTGATGAATAAATAAACTTTATTTTTGTTAAACATTGTTCAGTTTTTCTTCCTACTAAAATGTTATCGGCATACCAAACTATCTTTTGTACTCTCCACATCATCCCATTTCGAACCAATTTACAGATGTCTGATCATCACGTCAACATCCCTGCTCCTCAGTTTTCCACGTATGCTACTGTAATCGATCCGCCGAAACAAGTCACAGCAACACATCCCGATGAAATGGTAAATTCACTTTTTTAATATTTTTGTAAATATATTTTGAATATTTCAAGGTCGCACCTAAACCAGCACCACAAGATGTTCCTTCTATATCTTCTACTCCAGTTCGAGTACCGTATCCGACAGCAGCTCCTTCAATTCAACAACCTCCAATTCCTCTGACCCAAGAGCCTTCTGTTTCTGCTCCGAAGAAAATGGCGTTAGCGCCTTCTTCAAATAAAACCTACAAACAAAAAAGAACGTTCAAAGTGATCATAGTGGGGAATGCTGCAGTCGGAAAAACATGTCTCTCATTTCGGTTCTGCTGCGGTCGATTTCCAGAACACACAGAAGCAACGATCGGTGTGGACTTCCGAGAAAGAAGTTGTGTTATTGAAAATGAGCTCTTACGAGTACAATTATGGGATACAGCTGGACAGGAAAGATATCGACAATCGATAGTGGCTCATTACTATCGAAATGTTAACGCTGTCGTTTTCGTTTACGATGTTACTTGGTAAGGAATGCAAATAAAAACATAGCTACTTCAATGTATTTGTCTTTCAGTCGCGAATCCTTCAACGATTTGGAATTATGGATAAAAGAATGTGAAAAGCACGGATTGGTTGGCGACAGCGAGGCACGTTTTTTGTCAGTAATGTGTCTTACTAATACTATTTTTCAGGTTCCTCGTATCTCGATAGGAAACAAGTGTGACGTGGAATGCTCAAGCAGGGTTTCGACCGATGAAGCTCAGGTAATCATTCTTGTGCCTGAATAGTAAACACTGTATTTCATTTTAGATGTTCGCTGACCGAAACAACATGGCCCTTTTCGAGACATCTGCTAAAGCAGCATCTGAAGCTGATCACGTCGAATCGATATTCTTGACGTTACTGCATAAACTTCAACAAAGTAAACCGATGCATGTTCAATCACAAGACGAGCGACAACAAAAAGAACAAGAACGGCTCATTTTGAAAGCGAATGAGGCTGAAAACGTCGAGGAAGAAGGTTTTTGTTGCTGATCCTTAAACAGACTTAAATGGGTTCATAATTATTTATTTGCATGTTTTACTACTAACTGATAAATTTCAATCGAATACTGGGTAAAATATATGTTTTCGTGTTTTATTTTCGGACCTATTCAAAATCATTTATCGGAATAAATAAATTCAAACAGATGCAATATTTCAATAAATTAGACTGTGATAATATCACCAATTGGCAAAATGAAAGAACTAGTTCTTTGTTCTAGAACTTGGTCAAGGAGTTCGTTTCGAGAAAAAGGTTAGAAATGGATTTGTCACGGTAAGGAAAGGAAACATGATAAAGAACAAAAATAAAAATGATTCCTGAGAGATTTGTTGTAGAATTGTGTGAACTGAAAGTTACGTGTTAGCGTCTTTGTTGCCCGTAAACTGGTCCAGGATAGAACATATATGGTGATGGTTGAACATAAGGACGCCATTGAGCTCCTTCTTCATAATGGAATGTTTGAGGACGTGGATTCGATGATCCAGAATGATTTTGTCGACGCATGCTCCAGAACAACACCAACAATTTTAATTATAAAGCTCCACCACCTTCAAAAAAACAACTAAGGTAAATACATTGACAAAAAATGAAGGCGGAGAGTTATGTTATAATAGAATTTTGGGGCGATTATATGGAACTGATAATTTAAAGAAAAGATAACATATGAAACATTTCAAGTTCCACTGTCTTCATGGTTCCATTCAGTTTTAGGAATAATTCAAACGACAGTTAACTGAAATACACTAATCTTTCCACTAATCTATCTGGTCCTTTCACCTAATAAGTGCGACACTATTACCGTATTTATTCTAATAGACCGGCACATCTAAATGACCGGCAGCCTCTAATTGACCGGCACTCAAAAAATAAGCCGGCATGGTTGAACCCAAAACTACATGAGAACAGGATATACTTTATATAACTATCACAGAAAACCTATTAAACTTGTTAAATAACGGATTTTAGTGCCTATTCTAAATAAAAACAGGCTTCTCCGGCTATTTTTGCTTTTGTTTCATCGGTTTTTGAAGATAAATTATTTGGAAAAAATAGTTTGAAAAATAAACCGGCAACCTCTAAATGACCGGCAGCCTCTATTTAACCGGCACTCAGACAATGGTCTCGAAAAATAGACCGGCATGCCGGCCAATTAGAGTAAATACGGTATATTCAATATTCATAAAAGACTAGCTACGCTCGTTCCGGTGCCCATGCCAGACGCGTGCCGCGTGTTGAACGTTTCGAGTTAAAATCAACTTCCATCAGAACTTCTTTTTGTTCGTTTTTCGGGTACCATCTAAGAAAATTCAGGTAACCTAATTTCTTGGTTTTGTTGGCTCCCGTAGTGTAAATTCATCATTACTCTCCCAAGGGGTAGTTTGGAAATTTAGAACTGAAACATTTCTAAAACCGAAAGAAGCTTCCCTGCTCTTATTATATCAGTTCATCACATAAAAATTCCGAATTGGAAAATAGCATTGAAAAAGCAGACTGCTGCGGAAATAGGAGAAAAAAAAGTGAGAAAAAGGAGAAAAAAAGAATAATAACCTATCGGGTCCTCTCACTCTATGAATGTGACTCTTTCTATAAATGAAATCTGACAACTCCTTCTGTTCAACAGGTTTCTCTATTCTCCTTCATTCTCTTTTCAATGGAACCAAATATGAAACTGTTTCGTTCACCATTTCTTCCATTTCAAATGGTTATAAAACAAATGGAAATTCATGAAGTTTTTATTTTTTCTTTGCTTTCATCGAGAGCTGAACCAATTAGATTCCCATCAAATGGAATTTGGTTCGATTGTGTTACTCATGATGGAACACTCAAGTTCGTTTTGGAAAAAACAAATGAAGATCACGATGTCGTTTTCGAGTCATTTGATAATCCAGGGTCAGATGTATTAGTTGAATCCGTTTCAATGAAAATCCACGAAAAACGGATGGAATGCGGGTTTGTTATCTTCAGATTCTGACACAGAAGCCTCTGTTTATGTTTCGAAAATTCAATCAATGGGAAATGTAATCTGTCGAGAATTCGTTTGGACAGGAAATCAGAAAACTGATTTGTCACGTCGGAAGTAAGGAAAGAAAAAACCAAGGGAAGACAATTGACCTTCTTCTTCTACATATTGGAACGCCTGAAAAAGTTTTCTGCCCTCTCTTAATTTCCATTTCTTAAAGAAGAATGAGCACTTGTTAACAGAAATACGAAAATCTTTCTTTCCCATGGAATTCATTTATTGATTTCTGGTGTGGTGTGTTCCACCTCTTCACACAGTTCGAATGGTTTCTCTCTTTCTCTAACGTATCTAGCTCTTCCACCTAATGAATGTGTTTCTATTCATAAAATAATTCTGTCCATTCCTTCTGTTAACCAGATTTCTCTATTCTCCGTCGTTCTCTTTTCAATGGAATCAAATATGAAACTGTTTCGTTTACCTTTTCTTCCATTTCAAATGGTTATAAAACAAATGGAAATTCATGAAGTTTTTATTTTTTCTTTGATTTCATCGAGAGCTAAACGATCGATAAAACCAATTAGACTCCCATCAAATGGAATTTGGTTCGATTGTGTTACTCATGATGGAACACTCAAGTTCGTTTTGGAAGAAACCAATGAAGATCGCGATATTGTTTTTGAGTCATTTGGTAATCCAGAGTCAAATGTAAAAATTGAATCAGTTTCAATGAAAATTGATGGGAAACTGCTGGAATGCGGGTTCGTTCATTTTCAGATTCTGACATAGAACACTCTATTTATATTTCAGAATTTCAATCAACCCAACGTTTGGCGTTCCAACACTTTGGCTGGATAAGAGCATCCGAGATTCAGTTTCCATGTCAATTCATTCCTATATTTGTGATTTATTCAAATCGTCGACTGATATTCAATTAAGAGTTGACTTGAACGATCAGCATGATATTCCGAAAACAAAAATTCTGAAGAATGTGACGTTCACATCATTGAGAAATATTCAAATGTATTATCACGTTCTAAGCAAATTCCTCGAACGATACACTGTCAGAAACCGTGCAGTTATCGAATGCATTGTGGATGGGAAACTTGAAGAAGCATCTGATGTTCTCAAAATTAACAACTTGCTTTTTTATGAGTGGTATCCGTTTTCAGAGGAAAATCTAATCAACTTTCAAGGAGTTCACGGAGTTTTTATCTTTGTGAGACTTTTTGAAGATAATATAGTAGAGTTCATTGAGAGTTGGTTGAATGGAAACAATACGAAGCTCAAATCGATGATAGTAATACCAAATGTCATTTTACAAAAAAATGAAATTCTACCATACTTCGAAACATTCCCATTTGATCCAGAGAGACGGCCAGCAAGATTCCCAATGACCAAAGTGTGAGTTCAACGTTTATAATATTCAAAAGAAGTATTCAAAATTTTCAGTTTTGAAAACTTTTAATATTCGCATTTTGTGAAGAAGGACATATTTAATCATTTCTTTTCAGAATGAAATATTGTCAAGAGGAGCGCCCGAAGGAATTGTTCAATTACCCTGGAGTTGACATAGTAAGAGAAAGTGACGGTGCTTTGGCAACGATTGTGGTCGAGAATGGAGGTTTCGGGTTTTTCGTTTGGAGTGAATTGATTGAAAATAGATTCATGATAGAACATAACGACTCTGACGAGTAATGAAGTAAGGCATTCTGTACCATATATGTAAATCTCGTCTATAAAATTTAAATGAAAAATTTATGGATTACTCTTTTCCAGAATTTGCTTCGCCGAGAACCCACCATCAACAAATTCAACGAATCCATTTGAGCTTTTGGTCTCGTTACTGATTTAATATCGCTATTTTTCTTTTTCTGCATGTGGTTTCCCCCTCACTTCCTTTTATAAAAAATTGATTTCCTATAAACTGTTATACATACATATATTGCTAGAAATATCTACTCTATGTTTCTTCCACTGAAACCCTCCATTTTCATGTATTATCCGTCAGTAATCCGGTATGCAAATATAATCATAAAAATTAGGAATAAAATGTGGGCTCTCGTGGCATTTTTAGCTGTCATTCAAAATCATTTATCGGAATAAATAAATTCAAACAGCTGAAATACTTCAATAAATTAGACTGTGATAATAATAGCACCAATTGGCAAAATGAAAGAACTTGGTAATATAATTCGTTTGGAGAGAGAGAGAGTTAGAAAACTGATTTGTCACGGTAGAAGTAAGGAAAGAAAAAAAAACAAAAATGAAAATGATTCCTGAGAGATTTGTTGTAGAATTGTGTGAACTGAAAGTTACGTGTTAGCGTCTTTGTTGCCCGTAAACTGGTCCAGGATAGAACATATATGGTGATGGTTGAACATAAGGACGCCATTGAGCTCCTTCTTCATAATGGAATGCTTGAGGACGGGGATTTGATGGTCCAGAATGATTTTGTCGACGCATGCTTCCTTGTTGATGACGACGAGGAGATGTGGACCGAGATGACGTCACTACTCTCTGAAACTTTTCATAAAATATCTCATTGACATCTTATAATAACTCACTGGACTTGGAAGATCCTCATAAATTTCACTGTCTCTACTAGCAGCTCTTCTCTGTCTGCGTCTTCTTGATTCTCTATCTCTTCTCGGAGTTCCATCAGTTTCAGATGCTCCAACTGATGATTCACTGTGTCTTCGATGTCTTCTTGATTCTCTTTTCAATTCTCCTCTCGATGCATAATCTGTTTGTCCATAAATCGAATTAATTGGTGGAGCAGCAATGGCAAGATAATGTGGAGGAGGAGCATTCATCAATGGTTTCGGTACAGTATAGGTGTACGAAGGGTGATGGTAGAGGCCTTCGGGATGAACTGCACGGCCTCCGGTTGGAATATAATAGATTGATGACTCATCATCCATATCACAACACAGCTCAGCACAATTGAAAGAAGAACAAGAGAAACCGAATCTCTCGGAGAATGCGAGCATCATACTGTAGTAATTCAAAAATTAGAGGGAATATTTGAAGAAATGCTTACTTTGGTAAGAAGAAAAGATAATGAATGAGAGACGCAGTTGCATTCAAAACGATGATTTTGAAGAGATGATGAACGACTGGAACATCGACGTAAAGAAGTGGAAGGAACGTCAGAACAGGGACAATACAGGCAAAAAGAACTGGAACGAGAGTCGCCTGAAATGAATTCGGATACATTTTAGAAGATAAATGGATTTAATTCACCTGGAAAGTGTATTGAATTCTAACTCCAGCACGTATTTGAGACTTTCCAGACATCGAATAACTGTAGCAGAATGCCATTACAATAACACAAGTCAAGGCATTTCCTGCGAGTGCCATCGTGAGAGTAACAATGTTCATTGGAACAGACCAGTAGTAAGCGTAGCCGACGGTTTCACCAAGTACTGCAATTTTGTTTTCGGAGTTTAAGAAATGATATGATTTTTGATGAATTTGGCTTTTCTCATCAAGAAAAAGTCTCAACTGAATTACCTGCAATTGAAGTGATAAGAAGCATGACAGTTAGTGCTGGTTGTCCGAGAATGAGCAATGAAACAAAGAATAACATGACAATGGCAACTCCAAAAGCCATCATTCCAGAAGTGAAAACACTGATATCGTGATGAAGAGACATCGAAGATGGAATATCAACAGAGAGTGGAATTGCTTTTGCAGCTGCTTTTTTCAGAATTATATCAACAAGTGTTGTTCTGAAACATTCAATTTTTGTTAACGAATCTAAACTATCTGATTCAAAAACCTCTCCGAGAATCCTTTTGCAGTCAATTCTAAATACATTCTTGACTTGATAATTTGAGTTTGGAATCGATCCATCACGATATCAGAAGTGTATTTTCTATAATTCTCAGATGGAAGAAAAACGACATTGACGACTGGCACGAATGTATCCTGAAGAGAAAAAAAGAATAGAAAATTGGTGTGTGTGGGGTCACGAGCGTCTTCTCTCCATGACGACGTTCAACGCACCGGATTCACATCATAAATGCTCGCTTTTTCGAATTTGGCAAATTCCGCCAACCAGTTAACAGCTCTCGTTGCGTATCCTTCCGCCTGAAATTCAATTTGTCTTGAAGATTCAGAAATTTCGAAAACGATTCTAAAACAGAAAAAAAAGAAGTAGAAACTTACAATTGCAAAATCCATAATGTCAAATATGCTATTTTGAACTTCATGATCATGATATTCAATGTTGCTCTCAATAGTTATCTCAACGAATTGGGTAGTTCGTCCGAATTGATCTCTATATTGTTCGATGAATGATTTCTCCAAAGAACCAGATGGAAGGAAATATTCCTCTTTGATGTCAATTCTGAAACAAAATTATCTGAAATAATACTTCGAAATTGAAATACCCAGTGTTGTAGAATCCATAGATTGCAAAGAAGATGTAGGCGGTGCAAAGAACAAGAATCGGATAGCGAATCTTTGGACTGATGACAAAAGCACCGACAGCTCTCGAAGCACATGGACGAGCATCAAGAAGACGATCATGAAGAGAGAAAAGAGACGCAGAATCAAATGAAGCGAGTTGCGGAGCAGTGAATTGAGTGTCTCCGGTTTTGAATAGTTGATACCATTTGACTCCACGAGCTTCACGACTTCCTCCGATAAAAACAAAAACAGAGATGAAACAGACAGTGAAAACCAGAAGAATAGCAACAGAAGATGCAATTCCAAGGAATGAAGACACCATGTGACCATTCTGAATCGCTGCTCCCATTGCGACTGAATACAAAATAATTTTGAAAAATCATCAGAATTGCAGAGAAACTAACGGAATGTCAATACGATAACAACTGCACTAGCAGCAATTCCAGGAGCATCATGAGCCAGAATGAACGCAATTTTTTCAGTTGGATGGACAGCCGCCGACGAGTATCGGGACCAGCTGAAGTGTAATTGGAATAACCAGAGGAGGCCGATTCCTGAAAGATAATTGAAATTATGAAATACTCGAACTGTTAATAAGTTGTTTAGGTTTAGGTAATTTCAAGCGCTATACGCATTTTATTCTAAATGTTCTTAGTATCAAAAAACAAATACAGACGCATTAGAGGAAATCGAGGAGAAACTGGAACAGTGTCTGACAAATAGTTTCCAAAAAACAGTTCGAAAACTAATCCGTTTTCAGGAAAACAAGAACTTAAACAAGCCTTTTTGACAACAAAATAAACAACTTTTCGACATAAAACATTCGTATTCGAATGCCTATTTATCATAACAATAAGAGCAAACACGAATGGGAAACGTGTTTGAAATGATTCTTTTTGAAATAACTCAATGAATGTTTTTGTCTTGACATATGTGATTCATTCGGTTGAAAAAAGAAATAAACTGGGATTCTAAAACGTATAAAACAAAATAATTTTGGTGATTTCCTCGAAGGAAATGCATCAAAATATGAAATAAGAGCTCTCGTTAAAAGTCAGAAAACGAGGATAATTGGTCTCGAATTGCGAGTTTCGAGCGCTCTCGGATTCAAAAAGAAGGGAGAAGAAGAGAAAAGAGAAGAGTGGTTGTTATGGGATTTTAATATTTAATGAGCGAGTCGAAACTTACCAATTGTCACAAAACAAATAGGATAAACCAATGGATCAACAGGAAGATTTCTGTAGAATTGCATTGAGAGACCTGCAAGCAAAAAACAAATGAATGAATGGATTTGAGGGGATGAAATGAAAGGACTGGGGACATGGATTATCAAATTTCAAGACTTAAATCCAAATTTGGAATAATTTTTTGAAGGGTTTCCCCACTCTTCGTCATTCGACATACCTGTCATTGAAACGGCTGAAATGGTGATGAATATCATTATTCCGAGACATGGCTTCGACTAAAAAAGAATCAGTTTGAATGCAAAAAGAAGAAAATAACGATACCTGATAGGCATTAATTCCAAATGATCCAAGTAAACAGAAAACGAAAAGAATGATGAGACAAAATTGGAGACACCTGGAAGAAAGAGAAGGGATGGGTGCAGAAGACCCAAGTGCTCATCGAGCATTAAGGATTTCCGTCTACTGACTTTTGATAATAAAATATCGTTTTCAAAGAAAACATAAAGACGTCATGAAGAGCGTCATGAGAGTTTTCATTTACTTCATGAAAAAAAGAATCTTACCAATATTGATCTTTGAGTGAAACCACGACGATATCTTTGAATGTTTCTGGAGACCAAGACATCAAAGAAATGTTTGAAGCAGCTGTTAGTTTTGTCTAAAACAATCGTTCATTATCTTTCCTTTTTCCCTCTTTTCCCATACCTGTTCTTCGAAATGTCTATGCCATGAGTTGTGTTCTTTTCCACTCAAATCATTCTTCAATTCGAAATTCATCAGAAGAGAAGTTGCCTTTGAAATGGCACCATCTGTATCTGTTTCCACTCCTCCAATAGCTGCTCCGAGATAAACACGTGTCAGATTCGTGGAATCCCTGCTCATGCTCACAAATGTTTCTGGATATGTCAATGCAACTTCAGGACTCTTTTTGATGATTTTATCAACCATATCCTTATCAGTTTCACAATCCAAAGAGCATTGAACCATGAATTCTCTCTTTTCAACTGGGAAATGATCCAATTTCTTCTTGAGTGCAGTGTAGGCTAGAACGGCATCTTTTCTTAGAATTGTGTCTCTTGTAGACCTGAAAAACATTTATTTTTTCTCGTTTTCTCTCCGTTTTAAACTATTACATTGTCTTAAGAAGCACTGCAAAATGATTATTGTCCCGCCATCTAATGCTGGAGAAGGCCGGATTTGGAGAATTAAACTCCAGGTTTTTATGAATTATTCCGATTCTATTTGAGATGACGTCACTATCGGATCCAAGAATATGAGTGAATGGAAGATCAATATATAATTGTTCTTTGTGTAGCGCCGGAAGGATGAATGCACTTGCAAAACAGGCTAAAGCCACAATAATCGAGAATATTTTGTGATTGGCGATGAATTTTCCTAGAGTCCAGAACGTTCGGCGAAGAATTGCTTCAGCGAATCGAAGCATTCGAATTCTGAAGACTCCTTGAGTATAAGCTCCAACTGGTTGTTTGACTGCTGATAAATCAATCTGTTGAACATATGTGGCCATTTGCATTTCATTTGTAATCCGCCGAACCTTGAATCATACTGTATCTTCTGACATTTTTAACTATTTTCTTACCAATGCTTTCTCTGCTTTCCGATCCCTTCTATCCAATGTCGTCGTTGTGGATGGAGGTTCTTCCACATAACTTGTCCGTTCACCGAGCGATTGATGCACTTCATTCGTCTCTTCTTTCTTCATTTCGTCTTCTTTTACTCTTCTTTCTTCTAATTCTTTTCTCTCTTTTTCCATACGTTCTTTCTGTTTTTTCTCCTTTTCTTCCCTCTGAAAATTATATTTATTTGTTTTCAAAACATTCTTCTCTTTTTGATTTACTTTGAGAGTGGAAACTCTGGTTGGTTCTTTGAAAGGAGCGGCTACTGTAGATGTAGATGAGTAGTTGTTATTCGAGCTTGTACGTGGCTCTTCTTCGTCTGCACTGCTCTCCGGTGGAGGCACCGAAGGAGGTGGAACCGACTGAAATGTTCGTTTTTTGATTGATGATCTTATTGATCTTAATGACGAAATGCTTATCTTCAGCTTTTGAACTTATTCATATTTCTATTTCTATCCCTTTCTCTTCGTTCTACTGTACCGCCTATCATCTAGATTACGAACAGTTATAAAGAGGGAATGAGAGTGTGAGAGACACTCTCTGATTAAATGATCTTGACCCCATTTCAAACGAGGAACATAGTGATAAACAGGTGGGCGACAAGGGAGAAATACCGTGAGAAGAAGAGAGAAATTAGAATTTAGTGATGGAAGGAGACGGAAGATTTCGGAGACATTTTGAAACTTTTCCAAATTATTTATATTCATTTCAAATATTATTGTCTACAGTTAAAGGATGGAAAAACTAGAAGAACCATATGGGCTTAAAAATCAGAAATAAGAACAGCTGAAGTGCGGAAACGATAATTAGAAAGAAAAAAGTTCAAAAGAAGAAGCCGACAGAGAAAGAGAGAGAGGAAGTGTGTCTGAAACGGTTTTTTGTGGCCATCAAATGTGTTCAGAAGAAAGCAGTTAATTCTCTAATGATCTTTTTAATTGGTTCTTGAAAGTTCGACGATTCGGGGGTTAATCGTAGAGAGGAAGCTAACATAATCAGAATAGGGAATGAAATAGAAACAGATTTTTTTTATTTCAAGAAATGCTCATAGAATGGAAAATAGATGAGAAGGACTACAAGTTTCTATTTGTTTTCTGATGGCAGTGTGTGAATAGAAATGTAGAGGTTTTATGATTAAATGTTCAGAACAAAGCCTATATTTTTTTGACTTTTGTATCAGAATACAAAAACGTTCAAATTCTGAATTCCAGAAAAAGCTTCTCTAAACAAACGCCGAAGAAATGGTTGAACAAGTAGATGTACAAGTTGGAATACAACTTGTTAATTGGAAAATAAATCTCGGAAGAAATTAGAGCAATCAGGCGGGAAGTGACACAACGGGATATCATGTTAGCATGAAATAGGGAAAGAAAAAAGAAACAACACGTTTGGAAGGTGTCATCATCCCCATTCTGCCGCTCTTCTTCTTCTCTACACTGTTCCCTTTCGGAGGGCGAATTTGCCCTTTTTGAAACCATATCGCATGGCTAAACCAGCTAGAAAAAGTGAAGAAAGTGCAAAACGGGGTAGTAGTCTCTCTCTCTTTGCCTTTTTCTTTTGACGGATGGACAATTTGGATATGATAGTGACACGGGGGGCAACAGAAAAAAGAAAACGATAAAAAACAAGAAGGAGAAGGAGAAAGAGGGATTCGGAAACGATCGGACGGATCCAATGACGATTTCTAGGACGGAAAAAATATACGGGAAAAAAGAGGAAAGGGGCGGGATCTTGTATGAACTAAAAGAAAAAGTGGATTTTTTTGAAAGTGTGAGAAAAGAAACGAACTGTTTATTTGATTGATGAAATGGGTTTAGAAAGTGCGTTCGAATACCGAAATCACTTGATTTGATTTACGAAAAAGTACAACACTGAGAAAATTGAACATCCATAACGAGTTTTTTGGAATTTTTTGAAATATTCCTGAATTCATTGCACACGAATTTCAGAACATTAAGCGTACAATACGGTGGATTGTGTTCAATGTTATACAAACTGTAATAGAAGAGCATTTTTGACTTATAGAAATAACTTTAAAAAAACATAATAATGTAAAATTTTGTTGCACCGGCGAGAGACATTTACAGAAAACTGTATAATATAAAACTTTCAAAACTTTTTTTTAGATTGTTTAGAACGATGAATAAATTTAAATCAAATGAAAAAAGAACTTACAGGTGCTGATCCTGTTGACGCTTTTCTCTGAAACCTGATTGCTGCTGGACTCTGTCTGGATAAGGGATCTGACCCTAAGGCACCAGCGGCGCCAAAGTATGAGGACATCTCCTGGAAAAATGAATGATTGCGGAAGGCTTTTGAAGGTAGATGGACACCGGCCCGTTCTTCGTTTTTTTCTGTTGTTAGATAATGATTATTTGAATGTTCCCAAGAAGATAAAACAAAAAGGTGGGAACGAATGATAAAAGAAAAAAAGATAAGTGGAGAAGAATGGATGATTCATTTGACGAAAAAAAAGAGAAGACTGTGAATGTAAATGATACACAGAATCAACTACTTTTTAGAACAGAGATATGAAAGTTAAACAGTAATAGTTGCCACGTCGTCAATCAAATGAAAGATAAAATAATTTTTGGAAAGATGGAGACGAAAGGAGACTGGTACGGACGGAAAGATAAGTACGAGAAAGATGAGTTTTAGAATAGAGGTATGGATACCAAGAAAGAGACAAAACGATAAACAATATGATAAATAAAAGGGATAGTGCATAGAAGTACGGATCGGAGGAAAAGATGAAGAAGAAGGAGAAGAAGAGGAGGAAGGTACATTGATAAAATTGTAACAGATTGAAGATGCCGGACGGATATGTTGAATAATTGACCTAAATACTACTGTTTGGCGCATTTCTCGTTCGTTTCACACTGATACTACTAGGCGGATATGATTGACGAATGGTGTTCATTTTAAGGAGAATGCCATATCTCGAACAACCATCTCATCTCTCTTTCCCTCAATCTCTCCTTCTCTCTTAATTTCAAAACTTTTTGTGTTTTCATGACAAGAGTGATTTATCAATCAATCTTTTGTTCTTATCTCGAATGTTGATCTGAACACCTACCTGCCAATTTGAGAAAACTAATGAATTGATTTGACGCCTTGCGCCTCAATTGAGGGCATGAGAGGATTAGGTTTTCATAGAAAAAGAAAACAGTTTTGAGGAGTTTTTCTCGCCGAAAATATGTCTTCCGAAAGTCTAAGTGTCCTGGAGATGATGTGAAGATCAGTGTGTGAGAGTTTACAAAAGAGGTTGGAAAATGAATTTGGGGAGGAAGAACAGTACTTTAGTTTCAAAAAAACTTGATGCAAGGATCATGTTATTTTTCAGATTCTCTTTTTGATTTACAGAAACTAATTTAGTTTTCATTGTTTTAAAACTGAAGTTTATCGTCGAAAATGTGGAATTAGACGGGATACTGTAACTTTTTACCATAATATTCGGAAAATCAAATATCTGTTGAAATGAAAGAATTACAGTTAAAAAGAACTCCAGCAACTATTATTTCGTTATTCGTTTTATTCGAAATAAATGTTCAGAGACTCTGGAACTAGCCAATGCTAGGTATCAAATGACCACTTCGAATCGTTTTCTGTCATCTTATAATACTTTTCATAGTCATCTAAAATCATTGGAATGCAATTCGGAAAACAAAGAGCGATTATGAGATGCGAAGCCAAGAACAGCAAGTGATAAATAAACAGCCGGTTGACGATCGAATATAATTGTGTTTCGTGAATGAACAGGACGGATTCCGATTCCGATTCAATTGGTTGAAAGAGGAACGGACGCGAAGGGCGGCATGTGGAAGGAAAAGAGAAAGAGATAGAAGAGGTCATATCATGTGTTAATTGCAATATTCAAATGGAAAAGATGAACACAAAACTGTCGCAATTATCTTTTCTTACCTCGCAATCTGAAGATAAATCATTCGAAGAATCCATTTCAGGAATAACCTGGAAGAAGTTTCTGTTTGAAAAGGAGAAAAGGGAAATCAGTTACAGAGTTTTAGAAATTATTTATTAATAGTTCAGTTTTCTAAACAGTCACCCAATGAATGTTAGACAACTTGTATATATATGAAATTCAAAAAAATATTAATTGTAAAACCTTGATGTTTACTATCTGTTAACCTATGAATTAGTAATAATGAGGATGATAAGATATGAAGATAAAGAATAAGAATAAGTGTTATCATAATAATAATAATAATAATAATGACAATAATCTTTACAATAGAAACTGGTTGCACTTTGAATACATTGTACGGAGAATGTGAAAAGGATGGATGTCAACATTGAATGAAAAAACGAGTGGACACCTCCTCCCTCCGGATCACGGAAGCTACTATAATCATTTCGAGGTCAATCGCTAATTATGAACACTTTCCCTTCGTTGTTTCAAATGTCTCAATGTTTACTTTTTACTTTCATAAAAAATTTATTTCTTTTGATAATGTAACTCAATACACTCGGATATCTTGCTCTTCTTCCTCTTAAAATCTAATAATTCAAGAAGAGAAAGAACGAAATCGAATATGTCTTCATAAGGATAAACTTTTTCAGAATTTTCTGAAAACTATCTCTCTTTCGGATGATTTATGGACCATGAACCAATCAACTGTACTGATTAATCTTCTTGCCAACTTCTTGGTACTTCGAGAACAGTGATGACAAGCTGAAATTCCAGTTAGTGATATTTTAAAACATTCAAAATATCCCATTTTCATTTCAGAACCGAATGTAAACATTGATTTTTCTTTCCTAGATATTTTTATATTTATGTAATGTTGTACATCCTCTTCTGAGTCTTTTGACCAACTCAAGAATGAATAATGTGTGCGGGGAGGTTGCTAAAAGCGCGCGCGCACCATTGCATAAAGGCGGGCAGTAGTCTCGTCGGAAATCGGTGCGTCATTCATTGCATGTGTGCGTTCTCTTCGCTCTCTGTGCTGACTCGCTCAGCGCGTTCTTTAAAATTCGATGATCGCTCAACTCTAAACTTTAGTTAAAGAATATTTTTCTCTTTTTATCTTTCTATTCGACTTTAATTAATCCTAACTATAATTTTGAACGATATTTGAATTTTTGAATTGCGCGCCAAACTCCTTCATTCTGAATGGTGTGTGTCTCCTGAAACTACGTTCATTTTGTGTCCTCGCCTGTATAATACCACTCTTTGTAAAATCGATTATTTCTTAAAACGAGAAAACCTTTCTTGTCATCACTGGTTTCTAGATTTCTTTTTCAGGTACATTTCTCCTGTACCTAGACTGCGTTTTTGACTTCTACGACAGAAGCAAAATTTTATATTTAATCAAAACATTTGCATTCCTATTGCGAATAAAAAATGGTAAGTATTATAAAATTATTGCTTTTCAGCTCAAATGTTTAATATTTACAGTCAACTCAAACGGGTCATCCTGCAGTAAACAGCGAGGTTTTGAGCGTCATTAATGATATGATTGGACGCATAATTAGAATCAATACTACAGATAAAAAACGATATTCCGGTGTACTGTGTGCTGTTTCTCCAGATGTAAGTTTCGAAAATATTTTAATCAGTTAACAAATGTACTACTTTCAGTTTCAATTCGGTCTGAAATGTGTTGTTGAGCTCACTAAAAAGAATGAGAATAACCTTTTAAGAGCAGAGGAAGAAGTTATTGAGAAGATGAGCTTCCATTTCACAGATGTAGTCGATTTCGCTTATTGTACTGAAGACGACAAGAAAAATCACTTTGGTGAGTTCAGTTACTTTGATTGTATCCTGAACTAGTTGGAATGTGTTCTGCAGTTATTGATTTGTTTTAGATTCACATAGAAGTATTTATCAATTCGTTTTTCATCATGCCCTGTACAAAAAAAAGAACTCCGAGTTTTCAAATATATTTTTCAGTCAATAAATTCACTACTGATCGACAGTATCATGGAGAAGCTCTTCCAGATGAAGATCTCGAAGAATGGAAGGAGAACGAAGAAGATGATTGTCTTGGTGGATCTATCGAAGACGACGTTGTGGTTAGTCAACACTTTATTCAAAGGCTCAATCCTTTTCATTTTCCAGACAAATGGCTCTCAAAACATTCGTCGTAATAATCATAATAATGGTTGGTCGGTCAACGATATGTTCGCCGTGAACGAAAAAATGAACGTCGTATCTACATTCAAAGATGATCTGACTCAATACACAACGTTTGTAATTTCTTCAATTTCCTCATATCAAACATAAATTTCAGAGTCGAGGTAGTAGGAACTGATGAAGACCGAGCTCGTGCTGACCAGCTCGCTAGAGAAATTGAGTCGAGTGTGCATTCTAAGTTTATGGCCAATCTAGAAAATGATGACGATGAACGGGATTTGGATAAAATCACTACTCAGCAAGATTTTGATAACGGAAATAATCAACGAGGCGGTAAAAGGTTCGAATTAGGACACTAATGCAGCTGTTCAATGTTTATATTTTCTAGAAATAACTATAATCAGCAACCACAGCAACGTCGGAACCAAAACATGACACCAAATGGTCAGCCTGTGAACCGGCGTGCTGAAGGTCTCCGCGGTGATCGGCGTAACAGTGGAAGCTCTTCAGCTAACAACAGTCGTTATAATCCTCCTGTAACAACCCAAAACTATCAGCAACAACCACCACAGCAGCAACATGGTCAAAAAAGTGGAAACTACAATAATAGACGACAGAATGACGACTATCGTGAGAATGGTGAGTTTCTGCAGAGTACAGTGCCGTTGCCGAAACAGTGTTGATTATTATCTACTTTCTATGAAATACACAGCGGCGTCCGTTCATGTCCTTACTCTCCGTTTTTCTCTCGGTTCCTTTACTCTACTCGTTTCATCGTTTTTTGAGTATTCTTTTGTCTTGACCCATTTCGCATGACATAATGCGCCCTGCTAACCATTGATGCAACCGTTTTCTCTTTCGTCTGCAAACATCACACTGCATCGTTCCGTTCTCTATTTTGGCGTCCTTCTCCTTAACTACTCACTTCATTTATTGAGATTTATTAGTCAATGAGTCAAGGCAGCCTCTTTACTTTCGTCATTCTCTAAAACTTTTGAACATTATAAGGCAAGAGTTACTAGTTTTGTTAAACAATTGCTCACAGTGGTTTTGTGCTCAAATTTGTTTCAACACTATGAATATGATTCACCGGATGCGGGTGCTTCTTTGCCAAATTTTTCACGCTTATCACAAGTTGGTTCTCCTTCTCGAAACGGTGTTTTCCAATCAATAGAGTAGACGCTATTTTCTCTATTTCTCCATTTCCTTTCCACTGATTGGCCGTGCTGCAACAACGAAACACGTCATCGTGCATCGTTCGTTTTGCCAGTCATGGTTTTCAAACTTCTTCCCGTTTCCCTTTATGGAAGCTCCTTTTTCATCTCTATTCTCTCTTCACTATCCTTTCTCTTTCCTTTTACTTTTTTTCCCTAGAAGGCGATTGAATCGTCTTCTGGAATGGTCAGACAGCGTTACACTGCGTCTCAATATGAATTCCACACTTTTTGATTCTTTTTTGAGATAGTTATCTAAAATCTTTCCACTTTTTGTACTATATTCTTCACCATTTTGTTTGAAACGTCTTAAAAATAAAATTCGTCTGTTCGAATCGGCAGATGAGACACTGAGAAAATTTTTCGAAACTGTTCCTCATATATTGACTGAATCATTTCCTTTACAAGTCTGTTATATACTTCCCGCATCATCAGCTGATCTTTCTATCTTTTCTATCTCTTTTATGAAGAACATTGAGGGTGAGCAACACTTTGTTGACCGGACTGCGTTTGTTCAAACAATTACGCCGTGTCATTGTTTTATTTTTTCATTCTAGTTAAATATTATCAATTCTAAACTCAGAGTATCAATTTTCAGACTGGCAGATGGCCAAGGGGAAAGGCCAGAATCAGGGGCAAGATCATTCGTTCCGTCAACAGCAAAAACAGATGTTAGATCCACGGCCGAGCGCTAAGCAGCCGGAGGCTGATAAAGGGCAAAGTTCTGGATCTCGTGTGGCTGATTTGAAAAACTGGAGCAACGAGTTTTCAATTGCGACTTCCCCAAAAGAGATGTCACCAGCTCCAGGACATACTCCGCCAGCACCTCAAGGAAACTCGGGTAGTGCATGGAACCGTGGGCCACCAAGCTCACTTGTTGCAAAGGGATCTACAACAGAAACTGTTAGTCCATCTACTGAAAACAATGTACCAGTGTCAGAGACATCTAAAACCGCTACCCAGAAAAAAGGTTAGTATTAGTAGTCAAAGTTCATTTCATGCAAAACTCAATTACAGAAGAAGTGCCATCGACAAGTGGCGGAGAAGCTCAGAATGAATCGGATGCCCCGCAGGAGGATAGAGACGATGTGTCTGTTACTGACCGTTCGGAAACCTCTTCAGTAATCACCACAAAATCATCTTCGTTCAAGTTCAACATAAATGCTCCTGAATTTAAACCTCGTGTTGCTCCCTCCACACCTACACCAACTACACCAACAGGCCCAACTCCTCAAAACATGAATCATATCCCACAGCAACACCATCAGTATATTCCACCTGGTGAGTTGAACTCAAAATTCGAGACATCATTTTATATCGGTTTTAGCTTCTCAATATCAACAACCAATGATTCCGCAAGGACAACCAATCGGCGTTGCAGGAATGGTACCACATATGGGACCAGGAGGTATTCCTCAGAACCAAGGACATGTTGTTGCGTGGCAACAAGGCCAACAAAGCTACCCTCAAAACCAGCAATTCCAAATGCAACAAGTCACAATGCAGGGAGTACCTGGACAAATGTACGGTCCAGCGGCCACTGCTCCCACTTCCGTTAGTCAAGCGGCTCCAATCAACCAACAAATCCCAACAAGTACAAGTGGTGGTCCACCCACAGATGGGAACCAAATTAATGCGCCGGCTAGGCGAGAAGGAGAGTATCGTGAAGCTCAACCTATGTTCTACTCATACCCACAAGCCCCAATGGTGCAAGTTCCACAGGTAAAAAAGCCGATATCGTAAAGCTAGCTATGTGGGGTTTTCAGCAGTTTTATCATCAGCAATATCAAGGTGCCGTTCCACAACCGTATCAAATGAAAGTAATGCCACAAGGGCCACAAGGAGCGTATCAACCAAGATTCCAACAGCCATATATGATTCCACAAGGACAAAATCCTCAGCAAATAATACAAGGACCGCCACAACAAGCCCATCAGTTTGCTGGTGAGCAAGTGGCTCCACAATCGCATCCAAATAGTCAGCCAACAACTCCTGGACCAAGAGGAGAGATGAATGGACCAAAAAATCAGCAAGGACCACCACAAGCACAGGTTCGTCTCTCAGATAATGAATGCATGCATTAGTTTGCTTTCTTTCCTTTTCTTTCCCTGTCCGTAGTTTTTCAATATCGTGACTGTGATGGTTTCAGAACGGTAACAATGGAATGCATCGTGAGCCAGAAGCGGGGAGCAATGCGAGTCTAAGTGGTTCTGCCAGTTCACAGTCAGGACAGCGCAGTGGATCACCACAAACGAACGCTCCAGTACAGCAACAGCAGCATCAGCAAGCCCCCACACATTCAGGACTTCAACATGGCGGACCACCACATGCTACTGGTCCACCACCACATATGATGCAACAGCCACAATTTATGATTGTCCCACATCAAATGCATTCGCAGATACCAAATTACTATCAGCAGCAGCAGGCATGTTTTATCACTTCCATTCTTTCTTAACTATCTTTCATTTTCACGCATTTTTGAGTTTTAAACACTTATAAATAGTTCTCTCTAATTTTTGTTTTTCAGCAAATGTATTATTCAACAATGATGGTTCCTCAACAGATGCACATGCAACCTAACCAACACGGTAAGTAGGATAAACAATGAACCTGAGTATAAATGCAAAAGTTCAGGACAACAAAGTTTGATGGGAGAGCGTGCGGATACAGGATATGCTCATAACAATATCTTCGATTACCGTAAAATGCCAAATTATCAGCAGAATCAACAACAATCGCATAACCAACAAATGCATGGGGGACATATGCCTCGACAAAATTCTATTCCACAACAATATGGAGCCACACAAAGTACAGTGAGAAAAGAAGAACTTTCTGTTGACTGTTTATTAAGTTTTGAAGGTGTAAACTCGTCTTCTCAACAAGCTCCTCCAACTGCTTCACAACAACAACAACAGCAGCAACAGCAGGGTGGTCCACCAAGAGAACAACAACAACAATCTCAACCATCCCAACCGCAGGCTCAGAGTCCCCAGTAATCTCTAAGCTCTCCCATTCAGCCTTGCACTATTCAGTGCTGTTTATATTTAGTAGCAACCCTTTTCATCATTCTTATTATTTTTCTTGCTTCCAATCCTATCATTTTTGCCCTCTCATCTTATCCCTGTCGACGGACAACATTTTGTTTTTCGTTGCAGATTTTCTTCTAAATCCGCTTTTTCTTACATTTCCATTCTTTCGTTACAAAAACTTTTCGTAGCTCGCTTTTTAACATTTCAGAAAAATTCAAAATGTGCGCCAGTTATGCTCACGTGAATGAAAGTCAAAGCGTGATTTTAGTTTAGAAAACACGACTGATCATACTTTTCTAATTTAACCCATCCTCCTCTTAAACTTCATTCTTTTATTCTATATATTCTCTTGAGGTCTCGGTGAAATTCGCTATACCTCCTTTCTACTTGTAGTGTCAGCTATTAAATGGCTTCTTCCCTCTGGGGTTGAATTGTTGAATAGCTGTTCACGTAGACGCATCGGCATCTTTTCAACTTTGTGAATATAGGAGCCAATCCGTTTTTCTTTTTCCACTTCTTAAATTTTCTCTTTTTTTGTAACACTCAAATCACAGTGCAACGTTCGCACGTGTTATCTTTTTTTGATTTTTTTTTGAGCAATACCTACCTCTTATTCGTTAGAGTAATCGACTGAAACAGTACTCCGACGAATAAGCCCTCACCCACTTCTAATTTCATATTCCTGCCTGTTAAATTTTTTAGCGCCCTGTGTGCATACTTTCCATCTATGTCAACCCTCCCCACGAATTTATTATTTTAGTGAACACTCTGTTTTAATGAATTTCTACCTTGCTCAATTTTTATTGAATTCATGTTAAAGATTCAGGATTTTCTTTTTGAAATGAGCAGAGTCTGCATATGGCCAAATTTTCTTTGCCATTTGCATTTTGGTTGCAACTTTGAAATCGTTGGGAGCTCTCTTCTCACTTATTGATAAGGCAGTAAACATGTCTTCTCCTCCTCCGTTATTCAATTCCCATTCAAATCGACCGAAGAACGAACCACGAACTCTCTTGAAACCAGAGAAACATTCACTCCAAAGTCCAAAATAATCTGGTCGACTTTTGTATTCCAACGTTTCCAGATACTTGTGAATATTCGCAAACTCTTTAGGACATCCTTTGAGAAGTGTATCCATTGGACATATACTTTTTGCTTGCATAATCTCTTTTTCATCAGTTAGACGACGCCACGGCAAACCACAATGTAACTCGATTAACATGTAAAGCCATGACCATAGATCATCAACACGTCCTTGTTCTTTACGATTATGAACATTCATGCTACAGTATCGAGGAGTTCCACGAAACAGTTGTTCACCGGAACGGGCTTTTCGAAGAGCAACTGCTCCATTTTCACGTTTCGCAGTGAATTGTCGAACCATTCCTGGAAACATTGAATAACAAAACACCTATTCAGAACGAAGAATATCTGGATAAAATAATGAATAAAGTAGGAAACAAACCGTAATCAATGAGATAAATATTCTTCGCATCACTTCCAGATACTCCAGTTACACAATTTCCTGGTTTAATATCACGGTGAGTGAATCCGACCTCATGAATCTGAAAACTCTAAAAAGTATAGAAATAGTATTTTTTAAAACCTGTTTAATGGCAAAAAGGGTTGCCATTGCAAGACGAAGAGTCGTTTGTTCACATAGTTTCGGAATATTGGCCTCTCTTTTATGAGCCATTAAATCTTTTCCCAACAGTGTCATCACCATGAAACAATACGTTTTCCTATCTCCTGCATCCAATAATCTAGCACAGAATGGTAGAGGAGCAAGAGCTTTAAGCACGTGGGCTTCAAGCTTCAGAACTCCTCCGTCACTGACGTCTCCTTCTACTTTCATTGCTGCATATGTTTGAAAACGAGTAATGTCACGAACTTTGAATACTGCACCCATTCCACCTTCTCCAAGTTTCTCAACTACTTTCCACCTTTTGGCAATTATCTGAATCGGTAGTTTGTTTTCAGATCTATTGGAACAGCAAACTTTTCCTTCCGTGATCGCTTGAATATCTTCCATTTCGTTTTTGAAACACAATCGAACAACGGGTGATTTCTAGTAATGAAATGCTTTTCAAGTTATCAATGAATTCTCAGAGTTTTCAGTCTATCCTTTATTTCCACGTGTTTAATCTACAGTATACGAAAAAAGTAAGAGTAGGAGATTTCTTTAGCAGAGTATCTATTTAAATGAGTACTTTTCCCATGATTTTTTGTACTATACAGGTCCCGTGTACTTTGTATCCTCGTGAAGATTGATGACGAAGACCAGTTGGACCTTCATCGGGAGGCCTTCCGCCAAGTGCTCGTTTCTCGTCGTCTAACGCTTCACTTCTCTTACGCACTTTGTCTCCGTCTCTCACACTCAACCTCTGCTGGAACAGGCGGACGTATGTTTTCTGGAAACTTGTGTTATTGGAGCGTTAGATTCGGAACTGGAATGAGGATGAACTGTAATTCAATTATTTTTCATCAGTGTTCACCCAGCGCTTTCTGAATTCAATCATTTTTGTTTTTGGTTTTCAAATTAGATATCGTAGAAAGGATATATGCCCATTGATCGCGAGCATGATCGATGACAGCTTCACATTCTCCTCTCCTTTTTTTGATACATGCAACTTTTTTCATCTCTTCACGGCATTTTAACTGTCCTATTTTCTTGAATTCAGAACCGAAGAACGTGGCGTTTTTCTAGAACTTTCTAAAACCAAGTAATGGTGAATCATGATGAATAGTCACTAATTTTATCGGAGAAGTCAAGAAGGTAACGCTACAAACTGTCCTTATTATCTTTTGAGTATAACTCTTCGGATTCATTTTTAGTATAATTTTTCAAAAAGTACGTCATCGAGTCAGCTTTACTCATATGAACAAACATTTATTTCATCAAGAATTTCATCGTTATCAGTATTCCTCATTCCTTCTTCATGGTCTTGAAGTTCATTTTTTCCATGATGTCATTTTTTGGGAAAAGGAGTTTGCATTTGCTGGACTTCCTTTTATTTTGAAAAACATTTGTCTTGCATTTCATTAAAAAAATTTTATATTCTTCCTAATAGAAATTTTAATTTCGCATTTATAGAGACGCTGTTTTTTCTCACGACACATGATGATTTCGAAATGGGGCGCGCTTGCTTCGTTTCGCGTCTTTTCTCTTTTTCTCTAATGTCGCCATTACTCACTCCTTTTCGGCTTTCAGTTCGTTTCTGTTTTCTCGTTGTGAAATTTTCTCCAACTATATTAATCGTTATCATTTGCTCATAATTACGGCAAACTATTTCATCTCAAGAATCCTGTTTGAAAAACAAACAAACTCTTTTTCTGAACCTTTTTCATCCAGCAATTAAGCTTATTTCTGCCAAAATTTTCGTGTCGTGCAGATTTTATGCTGCCAAATAAATACATTTTTAAAAATTAAACACCTTCGATTTTGCACGTGTAATCTTAAGAGTTCAATGATACGAACTTTATTCTTTTTACTTCTTCCGATACAATATCAAACAATAAATATTTACAACAGAATGACAAACACCGAACCGAGAAGGATGGTACAGGACTCAGAAGTGGTTTGGGCCCGATTGCAAGCCGGTCTTGATGTCGCCTATCGCAGAGAGTTTATGTCTCCAAAAAACTACATGACTCTTTACACGTAAGTGCCTTTTCCTTTGAAAGTTGCACATTCTGTGGATTTCAGAAGTGTTTACGACTACTGCACATCAATAACACTTGCATCGAGTCGCAGAGATGGGGATGAAAGAATCCAAAGGCCGGACATTAATCCATCGCGCACCACTGGAGCAGATTTCGTAGGACACGAAATGTATCAGCGCGTTGAAGCATTTGTGAGTTCCTATGTCACCGCCGTTCGTGAGAGAGGAACAGAACTCAGCGGAGAAGACCTTCTGAACTTCTACACAACAGAGTGGGAGAACTTCCGGATTTCATCAAAAGTTATGGATGGAATCTTTGCTTATCTCAACCGCCATTGGATCAGACGAGAACTCGACGAAGGACATGAAAATATATTTATGGTCTACACACTTGCACTCGTTGTCTGGAAGCGCATTCTGTTCACTGATTTGAAAGACAAGGTCATAGATGCTATGCTAGAACTCATTCGCACCGAAAGAATGGGAGCTACCATCAACAGCCGTTACATTTCTGGAGTTGTCGAGTGTCTTGTTGAACTTGGAGTTGATGATACGGATGAGTCAAAGAAAGAATCTGATACGAAAAAACTCATAGTGTATAAAGAATGTTTCGAGAAGAAATTCCTTGAAGCTACACGTGATTTCTATGTAAATGAAGCGTCGACCTTTTTGGATAATGGCGGAAGTGTGACTGATTATATGATCAAAGTTGAAACAAGACTTCAGCAAGAAGATGATAGATGTTTATTGTATCTCAACTCTTCAACAAAAACTCCGTTAGCGTCTTGCTGCGAATCAGTTCTTATTGCTAATCAATTGGAATTCTTCCAAAGCCATTTTGGAGGTCTTTTGGTCGAAAAGAGAGATGAAGATTTGTCTAGAATGTTCAAGCTGTGTGATAGAGTTATGAATGGGCTCGATCAATTGAGACTTTCACTTGAACGACATATCACAAAAGAAGGACACGACGCTCTTGAACGAGTTTCCTTGGAAGCTTCAACTGATGCAAAGCTTTATGTGAAAACTCTTCTTGAAGTCCATGAAAGATATCAAGTTCTGGTTAATCGTTCGTTCAAAAATGAACCTGGGTTCATGCAATCTCTTGATAAAGCAGCCACCAATTTCATCAACAGTAACGCCGTGACCAATCGTGCTCCACCCAACGCCAGACTCACAAAATCTGCCGAGCTTCTTGCCAGATACTGCGATCAGCTGCTCAGAAAAAGTTCGAAAATGCCGGACGAGGCCGAGCTCGAAGATCTTCAAAATAAAATTGTAAGTTTGTTCTTCCAATACGAATTATGTTTTCAAATATTTCTTTTCAGATGATTGTGTTCAAGTACATTGATGACAAAGATGTATTCTCTAAATTTTACACAAAGATGTTCAGTAAGAGACTTATCAGCGAACTATCAGCCAGTGATGAAGCGGAAGCAAGTTTCATTTCGAAATTGAAGAGCATGTGCGGCTATGAATACACCGCCCGTTTGTCCAAAATGGTTAACGACACACAAGTCAGCAAGGATCTCACATCGGAATTCAAGGAAAAGAAAGCTCATATGCTTGGAGATAAACCCGTTGAATTTAATGTTCTCGTGTTGAGTTCAGGATCATGGCCACAATTCCCCAACAGTAATCTCACTCTTCCGCAGCAACTATCCTCAACGATTGAATTATTCGGCCAGTATTATAATGAAAAGTTCAATGGTCGCCGCCTGACTTGGGTTTATTCTCAGTGTCGTGGTGAAATCACTGCGTCAGCTTTCTCCAAGAAATACGTGTTCACAGTACGTTTTTATAGCTTTTCACAACTTCAACGGTTAAGTTTTCAGGTTACCACTGCTCAAATGGTCACCATGCTCTTATTCAATGAGCAAAATACTTACAAGGTTGAACAGATTTCTGAGGCCAGTGCAATGGATGAGAAGACAACATCGATGATAGTTGGATCGCTCATCAAGAATCTTGTTCTCAAATCAGATACTCCTCTACAAGGCGACGATGTCCCAAAAACTGCAACAGTTTCATTGAATGACTCTTACACAAACAAGAAAGTCAGGGTTGATTTGTCGAAGATGAGCCTCAAACAGGAAATTGTTCGTGACACGGAACATGTGCAGAAGAATGCAGAGGAAGACAGGAAAAGTGTCATCAGCGTAAGCTAGAATTGCACTTAATTTGTTTCAAAACCCTAATTTACAGGCAGCAATTGTGAGAATCATGAAGACTCGCAAACGAACTCAGCATCAAAACCTCATTTCGGAGGTAATCATAATCTTTCTCGTAATTAAGTTTTCTTACGCTATTCCAGGTTATTACCCAACTGGCTGGACGATTCAAGCCAAAGGTTGAGATGATCAAAAGATGCATCGGATCACTTATCGAAAAAGAGTACATGCTTCGGGTAGATGGACAGAAAGATGTCTACGAATACATCGCCTAATTTTCGGGATTCTTGGATTTCTAGTTCTGAGAAATTTATAATCATTAAAATAATCGCCTCAGTCATATCCATAACTGTTTCTATTTGCCTGAAAGTGTTTTGAATCATCTTTCTGTTCCCCCTGCATTTATTTTTGATTCTGTTTAGACCATATTTCTAATGTTAGTCAACATTCAATTGTATCCTTTTTAAACTTTAAACTCTCCCTTTTCCCTCAAAACTTTTTTATTTGAATACTTATACAAAAGCAGACCATCGTTTAAGTAAACTCGAAAAGTGTTTCCACTTGTTTTTTTTTACCATCGATCGTCTCTCTTAACTTTACTGGAAGCGGGTCTCCTCCTGGCTTCATTTTCACTGTGGTAAATGATGTTGGTTTTATAAATGATTTATGCACATTGACCCAACGTAAACATGATCCGTATAAACGGTTGTTTTCGATTTTCCACCAGCACACTCATTGGACTCGTTTCTGAAATAGGATATCACTGGGAATTAAAGTTTAGATTCTTTCATTTTTGCAGTTGCAATTAGATGAAGAAAGGTGAGTATCCACTTGAAAAGGTCAGAGAAATAGATGACGAATTATTACAACAAAAGGAGAAAGAGAGGAAAAGAGAGAGAGAGAGTGGCTGGTGCTCTCTTTCTCTTCAGAATGACCCCTTCACCTCCTGTTCGCCAGATGTCTTTTCTCTGCTGTCTCTTCGACATTATTATATCGAAAAATCAAAGAAGCATTCAAAATCTTTTTTTTTTAATTATAAATTTGTAAATCTCATAAAACAATTTCAGAAAATAAATCCTTCAAATGCAGTTTTAGTTCCAATGTTTTCATATTTGCCTCTTCTTCTTCTTCTTGTATTCACTCCATCGTTTGCCTTGTTTCCGGGTGCAGAACCAGACGAAGGAGACGTTCGTCATCTTTATCCTCCTGTTTATATTGGAATTGGATTAGCTGAACATGCTCATGCGATACCGTATTTGTTCGGTTGGTTAGAGAATTTAGATTATCCGAAAGATCGAATTCGATTGGAATTATTCGTTTTAAGCAAGGAAGACTCCACGATTCATCAAGTGAAATGGTATTTATTCGATTTATTTTTCCGATTACTCTCTTCATTAAATTAGAATTCACTGGTTTTGAAACTGAATTCCAGGTGGATTGACTCGACAAAACAATATTTCAAATCAGTGAAAATAACTGAAGAAACAGATAATTGGCTTGAATCTGCACTTAGAAATGCTAGACTTCAGAAAACGGAGAGATGTATTCTGATATCAGGGGATACTGTACCAATTGAAATGAATATGATTCAGGTGATATTTTTCATTCAAAACAAATCTTTATTCTACAATTTCAGATGCTTTTCAATGAGAAAAGCCACGTCGTAGTCTCTCCGCTTTTCGGATCAATCGATGGATCATCGAATATTGAAGAACCATCAGAAAGTCTTCTGAATCGAAATAATGTTCGAGAAGAGATTCTTTCGTTTTCTCTTCCATTGGCTATCAATTTGATAGCAATGGATTCATCGTATCTCACTTTTGACAAGAATAATCTTCCGTTTTATGAAGGTCCAGATGATCCATCGGAAGTTTTCATTTCATCGGCAAAGAACATGGGAATATCGATTTGGGCAGACAATCAAGTGAATTATGGATTATTTGTGAATCCTGAAATAGATATTGAAGAGAGAAGGAATACGATAAGATATCATATTTCTGATTTGATAGCTGACGACAAAACACTTCCGTTTGTGTCCAGAAGTGTCAGACCGTGGCAACCGGAACCAAGTAAATTGGGAGTTGATAAGTGAGATTTTTTCATAAGTTAAAGAACTGATAGATAATTTTTCTAGAATCTATTTGATCAATCTGAAAAGAAGAAAAGAGAGACTAGAGAAAATGATGAAAATCTTCAACTTGCTTGGTGTAGAATTCGAAGTATTGGAAGCGACGGATGGACAAAAATTAGAAGATCTTCCAAAATATTTGAAGAATTATCACATTCTCGATGGATATATGGATCCAATTACCAAAAGACCAATGAAAAATGGAGAAATTGGTTGTTTTTTGAGTCATTATAGGTAAATTTCTAATTTCTTTTCTTCTGAAAACAAGAACAATTTCAGAATCTGGCAAGATGTTCTCAAAAACAACTATAAGAAAGTGATTGTTTTTGAAGATGATTTACGTTTTTCTCATGATGGATTGACCCGGATAAAAGAGGTTTTGCAAGACTTAGAAGCTTCTCAGAAACAATGGGATCTAATTTATTTGGGAAGAAAGAAACAATCGGATACAGAAGAGTTATGGATTCCTCATCATCGACATTTGTCATCTGTTGAATATTCATATTGGACACTCGGATACATGCTCTCTTTCAGTGGAGCTCAGAAGCTATTAGGAACGGAACCTTTGCAAAAAATGGTTCCTGTCGATGAATATCTTCCGATTATGTTCGATAAACATCCGAATAAAGTAAGTCTTACAAGTGCTCTCCTAATAGAGGTTTCTTTTTTCTTCCAGGAATGGTCTTCTCAATTCGTTCCTCTGAATGTCAATGCATTCACATTATATCCATTGGTTGTATTCCCTCAAAGATACACAAATGAACCAGGATATATTTCGGATACAGAGGATTCTTTAATCGTGACACTGAAACCCAAAAATACAGAATTATAATACAATTTCGTAGTTTTTAGTTCATTTCGTGCTCTCTAAAAGTGCCTTTTCTTTTAAAAATGTTCGGTTTTGTTGAAGTGAGTATCTCTTTTTGTTGATTTGTTGCTTTAATTAATTTCAATTAATAAAAGATTTTAACTTATAAACAGTTACATGCGTTCTTAGAATACTGTAAAATCAGATATAAATATACTTTGATTCTTAGGAAAATCTCAAAAAAATAACAATTGAAATGAAGAAAGAGTGGCGGAGTATGGGATGTGTCTCTTCAAAAACACCCGATATAATTGGAGAAGGATATCGACTAAAAGTCAAAAAAACGGTGGCAGTCGGAGGATCTGCAAAGGTATTTTCCGCTTTTTTGAACTACATTAAGTTTGAAAATCATTCGTTTCCAGATAATGGAAGTGGATCCTGGAGGTGGAAAGAAGACGATGATTGTTAAGAAAATGGTAGCTTTCTCAAATCGAGAAAAGGAAAGAATACTTCAAGAAGTCAGTTTAATTGATCTAGATTTAGAATCAAATGAAAATTCAGATCGAATTGTATAAAAAACTAGAGAAAAACGATTTTGTGATCGATTTGATTGCTCATATTGTTGATGAAATCAATCACTTTCTTCTTTTCAAAAGATATTCTCTCAACTTTTCCGAATATTTGGAATCATTGAAAAATGAAGAAAACGTCGACGAGTTGAAGGTATTTTGTTTGAACTTCAAAAACTTATTAATATTTGATTTTTCCAGCATCTCAAATATTTCTCTGGAATTGTTTCTGCAATTGAAGAACTTCATAGTTTCGAATATGCTCATTTGGATATAAAGCCAGCGAATATTATGAAAACAGAAAATGAAATTAAAATGATTGATTTCGGCTCAGCGACCAAGTTGGTTTCTTATTCTATCTAGAAACCTCTGAGATATCCGTTTCAGAATGCCAATCGAAATCAAAACATCATCAGATCATCACAAACATCGAGAAGATGCTGAAGAACTATGTAGTATGATGTATAGAGCACCAGAATTGTTTAATTGTGAAATAGGTTCAACACTAACAACTGCTGTTGATGTTTGGGTATTTCCTAAACTATCAGAATTAGAAAAACATAAATTGTATTTCAGGCACTTGGTATTTGCTTATATGAATTCATGTATCTAGAGAACCCATTCAACAAGATTTATGAACAAGGAGGGAGTATTGCTTTGGCAACTCAGAGTCCTCATATGATTAAATGGAATACTGGAGAGTGAGTTTTTCCTTTTCAAACCTGTTTACTTTTGATGCGAGCAGTTCTCGAAGTGACTGTCAATATGTTTTCAAAATGGCGTTTTGAAATTAGTTTCAACACAATGGTCAGTTCGTATAGTGGAAAGAACTCTTATCATTTCTCTTTTCGAACAAAAATTAATCCTCATTAACAAGTCACGTTTTCCCTACTGTCATGAGTTCAGCTTCATATCATTTGTATGTGTGTGTGTGGGCAGTGTTTTTCATTAGATCCACGTGGTTTTAAGATAGAAATGATGAGAAAACATCTATGGAAAAAGTGATGAGCACTCAAAATTCTTTGGAATAAGAGAGAACGGTTCGAACTAAAATATGTCTTTGATAAAGGGTGGTTATTGTGTAAAGAAACACTGTTTCTGGCCTCAATTAGAATTCTTCACGGAAGTTATATAGAGAACTTATATTTCAGAAGGCAGATAAGAGAAGAAACGATTGAATTGATCAAATCAGTACTGATAGTGAATCCTGCTCAAAGGCCTTCTGCTAGTGAATTCAAATCATCTATGGATACATTAATTGAAACTTGGAATCAAAAAGAAACTGATTCCGTTGATACAAAATTAGAGATTTCTGAAGATAATTCAAGAGAAATTACGGATGAGGAATTCGATTTGGCAATGCGACAAAACTAATCTCACTCATTTTTCATTTCTGTAAATATCAACCCTCATTTGGAACATTAACTTCCTTGATTTCACTTACAATTCCCCGCCCCCGTGATGTCTCTTTCTCTTGTTTCAATATCTAATTCTTTGTCTGATAACACAGTTTTTTATCAATAAAAGACAGAGCTATCAGAGGTTTTGCCAGCATTTCCTCTTTCCGTGACTGTATAGTTTTTGTTCTGTAACAATGACCATCGATGACCATTCGTCTAGAATTGTGAAGTTAGATGTTGGGGGAAAGATCTTCAAAACTTCTATTTCCACTTTGACGAAACACGACTCTATGTTGAAAAGAATGTTCAATTCCGATATTCCGGTCAGTTTAAATTGATTTTTATTCGTTCAGATATTCTTCTTCAGGCTGTCAAAAACGAAGAAGGATGTGTATTCATTGATAGAGATTCTCAACATTTCCGGTTAATTCTGAACTTTTTGAGAGACGGTCAAATGGCTTTACCAGATTCTGAACGTGAAGTGAAAGAAGTTCTAGCAGAGGCGAGATATTTCCTGTTGGATCCATTGATTGAACTATGTGAAGAACGACTTGAAACCTCTGTTAGCCCTTATTATCATGTAGTTTCCACTGTTTTGGAAGCGAGAAAATACATTTTTTCTACAGAAAAAGTAAGGATTCAATAATTGAAACTGAAACGAATTCCCGAATATTTCAGCCGGTTGTTGTATTGAGACTTCCTGTTTATATTGCAACGAATGGGAGTCAGTGCTACTATTTTAGTGAAGAGAAGTTCCGAGAAGTCGCCGAGCAACATTATAAGAGTGTTTCCTTTGTTTTAGGTTAGTTCGAGTTGTCTTTCTGATCTTACTAAAACGAATTTTGCAGTTACGGAACCTGAATTTACGGAAGATTGCTCGTGGAGCTTCTTCTTGAAATACAAGAAAATTACTGCTAGAATAAAGGTAAGCGAATATGAGTTGACGACGTTTGAAAACTTGTTTTCTTCAGGGTCCAGAAGACAACGCTCTTCTGGAGGATTGCTTCAGTCAGTTATTGGAAGATGCTAAAGAAAGACGGCGGAATTCTTCTTTGTCAGAATAAATAACTTTTTGTGAATTCGAACTCTTAAGAGTTCAAAACACTTTATTTATAAAATATGAATTCAACATCTCTCCTTAACATTTTCTTTACTCATTCATGTAATTTCTGGGACACTTCTAGATCTTCATCAAACAAAAGTTAGGAGCTATTTACCTGAGATCATGTTTCTACGTGATCATTCAAGAAAGTGAGCATAATTACAGTAATCCATAAAATTTTTAACGCGGTACACCATATAACATCTTTGAACATTTTATTACCGCGAAAGGTTCTTGCTTCGTTTAATTCATTTCAGAAACATTTCTCACGTTTCTTATTATATTAACTTTATTTAGCTTTCAAGTTCTCACATTATTATCGACATTAGGGTCACTTTCATTTCATGCGATAAAACTTTCTATTGAAAGAAGCTATTTAACCATGTTTCGAAATGAAAAATGAGCTGCTGTCATTGCGAAGACCCTCGTTTTCAAACAATTTTATAAATTTGATGAAAATCGCAAAAGCGCGCCGCTGACACGGCGTAAAGATGAGAGACGCCGAGAACCTTAGTTATAATTTTGCTGACAATTTGCGGTAAATTCAAGTTGAAGGAGAGGTTTTATTTTTTCAAACTTCGAAACATCTAGAATAACCTGTTGAGTTCTTAACCTTGTCACACTTTATTGTTGTTTCTTTTATAAAATTTTAATGAAAGTTTACAGTTTATATATTTTTTTTCCAGTATGTCAACATCGGGCGGAGCTGAAGCATCGTCTGCTTCTTCTATTCGTATAGAAACTGCGATGGATGGTAATTGTTTTCTATGAAACGTCTTGAAAATATCAAACTTCAGTTGAACGTATTTTTCTTCGGTTGGTTAACGCGAATACCGATGCCAAGTTACAAGTAATTGCTGATCGTCACCTGTGCGACGTTCTAGAGTTTGCTGGTCGGAAGCAGGAACACGCAGCATTGGTAAAAACTTCTTTTTTTGTTACGTCTAAATTTTATAACCTTTTTTAAGGTGACCGAATTCCTTACACATTTCAATAGAGTTACTAAAAGTAATCATGCTATTCGACTTCCAGTTTCTAGACTTCTTGAACTGTTTCAAAGCGATAGTCCTACCACTTCGGTAAAAATCTGGAAAACTGCCTTTTTTCCATTCTCTTTTTATAGAACTTCAGTCTTATTTATCTCAAATTCGCCAAGGACAGGATCGGAGGAAATACGCAGTTGGAAGTCCTTCCAGTGTACTTAAAATCCTTCAGAAAGAAGCCTGAAAATCTCGATTATATCTATGAGTACGACTGTTTTCACTCTGTTTTCCTCTCGACCTAATATTTCTCAGCATATTTTCACTGTGTCTTCCTGGACTTCATGAGCTGGCCAACATGGAAAAGCGTCATTGGCCTGCAATTAAAATGAGTGCGGAGGATACTGAATTACTGGCAAGATGCTTTTATACCGTTTTTGTATTCCAAGCCCGTTCTGTGTTCGTAAAAAAAACTAAAAGTCAGGAAAAGAATTATCAATTTCCAGTGAAGAAGTCAACCGGATGATTGAAAATATTCCTCAAGCTCCCGAAAAACCAAAGTTTCCTGGTATTTCGTTAAATGAATTCATGCAATTAGGAAAAAAGATTTTCAATGTAAACTTGAATTTGACCGAAACAAAAGTGAAGCTTCTAAAAGTTCTCGGGAAAGAGCTGCTCGACAACAAAATAGCTTTTCCTCTGATGGTGGTCGCTTCGGCTTCACGCCTCAATGAGTAAGTATGATTTTTTCTCTTACCAGTAACAAATGTAAGTATTCAGAGTCGACGATCTGGCAGAAGGACTCTTGAAAAAAATACCTACAGAAGTCCTGGTTAATGAAATTCCTGTAGTAGATAAACTAATGCAGGCGTATCTCGGTTCTGACTTCTTAATCAGAAAACCTACAGATCCAGCACGAGTGGTCAGTACATTCATATAAAATCAATTTTTGAGTTTTCTATTTCAGATTGAAAAAGGAAGTGTTCTCGTTCAAGCTGCAGTTTTACCATGGCTTACAAAGTCCAGTATCGCTCCTTCTCAAGTCGTAACCAGCATCAAGGTATTTATTGATTCGATTTGAATTCTATTTTTTAAATAATCGAAATATAGATCTGTCTGGATGGATGTGTGAGTCCGAGTGCTCGTGTACAAACATCTGCCATGAACTACTTTAATTTGGTTGCTGAACAAATGCCACCACACTTATTGCCAACTTTTGCTCAGGGATTATTCAATAAACTCCGCGTATTAGTCCGTCCTCAAACAATGGTTAGTTTTATAGAAATCATGGTTTCACTTGCTTTTTTCGTTGAATTACGTCTATGTTTTTTCAAAGTTAGAAAAAGCGACAGATGTAATTCATTGAGCAGATTTTAAATGAAGGAGGGGATGATGTTTCTAGAATGAGACTTCCTCCTCTCCACTTATTCAGAGCACATTGGCACTATGTGGAATCTATCGATGCTTGGCTATTTTCGGCAAAAGATTGCCTGTTCTGGTACTCAATGACACGACCGTTGTGACAAAGATGTTCGCAGACCTCGAAAATGTGAGGTTCTGTAAATTAAAAAAAATCTCAATCAAGAAATTTAGGAAAACAATGAAGATGTGTCAGGCGCTATTGTCTCCTGTCTCACGACGTGGCTCCCGATTTATTTGGAGGCGGAAGAAGAAGAAAAACGAGCGAAGCTCAGAGAAGTTATTAGTGAATACATACAATCGGAGCGTCCGAACTGTCGACTAGCTGCTCTGAAATACGCAGAAGCTTTGATCGGAGAGAACGATATGGATCTTCGTTGGATTCTTATTCAGTCTTCTGGTGATCAAAGAGATTCAATTCGTTCTGAAGCACTCCGCCAACTGGAGAAATCTCTGCAGAAACCAACACCACCAACATCAATTCTTATTGGTGCCCTTTGGAGTAGTCTTCAAAGAGATTATCGTCACATCCATGGAGGCACTGATGGAAATATTGCATCATACTACAACAACTTCATTCATCAGAATGTAAAAACAAATTGAATCAAAAATGTTTCACATTTGAGTTTTCAGGCATCGAAGTATCTTTATGCAGTCTTGGAGACTGTGGTCATGAAAGAACCTGCACATCTTCGAATAGTTGAAGGTGATGACCATTGGATGACAGTCGCTCCACACATAGTCAAATTCCTTCACGAGGTTGAAAACATAGACATGATTGAGAAGGCTGCAGAAATGACACTTTATGCAGCTGTTGATTCTACAGGTACGTTTATTCATCCATTCTTCATATAATTCTGTTTGCAGACGTTCATCTCGTTCGAATTGCATCTTGTTTCTTAGCAGCATATCGTTCATTTCCTCAAACTTCTGCCGAACAAATGTCAACTACTAAATTTCAATTTGCCATTCAACCCTGTGCTCAAAAGCTTCGAGACTCAACGCGAATGGAATTCTCAAATGCTTTAGCGTACTTGCTATCAGCGATATTCTATAACGACCAGGCAGTAAGACTGGATTTATTCACCATTTCAAAAGAATATCTTGTCGAAAAGGAGATTCCGGGACTAGCTTTCACATGTGCTTCTACAATTACACCTGTTCTGGGTGCTCAGTTCACTCCACCTGTGTCCGCATCCGAATTCATTCAAAAGATATTTCTTCCTCTCATCAAGAATGGATACAGTCGACCTACTTCAACACTTGAGTCAACACTTGGAGCTCTTGTGTTCATTTTGCAAAATAATTTGTCAGCTCTTGATTACAACCTCCACAAAGAAACTATTTTCGGACTAATAGAAAGCTGTGAAAAAATTGCAGTATCAAGGCAAGATTCATTTACTCAGAAAACACGAGAACACTGTGCTAAAGTTATTGGCCTACTAAGTGGAAGCTTCACATCCAATGATGATAATTTAAACTATCAATTGTCAGCTGAAAGTCTCATTCGTTTTGGTGAAGGTCCACCACAACAAGAATTACAATTGGTTGTTGGAGAAGCAATTGTCGATGCGATTCTCGGAAGTTGGGCTTTATCAAAACGAGATTATTACGTTGTAGATGAAAGTGTAATAACACTTGAAGAGAGGCTCCAAAGTGATGTCAGACTTGAAACTGTGAACCACCGAATCATCCGATTCCTAGAGGAAACTCTGGAAGATGTTAGTTGAATGAGTCAATTTCAAATATAGTATTTCAACATTTCAGAAGAAAACCAATAAAAACCAACATTTCCGAAAAGCAGAACTAATCTGGCTTCTTATCCTTGTTCAATCTTTCTCCAGACTAAAGGCTTCTGTCTTGAAGAATGCGGAAATTTTGGGTGCCGTTCAACAAGCTTTTGCTGACGGTCTTACCGAAAATGATGAATTCTCACAGGATATTTCGGCAAAAGGAATGGGAGTTGTCTATGGCTTAGCAGATGGCTCCTTGAAAAAAGGATTAGTGAAATCTCTTATGGATACGTTGTCAGATGGAAAACGGTCTAAAACAAAAGTTGAAAACGACACAAAATTGTTTGAACAAGGTCAATTAGGAACCACTCCGACTGGGTAAGTTAATAAAATTTTAACACGAACCGAGATATTTTCAGAGGGAAATTGACTACGTATCAAGAGCTTCTTACGCTTGCTTCGGATTTGAATCAACCCGATCTTGTGTACAAATTCATGCAATTAGCACGTCACAATGCTATATGGAATTCGAAAATGGGAGCAGCACACGGATTTGGAGCACTTCTCGAAAACGCAAAAGAAGAAATTGAGCCATACTTTAAGCAGCTTGTTCCAAAACTCTTCAGGTATAGCTAGTGACAAACTCGCTCAGTAAGCCAATTCTAAATTCAGATTCCGTTACGATCCTGATTTGAAAGTCCAGAATGCGATGAAGTCAATTTGGGCAATTCTCACAGCTGATCGAAAGAATGTGGTTGATGAATTCGCGAACGAAATCGCAGCGGAGCTGCTCCCAGCACTAACGGACAAAGAATATCGTGTCAGAGAGTCTGCTTGTCTTGCTCTTTCTGATTTACTTCGTGGTCACGATACAATTGAAATGCACGCAATGATTCCTCAGTATCTTGAAGATGTTCTCCGAGTTAGAGATGATGTCAAAGAATCTGTGAGAGAAGCGGCAAATAGAGCTGCTGATGCGCTGTCAAAGTTGATTGTTCGTTTGGGATCTTCGAACAATTTGGAGAAGGCAAATCAGTTCCTTTCTATTGCTCTCCCGGCTGTCATCAGTCAAGGAATTATAAATTCTACAGTGAAAGCGAATACACTATTCTGTTTGAAACTTGTTCTCGAACTCACGAAGAGTGCTGGAAAACAGCTGAAACCGTATCTTGTCGATCTCATCCCTCTCCTGATGGATTCTGTCAGTGAAAATGAAACACCACTCTTGAATTATCTGGCAGTGAGATCTAATCAACAGGAAATGGAAGTACTGGATGATGCACGTGCAAGTTATGCAAGATCGTCTCCCATGATGACAGCAGTGAATGATCTACTTCCTCACATCGATTCTGAGATTCTAATTGCTCTGGCTCCTAGAATAGCTGACATTCTTCGGTCGTCCGTAGGAACAACCACTCGTTCTGCGGCTGCTCAATTTGTTACTCAATTAGCTCTCCGTGCTCCACAACTTCTATACGATCATACAGCACAATGTGACAAACTGTTTTCTGCATTAATACCAGGTGTTCGAGATCGTAACCCATCGATTCGTAAACAATTTGCCAACGCTATGTCATATTTGGCCAAGTTCTCGTCTGCGAATCAAATGAACAAACTGATAAAAACAGTCGTTACGGATTTACTCGGAAGCGATGGTATTCCAGCTTTACTTATGTCCTAAACATACATTCTAATTTACAGAAGATCTGAAGATTTCGAGTTGCTACGTCATCAGTAACTTGGCTGCTAACTCTGCCGAAATGCTCAAAGGATATGCATCTCAAATCGTTCCTTATGTACTTCTTGAAAAGTGCAAAGAGGTTCCAAAAGATGACGAGGCTGCTCGAGAAAAACATGACAAATGGTGCGAAGTTTGGTCCGAACTGGTTCCATCCACTGACGCAGCCGCCCGTCTCTACAAATCGGAAATTCTGGATTTGGGAATCAATTTGGTTACAAATAACGAAGTCTGGGCAGTTCGGAAACAAGCAGCAGTCATGATTGGAATATTGTTTGAACGCTTGCAAGAAAATGCAGAAGTTGAGATTGCCAGTAAGTGTCATTATGAGAAAGCACTCAAAAAAGTGGTTTTCAGAGAAAGCATCTCTTTGTCTTCTCAAAAACCTGAATGGACGAATCTGGGATGGAAAAATTGAAATACTGAAAGCTCTTACAGCAACTTTTGAAGCTGGCGCCTCGAAATTGAGAGAAAGTCTCCAACAAAACGAATCTGAAGAAATAAAGACGGTTCTGCAGAGAGAAGCATCAAAGAAGAATGCTGATTATGCGTATGCTGGCCTATCAACATTAGCCACGTATTCCGTTATAATGGAAGATGTCGAATCAGCGATTTGGTTGGCAGACAAAGTTGAATCGAATATTTTGAAATTGACAGGGTGAGTGAAGCAGAATCGTTTGAGATTTGTTCTATTGATGAAAAATTTCAGAGTAAGCGAGAAGGAAGACTCCGATGATGACATGGAAGGAATTACGAATTTAGAGAAAGAGATTCGTAATTCGAAATTGGTCACACTCAATCTTACGGCTCTTGCTATTTCACTTAGAGCTTTCAATAGTACCGCAGAAAGTGAAAAAACGGTGAAACAAATTTCCGAATATGTCACCAATCCATTGATCGCATGGAAATCGAAGCAACTTTTGTTCTCTGAACTGTCAGATACATTGGGGGACTGGCGACCTCGAAATCAAGTCAACATTGAAAAACTCGTAGAGAACCTTCTTGAACAAGCGGATGAATTGTGTTCCCAACAGAAGATAACAGTTGCATCTTATGCATTGCTAGTCGTTCTTAAATTACGAGGAAGACCAGAAACATTCGGGCTCAATTGGAACTCTGTGATAGATCGGGTCAACCGAGGAACTGCCGGACAAACCACCGGGTTGGGATCTAGATTTGAAGAAGTTAATATGGAAACAGATTAGCTCTCTTCCTCCTTTATTGTGAATAGTATTGTTTTATATTATTTATTTATATCTTCATAAATATGCGTGTATAAAGTTAATTTGAGAAATGAATATCGATTTAACTTGGTTTTTACTACCACATTTTTATTGAGACTATACATCAACAATTATTTAATTTTCTTTGTCGCAAAAGCATATCATAAACAGTGACTTCTAAAACGCCATATTCATTCTGCGATCTATCGATATAAATAATGCATAATGCGCAGTGTTTGCGTACTCGCGTAACATATGCTGCCTGCAGAAAAGGACTTGGCCGTGTTACTGTGGCGGCAGCATTCGTTTTCGAAATTCCTATGGATTTACTCCATTGATTCTCCAATATCTGAATCAACTTAAACTCCGTTACTTTACAACTAACCTTTTTATCCACTCTATTCATTGTTTATGCGAAAACGTGTATCCACCTATTTCTAATAGGCTTACAATTTGGTATTTATAGGATTCATGTCATCAAGTAATTTTTTTGAATCCGGAGAACGGGTGCGGATTGCGCATCAAGGAAATCCGCAATCATCTAGTTTACAAGCGGATATGGATGCAAAGAAAGCAATTCTGTCACAAAATGTTTGCAATAGTAGATTTTTCAAAATATATTCTCAAATTTTTAGATAAACGGTTCATTAAATCATACAATGGCTAGACCACCCAGAACTACAGGACCTGGTCTTAAGTATGGTGGTAAGAGCATTGTTCTGTATTCGGATCATTCCAATTAATTCCAGAAAAAAAGCCTAGAAAACAAAAGGGAAGTGATGATGATGACGAAGATTACGTTGATGAAGAGATGCCCAGTGAAGATGAAGAAGATTTTGATATGAACGGAGAGGATGATGATGATGATTACGAAGAAGAATCCAGTAGGAAGCGGAAAACTCCTGCAAAGTATTTGTCATGTTTAAACAATCAATATAATTTGTTTTTCCAGGAAGAAAGGGCCCACCATTCGCGAAAATTACAGCAGAGAAGATTCTGAAACACCAGAACCAGAAATGTAAACAGCCTTTGCTTTTGCTTCCTATTAATACTATTCCTGCAGGAAACGTGTGAGAACTCTATCAGACTCTAGCGACGACGAATGGATGACCAAACCACGGTTAAATGGATCAGTCTCTCCAAAAAATGTAATGCGTACTCAACTAGCAAAACGCTCAGCTGTATCCAGAAGGAAGGTCATAATAGACGATGAGAGTGATGAAGATTTCATTAATGACAAGGATTCGGATAAAGAATCAAACAAGGCATCCGATAAAGGATCGGGCGAGGAAGAAGAGCCTGAACGGCCAAGTAAGCCTCCAGCACTTGTTGTTGAAGAAAAACCAAAAAAGAAAAAGTATGAATCGGATGAAGATTGGGAAGAAGATGAGGATGACGTCAACGCTGATGGAGACGAGACACCTTCTGATGACAGTGATGTAAGTAAAATTAGGCATATTTTAAATTTTAAATAAACATTTAGATCGAAGAGCGCCGTGCAAAACGAGGAGAAACTAAAAATCAGAAGGAATGCCGAGAGTTTTTCAATTCAACTACAAAAGAAATCCTCCTTCAACAATCTCGTGTCAACGACAAAATCGCTGATTTCTTCATTGCAAACAGACCCTTCGAGACATATGGTGGAATGATGACGGTTATGAAAGGAGTTACACGGGGAACAAATGCAATCGAAGCATACATGGAATACTTAGAGAAACGAGGAATCCTGTCACGTATTTTGGATGATTGTAAAGATCACGCAAAAACAGTTGCTAAAGATTTTGAAAGATGTACAGAAGGCCCTCTTGAATTGAAACTTTTAAAAGAAGGTTGTACCTTACACGATTATCAGTTGGTTGGTGTCAAATGGCTGATCATGATGAACAATAAAGAGCTAAATGCCATTTTGGGAGATGAAATGGGTCTCGGGAAAACCATTCAAATCGTTGCATTCCTTTCTTATTTGAAACAAATCGGCAAAACTGGTCCACATCTTATCGTGGTACCTTCTTCCACAATCGAGAACTGGATTGGCGAGTTTCACAAATGGTGTCCAAGTCTGAAATTGCTCACTTATTACGGAAGTCAAGATGAGCGAAAACACCTCCGACATCGAGTAAAGAAGCAGAAAGATCACGTAAGTGTATATTGACAACGTTGAAAAAGTGTGAAGACTCGAGTGGCGCAGTGGGTTACACTGCTGTCTACAAAGCAGAAACACCATTGGCTTTTATCCCATTATCTTTCCATCGAATGGCTCTCAAGTCACCGATGGCTTAGAATGGGGAAAATTATAAGAATATGTTTGATATGTGAAGTATCGCTTATTGATACATCACTTCATTCTATCGACAATTTTTATATAAATTAGCATAATGATTTTTCAGACAGACGTGATTCTTACAACATACAATATGGTCACATCGAAATCCGATGACAAGAAGTTTTTCAAGAATTTCTCCTTGAACTATGTCATTTACGACGAAGGTCACATGCTGAAAAACTGTGACTCGGAACGGTACAGAGGACTGATGAAAGTGAAAGGAAAGAGAAAGATTCTTCTAACTGGAACTCCACTTCAAAACAATCTCATCGAATTGATCTCTCTGATGTACTTCGTATTGTTCAAAGTTTTCAACAAATATTGTGAAGACATAACACATTTACTTCAACATTTCAAACAACTTGGTCCCGCCTTGGAATCAAAAGACAAAGCAATGTATCAGCAGGATCGAATCGAAGAAGCGAAATCTATTCTCCAACCCTACATTCTCCGCCGTCTCAAGAATCAAGTTTTGAGCAGTCTTCCGCCAAAATCAGAACAAATCATTGAAGTTGAGATGAAGAAACCACAGAAACAGTTATACGATGATATCGTCGACGTGTAAGTTGTTTGACATATTAAGAGCTCTACTCACAAGATATGTTTTCAGATTGCAAAGATCAGAAGAAGCAGGTGATTCCTACGGTTCTCTGATGAGACTTCGTCAAGCTGCCAATCATCCATTGTTACGCCGTTCGGAATACACCGATCAAAAGTTAGACAAAATAGCAAAGCAATTGTGTCTCCGTGAGAAATCGTACGCCGACAAAAAGTGGCAGCATGTAGCAGAAGATCTCGCATGGTTGTCTGATATAAAAATCCATCAACTCTGTGAACGTTTTCGTTGCACCAGCAAGTTCTTATTGAATGAGGAGTTAGCATTGAAGAGTGGAAAATGTGAGCAGCTCGACAAAATGTTACCGGAAATTCAAGAAAAAGGAGACAAAGTTTTAATATTCTCACAGTTCACTTCAATGCTCGATATTCTTGAAGTGTATTTGAACATTCGTGGATATTCGTACAAGCGACTTGACGGACAAACGCCGGTTCTTGATAGACAAGAAATGATCAACGAGTTCAATTTATCAAAAGATCTCTTCGTATTCCTATTGTCAACAAAAGCCGGAGGACTCGGTATCAACTTGACCTCAGCCAATCACATCATTATTCACGACATTGACTTTAATCCGTACAATGACAAACAGGCAGAAGATCGTTGTCACAGAATGGGACAAGAAAAAGATGTTCATGTCACTCGTTTGGTTAGTAAAGCTACTGTCGAAATAGGAATGCTTGCATTGGCGAAAAAGAAGTTGCAATTGGAAAAACAAGTTACAGATGGAGTCAAAGGTCAACTTGATGAAGGTAAATTATTACATTTTGATTCATTGTTTCAATTCAATTTTTTAGATGCACTTCGAGAGTTGAAAGAAGAAGAAGGTGGTGATAAAATCGAAGGAAAGGATCTCAGTAAGCTGCTATCATCAGCTATCAATGGAAGATACGATGACGTCGATGATTCTGGTGATTCGAATGGAGCTGAAATCAAAGATGAACCTACAACCTCAACATCTGCTTAATCATGTTTTCTCAAAATCTCATTTATCACAGCCAGTAGTACCAATTTCTCTTAAGATCTCTTCTTAATCTCATCCCATCAAAAACTTTAAACATTGGGTTTGGAATTGGTTTCCCATTTTTTACCATTTTTGAATCACAACTTTTTCTCGAAATTTGAATTCATATTTTATCCTTGTCAAACAAAAATTTATCAGAATCCGTTTCAGTATTCCTTTCTTTCATATTTTAAATTATTTTAGTTTAACTCGTATTTAATTTATCGCAATGGTTGTCATGTTTGTATTCAATGAATATTTGAATAGTGTTTGTAATCACATCTTGTTGATCACACTGCGTCTTATCGGCCTTTTCTACTTTTATTCAAACTCTTGAGCTCTTATCATATTCTCATTAACTTACAGATGGGAAAGCTCGAGGACATCTGCGATCGATATCTGAACAAAAGAGATGAAAGAAAGAAGGTAAACGAAAAATACTATAATTTATAGAATATTTCTTTCTTTTCAGGTGATAGAAGCCGTTGAGAGATGTTTGAAAAAAGGATACGATTTCGAAAAACTGAGGGATCGTGTTAATGATGCTGTTAGAGATACTCATGAGGCAACGAAAGTGATTTCAGCCGTATGTGATCATTATCCACAATTACGAAAACGAACTCGAAACGATAGGGACGAGGATCGTGATCGAGATAGAAAAAGAGATAAAACGGATAGTAGAAATGACGATCGTAGAGATCGAGGAAAAGAAAAGGAGAGAGAGTCATCAAGGAGAATGGAAGCAGAGATCTCAAATGGTGGTAGACCAGCTTTTGAAACTCGTACTACTGAAGAACAGAAAATGACAACAAGTACAGCAATCGAAGAGACACTGAGAGCTAAAGAGTTAATGTATCAAGCTCAGCAACAAATCGAAGAGAGGAAAATGAAAATGGCCGTTGCTTCAGGCGCGGTTCCACCAAAAGCTGCTCTCATACAATCGTCAACTCAAGCTGTTGCTGGATCGAAAACATTGTCTCTTGGTAGAGATGAAGCTACAATGTTCATGAATGTTTCAATGGACAAGAAAAAAAGAATGGAGCAACTCAGAGCCAACTTGTCTCGTGCACCAATTGTAGCTAAATTGGACGCAATGGTAGCTAATTCACAAGTTGGTGTAATGGCTCCGTTGCCAGAAGCTGTTCAACAAGCAGAGAAGAAAGTGCAACAACAAATAACAAAAGAAGCGAAAGAACCAGAGAAACTTATTGAATACCTCGACCCTCGTATCAGTGCGAAAACGGCTGATCGTCGTAGACGTGGATTCAACTTTCACGAGAAGGGAGAATTTGAAAAGTTGGCGAATAAACAGAGAGCTATGGCTAAACTAGAACGTCTCCAGAATGAAGTCTCTTCAGCTGCACAATCAACTGGAATTTCGTCTGCAGTGAAATTGGCAATGGTCACACCTACAGGTACAGCCAAAATTGAAAACGGTGTACCTGATATCGAGTGGTGGGATATGTTGGTTCTCGATAAAGTCAAGTAAGTTTTTTTGTTTTTATTGTCGATCAATTGAATTCTTCTTTCAGCTATGACGAAATTCCACCGGAAGATGATTCTGAGAGATATTCACAAACAGTATCCGAATTGGTTGAACATCCTATTTCTATGAGAGCTCCAACTGAACCGCTTACTCAACAGTATCTGAAAGTTTATTTGACTACAAAAGAGAAGAAGAAGATACGTCGTCAGAATAGAAAAGAAGTTCTGAAAGAGAAAACTGAAAAAATTAGACTTGGTCTCGAGAAAGCACCGGAACCGAAAGTCAAAATTAGTAATTTAATGAGAGTTCTCGGAAACGATGCAATCCAAGATCCAACTAAAATGGAAGCGCATGTTAGAAAACAAATGGCTGAAAGACTCAAAAAACATGAGACTCTTAATGCCGAAAGAAAACTCACCGAAGATCAGAAAAGAGCCAAAAAGACTAAGAAATTGTCTGAAGATACTTCAACTGCTGTCAATGTCGCTGTCTATAGGTATATTTAGATGCATGTGAATTTGTATATTCTTGTTATTTCAGAGTCAAATCGTTGGCACATCCATCGAAGAAATTCAAAGTGGAGACAAATGCGAAACAATTACAAATGAGTGGAGCAATTATGATGCATAAAGCTCAAAATGTGATTGTTGTTGAAGGAGGTCCAAAACAACAAAAGTTTTATAAAAATCTTATGCTCAATCGAATTAAATGGGCGGATGAGATTATTGGACAAAAGAAAGATGCTGAGAAGGACGCACCTGGAGAGAGAAATCTTTGTGAAATGGTAACTGAAAAGAATTATTTTCATATTTAACAATTCTATTTTTCAGATCTGGGAAGGACAAGTGAAACGTCGAAACTTCCGAGACTTCACTGTTCACACGGCAACTCTCGAGAAACAGGCGCGCGAGTTTTTCGAAAAGCATGGAGTCGCTCAATACTGGGATCTCTGTTACAGTACTACGGTGTTATTGGAAGGACAAGATATACTTCCAACCGCTTGATTAGTTCTTGTTTTCTGAAAATGAATTTATATATTTTTATTTGAGTTGTTGTTTGAGTATTTATTGTTTGGTACTATCCCAGTGGATGTCATCTAGTAATTTGTTTGTAACTCGAGATCTCAGAAATGAAATTCAATTTTAAGATGATAAGTGATGAAGATGAACATTTGGAAGAAAATGTAAAAGTGATGGAAAACCAGATAAAAGCAAAAAAAGCGATTCTCGAAGAGGTTCTTCGTACTTTAGAAACAGAAAAAGATGGCTCGAATAGTGTTAAAAGGAGAAAATACATTAGAGATGTAATTCAAAAAACCATTTTATCTCAGAACAAATCCATTTTTTCTCAGATTCTCAACTGCGAAGTTTCTCATAAATGTGGAAAAAACGACATCTTCTCAGCCAATAAAATCGATTCTTTTCGATTTGAAAGTAACATGTTCGTTCGATTTGAAATCACTAATCGGTCCACCAAAGGAAATTTGTAAGTTTTTTGGAAATTAAACTCAACTAAAATCAAATTTGAAGAGCAATTCGTGTCTCAACGTGTTCAATAGAATCTTCGATTCGCTGGATTTTATTCGAAAATCGAACATCTGTGAACACTTTTCCATTCGTCAGGTTCGTTAGTCGTATGAGACAAATTCAGATGCATTCTATTTTTTCCAGAGCTTCGGCGACTCTTTGCGTATCGATTCCTTTCTGCTCTTTTCTTGAAAATGATTCAATTTCTGTGAATATTTGTGGGACACTCATCCAAAATACGAATCAATTGTACTCTTTAATCTACTAATTTTCATTTTATTCTCGTTTTCCAGACTCAATTCATCCACGTATTCAATAATCGAGCACAATTCAATTTCAGCGGATTTTCATCCAGAAGCATTCATCAATGAATTGATATTTTATTCAGAAGGAATCGAAGAATTAGATTTGAAATCAATCGAATTTATAGATGAAAGAAGTAAAATCCACTTCGTATTTCACTACGATAAACAGAATATTTACAGAATCCGTTCTAATTCTTCAATCACTTTTCACCGTTCATTGCTGCTTTCAAATTCAAAAATCTATAGATTTCTCCAGTTTCCGAACAATTTTCCCTGGATTTGTTGAAAGCGATTTTGACACGTGGCGATTGTATGTCGGCACTGATCGATTTGAGGGAATCCAACTCTACACGCAAACAGATGGGAATTCTATGAAACAATTAATCATTGGAAAGACGGTTTCTATTTGTCACAAGTTTTTGAAAATTCTAGATGAAAAGTGTTTTAGAAATTGAATGAAGTTTGAAATCTAAACATATTTATTGACAAAGCGAAGAGAAGAACACTACAATCACAAATGAATAATTATAACGAACGGGATGATTGAGAGGGAAACGTAGACACAGGGAAAATGGAAACTAATCAGAATGAGATGAACCGCAGCGAAGAGAATTCTAGGAAAATAGGTGAGAATACCTGTAGGCGAGACGATGAAAAATATTAGATAACAAGAGAATATGCGCATCAATTATTGCTTTCCACGACCTTCTTCTTCGAACAAATGGAGTACCAGAGACGGTTGATTTCTTTTTGTTTCGTTGCTTTTCTTTACAGCCGCAGGAGTTGGTCTCTTGATCTTTCCTCCACTGATAACTCTTTTCACTTCATCGGCTGACAGAGTTTCATATTCGAGAAGTGCTTCAGCAAGTAATTGATGCTCTTTCTGAAAACTTTATAGTTCTAAACGATTCGCTTCATTCAAATTTACCTTTTTTGTTTCGAGAATAGTCTTTGCTCGTTTGTAACTCTCCTGAAGAACACGATTGATCTCTCCGTCGATGAGTTCAGCTGTTTGTGGAGATAAGTCAGAGACTTTGACCAATGAACTATCCTTATCTTCAGCAGTAAAATCACGGAGTCCCACCTGGAATGAAATTAAATGTTTTGAATTCTACAAACACGTATTACTTTATCACTCATTCCGAAAACTTTCACCATCTGAACAGCCAGTTGTGTCGCCTTGCTTAGATCATCTGCTGCTCCAGTAGTCACTTTGTCGTCACCGAAAATAAGTTCTTCTGCCACTCGACCACCCATCATTACATCCAATGTGGCCAACATCTGGGCTTTTGTCAATTGGTAACTGTCTTTTTCAGGAAGCATTGCAGTGTGTCCAAGAGATTGTCCACGTGGAATAATAGTAACCTGTGAATAAATAATTTCGATATTGACTATATAGCCATCACTTACCTTGTGTAACGGGGTAGCATCTTTAGTATACAACGAAACAAGAGTGTGCCCAGCTTCATGATAAGCTGTATTTCTGTTCGCTTCTTCATCTGGAATTCGTCCTCCAGTACGAGCGGGACCCATTAGAACACGATCACGAGCTTCATCCAAATATGACATTGTAACTTCCACAGCATTGTCTGTTGCTGCTTTCAAAGCCGCCTGGTTTACCATATTTTCGATATCGGCTCCAGTGAATCCAGTAGAACCTTTGGCGAGAACTTTTGGATCAATAGTTCCAGAATGTACAATTTTGGAGAGATAAAAGTTAAAGATATCGACACGTCCAGCGAGATCGGGCTTTGGAACAGTGACACGTACATCGAAGCGTCCTGGACGGAGAAGTGCTTTGTCGAGATCCTCGACTCGGTTTGTAGCAGCGATTACAATAATTCCTTCATTCCGGGTGAAACCATCCATTTCACTACAAATATGCTTTTTATAGCTGGTCAGAATGAGAAAATTCAAACCTCAAAAGTTGATTTATAGTTTGATTGGCGTATGGATGAATCGAATTAGACACCCGCTTTGAACCAACTGAATCGATCTCATCAATAAAAATGATGCACGGAGCTCTGAAAAATCAATCACTTCGAAACTTTCACAAACACTAAATGACTTACCGAGCTTTGGCTTTGTCGAATAGGTCTCTGACTCTACGAGCACCTTGGCCAACAAGAACCTCATCAAACTCTGATCCAGATGTATGGAAAAATGGAACTTGTGCTTCCCCAGCAATTGCTCGTGCGAGAAGCGTTTTCCCCGTTCCTGGTGGCCCAACCAAAAGAACTCCTTTTGGCAAGCGCCCTCCTAACCTCGAATACTTTTCAGGGTCCTTTAGATAATCAACGATTTCCTCAACTTCCAATTTCGCCTCGTCCATCTAGAAACGGAAACATTGAGATACTTCATTTTTTTACAGTGAAGAACTCACTCCTCTGACATCTTCAAAAGTTACTTGAACATCTTCCGGATTAACTTCTTGGGGGTTTGAGAAGAACAGTGAGCCGAGTTGTCGATCGCCTACACGCACACGAATTCCTTTAGGGGAGGAGAATAAGTGAAAGTCTTATTGCCGAGGTAAACGACATTACTAGAGACTATCAACTCACTAACTAACGATTAACTACAGAATGATACGTAACTCCAAAAGCGAAAGAAACTTACTTCCAGTCAAATATCCGAAGAAAATGCAGAAGACCAGGAAAATGTAAAATCGGGTCAATGTGTTCGACTTTTTTCCATCTTTTCCAGCCGTGGCAGTTCCATTTGATAGTAGACCTTTCACGAAACCATCCTTCAAAAAACCGAAATATTTTCAAATTTGAAATTTTATTACCGTGTAAGTTCTTTGTTGGCCTTCTGGTAGTTTTTTCAAATCCGCTTCGTACTGATTCCACTTTTCAACTCCTCCCTCTGAGTTTTTGGTTTTCTTTCCTGTTAATAGTTCCGAGAATAGTGTCAGCGGTGATTTTACTTCCTCTTGAACCTTTCCAGCTGATCCAACGCCAAATGTTTGTTTTCTAGTGCGAAATCCTCGACGTTGAATATCTAAGAATGTTGTTTATTTTCAAATTGAATGAGTGAATACTCACAGAATGAGGACGTTGAAGGTATTATTCGAACAACAGCATCATCATAGTTTAAGGATATTTCCGACTTTTTGGCAACTCTTCGCGTGAGCATACTATCTAGAATTGATGAAATATACTGCATGAAGCAATTGTGATACTGACCTTTGAGAATTGTATTCATTTGGCTTATGGCTTCTGGTGATGTGGCTCCAAACTGTCTCCATACTGAATAATATACTCTAGAAAGAGTAGCTGCCGTCGCTTCTATGTCAATTGGTTTTCGACTGACTCCTGGAAATGAAAGTTTCAACAGAAAGGTCTGAACCATTATTTCTAAAAAAGTTGTTTTCGATATTTCCTTCTATATTCACTTTCGAAATAAGTTTATTTTAAAAGTTTCAAGAATAATTTCTTCATTTGATGACATTTGTTTTGTCTTTCATAAGCAAACGAAAACTGACCATTTCGAGTTCTGAGAAGTCCTGTATTCTGGAGTAGTCCACCGATGTTAAGATTAATTGCCTGCATGCACGAGTTTTTCTGAAATTGTATCAGAATCGATATCAGATGGATGAAAATGGGAAATGAATGGAAAATTCGATAGAGCTCTGAAACTTAGAGAAAAAGAGGAGGGGCTTCTGAAAAACGAGTGATATAGAAAGAGAGCGGAAACTTGAAAAGACGGGCATAGCCGACCGGCGGAGCGCATTTGCTGCAATGACGCAACTCACGGCACGGCTATTGGTACCCGCGGCCGCGAAAAAAATGCATTTGATACTCAGTCTACAAAAAGTCTGCATTTTGTAAAAAGTGAACTTTAGGAGCTAGTGTTTGCAGACTGGTTACCGTAATTGAGCGAAAAAATCACTTTTTTGGCCAATTTTTATCGAAAAAAGCCATTAAAACTGCTTTAACAATGGAAAAACGCAAGAAAAGATTGAAAAAATGAAAAAGTATCGCATTTATTATATTTAGAAATATAAATTACAACATATTCTTGACAAAATTGATAAAAATACAACATTTTAACGTTTCGGGAACAAATTTACGTTTTTCTCTTCAATTCCAGTTGTTTACAGCTTCTTTTAAACTCGGAAACCTGAAATTACATTCGTGCTTGAATAATAAGAAGTTTTGAAGCTATTTCAAGCAAAACATGCTATGTTCTGAACTTGAACGTCAAAAAAAGCGTAATTTGGCTGCTATCTTGGCAACCAAGCCATGAAGGCTATGTTTTCTTTTCATCAAAACATTTTAATAGCCGGTCGCAATGTTCTGAGAAAGTTTCAGACAAATCGTATTATTTTAACTGGAGTTATACCCATTTTTGTAGCTTTTTAAGGCAAAATTGGAGGTTTTTCGAAAATATTTCAAAATATTTTCCATAAAGTCAAAATTCTGCTCTAATAGAAAGTTAGTACTCGCCAAAACAAATGTTCTGGCAAAGTTTCAGAGAATTCGTATTATTTTCCGCTGAGTTTTTGCAGTTTTTGTCATTTTTCAGGCCAAAATTAGGGTTTTGTGAAAATTTCTCTCCAAAAAAACTTTTTATCGAAAAAGTGCTCTAATAGAAAGTTGCTAAGGCTTAAGAGGAAGATTTTGGGAAAGTTTCATGAAATTCTGTCAAGCAGTCTCTGAGTTTATGCAGTTTGAAATTGGGAAAACTCACCTTCTTTGCTGCCGGATTTCTGTCACCGCCTGCAAAAAGTTGGCTTGTAAGAGCTTGAAACATATTTATTCGATAGTTTTTTATCATATTTTATTAAAAAAAACAAGAAAAAACAGCGGAAAATAGTAAAAAACGTGAAAATCAAACAGGCTTTAGCGCAATGCTATACGATGAGGTGGCCGAATTCCTGCTTTTTCTAGGCCACATGTATTTATAGCCGTGCCGTGAACTGCGAGACGACATCACTTCGTATTCCGAAGTCGTGTGACCGACCTGATGTTTTCTTTTTGGAATGCCATTCTTTCTTTTCTTTCAAACAGATACCCTATTTCGAAAGTAGGGTCAATGATTTTATCAATTTTAAGTTCTGGCAATTTCAAGAAACACATCAAGAGATCATGAGTTTTATTGAAAATGATACAGGATGGATATCAAAAAAATCTAGTTCAAGTAATTTAGCATAATCAAAAACAAAGAAGTAAATAACAAGGATAGGTAGAGGACTTGACAGAAGAGGGTATCGGGAATGAGTGTATTTATATAGAAACGGTTAATGTAAGAACAACAAATCAACAGTGACCATATGTTAAAGAATATTGCAATAATTCAACCTACACATGACTATTCGGAAAATGAGGTTGAAATGAGTGGCATGAGAGACGATTGGAGATATCGGGAACATCTACCAAACTAACCGTCTTATTACGAACCGGATTAACTGTGACAAAACATGTTTAGCGATTTGTTTAAATTTACAATTTAAAATATGTCAAATTGAGGTGAAAATGGGATTGGACGCTGGATTGAGATCGTCGTTAAAAAGAAACGAGATGAGGAAGAGATTCTGTGATTGTAGAGGGGATAATAACTATTTAGAGGTACAAGTACATTGAAAAAAATGACACTATTTGCTGGACTGGGTACTGTGGTTACTGAGAAAGTCCCGTTGCTGGTAAGGTGTTTCAACCGACGCAAATATTCTTCTCGAGGTGATCAGACCTGGTTCGAATTGTTTCATGTCGAAAGGAGGGAAGCCATCGTTATCACCATTATCTTCATTGAAAGTGTTATGAGCTGGGGTAGCAGCTGCGGATTTCAGAGCTGTCTGCCGATTTCTATTTCGCTTTTCGGTGTCTCTCTGAAACCAAAAACCTATTTTCGGCTGATCTTTCTCTTACGTACCTTTATTCTGTCTCTTTCTGCATGCATCAGTCTGTGATGCTGCTTAGCTACAGACGTCAGCAAGTCGTCTGCACCAACTTTCGAGCTAGGTACATCGTCCCAATAATCATCCGAAATTTTGTACCAATGAGGAACAGTAATACTCTGACAGAAAAAATAATTGAATCTGCGATGAGAATGGAGTGAACTTACTGCATAAGTTATCTTGTTCGGTAGTTGCTTCGTGCAAATATCTTCATTCATGTAATCGTCGAACAGATAATCTACGTACATTCCGTGATCAACTGATGCACTAGCCGTTGCTCTAGAAGCCTTCCTTTTTGATGCTACAGGACGACCACGCGGTCTTTTTTTAGTTGGCTCTTTTGTTTCTTCTCCATCACACTCATCACTACTAGCTTCTTCTACTGGTTTTCTTTCCTTCTTCTTGTCGGACTTTTTCCTATGATAAGCGTCAATGAGAATAGTTTAAATGAAATTACTTACTTCACTGCAACATTCTGTTCTATTGCTCTTCGTTCTTCCGCTTCGAAATAGATCGACTTCCCATGTTTTTTACGAATAACGTTTGATGGTGCAGTAGACAATCGGTACATGTATGCCATTTGACGATCTTCGAAAGGGGTGACTGAAACACAAAGTTAATAGATTTTTTGTTGTTGAAAACTCACATTCGGAAGAAGCGACAAAATCAATGGGATCCATAGACGACAACTCATTTACCCGCTGTATTCCTTCGCCAGATTTATACTCCTCATAATTATACTCGGTTATTTCTCGTTTTTCTCCGTTCGTCAGATATGAGACAGTATTGTACTGACCCGTGGCGACCCATTTTTCACTAGGATTAGATGAAGGCTTCACGACTGCTGGTCCGGAATCCGACGATTTGTTAGTGGTACTTGTTCTGAAAAGCAAAAAATGAGATAACGTTTCATAAAAAATTGTTACTCGAAAATGTCGTTTTGTAGATTTCTCCTCGTCCATGATTGAATCGGTAAGGTCCTGGCACAACCAGAATAGTTCAAAGGTGTTCGTCGAAACGCAGACTTGTCATAAAGAAAATACATTCCATTCAATTGTCGCCTCCTCCTCGGAATCATCTCTTCTCCAACAAACCTCACGCCAGACGAGCAATTCATTACAGCCTTTTGAGTTTTCAGCATCCCCATCAGTGCTTTCTTTTCTCTCAGCAAAGCTTCTGTCCTAGACAACATTCCACAAAATCTCATACGCTTCGGTGTCCATCGGGGAACGTTTTTGGGAGACTTCCTGCCCTGTGATTCTGTGTTTAAATCTTCTTCATTATCTTCTACGTCGCTAACATCTGTTAGTTCGTCGAGATCAGTGTGTGCTATCCTCTTCTTATTAGCCTCTTTGATTTTTTCGACAAATAATTGTGCCGTTTTATCCGGCTCTGCTCCACAATCTATCAATTTTTGGAGGGAATACGGCATTCCTTCGGAAATCAAAGTCCCTCGATGTTTTCGTAATAAAATCGATGTTTGTGTGTTTGAAAGACCTTCTGTTTGTGGTAGCAAATGAACATAATCAGGGCCACGAGATTTGGTTATTCGATCAACTAAAGCTCTTCGTCGAGTCATTTCATGATCTTTCCGTCCACTTCCTGACGGGGAAGCCAAAGAGCTAGGAGGCCGGCTGACCTGTGCTCCAAAGTTCGAGTTGTTGTAAGAACGTTGATAGTGCATTGTAATACTCCGTTGTGCAGCTAGTGGATGTGATTGCTTCATCCCTTTTTGCCTACTAGAATATATGATCGCAGACGGAGAAGAATCACCAGACGACATTCGTCTTCAAGTTAACAAACAATTAAAATTTGAAATTAGTAGTTAAACATACTGATATCCGTTGTGAAAATTACCAGCAGGACTGAGAAGCACTTGCGTGTTCGTGCTGCTGGGAGGTCCCATGATGATCGGAGGTAGCGTCGATGAAGTGCTTGGCTCATGAGGCATACGAAGCGATGAAGGTGGGAATGTCTTTTTTACACTCGAAGAACCATTTTTAGACAAATCGGAGTCACACGAAATTCTGCTGCTCTATAATACACAGTTCAGTGTTTTTTCTAACAACATTACGAATACTTACTGTTTCTATTTTAGAGCAATCGTTAACATTTATATGTAGGGGCGAAAATGTTTGACTCAGATTTGCTACCGATGTGTTTTCAGGTGGGATGCCGAATGGAGGCTCTGTATTTGAAGTCTCGACACACACTGACAGTTTCCGAACAGGGGATTCGGAGATTTGTTCGGAAGCAGCTGCAGCCGCCTGAGATTATACAAAATAGCTTGTGAAATATGATGAAAAAAGTTACCTCAATCTCTCTTTCATCGTCAAAGGAATCAGAACTACCGATAAGTTGGGTGATACCATTCGATGGCGGTTCCTGCGATTGTCCATTAAAAATGGATCGATCATGTTCCATACCAGGGAACGAGTGCGGTGAGGCGGGAATTGTGCCACCCTTTACCACCATACAGTTTGATGGACTTGACAACAGATTTTTTGGACTGACGTTCTCCTTTAAAGGAACGCAAGGTGACGGCATACGGTTTTTTCACAAACCTGTTCGATTTGAACGCTCATGCATCATTTGATGGTCTTCCCATCAATTTGTGGAGGAAATAATTGAGATGAGTGCTCGGATCCTGAAATAATTGAAATTCTTGTTGATCAATTTTGTTATGATATGGGAAAACGAAATATGATAGTTTTGCTTGTTTACTAGAAATGTTATAAACAAACAAAAAATGCATTAGGCTATTATTCAAGGAGGGTGAGACTTTCGGTTAAACATTTAAAACTTCATAGTTTGTGGAATGATGCAATTAAACAAAAATTAATGATAATTTCTGGTTTCTTAACTGCCTACTGATAAACAAAACAAAGAAATATCCTACATTCTTTTTCTGGTGGGATAACACTCGTAAGCAAGCAACGGAGTGATAACAGAACAAAAAGTTATTTGAAAAGGATAAAATCCGCTGAGGAATGACAGGAGAACAGGGATGCTTTGATACCCCTTTGGGAACGTGCCAACTCGCCCAGTGTATTTCGAAAAAAAATGCGCCGATGGCTAGAGGTGACGAGAGAGCGTTCCTTCAAGGGAAGACGCTTGACACGAGGCCGGCAAAAATAGAGTGCATGACTGGTGAGAGACGGCAGAGAAAATATGAGTGCGCTAGGTCTCGCACGGAAGAGCTGTCTTTTGTGTCGTTTTAACGGAGAATACCGCGAAGTGTTTTTACATTTTTTCAATTTAAATTTAAATACTTCCTTTATTTTTTCTTTCCGTTTCTCAGCTTTCATATTAATTTTCTTATTGAATAATTCAATTGATAAACTTCCGTACGAACTCTATATCCGCTGACTTCAGTTTCTGATTAATTTCAGTACGGTAATGGAAGATCTCACAAATGTGAACAGAACCCGACGATACATTTCGGATGGTTTGTCTGCCATCAAAATGACTTTCCGTATGTTAGAAACGCTTTTCTAAATAAAGTTTGAATTTCAGTACAAGAAATGAAGGAAATGAGCACAGCTCCTAGATACTCCCCGGAAATGGTGTATCAGCATTTTGGAGACGAAGAGACAATTTTCGGTTATGAGGATTTGGAAGTCACTATTCACCATACCGCTCAAACGCTTTTCAGTTATATAAATATTAGTTACTCATCAAAAGTCAAGCCCGATAATGGTCTAGATGCTGACGAAATTGTCGAAAAACTAGTTCATCCAGATGTCAGAGCGAATGTTCTTGTATCGGGAAAAGAAGAATTCCAACAAAAGCTGCAAAAACAAAAAGATTTCAAGCCTTTCGGAGAGATGGTACACAAATTCACTAGCAAAGAAAAGAACTATGAAGTTTACAAAGTCAGCGAGCAATCTGAGGAGTTCAACTTGTTTTTGGAAAGAATTCAAACTCTTGGAATGTTGTTAGTATTCCGATAAAATTTACGCGAATAAAATTAGTTTTTACAGTTTCATTGAGAGCTGCTCGTTAACCGACAATACTGAAGACAAATGGTTGCATTATTTCATGTGAGCTTGATCGATTATTGTCTAATAAACATAATCTTTCTTCAGCTATGAGCGATGCGACACAGGTGAAGGGGATGGAAGTACGTTCGCTAAAGTTGCTGGTTTTGCTACTCTGTACAAGTTTTACAAATATTTTGACAAGGTCCGTCCACGCATTGCCCAAATGCTTTTGCTCCCACAATATAGAAAATCTGGAATGGGTGCTCAATTCATGGAATCATTCCTTCGCGATCTTCGTGCTACTCCTGAAGTTTTCGATGTGACTGTTGAATCGCCGGGTGATCAATTTATTGCACTACGAGATTATGTCGACTGTGTCAATTGCATGACCCTTTCTGAATTCACGCCAGAAAACCTAAAGAAAGGATACAATGAAACCATGCGCTTGGCAGCGCTCGAAAAACTGAAAATATCGAAAACTCAATCTCGCCGCGTTTACGAAATTCTCCGCTACCGGGCAACAAACAAGAAAGACAAAGATGAGCACAAGGCACAGCGAATCGATGTGAAGAGACGACTTTATGCTCCGATGAAGAGGTCGGAAAGTGATTGGAGACGTTTGAATCTGGCATTGACCCCGGAAGAGCTGCGTCAAGCTGCTTTTGGAGAGATGGATGAGGAGACTAAATTTGCTAATCTCACGCAAATGTATGATCGACTCATGGAATCCTATCAAAAGACAATCGACCGCTTGGAATCGCATCCGAAAATTTTTTAACTAACAACACTTGAACATTTCTGTTATATTTTTATTTCGATTTTTAGGCATATGATGTGAATGATCGATAAAGTTGATGAGTTTGTCAAAATCCCGAAACAGTAAATTCTCAGTTCAAATCTTCTATATTATACCCTACTCATTTTTATGGGCAAGCCATATTTACTTTATAATTCCGAAAATTTCGGATGACCGGGAACAAAAGCGTTTAATGAATATTCGGAGAATGAGCTTCGACATATCAACTATTAGCGTATTTATATAAAATACTCACCGACAAAATCTGAAAAATCGATATTTCAGAAAAATGGAGGAGTTTTCATTTCCATTCAAACCATATGATATCCAACTCCAGCTCATGAGAGAAATCAGGGATTGTCTCGAACAAAGAAAAGTCGGAATTTTCGAATCTCCAACGGGAACGGGAAAGTCATTGAGTGTTCTCTGCTCGACAATGACATGGCTGGAAGATGAAGAAAAACGAATTGAGAATGAACTTTTTAGTAAATTAAAAGAAATTCGGGAAAAGATAAAAGAAACTGAAAAAAGTGCGGACGATTGGGAAACAGTAATTAGAAAGAAAATTGACGCGGAAAAGGAAGAAACGGAGATTTTAGATGCAATTGAAAAAAGGGAGCGGTAAGTTTATTGAATATTTCAAATTCGATTTATTAATCTACGTTCAGAATAACAAAAAGAATTGATCAAGCGAAAAAAGGAATAGTTGACGTTACCAGGAAGAGAAAAGCGCCAGCAAGAGATTACGACCTTGCGCTCGTAGAAGATGAACCAATTGATGTGAGAGAAAAAAAGAAACATTGTACAGAAAGCTTAAAATGATAAATATGAAACATAGCATCAAAAAAGGATACTATAGAAACAGATTTTCAGGAAGCCGCTCCATCAAATGATTACTATTCTGATGGAGAAAATGAACCGGGAAGTTTGAATGAACATGATGAAAGAGAAGAAGAAGAGAAAATAGATTGTTTGAAAGTAATGTAGATATGAAACAGTACAACAAAATAAAAACGATTGTTTTAGATTTATTACGCTTCTCGAACTCATTCTCAACTTGATCAACTCATCGAAGAACTCGAGAAGACACGTTTTCGCCCCCGAGTTGTAACATGTGGATCAAGAGGGACATTATGTGTGAACAGTGAAGTAACTAAACTAAAACTAAATCATTTAATCAATGAGAAATGCATGGAGCTTCGGAAAAACGGAATGTCCGATCAAGACAAAAAGCAAAAGACTGAAGAAGGAGTGAAGAAGAAGAGAACGTGTGCAACGTCTTGCGAATTCTATAATTCAACCCAAATTGAAGATTTGGTGAATGGAGTGCTGGCGAACAAGTTCAAAACATCGCTTGAATTGAAAAATCAAGGAAATTCTTCTCAAGGTTGTCCTTATTTTGCAACAAGAAAAGCTATTCCTCAGTGTCAATTGATTCTTTTACCTTACCAAGTTTTACTACACGAAGGAACCAGAAACGCGTGGGGAATCAATTTGAAAGATAACGTGATTATTCTTGATGAAGCTCATAATGTTTTATCAACTATCAGTGAGCTTCTTATTCCACCCACCCACCTAATCATTTTCTTTCAGACTCATTATACTCGGCTGAAATTTCGGCGAAATCACTAACACTTGCTCTGAAACTGATCAGAGAATACAACGCAAAGTATAAATTACGTCTGAAAGCCAAGAATCTGCTGTACATGAAACAACTGGAACAACTTACCAATAAAATGAATATTTTTCTGAATAGTGAGTCCAAAGAAGATGTGATGACGATGGCTCAATTATCAAGAAATCTGAACATTCTTGGAATCAACTTATTCAAATTGGCTTCGTATATAGAGAAAACAGATTTGTGCAAAAAGTTCCATGGATTCTACACTCAATATCAACGAAACGTAGGAAAATTTTTGATCATTTTGTAAATTATCTTGTTTCCAGGAAATCAAAAAAGAAAATGAGAAGCCGAAATTGACTGGAATTCAAAAGCTCATGGCTAAAAAAGAAAACGCTGATTCAGAAAAATCGGGTGAACCAGAAACTGTCCCACAGAAAACAGTCTCTTCTCCGTTATTTTCATTGAAATCTTTCATCGATGCTCTGACAAACAAATGTGAAGATGGAAGAATTATTGTAGACAAATCTGGTGATCCCAAGTAATTCGAAAATTTCATGCATTAGTTATTCTTATGTTTTAAAGATTCCGTTACATTCTTCTCAATCCGGCTGATCGGTTAGCGGAAGTTCTGAATTCATGCCGAGCAACTGTTCTTGTCGGAGGTACAATGGAACCAGCACAACTTCTTGTTGAAACACTGTCTCGTGGATCAATTGGTTCTGATTCGATTCGTCGTTTTTCTTGTTCTCATGTCATCAATGATTCACAGCTTTTAGCAGTTACAATTAACAAAACTATCGATGGGAAACCGTTCAGATTGACATATCAAACAAGAAATCTTCCTGAAACTCTTATATCACTGTCTAAGTCAATTCGAGATCTCACTCAGCATCTTCCAAATGGCGTTGTTATTTTCGTTCCATCTTACGAATTTCTTTCTGTACTGAAGGAAAAAATGACGGAGGGAAAAATCTTGGAAGAAATTGAGGTAATTAAAATGAAATTTTCAATTTCTTTATTTCAACTTCCAGAAGAAGAAAAGCGTTTTCACTGAAACCCGTCAGTCAACTTCCGATGTTTTTAAAAGGTTTAGTGAAGCTGCAAAAACACCAAAAGGAGCAATATTCTTCGCAGTGATTGGTGGAAAAATGAGTGAAGGAATCAATTTTTCTGATGAACTTGGACGAGCTGTGATTGTAATCGGACTCCCATTCCCCAATAAAACTTCCATTGAACTTCGCGAACGAATGCGGGTGAGCACTCACTTCTTGAATTTAAAATCATTCTTTGGTTACAGTATCTTGACTCTCAAATGCCGAACGGAGGAAATATGTTGTATGAATCTCTCTGCATGCATGCTGTTAATCAATCCATCGGAAGAGCAATCCGTCATCGAAACGATTATGCAGCTGTATACCTTTTCGATGAGCGTTTCGCACAAGACGCCATCAAAAGTAAACTGTCATCCTGGATTGGAAACCGAACTCAAACAAATCTTGGATTTACAGAAATCATTCAGAAGACTCAATCTTTTTTTAAAGCCAATGCAAAGAAATAATGTTTCATTTTCATCTTTATACGTATTGTTGTCATATTGCATTCATTGTTGGTAGAACTGATAAACAATTCGCTTTGACTTCAGGAAATAAGAACACTGGAGGCAAGAAACGTGTTGGTGTCCTGACCGCTGCCGTCGACTTGCTGCAAATATGATTAGATTTAAGCTGAGCTTCTTTCCTTTCACGCTGCCATGCGAAGGACTTTTCTCTTATTCGCTCCACTGTCATCTCTCTCTCTCTCTCCTTCATGCTCCTCAAAACGGAGAAGAGACATAGAAAAAGGAAGAATCGATGGCGGCGTGCTGTGCTCAGGGGGCACATGAGGACATACGGCACAGCTAATATAGATGTGTCGTCCCAAGAAGTGTTGTTGTAGTCTAGTCTCTCTCTCTCTCTCTCTCTCTCTCTCTCTCTCTCTCTCTCTCTCTCTCTCTCTCTCTCTCTCTCTCTCTCTCTCTCTCTCTCTCTCTGTATCTCTTTCTCAATCATTTTCCGATCGCTGTCACATTACCTGAAAATGGAGATGGGAGACTAATTGTATATGTTTGAGAAATTATAGGGGCGAATCCAATTATGAAGACTTTCGGATCTAGGAGGAACACTTCGAGATACTGTAGACATACTGATATTAAACAAACTATTCATCCTGAATTTCTATTAAAGACGTAATTCATTGTCTTTCATTCATCTCAATACGTCTTTCACAATCTGATGGGCGGAGCCTCGAATGCTGAGCCAAAAGCTTTTTCCACTAATCCAGACTAGACTTTATTATTTTTTCTCCACTAAACCGAGTACTTCAAATCGCAAATTTTTCTTCTTCGATTGTCATATCTCTCATCAAAAATTATTTTTCAATGAATTTCAAATCTGGGGTTTTGAGAACCTTTTTTCCCGTTTTTCTTCGTTCGGTTTCTGTTCGAAAAACATTTTCAAACCGACTCACTTGATGTTATTTTTGAAGAAAGAATCGTGTTTCCGGTGAAGAAATTGTTTGTCAGAGAAGGACTTCTCACGCAGTTTTGTTGCTTTCAAAAGAGCATTTTGTTTATTTCATCTTGCTTATTTTATTGAGATGAGAGAGAGAGAGAGAGAGAATGAGAGAGAGAGAGAGAGAGAGAAAGAGAGAGAGAGAGAGAGAGAGAGAGAGAGAGAGAGAGAATGAGAGAGAGATCTCGTGAATGAATTGATGAATCAAAAACTTTCGATTTGTTATTGGAAAAGTATTCCAATTAGTGTGAAAAGAAATATATCTATCTCTCATTATTTTTATTTTCACTCGTGTTTTGCTCTCAAAGTTCAAATGATGATGTATCGTTGGGCGACTCTGATCATTTCAAATGAGATGTACTTTTTCAATGATTCTCTTTTCAACATTCTTCATCTTCCATAGAAGCATATGCCCTTCAATTGAAGTCCTCTTCTTCATTCGAAAATCAATTTACATAAGTTCATACGTCATTCCATTGGAGCGTGAAACCTTCTCTTTTATACTGGTTTCCGAGCCAATGAACCTCAAAAATCCGCCCTCCTCCGAATGAAAAATTTTGTTTCTTTGGAATACTATCTTCTTAAAAGTCATCTTTCACCTTCATCTTCTTTCGAAATAATCCCCTTGACGGGGCGACACACGTCTTCTAGTTTCTTCTTTTCCAATTTCATTCTGTTCCAACACATAAACTGAAAAACGAATCCTGAGAATCGTGTTTTCCATTTCGACGTCTTCAGAATCGACACGACGTCTCCAGCCAAAAAGTTCATTTTTCTTCTGCAGTTTGGGAGAGTTGAATGCAGACAATTAGGCGTGGCGCTCCCAACAGATTCGATCCGTTTTTTCCTTCTTCTTCGTTCTTCACTTCCTCTGTATTTACGGACCTTCTCCTTCTTCTTCTTCTTCTTTTCCTTCTTTCTCTTCTTCTTCTTGTACTCATTTTCTTCTTTTCCTTCTTCAACTTTTTCGTTTTTTCCATATTTTCCATCCTTTTCAGGTTATACTCTTCTCGTTTCCCTTCTACTTCTTCTTGTCCTTCTCTCCTTATAATCATGCCATTTTTGAATATAATTAGAAGAGAGGATAGAAGAAGTAGTTGAAGAAGTAAAAGAAGAGGAGCAAGTTTAATTAAAATTTGGAGGAGAGATGGATGTCCATCTTCTACCGAAACACATATTTGTGAATAACATTTCGGATCTTCTTTCACAGAAAACACGAGAAGTGTGTCATGGTTTCAATTAGAAATCACTTTGCAAAAAACAAGTTCGATCCAATTTTTATAGTCTTCCGTCTGGACCGGAAAGTTCGAAATGTACAAGTACCTGAACCATTTTCTAAACTGAGACTCTCTCTCTCTCTCTCTCGCTCTCTCTCTCTCTTTCTCTCTCTCTCCATCTCTCTCTCTCTCTCTCTCTCTCTCTCTCTCTCTCTCTCTCTCTCAGTTTCTTTTTGCTGCTTCTTTCATTCCAATAGTACTTGTGATCGTGGGAATTTCTTTTGTTCGTTTTCTTTTTTCCACTTACTCCTCTTCTCTTTCTTTTTGTTTTGAGTTCTTTCTAAGTTTCACTCTTTCCCAAATGTCAACAAAACGAGAGACAGTTTCCTATTTTTATCTCTCTATCTCTTATCATTAACTCTCCTGTAATATCACATGTTTCCCCATCAACTCATTTCAGATTCCCGGTCCATCGATGAATGGGAGGCCGAATGGGCGTCGTAAGACGTGGCAGTGACGTCACGTCGCACGTCTCCAGCTCTGGAAAATCCGGAGTTGCGCCATGTCTTCAGCACTTTTCAGTTATTCGAAGTATTGGAAGAGGAGCTTTCGGAAAAGTAAGAATTTCATTTGGAAATTGAAAATCTTCATTTGTTTTCAGGTATGTATAGTACAAGAACGGAAAACGAAAAAGTACTTTGCATTGAAATATATGAATAAACGGAGATGTATTGAGAAGGTATTCTTTCAATTTCCCCCTGTTCATTCCCCATAAAATCTTCAGGGAGTGGCTGCAAATGTGATTCGAGAACTGACACTTCTCAGTAAAATCTCTCATCCTTTCATTGTGAATCTATGGTATACATTCCAAGATCCAGATTATATGTATATGGTTTCTGACCTTTTATTAGGGGGTGATCTCAGATATCATTTGAGTCAACAAGGAAAATTTGCAGAAGATCGGTTTGTATTCTGATCCCCTTCTGATTCGATTTCTCTCTTTTCCAGAGCCAAATTATATTTGTGTGAAATTTGTTTGGCAGTTGAGTACTTACATGAAATGAAAATTGTGCATCGAGATATAAAACCAGAGAATATTCTTCTTGATGAACAAGGCCACGCCCACTTGACAGATTTGAATTTGGCGACGCAGCTAGAAGATGATCAATTAGCGACGTCGTATTCAGGAACACGGCCTTATATGGCTCCGGAGATATATGCAACATATTTAGAATTAGAAGATGGATATGATAGTAGAGTTGATTGGTGGGCTCTTGGAGTTTGTTTTTATGAAATGCTTCGAGGAAGAACTCCATTTGAATTTAGTTCAAGGACAAAGCCAGAAGAGGTACTGAGATTTCATTTATTTGTGCATTGAGAAGATGTTTTCAGGCATATGTTGCATTCCGAGAATCATCAATTCCATATCCAGCACATTGGCCAACTGATCTGATTCATTTTATTAATACAGTACTCAAATTCGACAAAGAGAAACGGCTAGTCGGTTTGGATTCAATCAAAAAACACGCGTATTTAGAACGAATAGATTTTAAAAGTGTTTTTGAGAGGTTTGATTTCTTCGAAGCGAATTAAATGAGATCATTGTTTTCAGAAAACCCGCTCCCGTTTTCATTCCATGTAAAGAGGGTCTTAACTGTGATCCGATGTATGAACTTGAAGAACGAATACTCGTTTCGACGCCAATTCATCGAAGGAGAACTAATCATAATAATAGTTCTGGAAGAAGCTCAAGTGAACCTCAGAATGCAGCATTAGTTGAGGTCTCGAAGGTGTGTTTTGGATGGGAAATAACTCACTTAAAAAACAAATAGAAAGAGATTTAATTTTAACATTTGCAGGCGTTCATTGACTTCTCGCGACACAATGTGAAAATTGAGCCGAATGGATTCTGTCGTTCAAATTAGTTCATATATTTTCTTTTTTTTTATTCTCCAATTTTCTCTCTTCATAATGTTGATACGGTTCGAAATTTAATTGTTGAAAAGTAATAAAACAAGAACACTTATTTTACATGATTCTCTTGATTTGTTTCCGGTCTGCGGAGCAAGCAGTCTATCCAAATATTTGCATTGATGAATCAGAAGAAGCACAATTAGATAGAGAGACAACTGGTGGGGCTACCATTCATTGCCTACGAAACGGAACTTTTCTTCAATTTCCTTCTTTCCAGAATAATGCTCTTTTAGACTTTTGAATCAATTCTGAGAGCTTTTTCTGGAGAAAAGAAGTAAAAAAGTACAAAGAGCTTGTGGGAAACTGAGAAAAACAAGCGCTCTCTTATCTCCATTTTTCCATTTTTCGCCTCTTTTCTCTCTCATTTTTCCATCATTTTTTGGATTGCTCTGCAGGCAGATTTCGCTAAATTCTGAGTAAATGACGTGAGAGACTATACAAGATGGAATGACGTTCAAGAGAAAGAAAACAACAATTGACTCCTCTTGTTGTTCTTAATGTTTCAATTGTGACGTTCATAGAATCAGAACTTCCCTTGGTATATCTTCGTTCTTTCACCAGCTAAATTCCTTTATCATATCTTCTGGTTTTCAAAGTGTCTTCAAGATTTCGGTTTTCCTTTTTTCATGAAATTCTTTTCTTTTAATCTGAAAATATTAGGAAGAAAAAGCATGTTATTTGAGGTATTGAGTTTGGAGTTCCGCTTTTGAAACGAGTTCTACTGATTCCATCTAGAAACGAATTCTGCAAAAATACAAACTCCTTTTGTTGTTTTCTTCCAAGAATTTGCACTCTGATCCTTCTGATTCTATTTCATTCAACAAAAGAAACATGAAAATATCTGAGAGCCTTCCCACATCATCATCTCATTCAACACTCCCACACCCTTCAGAATCCAAAAATAGAGTTAAGAACGAATAATCGAAAGAATTTTGTTCGATTAATTGACTTTTGACCCTTCTTTTGCTACTCGAAAAAGTTGAAATATGATCCATTTGACAACTGAAAAACCAAACAGTTTTTCCATTTTTCATTTGTTTGTTCACACAGATTCACTCGATTTTCTCTTTTCCTGCCATCCCGTTTTCTTCTTTTTTCCCTTTCGACCATAATTTATAAATATCGTCTTCGAAGCTCCTTTTCCCACGATGAAGAGAAGGGATTGAGCAATGGAAAAAGAGTTATTCAAGTTGTTTACAGACGTCAATTTTCAATATATTTTTCATTGAAAAGATAAAAAATGCACGTCGCTTCGAGCTGTTTGTTCGCTTTTTTCTAGATATAAAATCCTCATTTTCTTGATTCATTTTGAATGTTTTCTGAGAAAAAAGGTTTATCCGTAATCTATTGGAAACTGTTTTGTTAACGTTTTTATCGAAGACGGAAGGAAGTTTAGAAGGAATTCTTTCATGACAGATGCTTTTTTATCACCCATTTACAAGTTTTCGGTATTTGGTTCACACGCGATACAGTATCCTAATAGATTTTGAATTCGCTGGTACCGTATTATTTTCTATTGAAAGCATCTTTTCTTTATAAAAAAGCGAATTTGAACCCACATTCACTCGATCAAAAATCCATTAATTAATCTATTATCAAAAATCTCTCTTTTCAAAACGAAAGTTAATGTGTGACGGAAGGAAATGATTTATTAATGTCTTCTGAATTTCTGATTCATTTTTTTCTCGTTTTCGACGTAAGAATTATTTCTGAATCTGAGTATTCCATGTTCACTGTCTCAAATCATTTTGACTTCTTCTACTTTTTCTCTTACTCGATCTTTCTGATCAACAGTCGATTCCTTTTGAAGCCTTCAATTCTGAAACATCAATTCAATCTTTTTCTCATTCATTCTCCATTTTTAAACCAAAATATCATATCTTTTGATCCTAATAAATAGTCAATCAGTTGTAATTGTTTCCCTATAAAATCTTGCTTTTTGTTGTCGAAATACTCTCTAATTGAGTCCGTTGTATTTTGATTCCAAAAAAGTTATTTTGATTTTTTTCACGTGAATTTCTAAATGAAATTCCAGAATTCTGGAGACAAATCTCAAGAATTCAGACAAATTCCCATCATTTTTTCCAGAATGAAAATACAAAAAAATAGAGAGAGAAGGAGAGAAAATAAGCGAGATTAACTGAGTCTGAATCATTTCTATTTCCCTTTTCTCTTCGTTTTTTTTGTCTATGAATCCTTATTCATTTTCTGAAAAAAGACTAGACTTTGGGAGTTCGTCTGGAAAGAATTAGGTCAGCTTAATAGAATTCCAACTTTTCTTTTCTTCCTTTTTTAGAGTATTAGAAGTTCAATTAATTTATGATTCACTTATCTTTCCTTTCTCAGAATCAAAACTACATATGTTTCTCATAAAAAATCTAAAAATGAGGAAGCCATTTTTCTTCGAACTTTCATTCATTGAACCCCATTATCTTTATTAGAATATTGATATAAAACTCTATTTTTGGAAACATTTATCCCTGGAAAATACATCGTGGGAAACGAGGAAATTGCGTCTTCTTCGGATTATCTTTTCTTATTTTGGAACAGAAATTTCTGATTCTCAATTCTTTACATTTCAAAAACTGAAGGTTACCGGAGAGTGTTTTCGACTGAATATTAGATAACATCTATGCAATTCCTCATTAAAAACACTTGGATCTCGATTCTTACTCATAATAAAATGGGGCTTCCTCAGCAGATTGTTGACCATTTTTCTTATATAAATGCAAAGAAAAATGCAAGAAAAAAGAAGAGGTCAGTACGGTATTATGGATAATCCTATCAAAAACCTCTTCTTCTTCCTCCTTTTTCTTCTTATCCACCCCCACCTAAACACTGATTTCTCAATCCATTTTTAATCCTCTTCTCTCTCTCTCTCTCTCTCTCTCTCTCTCTCTCTCTCTCTCTCTCTCTCTCTCTCTCTCTCCCTTCATTTTCTATCAAACCACCTCACCTCATCATCAATCTTCATTTCTTCTTCTTTACTGACCAAATTGCCAATCATTAATCGAAACTTCTTTTTATTCTATCCAGATGTGTTCGTTTTCTTCACCCTCTCATCTCACAAATTAATAATGAATTCGCGCAAAGATCTCTGCTTTTTCTCTCGGCTATTTTTAATTTTGTACTTGTCAAATACTGAATTTTTGATATGAAAAACAGGAATTCAATTCAAAATTTATTGATAACTCGTGATTTGTTGCAGAACAATAAAAACAACAATTCTATAAAAGAAGTTTCTTTTCAAATATTATGCTCCCATAGTCAGCAAGATCAATTTCTCAAAAACATCATTAAAATATGCCTTTCAATTTCTAAAAAAGCGAAAAATTCTGAAAAACATAATCAACAAAAATCTAAAAAAAACGAGGGTGAATAAATTGGAAATGTTCAACAAACAAATCAGGTGGAAATACAAAAGAATGAATGTCAATCATGAATGTTTCTCTCTTTTTCGGTCTACGTCTCCGTTTCTCTCTTCGCTTTCAAACATGATTCATTTTTATCAAAGAATGGAAAAAGTACCCAAAAAAATAGGAATTCACGAGTTCATTCATTTTGTTTCCTGGATTAATCCATTTCAATTGTTTTGCCCTTTTCCCTCTTTCAGTTTTACGAATTCTATCACTCGAAGTGATGTGTTTTCTCTCATTTATTATAATCTCTAGTTGCTACGAAAAGCGATTTAGTCCCATAAACAGATGATGACTCGTTTCTTTCTTCCGGAGTCTAAAGATCTTCTTCTCGAGAAAAAGAATCTCTATCCTTCGTGCCACGTCATCATCATCATCGAAACTTGATTCTTCATTTAGAAAATGGTGTAAAGTGAAGAATACCTTCATTCTATTTTGTTTTCTCTTTCATTTCCATTCATCATCATTTCAAACTTTTCTTCTTCAGAATACTAATGGATACAGTTGTTCCTATTCCGAATACTGCTACAATTGAGCACGGAGTTGCAAATAATGGATATTTTACTCCGAAAGGATATCTCAATCAGAATATTGTCAAAGAGTTCGTTTTTTCCTAACTTTAAAATGGAAATAATGAACTTTTGCAGAGCAGAAGCAGTTCGAGAGAAGAAAATCGAGAGTCCTCGATTCTCGACAACATCTTCTGAATACACAGTTCCAGTGTCTCCGTCTTCTCGTTTCCCTTCTTCTTCTCCTTTAATTGTTATCAGGTAAATATTTTTTCCTTTTTTATTTCTATTTTCGAACAGTTGAGTCATTGCAAAATGTGGCTGTTTTGATTTCTTGTGGTCGGCTGAATCTTTGAAGTTTTCACCATCGTTAGAGACCATTTTTCTTTTGACTTATTCAGAGAAAAGTATCAGAATTGAATAATTTCTTGAGTTTTTTGAAAATAATTTCAAACTCAATAAGATTTGCATTTTTTCCGGATGTTTACTCTTTTATTGAAATAAATCTGACTTTCCGGTGTTTAAATTAATCCAGACTAATTATAATCCAGTTCGAATGATTTAAAACATCGATTTCTCTCATTTTTCAGTCCACCAAAAGACGATGCAACTCCGATAACAGTTCTCCCAACTGCCGTTCGATCAATGCCTGATACTCATCATCGTTCTCTGATGGTTGCTATAATTGCAGCTCTTCTCGTGTTTACAGCTGTTGTATTTATGCTTCTTCTTGTCATTCTTGCCTAATATTTCCCCCTGATTTCTCTAATCACAAATCTACAATAATCTATGTCACACATCTCCTCCCAGTTCGTTTCTGTTGCTTTAAGGACTACTTCATTTTCTTTTTTTCTTCTCTTTTCCTCGTTTGAATTTCTTACGGTTTTGTTTCTTTTGCTCAATTGAAAATACACTTTTTCCCATTTTGTTACAGTAATAAAAACACCGATTTATTTTACTTTTCTTTGAGAAAAGAAACAGGTGAAAGGGAAGGGAAACAAGATGTGACTAGAAGAAACACACAACGGCGCAGGGGGGCGTGGCCATTCAAAAATAGGAGAAAGAAAACCAATTACATGTAAAACTCTGATAGATCCCGTAAAGCATAAAACATCCAAAAGACACTTTCAACTGATAAAAGTGAAGAGAAGAGGAGAAAAACAAAAAATGAAAAAGGAAAGAAATGCAGAATGGAAGGCGTAAAACGGCAAAAGAGGAAACAGTCATGGAATGTTTTTTGACGGTTGAGAGAGAAGAAGAGAGAGAGGAAAAGCCCATGCGAAGCGAACAAAAAGATGAAAAAACTATTAAATCACCCGGTAAATCAAGAAAAAACTAACAAGAAACTATTAAAAAAGGGAGAATAAGTTAAACTGGGACTTCTGGTCTCTCTCGGAAAGCATCGTCTTGTCCACGTTCGGAACGAGAGATCGAATACGCTGTATGGATTATTGTATCGTTCTTTGGCACTCGAATTGCACGATCGATTCCTGAAAAAAACAACGATTTCAATTTCAATTTTTTCCTTAATAATATTTTTAAATTTTAATTTTCAAAAGCAGGCGACAAATTAGAAGAATTGGAATAGAAAACGCTCGCTCACTATTTCCTAGATACTTGTCAGTATTATCTCCCCATCTTCTCATTTTGATCCCTTATTTAACACTCACCAAATGGCTTCAAATGATAGATGAGATACTCGAGAACATACATCAAGTTCGGGCTGACGTAGTGAAAAGAGACGGCATAATCTGAAAAAGAGCAAATAGTCAAGCCGAAAACAATTGATCTCTCTTCAACTTTTTTCTATCTTTTCTCGGACTCATTCATTGTTTACACGGTCGCCAAGAAGAAACAGAAAGGAAAAAAGTGATTGAGGAAGAAGAAGATCAGCATCAAAAAACCAACCAGAGCAACACGTCGGTCCTTGATCCATCGGATAATATGTGTATTGCCAGAACCAGAACTTCGGATCCACGTGTCCAGGCGATAAATGATGTTCGGGTACAAATGGCATAAATCTAGAAGAGTCGAGAAGGTGAAATGATTGCCTTGAAGAAAAACAAACCTGTGATGTCCATCGGCATCTCTTGAATCTCCAGCCTTCACTCCAACCTTCTCCAAACATTTTCCCATTTCTGCATCTTCTGCTCCTCCATGATTCTGAGAGCAAAGAGATTTATCCGGAAGTGCCACTTCAATGAATCTGAAATTTCTTTTTTTGATAAGTACTCCAAACTCCTTCAAATTCTTACTTCTTAAGTGCTTCTCTACTTAACACGTATCCAGCTCCTCCACTGTGATATCCTCCTTTTGTAAACGGTTTGAATTTGCATCCGAAATGAATCGGCTCATCCGGTGAATGAGCCAAAAGCATGAATCGAAGGTTCTCCATAACTACATACGTGTCATCGTCTGCTTTCAGGAACCAATCATAATCATTCAGATGATGATCATAGATATACTTGAATGCACCTTTCGTTTTTGCCCATAAATAATCTCTTCCTTCAGAAACATTCAAATTGATTGCAGGTAGTTCAGCATCTTCTTCCGATGACATGAACACATATCTTCAAATATCTACAGTTTTTTCCAAATCTTCACATCCAAAAACTCACTTATTACACCTCTTTGCCCACGTGGCTTTTACGTGTTTCGCCCGTTTCTCATGGTTTTGTTTCCCTGTCAGAATCCAGCAAAACACTCGAACCTTCTTTGAAATCTCATCAGCAATTAAACTTTCACCGTCATGACTATGTGATGAATCGTTCGAATGAAACTGGACGGGTGCGAAGTCGGCATGATGATCGTCAACTTCTTCGTCTCCATGCGGATCGTTTCCATGTGCATGATCATGTTCTTCTAATTGTGGATCATTTCTATTCGCCCTGATCACTGCTATCCGTGAGGCTGCATCGTAGGCTGTCTGAAAATGGGAATTAATTGATCAGAGAGAAAGAGAAAAGGAATATGCTTACAGTTCCCGATTGAGATACGATTGACAACGTCAAGCCAAGAAGTACACCGAGTGCCACGTAGGCAAGGGGAGAGACTCGTGGCCAGTTTGCCATATCAGTACATCTGAAATTTATGAATGAGATTGGGAAGGTGGGGGTAGAATCCACGTGGAAAAGAAATAGTTTCGAAATAAAAAATGGAACAATACGTGGAATGGAATAATTGGGTTAGTCGGTCAGTGAACGGTATTTTGAAACAAGTTTTTTTTGAAACGAAGAAGGAAATTAGCATAAAATGGGGAATCTAGGAACAAAAAGAATCATATTTTGGATATCTCAATAGAGAATTCTTACATTTAGAGGTCACTTTCTAGAAGATAATTTCTTTTTCAATTGAAAATGTTCTGATTCTTATTCGGAAGTTATTAGAAAAAAGAGGAATTAAAAAAGAATTCAATTTTAATTGACTAGAACTGAGCTTCTAAGAAAGGCTGTAAGAAATAAAAAAGTTGTACTAGAATATAGAAATAGAAGAGATAAGAACGAAGAAAAAATATTCGAGAGACGACCCTGAAAAACCATATATTCCTTTTCTATTGTTTGGTGAAAAAGGAAAAAAAGTGTTTTGATATCGAATGATATACAGCTATACGTGGGTGCCACGTTGAATGGAACAGAACAAAGGGGGAGGAGTGTTGTACCGAAAATATGGAAATTCAACAATAGAGAACGGGAAAGATTGAGAGGAAAAGAGAGCCTTGTAGTGGAGAATTCAGAATAAGAATGAGTGGAAGAGAGAGTTAAAATGAGAGAGAGATCTGAGAAAGAGAAGGGAGCAGTTGGGATGAAGAAGCGCAGAGAGAGGGAAATTGGAAGAAATGAGTGGAAGGAAAGGAGAAATGACAAGAGAGAAGGAGAGAGATTCAATGAAACTCTGAGCAATTGTATCACATTTCTTCTGATAGCATGCTCTTTTGTTAGAGGAGATGAGGACTTTTATTCTCAGAAGAGATGGGAAATTCTGAGAGGAATACCGTAAGACATATGAATAACTAGTTATCGAAGAAAAGGAAACCTCCGTTATTTTGAACGAATATCTATGTTTCAACATAAAATGCTAAATTCTCTAAAAATCTTCAGAAAATAAGTATCATCAGAAGGAAAATGTCAGTTGTGCCCTTCGCATCTGGCAGTGGCCAACCAACTAATTCTCTTCGATTACAATAATATTTCGTTTGTTGGTGCAGAAGTCTGTCACTCTGGTGCCACGTTACATAAACAAAAGAGGGGTTGGAAGTAGGAGAAGAGAATTGAAATATGGATGAAAATGTTTTTTTTTGAAAAGAAGAAATGGAGGAAAATCTGAGAGAGGAGAATGACTTCTCGATCATTTCACCCGAGACATCAAATCGTTTCGTCTATCTATCGCGCAATGTCATTTTTGGAAGAGAGAGAGACGACGAAAAGCTGCTTTTTCTTCTTTTTTCTCTTTCCTCCGGACGACAGTTCATCTCTCTCTCTCTCTCTCTCTCATTCTCTACAATCTGTTTTACCCGAGACATTGATATATATGTATTGATCAGGATCATTTCATTCCTTTTGTCCAGGGAACACATTGAACCCAGAATGAATAAAATTGGCAATAGAAAAGAAAGTTATCACGTGAATGTTGGAAGAATTAGAAATCGAATAATAGAAGAATTCTGGAGAAAGTGAGAGAAGCGCATAACTATTCAAACACTTTTTCCAGATCATTCTGAAATCTATTTCTGGAGATTTTTGATTCGAAACTTCATCTTTTTCTTATTCTTCTAGATTTATAGAAAACAATAAAAGTGCATGTTCATCGAATTAAACGAGCAAAAAGGGGAACATCACAGAAATCTCAAATTACCATTTCCCGAATAAAAACTGATGACGAGATTCGAAAGTAAAACACAATGTCTCCTCCTCCGAACTATTTGCCAAATCATTTTGCAACTGTCTTGTTCTTCTTCTGTGATGCCAGAACCATGTTTACTCAAAAGAATTCGCACTTTCTTTCGACACTACGGGAGTGAGCAGAACAATCAAAATATATATCGAGTTGTTTGTAATGGGTTCAATGAGCAAAGTTACAATATTTGAACCAAGAATAAATAAAACGAAATGGAAGTTGGAATCTGTATTTTACAGACCATTCAAGAAAAGATATTTCTCAATAAAGATACTTAAAGATAGGTTCAGAATACATAGAAGAATGAGAATTTAAAATCGTCCGCAATGAATGTATATGTGCAACTGAATTCAACTGCTGCAGACAGAAACTGTTGAGTATGCACAGCTGAACGAGAGGAATTATTATTTCAGTGTCGAAATGAGACGTGTCATTTCCTTTCTCTCTCTCTCTCTTTCTCTCTCTCTTTCTCTCTCTCTCATAATCCTCTCAAAATTTGACCTTCTTCCTCTATGTCGAATCCAATCGCCACGTCATCAAAGTGACAAGATCTTCTCCTTCTAATTCCAATTTCTCAGTTCAAAGAAAAAAGTGGAATTAGTTCAGGAAAGACATGGCACACAGACTTCGTTTTTCTGGCGATTTGCCAAGGCCAAAAGACGGAAAAAAGAAAAAACCGTCAGTCACATATCTCGCCACACACATGAAAACGGAAGGTTTCGATTTCAATAATCGCGTATAATTGCGCTACCGTTTTTTTTTCGATGGAATGATGACGGGCGGTGCGTATAGAATGACTGACGTGGCAATATACTTTGTTAGGAGATAAATGAGAGAGAGAGAGAGAGAGAGAGAGAGAAAAGAGAAAAACTCGAGGACGAGTCCGCACGAATCAGTTATCCGAAAAGATTGTACAAGCTTGTCTCGACCTCTGCGCAATGGTCAAACTGAACCAATATTAGATAATGAAGAGATCTGAACACTGCTAGTTTCATGTTTTTTATCTAGGGACAATGGTTTTTCAAAGAGATGAGAAAAAGGATTTCTACAGGAGCTCACTCATTTCAGTGCTCACTCATTTGGGTCTTCTGACTTTGGTCGAAGAACAATATTCAAACCGTCTACGATTTCTGAACATATTGAATATTGAAAGGATCTGAATAGAATGAACACTTCTATTTTCGTGTTGGCAATAGAAAAATAGGCAAGGGATTACCTGTTCGGAGAGCCGTGACTTGACAATTAACCCGAACGAACAGACGAGTTCTTGTAAAGGAAAAGAACAATTGGAGTGGATTACAAACAAGAAAAAAGTACAAAAAAAGAGAGAGAGGACAACCGGAAGTGGTTTTGAAAGAGAGAATTGATGCAGAACATTTGAATATTCTATCGATTGGAAGTATTTGTGAATGATAATGATAAGAAGTAACAAGTGATGTTATCGTCATTTGCCCATATGAGGGTGTGGTCATTGTGCAAATAGTTGAGAGAAAGAGAAAGAGACTTGATTTAAATCGCTTTGTAACTCTTTCTGAGGCAAATAGTTCTCCCCCCGGAAAAAGGATTGAAACGTGGAACATGAACGATTCAAGGTGTGCAAATAGTGATTGTAAACGGACGAAACGGCGGAGGAGGAGGACGCTTTACGAGTTGCTTTTGCGCAACAATCTCCCCCAATTTTTATTAGTTCTCGATTGTTTTTGCAGAAAAGTTTTGGACTGTTGAAACGGAAATGATCGAAAATGAAATGAGTTCATGGAGCATTTCATTCATTCTTTTTGATACACAGCAAGATAAGCTGCTTCTGAACAGAGGTCAAAGAACTTGAAGAGACCTCAACGTAATGTTCTTTTTGTAGTCTACAGTTGATTAGCTAATAAGTGAAAGAAAGCTAATGACCTTTAAAAAAAGAATCGAATCATCTGGAGAGTTGTTAAACTAAACAGTTTATTTGAAGTGTCGAGTGGATGTGTAAAACATTGTTTTCTCTATTTTCAAGTGGTTTTTAAAGAGGAAAAGCGAAATCAACTATAAAATATGATGGAACGGAGTGGAAGAAAGAATGGAAAGAGAATTAGCTTCTTGATTCTTTATAAGTATGTTTTTGAATTAGAAATCTAAACGTTCGATGAGGAGATCATGCTGTAATGGAAAAGAAGAAGAAAACATTTGAAAAAGAACTAATGTGCAAAAATTGAAAACTGTCCAACTCCCTGGACGAAAACAGATACAGTATCCTGAAATTCATATCTGGATTTCAACGGAACTCAAGCTCCAAAATACAGTAACATGGCTTTTGTTTCATGGAATAACTTGATGGTCTAAATAGAATATAATTATTTTGAGATATGTAGATTTATAAAATGTTAAAGCGATGTCTCCGAAATCGTTTGCAAGAAAGAAAAAAAAGAAATGGGAAGAAACAAATGTCAAATGCAGACAACATGTCATAAAAATGGAGTGAAAATGGAATGAAAATGTGAATAAAACGGTCACCCAGGACAACTCTCTTTTTTCTTTTTCTGTATCCACGATACGAAACACTGAGAATGGGCATTCACTTCGTACACTTTCTTATAGAGAGAAAGAAGAAATAAAAGAGAAACGGAAGAGGGTATGGAAGAACAAAAAATTGAAGGATTCGGCAAGAAAAGCGGCTAATTGATCCTTCAAATAGCCGGTTTACTAGGTTTCATGCACCAAAAAAACGGAAAGTGGAGAGAAAAAGGCGTTTTAAGAGAGGAAATGAGAGAGAGAATATGAGAAAATGATCAGATAGTTCGAAAAGGAATCATTTATCTATCAATTTCTCACATTTCAAGAATATATGAGGTCAATTGGTGGGATAAAAGAGAAATTGAGAGGGGTAGGAAGAAGAAGGGGAGAAGTATCTGTAGTATGACCCAAAGGATAAAGGATAAATAAAAAGTATGAGGAGAAGGACTAGAGAACACTTTTTTGTTTTAATCCTATGTTTATGAGTGTCTGTCGAGATGAAAAGGCACGTATCAATGTCCAAATTCAAGAGAACCAAGATAGATTTAAAACTATTTTTCGAGCTCAAAGTCAAAATAGAATCTAAAAAAACGAGAAGTAGGTATATTCTACACTATGATGTTCATAAAGAGTAACAAGGAATCAGTCTTTGGGAACACTTTTCCACTCTCTATTCGGAGGTCACTGTATGAATGTGTAATGTCCATCGGCAGAGAGTGTATGTTGTCTCTCCAAATGTTCCCAGAGAGAGCTGATAGCCAGCTGGTTCGTAAACCAGTTTTATTGTCCTAGAAAGTGTTTGAAAATAAAAAAGAAACAATTTTAGTTTCATTTTCTTTGGCTCAATAAGCTTTATCGTATTAATTTTGTTTTGAAAAACTAATCTTGCAACATTATTCATCAATCAAATGAAAATTATAGAAGATGAAAAAATATATAATTAACAAGAAAACATGTTGAAAAATAGAAAGTATTTTTAATGCAAAAACGGTGATTTAACACAAACTATAAAATTAAAAGTATGAACGGCAAGAAAATCAATTCGGGTATTCGTTCAGGAAAGGTGTTGCGCGACAGTTCAGCAAATAATGGAATGGTCCGTTGAGAGGAAGGTGGAAGACGTGAGAAAATAAAACAGGAGAGGGAAGTACAAACAGAAGATGGAATACTATTAGAGGGACAATACAAGTCGTTTATATTTTCTTTAAAATGATTTTAAAAAGGAAGTATCGACACTAGAATAAAAAGGGGACGGTATCAATACAAATCCACAGCAACCATTGTTTATCGTCTCATTGCTTTGACTCTTCTGGGTGTTCTCTTCCAGTTCAACGCTGAATCCTCGGAAACATCGATGAGTTGGAGCCGCTGGACCGTTGAAAAAACAAAATACGCGATGCAGAAAAAGTCGTGCGGTGCAAAATGAATAATTCACTCCTGCTTCATTACAGTATCAGTTATTTTATTTTTTAACTTTGTTTATATGGTATTCATTTTCATTTACTTCCGGCAGTTATATTGATGTGATCTATATAAATGAATAGAATTGTTTCTGAAAAAAAACAAAGCGTTCGAAAAAAAAATTTTTTTCGAGTTTTTTCGAGTTTTTTCTTGGAAATGGAGTATAACATAACAGAAATTGATTATCGTTTCCTCTCTTTGACTCGAAAACTAAAGAAAAAATCAGAAAACGGTTATATGTGTGGCGGAACAGAAATATTGGAAACGAAATCAGGGAGACATTCAGATGTGACCTGAAGTCCGTACCAGTACGATACAGTGAGAGAGCAGATGTTTTCTTTGATGACATTCACATCGACAGACACACACACACATTCCTTCATCCAATATAACGTCTTTTAACGTCCTTACTGTGCTTTCAAATTATTGATTTTATTTAGGATTAATTTGTTTTTTTTTTCAATTGAAACACAAAATGCAAGATTATCAGTATTGCCATTTAGCTGAAATAATAGTAGGAATTCAAAAATTTTGTTCTGCAATCTTTTTTCTTTTTTCTATCCAATCTTTCAATTATCCGTACTCGACCGGAATGAATGATGTCACAATACAAACAGTAAAACCGATATTAATCATTGTGATAATTCTTTATATTCTGAAAAAGCTAGTTAGAATACTATACCGATCAGGGACTGGTAGAAGACAGTTAGAGACAAGAGATAGAATAGAAATGAACATTTGTTTTGGAGGAACTTTTCTTATTTCACTCATCACAACTTGTTTGATTCAATATTCGCATGCCGACTTCCTGGTAAGTGTTCTTCATAATTTGATTCGAACGATTCAATTCTTTCAGAATGTTTACTATTACATGTCCATCTATATCTACACGTGTACTGCTTTATCTCATTTCTTTGTTGATCATGAGATTCGATCTTATTTGGAAATGGATAATCACGGACGAATCATTGGAATTGCAGTGTTACTGCTCTTTGGAATAGGTTATTGGATGTTGCAGGAATTTCTATTTCATTGTAGAAAATGCTATATGGGTCCGAGTCAATTCTCAATTTTCTATTTTTCTATGCCATGGACGATAAACTATTTCATTCTTTTGAGTGGTTATATGAAGTCAACATATACAGATTATGAAGAACGTAATGAAGAAGAAGATGAGGAAGAAGAGGAAGAGGAGGAGGAAGAGAGCGAGAATGAAGATTCAGAAGACATTCCTATTAATCCGATTTTTAATTTCAAAGAATTACAATGTGGAGTTTGTATTAGAAAATACAGGAACGAAGGAAGAATTCCTCGAATTCTGACTGACTGTGGGCATACTTTATGCCAGAAATGTGCAAAGAAATTATGGAAACAAGAATCGAAAATCGCTATAATCTGTCCATTCTGTAGAGAACTCAATGACTGTTATGGTAAGTTTTTTTGTTTTTCATCAGAGAAAATATTGGTTTTTTCAGCACCTGTGGATAAATTAATGAAGAATTTTACGATAATTGGATTGATTCAGGAGATAAAAGAAACGACGAAGGCACTAAACGAGTCAAATGAAATAATGAGTCAAGCAAATGTTGCTTGATTCGAAAACAGAGCAGAGATAAATAATATTTTATTATTATTTTCTTCAATTATACATTTCATATAATAAAATCTAAACTGGACTATTCAAATAGCGTTGATTTGAAGAAACTGAAGAGAACAATTTAATTGATTATGTAAGAAAAGGGAAAACAGGGAAAAGAAGATAAAGAGCATGAAAATATAGATTATTTGATATGTTGAACGAGATTCTGAAGGCATTTTACATGTGTTCTTGCAGACGAAACAGTCGTGTTATTCAGGCAAAAAAATAAATCTTCCACTGTATTGAAAATTCTTCCGAAAACAGATAAATATTAAAAAGGGATTACCGCTTATAAAAACATTCAAACAAGAGAAGTCTTCACAATTTGTTTATTGAACATCGGTTATAATTGGGTTCCTCTGCGTCTCGCGGAGGAGGAAGGGCGCGGCCCATTGAAGGAGGCGCAGTGATTTTTCGTACCGACTTACTTTGGATTTTCCATTGAGAGCACAATACTGGAAAGACTGACGGCAACTGTTCTCTGAATAATGTCCGATATTTATTAAACTCTAAATGACAGAAATTGTACCATATGATGTAATATTTGAAAACTGTCTCACAAAACTGAGGAGGTTATACAAAAGGAGATGTAATAGTACAGTAATACTAATGAATGTGGTTTTCACAAAAATAACAAGCCTGGTCGGCAGAACTTACAATTAGTATAGATAAAACTTGAAAGATTCAGAGTTAATATTTTGAAAACCGGATAAGACACAGATTGCGTGGTCAATTTTTCCAGCCGATCAGGTCAAGAACGGTGAACATCACTTAGTAGAAGCTGTGAAACTGTTACACACATACGGACACATACACACACCTATAGAAACATAGAAACGCCTTTCTCCCCGCTTTATTTCTCGACTTAAGAGAAGATCGGAGAAACTGTTTTTTGATATTTCATTGTCTCGTTATTTATCAGCGTCGCTCAAGAAGTTATATAAGTAATTTCTTTCGCAAAATTTTTTTTTCTGTAAGTAAAAATTTCATCTTCTCTGAATTTAAAGTTTTATTGCCAGCTGATAGCTTCTCCACCAACCGGTTCAGCTTCCGTTTTAATTCTACGGATTGGGAAAGCTGTTTCCACGTTATCTAGGATTCTCGAGCACGTTTAATGAAGCAAAGAATAACTTTTTCTTAATTGAGAGAGTGAAGAGAGAGAAATAGACGATGGCATTGGAAACAGCAAAATCGTAGTTTTGTTATGGTAGCTCCAATCTCTCTCTTTCTCTCTTTCTCGCCCCTCTCTCACTCTCTTTCTCTCTCCCTCTCCAACTGTCTGAAATATACCTTTCAGGAATCAATCCATGGATCTATGAAAAAATACATCTACTAATCGCTTATCAAGAAATCAGCGTCAGTTTTTTTTATTTATGAAAAGAGAGTTCATTTTCACGTTTTAGATTTTAATTGTTGACTAAACTACTTTCTTAACAGACCGCAATATACCTTATTGTTAGAAAACCAGTTTAACATCTCTTAAAGTATTATGCACACTTGAGTTAGAGAATTTTTTCCATCCAATCTTCAGCTACTTATTCGCCATTCTTATCATTTCCACTCCCGCAATTATATATGATTCCTCTCAACTCTCCCCTAGTCGACTATTGTATTTAACAGATATTGTCTCGAAACTAATCTAGTAACCTGAATTATTATGATTTTTATCTTTTCAATTGTTTTTCCAGTTTTTCAAATATACACCTTTTCTAATTAATAAAATATCTTTTGTCTGATTTTCCCGGGTTGAAGTAAATCTGTTAGAGGATGGCGCATCGGAGCGACCTGAAAAAAGGTAGGAAACTATCAATATCTCTATTAGAAATATCGTATTACATGTTTTGATTACTACAGTGCTCCACATAACAATACGCAGTTGTTGAAAGTTTCCAAAACAATAGGATTAGGAATCAAGCATTGACAGAAAACTATTCGAAAAACACGATGAAGTACTCACCTTCTCGGATGTTACTTTTGGAACTTATTCTCTCTGATTTCTCAGGCATCAGACGGGTGTGCCTTGACAACAATCTCTTGATCAGATCAGTCACTCGAACTCTGACAAACTTTGACCGGGATGTGCCACGCGAAGCGCTACTGTTCACTCCGCGACGGTTTTCGAAGAATCTTTCGGTGTTTTTTCAAATTTGTTTTACTATTTATAAGGTCTTTTTGTTGATGTCTTTTAGAAAACAGTTCATTAAATATCTCTTTTTTTCACAGAACAACGTGTCGTATGGAAAAAAAAATTTCGTGAAACTAATATAATTTTCCAGATGACGACTCAGGTTTTGCCAAAATGTTAAAACGTCGGATAAAAATTGGATGATAACTCGGAGATTCTAGAGGTAATTTTTGTTTTTAGAGATCATTTCTGATTTCGTCTTTCCAGTTCTTCACACGCAACACAATTGATCGAATCGAGGATCTTACGAAGCTTTCATGATTTCTCCAATATTATCTTTTTAATATCTATATCCTTAACTGTAAAAAATTTTTTTATAAAGAATGTATTTTAATCGATTTCATATTCAGCTCAAAACTTTTGGAATGTAAGATGATGGCTTCAGTGAATATTGGGCGATTCCGCTCTGGGCGGCATCCGCCGAATTTTCACTTGAAAGACGCAGAAAACCGCCGAGAATTGTCAGTTTATTAAAAATAAAAACAAAAAGAAATGGTTATTTAGTAATTTTTGGCACATATTAGCAGTGACTCGTTAATCCCGGTATTTCGGGTGAAATGTTAACATTAATAAGAGAAACAGTGATGAAAACCCGTCACAACAAACTTCTACTTTATGTGGAGATGATCGGGAGTTAGAAGATTTGCACAACGTAATTACCATACTACATTTTTATATGCCAGGACGAGGGACTTTCAGTTGTTTTTTACTTGTAGCTTGTCGTTACGTGGAGGTTTCTCACTTTTGGATAGAAAAATGCTTGAAGTTTTAATTTTGCTATTATTCAGGGAACTGAATGATTTGGCTATCGCTAGTTGTTTGTCTCTCGTTTTTTTCTCCTTGTTACTCATCGGAGAAGGAGTACTTGGATATTGGCAACTTCAATCCAAAGCTCAAATCATCCTCGAAGCCCAACGAGAAGTATGAGTTGGCTGATGACTTCACAACACAGTATGGTTGTACCAACGAATGGAAACTCATTTGGTTAATGATGTTTCTTGGATTGGTGCTTCTGGTTAGAATAGTGTACAAAATTGGTTCGGTGAGTGAAGATGGCAGTACAAGAGAAAATTCTTTTTAAAAAAGGCTAAAAACAGTTCTCCCGACAAAAAAAGTAGAAGACCCAAGAAGCAAGAGCCGGTTCAGAATTTCCAATAGAAAAAAGATCTTGTGAGAATAAGTTTTCCCAAAGTTTTTACATATGTAAGTCAAATGAAACAATAAATCACAAAAAAACAAAATTCTCAACAAAGAATCGAACTCTCGCCATCAGATTGATAGCGCACCTTTAACCTACTCGACCACCTTTAACTTTAACAAAACGTACCTTCTTTCAATATATTACTTTGCTATTCTAGAACAATGCTGTCATTGGCTTGTACTTTTACTTCTCAATTACAGAGAAAAGAAGAAGAAAACAACTTGGAGCAGCAGTTGAGACAGTTGCTGACGGAAAAGTATCAACGATACAACTCAACTAGAGATGTCTTTGAACAAGTCGATTCGGTACTGGAGTCAAACAAAAGCTTGAGATCCAACAACTCCAAACAGAAGGTCAAGTTATCAGAAGCCAAACAAGAGAAAAAGGATCATAGCAAGAAGATGACGGAGATCAGAAACATCGTTTCACAGTTAAGATTAGAGGTTGGAAACATCCGAGCAGATCACAGAGAGGTGAATACAACCAAAATGGATGAACTGATTGCCAATATGGAAGGAATGCTTGATCCGCCAATGGTTCCATGGGAGTGGCGTCAAGACACAAACACAGCAATAGTCTTCCTGTCCTCATTGATTACGGCCATGGCAAGTACTGCAGTTGTGGTGGTTTACCAGTTCAATCGGTTCAACTTGTTCATCCCGATTCATGACGCCTTACTCTTCTCTTCAGCGTAATCGAGAAATTATCAAATAAAAAGTATTGGATTTTTTTCAGATCAATTGGGTTTCCGAGCTTGAGCTCAGTGTTTGTGGACGCTACGGATCATCATAAGGTAACCTTTCAAATTATAATTTTCGAAAAAAAAACTTTGAAATAGGGGCGGTTTTCAACATGGTTTCATATGCATTTGTTACTTCATGATTTCAACATTCAATGCGTATATGCTTTGAAAATGGGTGGGTTATCGCATTATTAATACTGAAATAAGGGCACATTTTCATTCATTTATAATGCTACAGCAGTTTCTTTTACAAAGAATCCAGTCTATTTTGTCTATTTTTAAAAAATCAAAAAATAAACGTCTACTTTTATTAAGCTCGTCCGCTATCGTTGGTGGTCAACTGGCATCGCATTCGTTCTTCTAGCAGTAATGTAGGCGTAGCCCCCGGTAGTTTGTGCCCGGTTTGTGTGAGCTAACGACCTGCATTGAGTGAGTGGGAAGCGTGCGAAGAGGTAGACAGGTATGGGGTTATTCACTGCTTTATTAGTCTAACGTAAAATGCGAGTTTAACAAGTTGGGGTGGAAAAGTGGCAACAGGTTAAAGGTGGAAAATGACAAAAAAAAGGGGAACCGCCTGGAACTGACGTTCGGGCGGCTTATATAGGCAACGGGGTTCAAAGTAACAACATTGAAAACAAAGTTTCGCGCCAAGCGCTCTGCAGGCACATCTCGTGGTGTTTGCGGTCGAGGTGTCGTTTGCGCGTCGTCTACAGTAGTCGGTATGTGTACAAAAAGTAGGTCTACGAGTGAGCGTCGGCGAGCGAGTCATGTAGGCAGCGTTCCTTACACCTCCCATCCTCGGATTGAGACTGTCCCTAGTCTCTCGTGAATGACGGGGAAGACGTGAGACGTTGTCGAGTGGCTTGAGCGTTCTGGGATCGGTGACTGGGTTGAACGCTGCTGGCTTGATCTTGAGTGACGAGTTGTTGACCTGGTTGACGTGTCGTTGAACTTGGCTGACTGAATTGGACCGGGTGTAGTAGACGTGGGCTGCTTGAGCTGCTTGAACGTAGTTGTTGTACTTGGACTGTGAGTTGGGCTTATGCCTCTTTTGACTTGAAGTTGTTGCCTTTGGCTATATTTGTGGACTTTAGAAGTCTCTTTTGAAAGAACAAATGGTGAGTGAAACATGGATTGTTAGAGATGAAGCGACTGACATGCCAGTGCTTACGCGTTTGCTTATTTGCGGGCGGGTAAGTAAACCAACGGAAACTACCAAAGGGAAAAATAGGCTTGGGGAATATGTGGTGCGAGGGTAATTAACTTAACAAAAACGCGCAAGAGTGGCTACGAAAAACAGACTATGGAATGACGATGATCGATTCTGCATCCTGTTGAAGAGTCTTCTGAATCAGCGACAAGGCATCGTCGATGAGACGGGGTTCGATGCTTCGGATAAACCTGACTTGATCGGCAGCTCCTGCGGCATTCGGGTCGTCAATGTGTTTCTTGACAATCCTGGTGATTGACTGGTAATTGACCTCTATCTCTCCTTCTTTGTACCGCTGGGTGGCTTCTTGACAGAGATCCATGAGGGTGTACTTGCAGTCTAATTCGAATGTGTCTGCTTTTAGTTCAGTTTGTCGCTGAAGAAGGTTGAGACGGGTGAAGAGGCCTGGGTTGTGATGGCGGACGCCTGACGAGCTGGATTGGTAGTTGTCGAGAGCATAGAGATGATGATGTGGCGGATGTCCCCATGTGAATGGCTTGATGTCGACGAGAGTTGGTTGTATGCCCCAAGGGGGTTGGTAAAATGGTTTGATGTCTTTGACATCTTCTGCCACCTCCTCCTTTACCGCAGACCGCGCAAGGCTAATACTCGGAAGGCCTACGGTTCGGGAGGAGTGGTGTCTCTCTTTGGAGCTCTTTTCTTTGGGCATCTGTGGCCTCTTCTCTTTTTCCAAGCTAGAAATAACAAGAATTGTGAAGGGTTAACATAAAACGTGTGTGAGAGAAAGATAAAACGATTCGCGGTTACTGGCCTAAAGCGTGCGACTACAATTTGATTGTAAAACGAACGAAAAGTGGGTGAGGGTGGTGCAGGGACGGGTTGAGAATTTTTCTCGTCAAAATCTAAAAGAAAACGCGCAAAATTGTTGAGAATTATTGGAGAAAGTCCAAAATCGTTTCGAAAATCAGTTGTTGTTGTGCAACGGGTGTACGGTAGTGTCGATCGTGTCGAGACCCAAAGTGAGGTGGACATGTCCCTTTAATACCGTAGCTAGCAAAATTTCTTGACGGAATTGCGCGATTCTGCGTGGATTTGGATCTGACGGGTTTCTTGAACAAAGTGAGGCTGGGTGGGCGGGATGATGAGTAGTCGTCATCTGATGACTTGTGAACGTGTGACTGTTGAACAGGTGGATCGTGGAACGAGAAGGAGTGAGTTGAGAAACAATCGGAGTGCAGGTTGAACACGAACGGATGAGCGTTATTGTTGCAGCCTGGCTGGAGCGTGGTGTTGCCTGGTTGGGTACCTTGGCTGGTTAGAGTTCTCCTGGGAGATGGTTTTCTTGTCCATGACTGGTTTCTTGACTGTCTTCTTGGCGGGTGGCTTTGAAGTGACGGGTTGCTGTTCTTGCACTTGTTTACGGGGTCTTCCTCGTCCACGTTTGACGACTGGTGCTGGATGTGGATCTGGGATGACGTCCTCCTCTTCTGTTGACGATTCGGCGACTGGAACGAGCTGTTCGTTGTCCGCTTCTTCGGTGTCGACTTCTTCAGGCGTATAGAACTTCTTCATTTGGTCCAGATGCATCCTCCTTAACTTCTTGTTCGGGTTGATTAGATCTTGCAGAGTTGCTTCTGAGTCGTTGATCTCGAGAACTCGATAATCTCCTGTCCATGGTGAAATCAGCTTCTTGGAGAGGTTGACTTGAGAACTGTAGTTCTTGACCATGACTCGATCTCCAACTTGAACGGTGGATCCTTTTGCTCCATCGTTAGCTATCTTCTGCCTTGCTTGTTGCTCGGTTTCTGATTGACTAGCTGCTGCTTTCCAAGCTGTTTGCAGTGTCTCTGTCAGGCGGGTTTTCCATTCGTCGGCGGTGAACTGAGTCGGTTCTGGCGGATTGACGATCTGATCCACGACGAAGATTGGATCGCGACCAAACATCAAGAAGAATGGTGTTTCTCTCGTTGTTGAGTGCACGGCTGTGTTGTAAGCGAACACGACTCCAGGCAGAATAGTGTCCCAATCGGTGTGCGTGTCGTTGACGTACTTGGCGACCATGGAGTGGAACGTCCGAAATGTCCGTTCTGTTGCTCCGTTTCCTCGACTGTGATGCGGGATAGCGAGGTGATGTCCGACGTTGAGTTGCTGACAAAATGACTTGAACGCGGCTGACGTGAAAGACGTGGCGTTGTCCGAAACGATTTGCGATGGAGTTCCATGCTTGAAGACTACTTCTTCCAATAGTGCTTTGACGATGGATTCTGTCTTTGCGTCCGGTAGTGGAACGGCGATTACGTACTTCGAGAACCAGCAGATGGCGTTGATGACGTACTTGTTGCCTCTGGTAGACTGGATGAAGGGTCCGGTGAGATCGACTCCCACTTTCTCGAATATTGCTGACGTGAGCACGATAGATTGTGGTTCTCTCCGTGATGGGTGTTGACTCCTTTTCCTTTGGCACGGAATGCATTCGCGAGCCCAGGAATGGAAGTTCGCCTTCATGTTCGGCCAGAAGTACCGTCGTTGGGCCTTCTGTAGTGACTTTCTTGCGCATAGATGACCTCCGGATAATACGTTCGAGTGAAACGACTCGAAGATTAATCTTCTTAACTTCTCTGGGACGATAGTCTTCCTTTCACCTTTTAATTCCACGACTAGAATTCCTTTTGGTGACATGCGCACGAATTCCAGGATCGGTGACCAAAGCTCTGATAATCCGTCGATTGGTGTCGATGGTTTCGTCAGGAAGTTTTTGATGATGGCTATCTCCGGGTCGTTGTCTTGTTCTTCTTGAAGATTGACTCCTTTGTCTTTGCCGTGTGCATTGAAAACGAGTGCTTCGTAGCCAGCCGGCATGCAAACTGGGAAGTTGATGATGTCCTCGAGTTCCTCTGCTTTCGTGGTTTTGTCGATGTCCCTTGAAAGGCAATCGGCGACCGTGTTCTTCTTTCCATCGATGTGCATTATCTCGATTCGATATCCTTGTAACTCTACCAACCATCTGGCTAGGGTGTCGTGGATCTTGTGTTTAGCGAGTAGAAATGCCAATGGACGATGATCCGTGTGGAGCTTGACCTCCGATTGGTACAGATACGGTTTGAAGTGACGAAGAGCGAAGATGATTCCTCCAAGTTCGTTCTCGACTGCTGCTCGGCGGGTCTCCCTTTCGGTGAGTGTTCGGCTAGCGTATGCCAATGCTTGGAACATCTTTGGATCTTTCTCATTTGTCTGAGTTAGAACGGCTCCTTGAGCGACTGCTGATGCGTCTGTGAAGACGTGGAATTCCTTGGTGTAATCCGGGAAGGCTAGTACGGGTTTGCTTGTTAGAATCTTCTTAAGCTTGTCGACTGCCTCCTGTTGTTGCTTCGTCCAGACGAAAGGAACCTCTTTTCTCGTGAGCTTTGTGAGCGGCTCGGTGATTTCAGAAAATCCCTTGACGAATTTGCGAAAGAATCCACACATGCCTACAAATCGGCGTAGTTCGCTGATGTTGGTTGGAGTGGGCAGCTTCTTGATCGCTTCGATGTTGGCCTGATTCGGTGTGTAGTTGTCGGCGTTGATCTCATGTCCGAGGAAGACGATTGATCTTCTGACGAATTCACACTTCTTCGGTGATGCCTTCAAGCTGTAGATGCGGAAACGTTCCAGGACCTTGCGTAGAGTTGCCAGATGCTCCTCGAATGTCTTGCTGTAGATGAGAACGTCGTCGATGTAGAGTAGAACCTCCTCGTCGAGTCCTGCTAGAACTGTCTTCAGTGCTCTTTGGAAGTAAGATGCGGCTGACTTAAGTCCAAACGGTAGATGGGTGTAGGCGTAGACGCGCTTCTCGGTGACGAATCCACATTTGTACGACGATTCGGCGTCTAATCTTAGCTGTAGATATCCGTTGGCCATGTCCAAGGATGTAAAGAACTTCGAGTGTCCGACCTTTTCTACAATCGTGTCGATGCGTGGAAGTGGATAGTTGTCCGGGATGGTGATCTCGTTGAGCTTCCTGAAGTCGAGGCAGACGCGTAGACTTCCGTTCTTCTTCTTGACCAAAACGATTGGGCTTGTCCATGGAGTGTTTGACTCCGTGATCCTTCCGGACTTCAACAAACCATTGATGTGATCTTCGAGTTCTGCTTGAAACTTGACTGGGACTCTGTAGGGTCGTCCTTTGATTGGTACTTCGGTGCTCGTGTAGATGTGGATGGGATCTGTTTTTGAGCTTCCTAAGTCGTAAGCGTTCTTCGAGAATACATCGTGGAATTCGTTGACCAGAGCGTGAAGCTTGGACTTCTCTTCTTCTGTGATTCCTTCACATTTCGTTAAGTCTATCTTGAATTCCGGGTCGTCGGCGAGAATGATCGTTTGCAGTTGTGGAGACGTTGTGTCGACATCGGTGCAACGTAAGCATCCAATGCTTCCAGTGACGATGGTTCCAGTGGCTGTTCTTGTTGACTTTTCCAGAATCAACTCCTCGTCTGACGTGTTTGATATTAATATCTTGATGTCGTTGGACTTCGTGACAGTTGGAAGAATGTTCCATGCTGTGTCCTCGGGTGCTTCAACTAATAGCGTGTGTACTAGCGTCGGCTTGTCGTTGATCTGACATTGAACCAATTGTTCGGAACCTGGTGCGATCCTTGTATCGTGTGAGACGACGATGCTGAACTGATTTGGTGTCTTGACCTTCCATGGCTTGTGTCCCATGTGAAGTACATCGTGTCCGATGATGAACTTCGAGTTGTCGTAGTCGAATGAAAACTTGGGCAACTTGGCGAGTAAATCGTTTCCGATGATGATCTCGTAGCTCCCTGGTGCTGTCGGCGTACATTGTCCTTCGGTGAAATGTACCTTGTGGACCTTTGTCGTTGAACCAATGTTGAACTTGACCATTGCTGATCCAAGTAACTTGACGTGGTTGTTTCCCAAACCGATGGCTCCATATGGTGAATCCTTCGTGAGAGAAGAGATTCCGAGTGATGAACACAAGTTTTGCGAAGCAACTGTGATGTTGGCTCCGGTGTCCATGAGTGCGTAGACTACCAATCCGTTAGCTTTGACTGCCACTTGGGCTGTTAGGAATCCGTTAGCTGCTGCTTGCTGAACGGCTGGTGTGTCGTTGCGCCACTGACGGTGTAGCATGAAGACGTTCGGTTTGTTCGTTGCTGACAAGATGTTGATACAACGAGTTAGATCGGCGATCCTTCTATCCTGTTGTTGAATGAGCGAATGAAGTGTTCGCACTTCCTCTGCCGAGTAGTTGGCTGCTCTTCCTTGACCGTTGGATGGTCTTTCTTGATCGTTGGATCGACATTCGTCTGAGCGATGACCTCTGCGACGACATATGTGACAACTTCCTCTGAACCTCTGCTTTGTCGGCTGTTCTTGGGCTTGCTGCTTGACTGGCTGTCCTCCGCTGATCTTGACTGAACCATTGGTAACTAGACGTTGCTGTTCGGTGTGGTCTCGGGTTTCGATGGCAGACTCTGCCTGTTGTGCATAACCGAGCGCTTCGTGTGTAGACCTCGGTTGTTTCATGTAGACGTGGAATGCGATCTTCTTCTTCAAACCCATTAAGAATGTGTTGAGAGTGACTGCTTCTCTTGTTGAGCGATCTTCGTGCTTGTATGCTCTCCTGGCGAGATGATTGACTTTGTCGTAGAAAGTTCCCACGGAATCGGTTTCTAACTGCTTGCATGAGCGAAGTTGCTCTTTGATCTTGTGTCGGTACGCCACGTTGTTGAATCGGCTGATTAACTTGGCGACGACGTCGTCGTAACTTGCGTCTGGATCGGCATGAATCACTTCTTCTGCCGCATCCCTTGCTTCGTCGAGTAAGTATACCAACAAGGTGTCTCGTTTACTTCTGGGGTTTAGATTGATGAGAGAGACTCGATCCTCGAATTCACGGATGAAATCCAAAAGATCTTCTCCTGGTGCTCCACGATAGCGATGAACTGGTGGAGGCTTGAGAATATTTCTCTTCTGCCTGTCCTGTGGCTTGGTAGGTGTCTGATGACCTTCTGAATCGTCTGCAGTGCTTGATGACTGGCTTCCTTCTTGAATCCTTAGTGAGATTGAGTCGGTTACTTCATCTGCGACTGCTTCTTCCTCTTCAATTGTCTTCAGTGACTTTGTGTGTGTGATGGATCCTCTCCATCTTGCTTCTGCAGTATGTTTGATACTGGCTTCGTTGGTGATTGCGTTGCCCGTGGTGGCTTGATGTTGATCGCAATCTTCTTGCATTGTCTGCTCGAAGGACATGTCGGCTGTGCTGACTTCGAGGTTTCCGTCGTCCCACCAGAATTCGGAAATTCGTGGCTGGGTTGTTGCGTGAGTCGGGATGTCCATCTCGTCATCGTCATCGTGTTGTTGACGTGGAGTGTGAACAGTAGACTGCTCTTGCTCTTGTTGCACTTCGGTGAGAGTGGTGTTGCTCTGCTGTGCTTCTGCTGCTGGAACCGCGCTCGCGTTGCTCGGGTGTCCAGTTTTCTTGAGGATACTCTCCTGCGTAGTCTTCGTGACGTTGTCCAGATACTCTCTGGTGTCTCCTGCCGTTGGCTTGAATTGCGCTGGCGCGGTGATGGTACTCCCATCGTCGTGGATACTCTCCGTGATATCAGTGCCTCCTGATCTGCTTGTCTTGTTGAGGATACTCTCCTGCTTGTCGGTGTTACTGCGGATACTCTCCGGCTTGCTGCTGTCGTGGATGCTCTCCATCTCCTTGTCTATGTTGAGGATACTCTCCTGCTTGCTGTTGACGTGGATACTCTCCATCGTGCTGCTGATACTGCGGATACTCTCCGGCTCACTGTTGTTGCGGATGCTCTCCGGCTGGTCGGTGTCGTTGCGGATACTCTCCGGCTTACTGCTGCTGCTGCGGAGACTCTCCGGCTTACTGCTCTTGTTGCGGATACTCTCCGGCTTACTGCTGCTGCTGCGGATACTCTCCGGCTTACTGCTCTCGTTGCGGATACTCTCCGGCTTACTGCTCTCGTTGCGGATACTCTCCGGCTCACCAATGTCATTGCGGATACTCTCCGCGGTGTCCAGCTGGTGGGACTCCTCTTCCGATGAACCTGCGTTGTTCTCGGGATTCCTGTGAAGGGTGGCCATCCCTTGGGTGTGCAGTACGGAGGGCGTCCCTTCGATGGTTGATGTTGCACTGGTTGTCACGGTTTGAGAGGAGAAAGAATCTCCGGGGGTGCCTTGCGGCGGATGAGAGATTTGTTCTGGGTCGGCCGGAGTCGCTTGTGGACGAGCTCCAGCTTCCCCGGGTGCCCCGGATTGCTCCGGTCCGAACGGGCAGGGAGACTCTAGGGGCCAATACCCTGTGTCAGCCCCCCCCCCCCCGAACGGTGGCACCCATCACTTGACGCTGCTGTCGACGCTGCCTGCATGAGTTGTGCCATGAGTTGATCAGACTCGGCGGCTTCCTTGTGAGCTTGCTTGGCGGCGAACGTGGCTAAGTTGACTGCTCCCGTGTCGGCTTGAACGTGTGCTTCGATTTCCTCCATCCTTGACTCCAATTGCGCTGCTGCTTGGCGAGCTTGGGCGACCATGAATGAGCGGAGGCGTTGCGAGTCCCGTGACATGTTCGGTGATGATGATGAGTCGAGGGGTCTGTGCATTAGTTATCGACGGTGTATCGATAATGCCCAGTTTGAAAATCTGAAGGTACGCTCTCGCATGACGAGAGGAATTAGTGACGGTTAAAGAACGGTTCGAAAAATAATAACTTTACGCGTAACGAGGAAAATAGTAGAAACAAAAAGACGTGACAACTTAAAATTTAAACTAAATTAATTGCTACGCGCCCCCTAATGTCATACATTAAACAATTTACACTATTCCTAAAAGCCGAAGACAAATTTCTAGAGAGTGCGCACTAACTAAAATAAGTCTAGGCAAGCTTGTTAACTATAAGAAAGACCCTTTATTCTGTGCAAGCTGAATTTCTAAAAACGCAGAGAAAGACGGAAATAAAACAGTTTGCGCGCGCAAAAATAATCCCCAAAACCCGGTGGACACGGACCTATTTAATTATGAAATAAGGAACGAGCTGCTACCAGTAATGTAGGCGTTGCCCCCGGTAGTTTGTGCCCGGTTTGTGTGAGCTAACGACCTGCATTGAGTGAGTGGGAAGCGTGCGAAGAGGTAGACAGGTTATTCACTGCTTTATTAGTCTAACGTAAAATGCGAGTTTAACAAGTTGGGGTGGAAAAGTGGCAACAGGTTAAAGGTGGAAAATGACAAAAAAAAGGGGAACCGCCTGGAACTGACGTTCGGGCGGCTTATATAGGCAACGGGGTTCAAAGTAACAACATTGAAAACAAAGTTTCGCGCCAAGCGCTCTGCAGGCACATCTCGTGGTGTTTGCGGTCGAGGTGTCGTTTGCGCGTCGTCTACAGTAGTCGGTATGTGTACAAAAGGTAGGTCTACGAGTGAGCGTCGGCGAGCGAGTCATGTAGGCAGCGTTCCTTACATAGCTTTGTCAATTGGAGCTCAGCACTGGATCCTCTATAACATCGAAGAGTTGGAGCCGGAGAAAAACAAAGAAGACCTGGAAATCGTGGAAAAGGCCAAATATGCAACCATTGTTTCATTTGGATACCTGATCGGTAATTAATTCGGGAGGAAGAAAAGTCAATCAATTGATGAATTTTAGGAAACATGGCCAACGTTCACTTGACAAAGATAAACTATACAAAGTATTGGCTTGGTGGATCACTCATCGTATCTATTTTACTTGTCTCAATTTGGCGTTTTTCCTGGAATATCGTTGATCTCCCAGATTCCCTCATGTCTATCACTGTATTGGTTATGAGCTTTCTGGCTGCTGTGATGAGGTGAGTAAATGTTACACTAAATTTGATACAATGTGATTAGTTTAGCTTGGTGCCGCCGGTCGATGAGATGATTGTAGTCGCTCAACGGAACCATGAAGCCAACCAAATTCCGGAGCAAAATGAATAACTTTTTTTGCCTTTTTTATTTTCAGTTATTTTGTTTTTAACTTTGTTAGTTTGTCATTTACGCATCATCTTTTTTTTATTTTTAGCATCTTTAATGATGTGCTCTATTGAAAATGAATGAACATTGATTCTGAAAAAAAAACAGAGCCTTCAAGAAAAAATATATAACGAGAAATAAGTAACTAAGTTATTTGTGGAGTGATGCATTATTCTAACAAAACTTATGAGCATAACTTTTAAATCGGCTGTCTTCGGCAAAAGCAACTTTCTTTGATGGCATTCACATTGACTAGCACACACTCACACACACACGCATTCCTTCATCCAATCTAACGTCTTCTAACGTCCTTACTGTGCTTCCAATTTATTGATTTTATTTGTAATTCATTTGTTTCTGTTTCAATTGATATTCAAAATGCAAGATTATGAATATTGGCATTTCGTTAAGGTGATAGCAAGATGTCAAAAGGTTGTTCTGCAATCCTTTTCTTTTCTTTATTTGTTCTTTCAATTATCCGTATTCAAACGAGCTAAAGAATGTTACAATTGAAACAATAAAAACAATATTAATCATTGTGATAATTCTTTATATTCTGAAGAAGATAGTTAGAATACTATACCAATCAGGGACTGGAAGAAGACAGTTAGAGACAAGAGATAGAATAGAAATGAACATTTGTTTTGGAGGAACTTTTCTTATTTCACTCATCACAACTTGTTTGATTCAATATTCGCATGCCGACTTCCTGGTAAGTGTTCTTCATAATTTGATTCGAACGATTCAATTCTTTCAGAATGTTTACTATTACATGTCCATCTATATCTACACGTGTACTGCTTTATCTCATTTCTTTGTTGATCATGAGATTCGATCTTATTTGGAAATGGATAATCACGGACGAATCATTGGAATTGCAGTGTTACTGCTCTTTGGAATGGGTTATTGGATGTTGCAGGAATTTCTATTTCATTGTAGAAAATGCTATATGGGTCCGAGTCAATTCTCAATTTTCTATTTTTCTATGCCATGGACGATAAACTATTTCATTCTTTTGAGTGGTTATATGAAGTCAACATATACAGATTATGAAGAACGTAATGAAGAAGAAGATGAGGAAGAAGAGGAAGAGGAGGAGGAAGAGAGCGAGAATGAAGATTCAGAAGACACTACTATCAATCCGATTTTCAATTTCAAAGAATTACAATGTGGAGTTTGTATTAGAAAATACAGGAACGAAGGAAGAATTCCTCGAATTCTGACTGACTGTGGGCATACTTTATGCCAGAAATGTGCAAAGAAATTATGGAAACAAGAATCGAAGATCGCTATAATCTGTCCATTCTGTAGAGAACTCAATGACTGTTATGGTAAGTTTTTTTGTTTTTCATCAGAGAAAATATTGGTTTTTTCAGCACCAGTGGATAAATTAATGAAGAATTTTACGATAATTGGATTGATTCAGGAGATAAAAGAAACGACGAAGGCACTAAATGAGTCAAATGAAATAATGATTCAATCAATCGGTGCTTGATTCGAAAACAGAGCAGAGATAAATAATATTTTATTATTATTTTCTTCAATTATGCATTTCATATAATAAAATCTAAACTTGACTATTCAAATAGCGTTGATTGGAAAAAACTGAAGAGAACAATTTAATTGATTATGTAAGAAAAAGGAAAACAGGGAAGAAAAGATAAAAATCAGTGAGATATTGAAACCGTGGAAACCCTTTATATAAGGGCATGAATAGGGGAAAATTGAAAAACATCAGAACCCGTGAAGACATGAAAATATAGATTATTTGAGATGTTGAACGAGATTCTGAAGGCATTTTACATGGGTTCTTGCAGATGAAAGAAGACGAGAACAGTCGTGTCGTTCAGCCATTTCTAAGAGAAATGAAAGAGTTTTTGAGTTTGAAAGAAAAGAAACAAACCATTGAAGAACTTGATCATATCAGTGTAATCGAAGTTATTTGTGATAAGAACATCATGATAATTGGTTATAGTCGCTAATCCAAAGAATATCGCAAAATCGTTTGTTATTTGAAGACGTTGGGCCGCCCATATCACTTCCCATACTTTATAAGTGCATTCGTATGATAATTCTGAATTTCAATGAGTTTTCAGACTAAACTAAACTGTAGTTACCTCTTTTGAAATCCAATAAAAACCATCGGAAAGCAAAGGAAAGTGCCTGAGCGTAGTCGATATCCGCAATCAGAGAATAAATTTGTGGATCGACAACCTAAAAAAATGTATTTTATTTCCTTCAATCATACTGGTCTCACCTGGATTAAAGATCTCAAATTGAGAAGACATTTCGACATTCCGGGTCTTTGAGGGAATTTTCCACGTTGTCGAATCATCAAAATTGAAAAACATTCGAGAGTTAAAGCTTCTGAATAACTTTTCATAAAGAAACAGTATAATTTTCACTTACCATCTTCAAAAATAACGAGGAGTGGAGCGAGAAGATCACACATTCCCTGAGTGTATCCCTCTTCTAGATTACGACGAACATACGTGTACATCACTCGTCTAAAATTCAAATGTCTATAAATGAAATCGTATTTTTTGGTCACCTGAGACTTTCTAAATTGTCTTTATTCGAGAAAAACATTAAATTCCTATCGCATCGTTCGACGTCTTTGTCTATTCTGTGAAGATTCGCACGGAATAAAGAAATGAGATTCTCTCTATCGTAATGTTGAGAACATGTTGGTTCCTGAAACAAACGATTGATTTCTATCAGATTTCTATCCGTCTTTCTTACATTCGGATCTTCAAATACTTCACAAGATTCTTCTCGAACTGGAGATGCAGCTTTTCTTGCTCTAGCCGCTCTGAATGCTTCTTCGTCACGTCTTCTAACTTCTGCTTCTAGAACTCTCCATTCTTCTATCTGAAACCATTTCATTGTTCTGAGTTCAAGTTCTTCAACCTTACCTCTTCCCAATACTGTTTCGTAAATTGTTCTAATTTGCCTTCTGGATGCTCATTCCATTCAAATAATCCAAGAAGATAAGGCCACGCCCTTCTCCGAATCTCTTTTGAATTCACTCCTTCAATCCCTCTCCAATATACTCTTCTTAGAAATTCCTCTTCGTTTTCTTTCTGAAACAAAAAAGAAACTTCTCAGAAGTTGTCTTTATAGACTTACAGTAGGCTCTGCCCTGCATTCCTTCCAAAATCTATCGTCGACTGCATCACAATCGTCATCAGAAATGACAGTTTTTGTGTTCACCAAATGCAATAAATGAGTTCGAATCGTTCTTAAATGACGAACATAAGTGAGCCATCCGTAGAATGCACGAGCCAATATTTGATGTCTCATCGATTGACACGCTTTTCCAATTTGGAAACTGAAAATAAATTGTGCTTAAACTGCTCGAAAATCAGAGATTCTTACTTGACAATACTATCAACATTGTCCACAATATATGGAGAATTTGGAAGAGAAACACTGAAATTTGAATGAATTTCCTTCAAATTCCAGAATTATACGTTACCAGTTATCATGCATTGGTGGAATTGGAGAAGGAGCCAATGGATCCTCAATATCTTCTGGAGCAGGCTCAATTCCAGAAGTTCTCACAAGCCGGAAGACGTAGTCAAGCATAGCTGGATTAGGGACTGCAGTCGATCGTTTTCGAAGTCGAGGTAGAATTTTCTCTGAAAGAAATCAGCTGTTTACTCGTTGTTCTTTCGATTTCTCTTGTGGTTTGTCAGGTGAAACGATAATTTGATTTCGAAAGAGAACACAAAACGAATACCTTTCGTCGAGCCAGTCCATAAAGGAGGATCGAGTCGTAATAAAGGAGCGAGACCAGTTTCCAATGAAGAAAGAAATGCAATCGAATGTTGTCCAGCTGGTAATTGAAACGGAGCCGATTGAACACCTTCGCAGTTGACAAATGTGAGACATGTCGGAGACGCTTCGTCTTTCTGATGCAAATGAATATAAATGATGTCTTGCATTTCAATATTGATTGTATTCTTCCAGAAATTCGTGAATTCTCCGTTGTTTGAGTGGCCAGAAGAAGGTTGAGAACTCGCGTGCATAAGCTGATTAGGAACCCATTTGAGTGAGAGATTTCCGTCGTAAAACTTTTGAAGTGACATATAGCCTGAAAACGGAAATAAGAGATCAGCAATGGGATCAAAGTACACTAAGAGTGCCCTTTTATTTCAACGACTCTCCGCGTGCAATCAACCAGAAACTCGAAAAGTTTCTCCGGAACTTCCTCTTTCATGTGTTTCTTTACCTTTTGCAAAATCGCTTCCATTCATTGCGACGCAAACATTATTTTTTCCATAAAGAAGAGTTGATTTGCAACTGTGATGAAGGGAAAACACATAATCTCGACTAACTGATCCATTACGTTCTACAGATGCAGCTATACTTGATACTTGACGAGTTATCTGCAAATGGCTTGCTTCAGAATATGCCCTTCTATTAGAAGGAAATAGCGAACCGATAGAGGAGGTCGAGAAGAGACTCCAGAAGTTGAACCAGAATTCTCTCCATTCCGAACACGATGAGCTCCTTCGACTAACTCTTCGGCAGTTGCTTCTTGATCCATTCTTCCACTCATTCTTCGATATGTTACCATACACGGAGCCACTGGAAAAAACAAGAATGAATACAAAAAATTGGATTTTGTATGGCTTCAAATCCGCATGGCTCGAAAAAGAAGAATTAAATTGTGAAACTAGTTGAATTCGGAAAGGAAATGAAGGAGAAAAAGAAAGAGATTGGGGTCTCATCATGCCTCATTTTAAGAGAAAACGTAAAAACAGAATCTAGAAGAAGAAGAGAAAAGAGAAGAAAAGCAATCTATATAGATATATAGATGATGCTTCTCTTTCTGCTAAAAGGGGCAATATTCATTAGTGTGAGCTCCGAGCAGAACTGATGCTCCATTAGTTTGTAGAAGACGAGAAAGAAGATGGAAAACGAGTAGAAGAAGAAGAAAAATGTGTGTGTCATCAGAGGGAAAACTCGATTAGTCTGTAAACAGAGAGAAAAAGAATCCACAGATGAGACCTCTTTTCAGGTATAATTCAATCATTTCGGAACAATTTCTCATATTTAAATATGAATTTGATTCCGAAGAAATCCACAAACGACCCGAAAACGTAATTTTCTATTTATGAGACCAAGCGTTTTCCAAAAACGTCCATAAAATAATTCATGGTTGGAAGAGGAAAAAAATGAAAGATGCAAAAACAAAAATTTGCATTTTTTCTTTTTCTCTTTCTCTTGATGTTTGGGCTTTCTTGCCGCCGAGTTGTTCCGTCAGAGGGCAAATTCGATGAAAACAGAGTTCAACGACCGGATATTTGTCGAATAAATCTCGAATAAATCACGTGAAATGAGTGACGGAAAACAGAATTCGAAGAGCTTTTTTGGACGAGAGTGACTCAGATGGAAAGAGAGAGAGAGAGAGAGAGAGAGAGAGAGAGAGAGAGAAAGAGAGAGAGAGAGAGAGAGAGAGAATTACATGTGAGACTACTTTCATGAAATGAAGGGAGGGAAAAAGAGAAAGAAGCTCTGTTGTGGTGCATACACACACACAGCTCAAGCTCCTTTTTCTCTTCATGGATATTTCTTCTTTTTCTCTTTTTTTTTCGACGTCTCCGTCTCTTTTTTCTTTTCATTTCTTCCGTTTTCCTCTTTCACTTATTTGGTTCTGGGTCCTTATTTCCACCCAGACTCATTGAAAGAAAAAAGAGAAAAAGAAGCACTGCCCAAGGGCAAAGAAACGGAGAATTAATCAATAATTACTCATAAGCCGGGAAAGAGAAAACTTTTTCCTGGAAAAAATTGGGGGGAATAGAGAGACTTACAGAGCAAAGTGGCTACAAGACGTCCTTTGACTGGATCTAAAAGCAATGCATTGCTATCGTAATACCTCCGAACACTGAAACAAAAAATGGATTTGTATTCTCTTGACCACCGAATCAAAAATACCTTTTCGAATCGATAAAATGATTGATAATAGTGGACAATGATTTCATGTATAATGCCTCACGAATCCAAATTAAATGCATAGGAATGACACTCGTATGATGCTCTTCGATTGTTTTTGTTTGTTCCAGAACCTGTTGTGCTGACCCGTTTGATTTGGCGATTATTTGAAGAAGAGACATAGAAGATGGACAATTGAAAAGAGTCAGAAGACGTCGACGTATTCCGTCCATCAGACACGCGTCAACGGCAACTGAAACTTGTAAGTTGGAATTCCCATCTCCGAGTCAATTGACCTACCACAAAGAGAAGTAACATATGGAGAGTTCAGGTTCAAATATTTCTTCGCTCCGTGCTCTGCCATTATGTTTTTGATCTGAAAACGACTCAAAAACACCCGTTCATTTCCAAACACAAACCTCAATTTTCAGTTTTGTCAGAAGAACTTCCTTGTGTTGCGTGGGCACATCTGGTTCTGATTCTTCAACTGCACACACACTTCCGTTTCTTGTCATTCGTTCACATCCTTCATCATGTCTGAAAAATTGGAATAAGAGAGAATCAAAACTCAATTTCAGATTTTTGCTTGTTTTTAAAGAGAATTATAATGAGAGGATGGATGTTATAGACGGAGTGTCATCTTGAAGAAACAGATAGAAGAATTGGATAATTTCAAGAGAATTGGTATGCGGTTTCAACCGAATTTAAAAGAAACTAGTAGTGGACAATGTGATTTCCGAAGAGCTACTTTTTTTACATTTTGGCAATGTTTGGTATGGAAACAAATGGTTAAGGGTCTCAAGTGGAAACATCTCTATGACAGTTTCCATAGAAGCGTACACTCGAGAACTTTTTCTCTCAAAAAAGAACTTACTTTTCAACCCAATTGTCCGTCTTATAGTTATTGTTATCTGACAATCCATTGATCCAATCAACTACAGAAGAACGTCTTCCATCAGTTGATCTTCTCTCAAGAGTTGGCTTCTTCGCTCTCCACATATCTGCAGATGAATGCCGAAACATTTGCATATCGGATCGAGATTATGTAGTCAAATAAAATGGATAATTTGAAGAGCGAGAGAGGCGGAGTTCCAGCGGCACCCACAGATAATTGTCCGTTCGACGGAAAAGATACACGTCAGTCTGAAAGAGAAAACGAGGAAAATCAACATAATCAAAGAGGAAGATGACAAGAAAAATAGGAGAAAACAGGAAAGAAAAAGAGAAGAAAAAAGAGTAGATGAGTCAGTTTAAATGATGATTTCGATTAGGGAAGTTTCAAAAAATAGTAAGAGAATCGAAAAAAAAGTACAGAAGATGGAATAGGAAAAGAAAGAACAATAAACGGAATAATCAAGGTTTAAAATCTTGCAAATCTCAAAGAGAACTCTGTTAATCCATTATAATCGAATCTTGATCCGAATCAAATCCAATGAGAATTCTCTCTTCTAATGAACTCCTCTATTCTTCTGAAGTTTATATTCCGAATGAAGACTTTTCAAGTTGAAAAACTCGGAAAGTGAACATTGTTCAATCTATAAAAAGTGAGAAGAAGCTAAAGAAAAGAAACATTTCTCTCTTTCTTTCATTTGAAGAACCAAGATGGCGTCCCAATACTAAAAAAATTGAAAATGAAATCGGCATGAATGTTCAGCAGTTTGAGACGAGAGCTAAGGAAGAAGGAAAAAGGGAAAGAACGATCATCCATCGAAGATCAAGAAAATAAGAAAAAAGAGAAGAAAAGATAATTGAAATGAACTTAAAAAAGACAATAAAATATATAATTATCTGGGAGAAAAATATGAGATTTCGAAGAAATGCACGAAGCTAAATGTTAGGAAATTGTCGTTGAGATGAAATAAAAATAAAATTGTAGAAAAAAAATGAAATAATCAGTATGGATCTTCACTAGAAGATCCATAATGTTAATAGAAAACTATTCGATCAAGCAGAAAATTCTCCCGGCTCTGAACGAATAGTTTCAGTGAAAAGTGTCAAACCGATGTAAAACTGTTTCAGAGGAACCGTGTTTTATTGAAAGCTTCATTGCAGAAAAAAAAGAAAAAAAAGGAGAAAAGTTCGAGTCGAAAGGTTCCACCTGTTCTCTGATTTTAAGAATAAAAAATGAGTCGCCGACGAAAAAATGTTTGTGAAGCGTTGAAGCGAAGCAATGAGAAAAGTTTTCAAACAGAATCAAGAATGAAGTAGAAAAGGAGAAAAAATGTGAAATGAACGGGAAGAAAAAGACAAGAAAAAGAAGGATGTTTTTGGTTTGATAGGACAATTGAACTTGTCACGAACACACACACACACGAATGTGCATTTTGAATGACTGAAAAGAAAAGACGAGAAAAGAGTGAAAAAAGGAAAATGATTTTTTGTGAAAAACGAAGAAAATAGTGAAAACTCGTAAACCGACTTTCATCAAGTTTCTTTTTCAAAGTATCTTTCTGTTAACTGTTCATTGTAGTCTTTGTAGTCTTCTTGTAAATAAATCCATCAGAAGTCTTACAAATACCAAAAGAGTTCATCGTTAATCTGTCATTTCATTCTGTTTTCTCGAATTCCGAACATTTAAATTCGGATGAAACCTCATAAAATGCCGAGCACCGAACTGAAAGGTTTCTCGGTTTTTAATGGGACAGTAAAAAAGCACTCAGCACACTTCCTTTTAACGTGTTCAATGTCCCAGAAAATGTGGTGACACGTCATTGAAAACTATGGTCTTGTTCTCTTTTTATAAGAGACAATTAAGGGAAATCAGACTGATCAAGATGTGTTTTTCTTCTGATTCTGACTAATATTCTGAATAAAAAGAAAAGGAAGAGTACAGTGGGTAAAAGAAAAGAAAAATAAACATAAAGAGAATATAAGATTATGAAAAAAAGGAGGGATTAATAATAAGAGAAGGAACGTGATTGAATGAGAATGTGTAAGCGAAATGACAGAGGGGATAAGATGACATTCTGGGTTTTAATAATGAATCATAATGAATATTCAACATACGAAGAAATTAACGATCTTTGGTTGCAAACAAGTAAAAATACTGAAACTATAGTCTAGCCTAATGACGTTATTTTACTAAAAGTTTCAATTAACATTTCCATTTGTTTCTCTCAAACTAAAAATTAAAATTATCAGTTCCGAACGTTTCTTAAAAGACCTTCATTGGAAAATAGAAACGGGATAAAGTTCAATGTGTGTCGAAGGTAACTATGCCAAATCATATAAAATAAAATGAAATACACCTGTTCTCTTTTCCCTTCGTTTTCCATTCTTAAATGACCAGCTGTTTTCTTTTTCTTCGCTTCTCCTTCGATCAAAAAACTTTCAGATGACTGGGTTTTCTTCTTCTTTTTTCCGTGTTTAGTCACTTGTTAAAAGCATGGAAATGTTCTTAGAACGTGGTTTTTCTCCGTTTAACGGCTCATCCATTAGTTCTCAGAAGAAGAATAGAAAAAGAAACAAGTTTTGGAGCGAGAAATGAGGAAGAAGTGGTTTTTATTGGAAAACAAGAAGAAGAAACCTCTTGAGGATTACGATATCATTATTATGAAGATGTTATGTAATAACGATTCAGAGAACAGCGTGTCGTCAGATATCCACCCTCGATTATTTATTTTCAGAACTTGACATCTCCAACTGTAATTTGAAAAAGAAAATGGGAAAGAACTTCGAGAATCGAGAGATCAGTTTACTTGGAAATAAATGAAAAAACTCATTCAGTTTCAGAAACCAATGTTCTATTTATAAGAACCGTCAGGTAACAAAAAGATTGGATTTCTAAATTAGTTTCCCTGTCCATTCACTCTGATTGAATACATAGTTTAATTTGATTCTAGTGTTTGGAATCGACTTCCTTCAAGAAACTTCCAGAGAATTCTGAATAAAAAGAGATAATAATTAGCAAGAGGAAGTGTATAACTACGAAAGAAAAACAAAGCCAGAACGAAAGAATTAAAAAATGGAGGAATTTGGGTTGTGTTCTTCTCTCTTCTCGTCTCCGTGGACCCTTCTTCTCTTCTCTTCCACCCAACAACGTCTTCTATCTTCTCCTCCTCTTCCTCCTCCTCCTTCTACTAAAAAACAATAATACCCACATGTGCAGAGAATCGAATAAAAACAAAGAAACAAACATTTTTCGAAAAAAAAACATAAGAAGAAGAGCTCGTTTTTTGGCGATTTTCGAAGATTACAAGAGTGGAAAAAAGTCGAAATTGAGTGACAGGTCGACGGATTAGAATCGAGAAAAAAAGAGGAGAGGGGCGTGTCTAGAAAAGAAAGAAAAGAGTTCAAAGATGATTCGTTTTCAAGTTGAGAAAGTGTTTTTATGAGAAAAGACTGTACAATGAATATTCTCTTCGACACTCTCTTTGTCTACAGAAAGCTAGAACTGGGGATTCAGACAGAATACTCAATGACTCTTATATATTGTTTTGGGAATCCCTTTCATATCAGAACTAACAAGTTGATATTTTGTTATTTGGAAACCGACATTTAGAGATATATAATCATTCCTCAAAATACAGAACGAACAGAAAGAAAAGTTGGTGTTTTCGGTTTTCTTTTTTTTTGTGAATTTTCCATTTTTATAATTGATTTTTTTGTTAGTCATTCATTTACTAAACCATTATATTTGACATTTAACAAATTGTCTTCTGGAATTGAAATATTCCTAGGAGTAAACATCTTTGAAAAGAGGCAAGACCCAATGATTCCGAGTTTCAGAATATTCCCACAAAATGATTTTCTTGTTAAAGTGCAAAGAACTTTCGGGAAGAAACTTGGGAAGGGAACGGAAAACAAGAAAAGTCTGAAACGGACGACAGTGCGTTGAAGAGTTCGTTGAAAAGGACAGAAGGCACTCGGACAAATAAAAACAAGAGAAAAACGGAAAAGTGGTGTAGATGAGAGGAAGAAGATGATGAGGGAGAGGAAGATGAGTAGAAGAAGGAAAAAGAGTCACATCATCTTCTGCGAGCCGCTTGTTGACTTATCTAATCAAACCGCTTCTCCCCTTCCCTCCAGTTCGTTCATCATTTTTTGTCGTCGAGTTGTCAACAAACCTCCTTCTTCTTCTACTCGAGAACACCACTCTATTCTGAAATGTTCTGGATTTTCGAGTGTGTGACATGTACTCGAATGATCTAAGATCGCTAATTAAAGTTGACAGAAAACTCTCCAATTTCAGAACGAGGGGGCGATATTTTAGATCAGAAAATCAAGTTTTTGGGGGAATAAAGAAAACAGAGAAAATATTGTTGTTGGCTCAAATTATTAATTGGAGGGTAAGGATTTGAAGAAGGAAAAAGAGAAAGTACAGTGAATTGGATGGAAAACAATTGTGTGCATAACAACGAAAGAAAAGCGAGAAAATGTATATTATTTTTTGTTGTTTATCTCTTTTCAATCTGGTTTAAGAGAAAACGAGTGAAATGGGCGGGGATGGCGGATAGGTAATTAGGATGACGTGGATAAAAAGAAGAAGAAACAGAAGAAGAAGAGGAAGGAAATGTGGGTGGAAATGGGGAGAAAAAAGAGATTTTTGAAAGGCAATAAAACATTGGGGCGGATATATAATTATGAGAATTTGGAGTGAGGGAGATTTCCAAAGAAATAATAGAGAAGAAGGCGAGTTCAAGGAAACGTATTTTCTGAATTCTTAGAATTTAGAAGAACATAAAAATGGATCACTGAGATATGTTTTTCTTCTTTAGAGAACTCAATTGTTTCTTAAAGAATGGAAAAAGGGAATTGTCATGGAAGTGCACTTATGCCAACTCAACCGAAACAAAATAATCTATCAATTGGATTTTTGATGTTTTACTAATGGAATGTGAGAGTTCAAGTTCTTCGAGCATTCCTATAGACAGAATCCGACAACTGACGAGCCTTCTTGGACATTCTTCGTGTCTCCTAATAACCCATTTTGAAACCTATTCGCGTTAAAAATTCATTTTGGAAGTCACAATGAGTAAGTGTGTTTGTCATCTGTAGATGAGAAAAAGTCTCTTCCGCCGGGTTTCATCTTCTTTTTTTTCGTTTGCTCCTGCCTCTTTATTCTCCTGGACGTCACACGCACTCACCCTACACTCAATTTAGTAAATTGCGAAAATTGTGAGTGTATGTGTTGCTTATGTCTTTCTATTCTGGACTTGAAAAAAGAAAAAAGGAAGAGCATTGTTGTTCACGTCATACCTATAATTGCAGAACGCTTCATTGAGTTTCAAGAAGAGAATGCTTTGTGGGTTCGAACTTCGAAGAACCGTTTCTTGTAACTGAATAAGTCCACGCCTAATACCAGTTATAATGCCCGCTCTTATTAGACCTGTTCACCCAGATTTGGTTAAAATCGATGGTACTACATTGATGGTACACAGACCATGGTCGACCACAGCAGTCACTCAACGTGACGAAACTCTATTGTAATTTTTCCAATTCTTTACCAAATGTTATTGATGAAAAATAGTTTTCCCCAAGATGTCGTACAGATGTATTTTTTCGAAAAATTCGTTTCGAAAAAGAAGAAAAGTTTATTTGAGTTTCCCATTCCAGGATTTCTTCATAAATAAGTGTTAACTGAATTCAGATACTCAGCGATTTGATTCGTACGAACAGTGTAAGATGCGCGTTTTGGAGAAACCCACGTGTTACATTGTAACTCCAAACTGCTTTCGAGACTGTTTGGAGTTACAATGTAACACGTAGGTTCCTCCAAAACGGTCATCTTACACTGTTCGTACCAATCAAATCGCTGAGTACTCAGCGATTTGATTCGTATGAACAGTGTAAAATACGCGTTTTGGAGGAACACTGGAAAGACAATGTTATTCCAAAACAATGTCGCCGAAAATCTGTTAAACAGCTATACGCTGCGTTATTGCGGAGCATCGTTCATAAACGTGTAGACCTTGATTGTATAAATAGAGTTATAAATACAGGATTACAGAATTATAGTAGAACGAATGAAGAATTGTTAAGTCACACAATAAAAAATTTATAGAAATAAATAAGGTAGTTAAAAGTAAAAAGAAAAAATTTAAGGAGGAATAGTTATAACTGTACTAATTCGAGTAATTGATGAATCGAGAAAGGAGAAACCAGGATTTTTACGGTAAGAAAGAGAATATTAATGGAACAAACTACAAATTTCAGACGACGAACTGAATGGTTTGGGGGTTCCGATTGTTTCGACTGGATTGGAACGTGGTGAAAGTCAATCAACTGCAGAAGACGAAGTGCAATTTGAGAATGATGGAGGATTAGAAGAATTCAACGATGAATGGGAGTATGCGGACATTGAAGAAATGGATTGTGAAGATAGGTTTTTGGTATGGCAGTGAAACATTGCGGTGCAAGATTGCAATATTAAAACTTCAGGTGATGAAGCGACGTTCAATAATGAAAGTAAATGTCGTGCTATTGTACTAGAAGTTGCGAGACTTTTAGAACCGCTCAATTTATCTGAAAATTCAATACGTCTTGTTTTTGAAGCTGCAAAACTCATACAGTGAAGGAAGTGTAACGGTAGGTTTTCAGGAAAACTTATATCATAAAAGACAATTCTTACAGATAACCGAATTGAGTGATGCCAAAAAGAAGCATTCGAGAAGTTTGTAGAGCCTCAAACTCAAAACCTTTGCTCCAAATGTTTTCACCGGTTGTCTTCTTCGAAGAAAGTCTGCATGCGAGTTGAATGCGATTATTATAGGTAACGACAGCTTTGAATGAAAAGAATTAACTCATGAAATTACAGCCAAAACTGTGTGAAAGGGGCTTCAACACAGAGAACATCGATTGTTACTTATGCAATCAAAAATCAAATGGAAAAAGTAGTAACAAATCAGATAAACTGGATTATCGAAACTCATGGGTATCATCATAATCTTGAGGTGAGTGCCAATAGTTTGATCAGGTGCTAGTAACTCGCTTGTGACTCTTTCCGGCTGTTCATTTGACCTTAATTTCATTGTAAAAGGCTTGATGTTATTCACTATTACAGGCAAATGGATTGCCACACGATGATCTCTCTTCTTTCCATTTATCGGCCCGTTATGGAGAAGACTTGCTTTGATGAAATACGAGGAAGCAAACCGTCTGGATGTTGCAACCTATGAGGTTTTCAGTGGTTGCAATATATTTATAGACACATCTTGCGTTTAGAATTCAGTTTCTCAGTTTTCGAAATTTGATTTGTGTGTAAAACCGAGTATCAGCTCTTTTGGAACGGTTTCGCCTCGACCATTTCAAATAGCTTCAGGATTTTGGGTAATGTCTGTCCACTTGAAAATAACAATCATACAATTTGAAGATGAATATCGAGAAGAAAAGGAATGGGCAAAATCACAAGAAGAACAATCAACCGAATCCAACTCCTTTTGATATCCTCCAGCGCTCCGGTATCCTTCGTTCTCCTACGAGGACCTTATTCATGTCAATCCTCAGTGAGCTTTTATCCCTCTTACCGATTTTCTTATAATGAGTTGCAGACTCGCAGGAAAACTCGGTGAGACTCAAACGGAACGAGTTGCTCGTTTTCACAATCTTCAAACAGACGCTGAGAAGTTTTATAGAGTTGTCTCAGACAAATTGAAACGAGTGATGTGAGTTTTTAAAACGTAACTATGTTTATAATGACATTTTTACATGCAGACACGATGTCCGATCGATGGCTGTTCAAGAAACAACACACGTTTTCGATGGGTACGAACACACATTCAACATCTTCGTCAAAAACCAGGTAAATCGAGCGAAATGCAAAGGAACCTAAGATATTTCGTTTCAGAACACACCCGCCTCGTCTCAATTTTCAACTGGCGAAGCAAATCGAAGAGCAGATGAAGAAATCTTTCCAAATTTCGATCGGGGATGTCGGAACCGCCACTAGATCCACGTGATCAATACGGAGAATACGAGGAGGTTATTGAAGATGGATGTTTTCCCGTGGATGACTACTGAGAGGACACATCAGTGAGATATTTCATTCCTTGAAATTGAATTCTTTTTTTTGTATTATTTTTGTTAAATCCTTCATTGTTTTGTTATTGTTATTTATCCTTCTTCATAATAAATTCTATCTAAACTCGATTCTTTTCGCTTTCTAAACCCGATATTAATGCAACTAAACAGCATACAATACGAAGCTCCGTTATAACGCGTCATTGGTTTGCAGGAACAATGTAAGCGTTTTGTAGAAACAAGCTGACACGTAGGTTACTCCACCATTCCTACACTGTAATTCCACTATCCATACACTGTTCATACGAATCAAATCGCTGAGTATCTGTACAAGGTGAAGAAATGCGGACGAAACACTGAACTTTACGTAACTCTCTCGGCGTCTCTTTTTTTTCAATAATTTTCAAATTGTTAGGCTTAAATATATTAAATTAATTAAATATAAGTCTAAAAATCTAACAACCAGCGCTTTGAACGACACGAGAAGCGTTTCTACTTATATTAAATTTAATATAAATCTGAAAAGCAGCCCTTTGAACGACAATAAACGTGTCTTATCAAACTCGTTTCTTTCCTGCAACTTTATTGTTTTCTTTAATGTAACACCTGTTATCAAAGCGTACTACTGCAGTTGTGATTCTCTCTCTTTTTTTCTTTGTTTAACCGACTGTATCTTATCGTGATCGTTATCGTTACTACTTTCGTTGCATTGTCATTTACTTATTCTGAAATCGTACAATTTGTTTTACTTTTCAGTAAAAATGAGCGCTATCATAGAAAACACTCGGAATGGAGCCCTTAAAAGAAACCTTCTTCGCCAAATGCTGCAAGCGAACGTTTTTAAGTTCGGCGAGTTCCAACTAAAATCCGGACAGATTTCGCCCATTTACATCGACCTCCGAGAATGTTTTGGGCATCCCCAGTTAGCGGTAAGTTTCTGAATTTGTTTGCTCATTCTTAGTTTCTCCAATTTTCAGATGCTGATTTCGGAAGCTCTCTCCAAGCAAATTGAGAGCAGCGGGACCGAATACAGTGGAGTCCTTGGAATTCCATATGCTGCTCTCCCGTATGCTTCTGTTGCAGCTGCGCACTTTTTGAAAAAGCCCCTGTTGATTGTTCGAAAAGAAGCAAAATCGTATGGAACGAAGAAGTTGATCGAAGGACTTTACAAACCGAATGATTGCCTGGTTCTCATTGAAGATGTTGTCACCACAGGAGGCAGCATTCTCGACGTTTTGAGAACCCTGCATGCAGAATCACTCGTGGCAACTGACGTGTTTTGTATTTTGGACAGGGAACAAGGTGGCTGCCAAAAGCTCAAAGATGCTGGAGTAAATATGCACAGTCTTCTCGACATGAACACCGTTCTCACATTTTTATATTCTACCGGAACTATTACTGAAAACCAGTGGCACGGAATCGTAAAAGTGAGTTCATTTTATAACGAAACAATTCTATCTCTCGTTTTCTAGGCTCTGAATCTTGAATATTCTTCACCTGTGAAAGTCGATATTTGCTTAGAGCTGGAGAATCTGAGCAGTCTCCCATACGTGGATAATATCCGAAGTCTTCTTGCCGAACGGGAAGCTCTCACCGATTCGCCACTCAACAAGAAACTTGTAACACTTATGCGCAGAAAGAAATCAAATCTTTGTCTTGCAATCGATTACACTACGACGGACAAAGTTCTCCAGATGATCGAACTTGCTGGACCGTTCGTGTTAGCCGTCAAGTTGCATGCTGATGCTATCACAGATTTCAACGAAGAATTTACGAGTAAACTGACGACGATGGCCAACAACATGGATTTCGTCATTTTTGAAGATAGAAAGTTTGCAGACACCGGAAACACAACAGCTCTTCAGCTCACCGGAATTCAAAAAATCGCGGCATGGGCAGATGTCGTGACAGTCCACGCAGTACAAGGAAACGACAGCATCGGAGGAGTATTCAGAAAATTTGTGAATGATCCATCATACAGACTCAAAGGTATTCTTCTCATCGCTCAGTTAAGCACGAAGGGATCACTGACTGCATTGAATGGATATACTGAAAGCGCGGTGAGCATTGCCAACGACAACCGTGATGTCGTCTCGGGATTCATTGCACAGACAAGAGTGTCTGCTTGCTCCGATCTTCTGAACTGGACTCCTGGAATCAACCTGGACGCAAAATCCGATTCAGTCGGCCAACAATGGAGAGGAGTCGATCAGGCGATCGACGTTCAACAGAACGATATCGTCATTGTTGGAAGAGGCGTCACCTCGTCAAGTGAGCCAGTGCAACAGCTGAAAAGGTAACTATTAACAGATACATAAATGATGAGTATAATTGAATTTACAGATACCGTCAAATGGCATGGGATGCGCTCACAAAGAATGACACGAGCATCCACTGATATGGCATTTTCAACGTATTCCAGTTTCATATTTATTTTCTTGTTTGTAAAAGATTGTTGTCTAATTTAACTGTTTTCGAATTTTATCTGTTCTTTATATGCTATGAATGGTTTCACTTCAAGTTTTGAATAATAGCTCAGAAAAGTAACTCTGTAAACGTGAAGTTCAAACTTATTCTTTAGGAAATGAACAATTTTTCCAGAAACCTCCAGTCCATTTATTAGGATTGAAAGCTAATCGGGGAATCAACCACCATACTCTGAGTATCAGAAGGTTATATCTCAAACATTTACGCAACGATAAATTAAATTGCCATGTTTTCTGCTCAGCTTGAACATTGGCTTGATTTTGGCGTAGACAAATCGAGATTTAAACCCAAATTTGGATTAAGAAATGTTCAGGGGGAGACAACATTTCACGTGTATTACATCTATGAGAGGTGGCAAAAAGTTGCGTTATTGTATTAAAATGTTAAACAATAAGCTGATAATAGTAATTGAATAACTTCCGAATAAAAGTTTCTGAGATAATAAAAATGACATAAATAATAAATGATAATAAAATAATAAATAAAAAATTAATAAATATTAAAAATAAAAATTTAATTTTCACGCCTTTCATCCGTATTAGAGTATAATGGCATGTTCAAAGTTGACAAAAACTACAAACACGCAAAAATTCGGTGTCCAAAGTTGATTTGCAGATTTGCGTTTTTGCGTTTTTTTCAAGGCTTAAAATTTTAACTGGTTTAACACGTTTTTAAAGTTTTTAATTTTACTGTTGTTGGTGTGGACGCAAAAACGCAAAAATACAAATCAACTTTGGACACCGAATATTTGCGTGTTTGTAGTTTTTGTCAACTTTGAACATGCCATAAGAAATACCGTATTCGTTTTATCCTGTGGTCAAGAAATTTCTGAATTTGTTTTTCAATTTATTTAAAATAATTTCTATAAAGCTTCCCTCAATACTACAAAAGTTTTGTTTTTCTATTCTCAAAAAAACTCGAGTCTTCAAACAGAAAGTCTCCATACATTTCATTTTAAAATTATGTTTTGAGGTGAAGTTTTGATCATGAATCATCCGATCTTGACTTGAAATTAGAACTTGCTGATGTTTTTCGCCTGTTTTCAATGAAATTCCCAGTTTTTCGCAATTTCTAACTTTCTCCAAAATTTCTCCAAACTGTGAAAAAGAGAACACAGAAACTTCTCGAAAACTGCTCAGATCGTCAATGGATGTTTTTCTGAGTTGTCACAAAAATTCCAAGAGTTTCGAAACCTATCTTTTCACGCTCCGCGACATTTCGAAACCGCAACACTCCGAAACTAATATGACTTTTTGAAATCAGTCATTTTGAAACCGGTTGACCGATTTCAGTGATATAAGTGATATCACTTCGAAACCAGTTCACGTTTTTTACCGATATTAATGCTTGAACATCTTCATTCTTAAAAAAAGTGAACTGGTTTTGAAATCACTGATTTCGAAGTGTCGCAAAGCCTCTTTCCATATTAGAATGAGAATAGCTCGATTTATTGTCACATAAGTTATGTCTTCACCATTCTTTATGTCTTCACCATTATTTATTAACTCCTGGTCGTCGTCCATTCGAAAAAGGTTGAAAAGTAACAAATCGTTAAATTGGTCGTTGAAACCAAAACACCATTTAATTATTAAAGCACCATCTAATTCTCAAAAACCAGCTGATTCTCAAAAAACCATTCAATTCTCAAAACCCCCCTCTGAATCTTGCAGAGCCGAGAAATTGTATATCATACAATAAATACTTTAATTACCTTTTTCGGTTAAATTAACAATTGAATTGAAAATCGATCGATCGACCGCATTCAAAAGAGCTGTGCAACTGTATCATTCGTTCATACGATTTTTCATCTGCTCGTCAGCTGACACATCCGACGAAAGACTCATCGACAGGTTTTTCATCACATTGGATTTCCTACAATCGCCAAATTCATTTCAAATTGGATTAGACTTCCGGGATGGGCAATTTGGGCAGGAAATGGACATTTATAAATATTTTTTTCTACTTTTTCTAGTAGTATTTTGATGTATGATTTTAAATGTTTGCACATAAATGAATTAAATCGAACAGGTCTTTGGAAACCACAGAATTTTGAGCTAAATAACAATTAGAATTAATTGGTGTCAAATGTTTGAAGTCTCATTTTTTTAGAAAGAGTTATTCAATTATCTCATTTGCTCATTCATTCAGTCTGACATGTTTGATGAGATTTTCATTCGATAATTGAACAGGAACAGAGTGATAGGCAAGTCAGTGGTGTATTACCCTTCGGATGAAATAAATAAATATAAAATATAAAAAGACGCCGTCTACTGAACAATCATTCGTGGCAAATGCTGAACCACAAATCATTATTCGATCGGAAACGAAGAAATGATGAGATCGTTTAATAGGAGTTTTCCCATACAATCTCAAAAACTTCTGGAAAAATGTGAATCTCGATTCGAATATTTCTCGAATTTCTAATTTCAAAAAATCGTTTAAAAAAGGATGTTTGGTTTGAAGTCTCGTTACGCTGCATAGAATCATTGAAGAAATGAGACAGACTAAACTTGAAAAACCTTTTTTTAATTCAGTTGTTTTCTTGCTAATTTCTCACACGAGCAGCTTTATTAAAAGTGAATTTCAAAAACGGGTGACTCTCTCTCTGTTTCTGTAAATCACAATTGAATTTTTGTTTGAAGGTTTGTCGAGAAAAAAATTTTCCAATACAGTCTGTCTTATATCTTTTGAACAACAGTGGTTTTCCGATCGATTGCATATATTTGAAGTGGTGGAACAGCTGTCTCATCAGTTCATTCGACACCATCTGTTCGTCTGTTGAGACGGACCATCGACAGACTCACGGTCAAGAGTGCACATTCTGCAAAATTTATCGTGAAGACAATCGGATCTGTTTTTCATTTTTTTCTTCTGAATGTTCATTAAAAACTAATTTTCAATGTTTATGTTTTTATAGAGTATATTGCAAAATAACAAAATGGAGATGTTAGCAAGGTGTTGGGCTTTTAGATGGCCACGAAAGAAGGAAAAGAAGAAGGAAGAAGAGAAGGCAAGGGGAAGTTTCACGGGTAAGTCATCTGTTTCACTATCGTTTTCTTTAATTTTTAAGTGCTATAAAAAGTTTTAGACGAGTCAAATATTATAACGGAATACTATGTAAGGACTTTAGACGACGTGAAAGTTCTCTTCAAAGATGGTCTCGTCATTCCATCAGAATTCAATATTCTTCGACTTCCGTTGATACCACTACAAATGTGTTTAAAAATGATGGAACCAAATGAATTGTAAGTTCCTGGCTGTCTCTCTCTCTCTCTCTTTTTCTAACTGTTTCATTCTTTTTAATTCAGAATCGACTTATCTTGGTGCTCGCAAAGAACGAAGGAATGGGCGAAATCAATAAAATTGAAACCATTTAATTTCAATTTAATGTTTGGTGAAGGTGCAGAAATCAACTTAAGATTCGATGAATATCCAGGAATTGAATGGATATACCATTTCAATAGATCTTCAGGGTTTGAAAAAGGAGACTGTATCGAAAAAAGAAAGATGGATGGAGAGGATCTTTACATCAGAAGGAGAACTGGAATAACCGGTCCTCAAACGACTTATCATTTGATTATCCTCAGCTTGTTAACAGAACCATGTTTCAGAGCATGGACAGAACAACTGTGTTACATATTGAAATCGCCTGTCAATGACTTTCTACTAATAGCTACTAGAAACTTCCACTGCAAATCTCCTTCGGAGACTGTTGATTGGTTTTTCAATCTTCAACCAAGTATTGAATCATTTGAAATTAGAATGAATGAAACAGCTCAAAACGAGGTAAAACAAGCGTTGAATAGATTGAAAACTACGAAAAAAGTCATTTTGGATTATCCCTCAGTTGATGGTTTTCGACACAGAAACGAGACAATGTTCGATACTGATCACGTAGTAGTCAGAAAAGCGAAATGGATAACAATTGAGAATTTATTGAATATGAAGAACTGTTTGACAATTAGAATACTAGAACCAAATTTTACGGATGGAATTTTAAATGTATTCATTCACAAATGGATTGATGGCCATTTTCCTTATTTGGAGTTTTTCTATTTTGAAATCAAGAAAGAGGAGTCTGTTGAGTTCAATGCAAATCGTTTCTTGAAGGGAATCGAATATGAATTCGAAGCAAATGTTATTCGAATATACAAAAAGTGAGTAAAGTTGATTTAATTCAAGCATTTCTAAGCATTAATGAAAAGGAAAATGTTTTTTTTGAATGACCCGTGAATTCCTTTCTCTAGAACCAGTTATTCTTTGAACCCGTTACAGAGAAAAAGTCTCGAATCTAATAATTAGGGCAAGTGAAGGATGGCATATTCATAACAAAAACGGACTGAAAGCATCAGTTTTGGGTGTGGAAAAAGAAGGAATTTGTACATTTGTTTTATTCGTCTGGACAGAAGAGAGTATCATCGCGACTGTAGAAGATGAACTATTCGAACGGCATTAACCTCTCAATGTTTATTCAATTTGAATGAATGTTCTTTTTATGAAAATATTACGGTGGATAGTACTTTCAAAAAGAATTTTCCACAACCACGGCACGTATTTTCAATAAATTCTCTCAGCTCTACAATTCGATTATTTAAATAATGCACATTAATGTTCAAGACTCTGATAAACTTCTAACTATTATTTCATATTCTCTATTTTGGTGGCTTGTCTTTTTCTTTTACCTCATATGTATATCCTTTTTTTCAACAGTCGGTTCTAAGAAGTAGAACATATTTAACGCTATTGTATGTTTTTTGAAATTAAAATTTTTTAACTTTCAAAAACAAAGTAACATTTACAAATTGATCGATCGTCTTCGTTCAAAAGGTTTGTGCAAAGGTATCATTTGTTCATTCGAGGTCATCTGTTCGTCAGCTGAGACATCCGACGAAAGGCTCGTCGACAGAAGAGTACACATTCTGCCAAACTCATTGTCACTAGTATCAAACAAGGCTTTAGTTTGCTATTTTTTCTGATTTTATATTGGAAACCGTTTTTCAAAGTTGTCAGTAATGGGAAATATTGGATCAAACATAATGAAGATGTTATCAAAGTGTTGGGCTTTTATACGGCCACAAAAAAAGAAAGAAGAAGAAGAGTTCGAGAGAGGCAGTTTCATGGGTTAGTATTTTCTGTTTTGCAATCGCTTCCTGCCATTGAATTTCCAGATGAAACCAATATAACAACAAAGTACAGTGAAAGAATGATGTACGGGTTCAAAGTTCTCTACAAAGATGGTATCGTCATTCCCTCAGAATTCAATATTCTTCGACTTCCGATGATACCACTGCAATTGTGTTTAAAAATGATGGAACCGAGTGAATTGTAAGTTCCTAGCTCTCTCTCTCTCTCTCTCTCTCTCTCTCTCTCTCTCTCTCTCTCTCTCTCTCTCTCTCTCTCTCTCTCATATACACACACACACACACTTTTTTATAACTGTTTCATTCTTTTTGATTCAGAATCGACTTCTCTTGGTGCTCGAAAAGAACGAAGGAATGGGCAAAATCAATCAAATTGAAACCATCAAATTTCAATTTAATGTTTGGTGAAGGTGCAGAAATCAAATTAAGATTCGATGAATATCCAGGAATTGAATGGATATACCATTTCAATACAGATCCAATTAATAAAGAAGGAGATATAATTGAACAAAGGAAATGGCCTCCAGATGACATTTTCTATTGATGGTAACTTTCCTCATTTGGAGTATTCCCATTTTACAATCGAAAATGAGAAGTATATTGAGTTCAATGCAAATCGTTTCTTGAAGGGAATCGAATATGTATTCGAATAAAATGTTTAAAAAGTGAGATTTTCCTGAACGAAACAATTCTGAGCTTCCTGTTATAGATGATCTGAATAGTTTAGAAGAAAACAATTGATTGCAGCTCATTCATTTTACAAAAATATTAAACTTAAAGCAATAAAAATTTACAAGCAAGAGGTGAGTGGGAGAAGTTAGTGGTAGTAGAAAAAAGAATAGATAAAATGTAACTATTGACACTGTGGAAGAGAAGAGGCATCGACGCAAGTGGCATCAAGAGTTGAGAATACATCACCGGAATCCGCACATTCGTGTTTGATGAGGCTTCCACTCGAGCATTTATGGTAGGAACGGGAACAGAGTGAGTTCGAAAATACTCCGTCAACTGAGCAATCATATGTGGCTAGTGATGAATCACGAATCAGCATGTGGTCTGAAACAAAGAAGAATATCATCAGAGCGCTCGGATGGGCCGTATACCTTCAATTTGACACTTCAAAGAAGTTTCTGGGAAATCACAGATGAGGGATTGTTCGTTGAAAACTAAAGTAGGAGGACACTCAAAAATGTCTTCATGACCATTTTGGCAGGACAAGACACGTGGTGTGCATTCGAGTGCATATAGTCCATTTTCCATGTGAATGCAGGGAGTAAGAAGATCGTCGGAAGTATTTTCTTCATATGGATAGTTGTAACCTGATGTTGCTCCAGATTCTAAAATTTTGAATTATAAATGGAATGAACTTGTTATTTCTTACCTTCCCCGGACCCATCTTGACATTCTTGAACATTGAACTCATAATCACACATTTGATCATTTTGAGAGAATTTTAATCCTGATGGGCAAAACATGACGATAGAATTTCCATTTGTGCAGGCGGTGAATGATGATGAGCATTGACCAAACGAGAAGTATCCGTTCTCAGTACACTTCACAGTAGCTTCTGGCTGCCCAACACACCCAGTGACGTTTCTTTGCCAGTCACAGACAAGGAGCGATGGATTGAAGAAAAGATTAGAAGGGCAGTCCATGATGCGAGCGATACCTCCGGAACAAGTGAGGAGCCGAGTTGAACATAAATCAAAAGGATAGATTCCGTCGAGTTTTCCGTTGCAATCACTCGCCTCTCCACTACCTTCTCGTGATGATTCTTCTTCATAGCTTTTGTATTCTGAGGTGTAGTCATTCGTAGTTGTTGTCACAATCGCTTCTCTGCATTCTTCTACAGATTCTTTCCAATCGCACTTCTGTTGAACAGGATCGAAATAGAGAGGTGTGCTACAACTGAGGAAACGAGGGGAGTTGGAAGTGCAGATGAAGTAGTAGTTTGTGCAGACACCAGATGAGTATACGCCATCGTCTTTGTTTTCGCAAACTAAAAAAGCATTCTTAAATCTTCAAAGATATATTTAAATTTAAACAAATACCGTTTTCAAGAAGCTCATCGCCAGAAGACTCCCCGGAACCGTCTCCACTCCCACTTCCGTTTTCAGAGCCTGATCCATCTCCAGAAAAGTCTCCAGATTCCTCTCCAGAAGTCTCCGAAATTCCACATGCAAACACATTATGCTTCCAGTCGCAAATCTCTTGACTTTCGTGGTAGAAGAGATCTTCCGGGCAACCCATGATTCGTTCAATTCCGCCAGAACAGGTCAAGAAGCGTGGTTCACAAAATTCGTACAGGCTAAATTCGTACAGTCTGAACGTACAATTGAACTAATTTAGTTTTTAAAAATCGTACCACGCATGAAACTGCTGTTGACTGTTCCCAGCAAACAGATGGCAACCAGCGTCACGGCGATCATTTCTGTAAATTTATTAAAATATTTGAAGACATCTATTTAGACAAAGAATTCAACCGAAATGCAACGAAAGAATCTAAAAATGATGACGATCAGAAATTGAAATTCAAAGGAGCATGCTGAAAATTAATAGGTCTCGGCACGAACTGACTGTTGTAGTGTATTTTGAAGCGGCTATTGAAATTTCTTAAAATTTTTAAACAACTTATCTTTTTTCCTTGTTTTTTTTTCGAAATTTTGCTGTTTTCTTCTGATGATCAAAAATGTATATTCGTTTTTTGCTTTTTTCCAGTATGTCATCGGGCTCCCGCTCAAATCCACTGAAACTGCCTGACAACGTGGCAAAACGAAATAAAATTGAAGGAGATCTTCTCGAAACTCCCCGAACCGGTTGTTCAGTTTTTCAACAGAACTCAAGTAAGGATGCTGATGATATGGAACTGCGAGGGGTGGAAGTGGCGATCGACGGAAACGATAAATATCGGACGGTTCATCGAATCGAAAAAACTCCAAAGCCCTTGGCAAAGAAAAAGAAAACAAATTCTGATGGAAAAGCTATTAAAGCTCCAGTTGTTTTTAAGAAAGATTTCCAGCAACCAGAGCGTTACGAACACATCTTGAATGCAACAAATAAAAACTTGTCGTGCATTGAGCATCGAACATTTCAAGAATATGTGAGTAAAAAAGAGAAAGAAAATGAACTCAGGCTGAGTTTGTTCAACTCAAGGAGATACTATTATTTTAGAACTGCAATGAAGAACAATATTTCAGATGCCGAATCGAGAGAAAGCAGTTCGAGAAGCCGCTGAACGGTACGAAAAGGAACAGAAGGAGGCTGAAAAAAGAAATAAAAGAGACGAAAGATGCTGGCACATGGGTTCAATGGTAAGCCTCTAAGTTTTTTCAGACTCGACATTGGTACAAGAAATCAACAACATTCTGAAAAAAATTGAGTCTTTCAGAGCGACGATGACGTTCCTTATTCTTTGTGTAGCGAGAATAAAGCGGAGCCAAGGACCATGATCGAAAAATCAAGGAAAATATCAAAAAGTGCCGAGCAGTTGTTCACGCCGAAAGAAGAACAGAAGACCAAAACAGTGGTTGTCAATGTGGAGTTAGACGCTAAAGCCAAACGCGAGCCGATAGTCGAAACTCATGCCACTGTGAAAGGCAGAATCGAAGTAGACACTGTTGAAGAGGAAGATGATACATAAAATAGAAGTGAAGAGCTTGCGAATACGATAGTCCCTGCGTCGGCATCGGTATGTGCTCAAAAATAAATAGTTCACAGAAATTGAGTTAATTCTTGCAGACTGGAACTGTTCGTCGTCGCCAAGTAAAACTCATGCGCGGATGCTGCGTCGTTCAATAAATGCGATGATGACTCTGCGTTCAATACCTTCTCCTTATTCAAACACGTGTTCAGTGCTGATTGGGGCTTTTATACTTTAAAAACCCGCTGTAAATGATTTATCAAACCGTATCGCCATTTTATTTTCAAACCTTTTTTGTGCGCTGTTAACCATACTCTCTTTTCCGCTCAATCTTTTTTTCCCTCTCGCAACCAGCAAATTATTCACGAATTAATTTATATTTCTCAGTCATTAATCGACTTCTTCGTTAAACAATTTTCTTGTTTTTGAATAAAGGTGAAACGAACTATGATTAGCTATTTTCAATACGAAACCTTCGTGTCACAGAAGTATTTATATAGACAGCCTTCACGGCCGATACAGTCAACAAGGCGAATGTATTCTCTGAACATCTTCCGATACATTGGAATTGAAAACAGAAGAAAAGGTCCTAAGCTGAATATATAAAAAAAAACATATTTCAACCGGAGTGGGATTTCGTTCACTTGTCCTTTTCACTGAATCCATATCACTCCCAAGCACTATAACAACGGAATGAACTGAACAATTTTTCTCGAAACTTCCGATCTATTTCTATCATTATTGCGATTATAACGAATCAAGACATCAGCTTCGACGGTCGGACAACCTCGTGCTTTCCATCTATTTACTGATAATTATCTTTCCGTTGAAAGAATCAGTTTCGTCTTAAAAATAATCCTCTTTCATTCTCTGCTTCTCCGAGAGAGAAAAATGTCATCTGATGTGTGAACGGTTGGTGTATTGTAGAATGTCCTTTGATCTTTTCCCCTCGTTTCATATATAAACTATTTTACGACACTGCCTTATCATAAATTAAAACGATTTGGGTGCTCTTTTTCGATCTTTCACATCAATTCCTTCCTTTTTCTTCTTACAGAATGTCTAGAATTCTTCCTCTTCTCTTCCTTGTTCTACTCATTGTTTCTCCATTCCTTACTTCTCCCGCCAATCCGTTGAATCTGAAGAAGCATCATGGAGCTATGTGTGATGTTTGCAAGGCTCTTGTTGAAGTAGGCGTTATAGTATCATTGTATTCTGATTTCTAAGTATTCAGGGAGGGGAGAAGGTTGGAGACGATGATTTGGATGCATGGCTCGACGTCAACATCGGAACACTCTGTTGGACAATGCTCCTTCCACTTCATCATGAATGCGAAGAAGAATTGAAGAAGGTGAAGAAAGAGTTGAAGAAGGACATTGAAAACAAAGAAGCTCCTGAAAAAGCTTGCAAAGATGTAGATTTGTGTTAAACACCTGTTCAAAAAAATCGCTCATGTTTGGCATTCAAATAAAAATATCTGATCATTAATTAGTTTCATCATTATGTTCTTGGTTCAACAACAACAAAATTATTCAACGAAGAAATCGAATTACGGACATTAGAATTATAAAATCGTTTGAGGGACAACATTTTTGTGTGAGCTTTTGGGTCAGGAGCAGTCGTGGATCTCCAGTTTCTGGTATTCTCGCTTAACATGAGAAAACTCAGAAGTTTACTAGAAATTAAAATTAACAAAATGTTAAACCATACACAAAATGTGATTTGAATATAATTTTGTGAATAATTTGCTGGTTGAGAGAGGGAAAAAAGAGATTGAGCGGAAAGATGAGTATGGTTAACTGGGCGGGGTTTTTAAAGTATGATAGCACCAATCAGCACTGAACACGTGTTTGAATGAGGTGAAGGTATTGAAAGCAGAATCATAATTGCATCTATTGAACGACGCAGCATCCGCGCATGAATTTTACTTGACGACGACGAACAGTTCCAGTCTGCAAAAATCACTTTCTGTTATAGAATGAACTATTCATTTTTGAGGACATACCGATGGCGACGAGGAGGCTGAGAGTGGCATATGCGGGAGCTCTTCACTTCTACTCAAAGTTACGATATCATCTTTCTCTTCGACACTGTCTACTTTAGCAATTGGCACTTGTTTTTTTGATACGAAGGCTTGAAGTTCAGCAATTCTGTCTTTCACAGTGGCATGAGTTTCGACTATCGGCTCGCGTTTGGCTTTAGCGTCTAACTCCACATTGACAACCACTGTTTTGGCCTTCTGTTCTTCTTTTGGCGTGGACAACTGCTCGGCACTTTGTGATACCTTCATTGATTTTTCGATCATGGTCATTGGCTCCGCTTCATCCTCGCTACACAAAGAGTATGGTACATCAGCGTCGCTCTGAAAGACTCAACTTTTTGAAAATATTGTTGATTCCTTGTACCTCTATCGAGTCAGCTCTATTTCGAATTTCCTCTATCTTATTTGTTTGCGGAGCTTCTATGACGGTGATAATTTCTGAAGAAGCAGGATCACTTCCATTGCTATCGACAGTTCTCAATTGGAATCCATCAGTATCTCTGATGCCAAGCTGAAAATAAAAGTAAGACACTTGGAAGACTACTAGAGAAAGTAAGGGACCTCTTCGAAAAGATCTTCATTCTTCTTAGTTTTTGAATCGAAGTATTCTCGATCCAAAGAAGACATTGACGACTGTTCCTTTGCACAAAATGCAGTTTCTACTTCTTCTATGGTAGTGTTAGCTGGAACCGCTGATTTTTCTTTGTGCTTTGCTTCTTGCTCAGCTACGAATTCAGCCAGCTGTTCCTTTCCTTGAGCAATAATGCTACTGTGGGTTGAAGCGCTTCTGAATATTACATTAGTCACTTCAGCTTCTCCATGCTCCTCTTGCTTTTTTGAAAAGACCTCTTGATTAATTTTTTGGTCATTTCCTCCGATTTCGTCGAGAACCTGAGAGTAAATCGATTTAGCAAAGGGACTCTCTGCTTTCACTTTGTGTTCGGCAAAATTGACAGCTGTATCGAATTTCTCAATCAGCTTTTTAATCGGCTGCCCAGTGGATAGTTCGTCGGCCACCACAGTCTTTCTCTCGGCGGCCACTGGAGGCGACAATACTTTTCGCGGCGTCGCGTGCACTTTCGCCTCTTTCGAGGCATTTCTGAAAAGAAGTTTTGAGAAGATTATTTTTTAGATAAAATTATTTAGTTTTCCGGTTAAAAATTCTAGGAAAACCAATTCTAACAACTTACTGGGTCTCCGGTAAAACAACGTTTGCATTTGAAGCTGATTGAATGACTGCCTCGAAAGCTGCGTTGATTGACTCTGTCATAACTATTGGTGAAACGTATGAAGTTTCTGCTTTTCTGAAGTTCTGCTCAACAGTAGCCTCTTCAACAATCGTGACATCAGTGACAAGTGAGCCATCAACATTGTCACTTCCAGAAACGACTCTATTATCGGCTTCAAATACTTCGTCATCCATATCCATCTTCGACCCTCCATCTACTTCGTCTTTGTCGTTTACTGCTCCAACTGGTGACGAGTTATCCGAGTGACCCTGTAATTATGAAAATTAGCTAAAACATTTGAAGAATCTCTCACATCTCTACCAGACACCCATCCTTCGTCGTCAGTAACGGATGACTGTTGTACTAGAGAGTTCTGCGATGGAGATTTATCACTCTTGCTTAAGTCAGAAGTTGGGCCACCAGTCTTATCATCAAGTTCTGTGGAAACAGCAGTTGACTTCTCGTTTGACATTACTGGAGAGACGGATTGCGAATGGCTAGGAGAGGAAGAGTTTTGCGTGATGACTAAAAATTAATTAACAAATGGAGAACGTAATGTATATGATACCATCACTATCAACAGATGAGGACATAAGCGGCGGTAACTCATCATAATCCGTTTGATATTCTTCTGGATCCCCGATCAAGCGGAATCTGCACATCATACTACCATCCATTGAGATCATGAATCGCTTGACTTGAGGAAGCTCAAAGATTTCTCTCCTGGAAATAAAAGGTTTGTGTTAAGTGTCACTATGACTGGAAAATACTTCGTCTTGTTCTTCACAGAGAAAATAGCGTTAAGTTCTTCCGCGGTCAGGTGACGCTGAGTTTCTTTATGGTAGACTTTTCTCAAATCATGCCAAGTGAATTCATGACCCTGTTTTCCGAGTCTTGATACAGCAATTAGGAATGTGCTGAACCCATCCTGGAAAAAGTTATATTAAATGATTAATCACACGAAATATAATTGATTATTTAACTTACAACGCTTTGTTGAAACTTCGCAGAAGTCGTCGATTGTGTTCGTTGCTTCTTGCTCCCAACTGATGCGGTGCTCTTGTTTCGTTTCGCGTTCCTTCCACGGCTCATTTGAGTACTGCAAAGACTAAAATTGTAGCAATGAATGCTCAACAACGATTTGCATTAGCGACTAGGACGGCATATGGGTACCAGCCGTCGACGGTACCAGACAGACCAGCTCAAATCTGTAGCTCATAAGCGAGCATAACAGCTGCAATCATTTTGGTACACAAGACGTCTGTCGAAGTTTAAGAGACACCAAGAGGTATCAATCTGTCCAATCGTTCAAGAGACAGAAAATTCAATAGAAGAAGATGGAATGTTGGGATTGACACAAATAACGGGAAGAGTGAAATAAACCATGCTCCTCACCTAAGCGAATCCGTCATTGTCGTATATAATTTGTGCTTAACTGGATAAGTGACTTCGAAAAATTCGTTCACAACTCTGAAATAGAAAAAGCTAAACAAAATGAATAAAAAAGGCTGCGGAAACTGAAGAACATGCAATATCAAAGTATTGAATTTCAATCCGGTAATCGAATAAGGGACCTCACAGAAAATAAATCTTTGAGGTTTTTCAATAAAAGACGGAAGATGTACAATAAGCGAGCGATCTCTAGGGCTGGTGTCTAGATTTTGTGGTGAAGATAACCCGGAATGTGGAACAGTGTGTGAGAAGGCGAAAAACAAGCGCGTGTTTCGATCGCAAGTCATTTTCAACAGCTGTTGCAAGTCTGCGGTAGATGGTATCATGATATTAAAAAATCGCAAGTTTGCAATTGATAAATACAAGATTATTGAATAGCTCTGCGCAAGTAATTTTCAAATCATGCTTCAATTCAAAAAAGGCGGCACAAAGTAGGTTCACACACCATGACGCAAAGAGTAACGAAATAAGATCTACAGTAGTCATCAAGTAATATAACTAAAACGTTTTGATAAATATTTTATCAGACTATTTATTTAAATATACGTATTTCTAAGCAAAAAGAACAGAACATTTTCGAACTCTGTTTTGAGTTTTGAAAGAAAATCTTAAAAACACGGTTGAACTATCTAAACCCACTGTTAGTCGAAAGGAAGCAAATGAATGAGAAGTTCTTAATCCATTGAGTAAACATTTCGTCGTTGAACAAGCATGAACATCCTTACTTAACTGATTGCTTGTTCTTTTCACGCTTTGCACGAAATATTGCTCAAACAATGCGTTTGAAAAAAAAAATTAAAGCACTAAATAGATTATAAAAAAATACATCATTGAAAAAGATCATGGAGATTGAAAGCTACGAAAAGCATCTTACACAAATATTCATAATGCTCGTTGAAACATTGAAGTTCAAAGAATTGTACAAAAAAGTATGATGAGATTATACGAAACACAATCATCCGAAAAGTGTCAAAGGTGGCCGAGTAACTTGTAAAAATCTTCTCGAAATAACTTTTACTCCGTCGTTTGTTCGCTTTATGAGACATTTGGTGCAAAGGCATCTCAAGTGGCAAGAAGCACTTTGAAACAACTGAACTAACTGATCGAACATGACCGCACAGTACACGTAACATCTTTCTTTCGGGCGGTTCTTCTTCAATAGTTGAATGTGCGTGTTATGCAAATCCGCGCACACTTCAGACTCGGCTTTGACCATAAACATAATGATTATCAACCGACAACAGGAGGGAGAGAGATGACCGCTGAGCAGCCGTGAGAGAAATCAAGAGGAGAACAATTGAAATCTTTGCGTGTTACTGAAGGGAAGAATGAGCGCACGGACTGTACTATTGCAAGAGGTGACACACAACTTGTTTAATTCTCAATCACGTCATGAAATATGTAGTAAGGTGAATAGAAATATACAGACAAACAGTGAATTTGCAAATTTAATTTCAAACCACCGAATCACATTTTTATTATTTTTATCAATACTGAAATGTAGAAAAAATGGAGAAACAAACAAAAAACCCGACAAACGAGAAACGAGAAACGGAGAATAAATAATCTAGACAACATTTATCTCTGGCTCAATTTCTTCTTGATCCTGTTCCTTCTGTTCGATTTTGACATTCGAAGAAACGGGATACTGTAGAGGAGTGAAACACGGGAATCCCAATGGGAATGGAAAAGGAGTTGGAGGAAGACCTCCTGCGGCAAATTGAGAAAGATACGGTAGGGTGTAAAGGAATGGATGGAAGTTTGGATGTGGAATAATTGAAGGAGATACACGTGGAATCATTGGAGGTGAAATAGATTCATTTCTCTGTTTTTTCGGTTGGGGAGAAGAAGCACTTTCATCTGTTGTCGATTCATCTGCTGAAGGGGAATTTCTTTTTCGATCCCCTTGACTTCCTTCTCGAAACCCTTTAGCGAATGGATTGTATTCAATCTTGAGCTTGATGACGTTGTCGTTCTGCAAAAAGAAACGCGTGTTAGCGATGGGAAACATCGATAGGCATGAGTTCAGCCACGTGCTAATTCAAGTGTTAATGCGACAACAAAACTATCAAGATCTGAACACATAGTCTTCGTGTTTTTGGTGTTACCTGGTATGCTGTGACGGCGATAAACTCAGTGTATGTCAATCGAACTGAGGTGACGAGCCGAGTGGATGGCTGTGGAATACAGAGTGGACTCTCTGACGGAGACTCGTATATTGAGAGTACAGGGTTGTATTTGTGCATTGAATGTAAGAAAATCTGGAAAATGAGAGGTTTATTTTCTCGTGTTGATTGATATTTCCTACCATAGATGCATTTGTTGAATCAACACTATTGGTTATTTTGACACGATCGAAACAAATCGGAGTGGCCATCCATTCTCTTTAAAAATAATTATTTAATATCATTTCTCTTTGAGGAATAACTTACTTTCCACTTCTAACACCGTCAGCGTGCCACATCTTTTTCGGTTCTTTGTGCTGTTCAGCTTTGCCTGATTTCATCCATTCTCCACTGCTGAATTTGTATCTTGAGTCATCGGCTTGTTCAATATGAAGCATCATTGCATACAGTTTATTGGGTGAAAGCCCTCGAACCACGTATTCCAACTTTGGAAACATTTTTCTTCCAGACTTTGTAACAATCATTTCATTCTTGTGAGAATGGAAAACTCTCCAAAGTTTATCTTGTTCTTCTCGGAGACAAACATGAACTTGATCAGACATTTTATCTGAAATGAAAGAAAAGAATCGATGAGAAAGAAGATTTAGAAGTTTAGCGGGAATGAGAGTAAGAGAAAACATAATTCTGAGATAAAGACAGTGCACCACAGCACGATGTTGTCATTTGTCTCCCGAGGATGCGATGCCACGCCTCCTGGGCGGAGCTAAGGTGTACGGTAGCTGTTTTGAGGAATCGATGAGATAATAACAAGTGGGCGTAGCTTTTAAGAGATTAGCGTTATATTGAGAAAAACAAAAAGAAAAACAAGAAAAAATGGGAATGATTTTAGATAACTAAATTAAATTTATTTTACCAGAATCAATAACACATACTATTAGATTCAACAAATCTGTTTGAACAAAAATTGAATATATGGATTCAGAGTGGGAGGAGAAATTATTAATTTATTATTCTCTACCCATTTTATCATTTATCATACTGTAGAATGACCAAGTGATCGTCAAAATGACATAAAATCGTTTTATAGACTCCGTATACAAATCAAAAGAAGAGTATCTGGCATAACGATAAAACGAGATTTCTAATATCGAAATGAAGGATTTTTCACAATACAAAACAAATAATACGTATTCTTCAGAATGAACGAAAAGATATTCTAACAATAAACTCAATTTGGAGGTTTCAGGGCATTCGTTTATGGTCCTTTTACAGTTAAGATAAGTCATTCAAAAGATAGATAAGGTTTACAGTCCATTCGTATTGTTGAGGGACAATAGAAATACCAAAACCATCGATCTGAAGACATCTGTCCATAGAACGTATGTCTGAAAGTGTGAACTCTTCGCTCGTGTTTCTTTGTTTCCGAAGAGGCGGTTCGATGAAAGAGTTCACACTCTCCAGATGAATACAGTTTTCATACACACACACTTCTTCACTAAAAGACCAACATCATCTACCGGAAAGTATCTGTTCTCAATTACATAATCTAAATTGCATTGGTCGGCGGAGATTCAACGACTGTCGGCTGTAAATGTGAGCAACGTGTACGTCTGGTGAGTTGCGGGCGGCTCATTTCATGTTGTTGCATAACACAAAAGAATAAGTGAGTGATCATCGACAGAAGGGAATATACGCGTGTGTAAAACACTGTTCTTCTGGGAAGTTTCTTTGGTTTTTAGGATGTTCTCTAGGCGGAAATGAAGGCTCATCGTGATTACAAGACTTCCAGCTGTTCGTTTGATTGACTCTTTCTTTCGGAACATCTTCCGTTTGTTGCCATCTTTTAGGCACTCGGATTACTATCTCGAGATAATCTCCCTCAACTCGTTGAATGTTTACTGTAAATATCAATAACTCCATAAATCAATTTGGGTTGCCCCCGTATCGCAACTTATCACCGTCGAGACTTCTTCAACACTTTTCTGATTCTAATCACAAAAATCTACAAATAAGAAGAGAATACATCCGGTCAAAAGGAATTGCATCAGGTGGATGAGCAATGTGATTGAGTTGTCTGTCGGAGATTCTATCGAAAAGGAAATGTTATGATAATCAAGGAAATGGTCTCTTCGACACGCGTCCTTGTTGATTTATTCGGGTAGAACGAATGGTCCTTGAAAACAATTTTTGTGAAAAATCGGAATAGTTCAGATTTTAAAACTATCAACAGCCATCTGTCAATAATCATCTCCTTTACAGAAAGTGATACTTTAGGGATTTATCACTGCAGTTTAAAGTATCCATATCCTTCTATACTCGTTTTCAGTTATGTAATAAAAAGAAGTATGCCGCCCCGAAACAAAAATGTTTCTCACATTGACAGCCGGCAGTCGGCCGCCGATAGACTCCTGATCGGCTCGTGTAGCTGATGATGTAATTGTGGAGCCGGTTCACTTTCAGAGAGATAATAACGCAATCCCGACGGATCTTCTCGGTTTTCTTTGAATCTGTTCAATTGGGTAATTGACACTATTAGAAATAACAATGAAATATATATCTCTAAAAATCTTTTTGTTTATGATTCAAAGTCCAAGTATTGGAAAAGAAACGGTGTACTCTATTAATTATAATTGGTGTCATTCCTTTGATCAAACCGATCTATGAAAACAAAAATAGGTGAGAAGGTTTCCCACTCCAATTCATGGATACGACTGGAAAAAGATGATGTGGGATACTTCAAAGTATACTTTCTTTTGTGTAGAAATATACCCATGAGCCATTGGATACTGTTTCTGTTATCACACTAAGATCAGTTCTCGTGGAGAGAACCGTATCGTGAGGAGTCGTAAATCGACCGGATGATGTTTATTGACCACCTGATTTATGGTTCAGTTGTATACCTTCTCTGAAAACAAAAAACCGAAGTTGTTTTGGGAAATCTTGATTTCTTTTCTAGTTTCATGAATGGATTGTAAAATACGACAGGTGGTTGGTAAAACAAATAATAAAATATGGTCACCCGTAAACTTTTATTCACAAAAATAAAAGGAGAACTATAATAGAAGTATGATTCTATAAAATAAATGATTCTCAGGAACACGTTTTCGATATTCAGAAGGAAATGCAACTTTCAAGAACCAGAAGCAAGCGTATCAATAGGACCATTCTCTTCGATGAACACAACATTCTCTTTCGATACAATCTCCGATGACAACTCAATCAATCTACATGGTCCAAGCGTATCCTTCGACGCAATCCCTTTTGACCGGATACACATCCATACCCTTCTTATTTGTAGATTTTGTGATTAGAATCAGAAAAGTGTTGAAGACGTCTCGACGGTGATAAACTGTGATATGGAGGACCTCGCGGGTTTATTTGATTTATGGAGTTATTGATACCTACAGTACACTTTTCCCAAATTGAGAGAATGAGAGATTAGAGAAAGATAGAAATCCCGGTACTGCAGAAAGGACGACAACAAGCGGAAGATGTTCCGAAAAGAAGAGTCAATCAAACGAACAGCTGGAAGTCTTGTAATCTGAAGCTGTAGATTCAATGTTTTTTCATCTATAGATATCATGCGATTTGCCTATTTATGTATTTGTATTCCTTCTCATCAATTGTTTCGAGAATTGTAGTTGCTCGCAAGAGAAAAGTCTTTTGCCGGCAATCTCTACATCTGTTACCCGGTAAAATAGAGGTTTGATTATATAATTTCAGCTACTCTTCAGAAAATCATAACGCAATCCCGACAGTGATCTCATTTTACAATACTATTAGAACTTCGGGTTCACTCATGTTTCAGACATTTCCTACTACGAACAATAGACGAACAAAGAGATGAAGAGATATGTTACAGTAGAATGAGTGTCAATTCTTTAATCATGCCGTCTTGTCACTTCACACTTCACTCCACGCGTTTAATCTGGAAATGGCCTGTTTCTCTGAGTAACCTATCCATTTTTCCTCGTTCACACTTGTCACTACACATTCTTCTCTTCTTTTTCATCTCATTGTGAACCATATTCAGTTTCTGAAAGTTTTAGAAAAATCTGAAATTTTTGTTGGAATCCCTCACGTACTTTCCTCTCACATCATTTTGATCTATTTTCTCGTTTCGAAGCGCGAAGAATACTCTTCTGCATATTTTTGAAAGTATATTTTTTTCTGTTTTCTTTTTGCTACAAACATTCCAATTAATTTATATACGGAGTTTATTTAACCATTTTCATGACGTTTTACTGGTCATTTTACTTTTGCGATAAAATATAATAGGATATCCATTAATCTCGAGGCACCGAGTCTCTCTTTTATTTAAATCAATTCTTATCTCCTCAAAAGAAGTTTTGCAAGTATATTGTACCTATTGATTTCGCGCTGAACTTCAAATATTCCGTTTCCAAACCTCGTATCTCGTTTTTCCGTCAACTCGTTCAGGCCTGTGACGAGCGTAACTGAATAACATGGTGAGAGTTACAGTCTATTGTCTGTCATCTTCTTTGCGACTTTAAAGTTTTTATCTTATCTTGTACCTTTCTCTGAATCACCATTGTCTCATCTATGCTTTCTTAATTATTCTTCAAATTAAATTATCGATTTGTTTCAGATACAATGTCGAACGAAGTGTCTCTTTCTCTCAGTCCAAGTCAAGATGAGTTGTGGAAAACGTTTCATGCAGGAGTCAATGAAATGATTGTCACAAAAGCCGGACGAAATTTCTTTCCAAAATTGGAATATATTGTCACTGGACTCGATCCTCAGAAGTTGTATGCCATTATGATTCAAATTAAACCTGTTGATGAGTTTCGATATAGATTCACAAATGAATGGATTCAATCGGCAAAACCTGATCCACAGGCTGAGATAAAGAAAGCATACCATCCGGATGGAGTTCGATCTGGAAAGTAAGTTTGAACCAAATGAATAAGCTTAATGAATTCATGTTTTAAGAGAATGGATGGAGAAACCAGTGTGTTTCGAAAAAGTAAAGATTACACATTATGTGTCAACAGATGCATGGATAGTGAGCCGATCAATATAAATTGAAGAAATCTTTTTCTTTATTTCAGATCACACTTCTCTCAATGCACAAATACGTTCCAGTAATCACAATTTACGAAACTCTATCGTCGAATCCGTTTGTTGCGACATCTTCGAATCAAGTAGTCATCAGTACCAGCATTCCTCATACTGAATTCATAGCAGTGACTGCTTATCAGGTGAGAGGAAATGTTTCATTCCAATATTATTCTCAACGAACTTTGTTTTCAGAATCCATATGTTGCCGATTTGAAGATCAAATACAACTCGTACGCGAAAGCATACCGTAAAGAGAATCAAGAAAATAACCGAAAGAGAAGAACTCCGTCGACTGCCGATTACTCAGCAGATGAATCGAATTCGAATTCTCCCCAACCACCAAAATCATCTCGTGCCAGTTCGTCTTCTCCACCTGCTCTCAACTCTTTCCCTTCCTTTCCTTTCACAATCAACCCTTTTTTGTTCCCGTTTCCTAATTTCACCCAAACAACTCCGCCCACTTTGATTCCACCTCTTACCTTTCCCTTCCAACTATTTCCATTTTTAAATCCTCATTCCGTCTCACTTCCTTCTGGATCAGTGGAAGAACAACCGGAAATTCCAGAAGAGGAAATTGATATTATGCACTGACGATCAGTCTAATTCACATTTGTTTGTATTTTCAACCGTTTCCCAAGGTTTTTTATTTTAATAAAACAGGTTGTTTCAAGCTGTTTCTTCCAGTTTGTCATTAATTGTAATTGTTTTGAAAATAACAATTAATAAGGGAAGAAGAATAACAAAAAGGAGAATGAGAAGAGCAATAACGTTGAACACAATGTCGAATGTGAGAATACTCTGAAACAGTTTACATTTGAAAATCTACAATGTTTTCTGATTTGTTTCAAGAACAAGTTTCCGGAAAATTGAAAAACTTACAACTGGATTCTTCGCACAGAATGGTTGATCTTTCAAATATCCGCTGACACAAACCCATCCAAACTGTTTGCAATCACTGAAATATATTAATTGAATATTCTGAAGAGATAGCAATCTTACTAGTTATTTTCACAACTATCTCCACGACTGGAATTCAAATCGCAATACGATTCCTTGCTCAGAATAACGATTTTTCTTGTCAAATGATCACAAAAAGATGATGATATTCGGCTAATTGATCCGTTTGGATTGCATGGAATGTTCGTTTCATATGTTGAACTGTATTCAAATGAGTCTGCGTCACTCACATTTTCTTTTTTCTGATAACCTGAATTCAACGATTTTCAAGAAAGAGAACATATTTCAGGTAGCTACCGGACACACAGCAATGACCATGCAAACACATAGCTCGTTCATCTACAGAAAAGATTCCAGTAGTTGAAGCGATTTCGTTATAGTTTTCACATTTTGGTTCTATAAATGGATACGTGGCTTGATCTGGACACTGAATACTCTTGTCATTATTTTGATCTGAATCCAAGAAAATTGATTCATTGAGAGTTCAAGTCGTGTACCCGAACAGCAAACTTTTGTATTCTCATCGCACCATTCGGTTGGTTCGTGGATCTTCGTAAAGCAATCAGAATGTTCTAAACAATTTCTCACTGGGTTTATTATCTCTCCATAAATACATCTAGTCTCTAATGGCTCTGAATAATAATTTTTATTTCAAAATCAATTTCTCCTGGAAACCTAAACAACAAACATTAACTGTTCTGCCAAATCGTTCGATTCCATCATGAAAATATTGAAGAGTGAATGCTTTTGAAATTGAGAATTTAACACATTCCCATCTGGAACTATTTTGAATTTTGATTGTGAAATAAGTTACCTGTGACCCGGAACAGTTACATTAGTTTTGAGAGATGCCGCTCTGTTCCGAGAGCAAATGTTCACTGATATATGAAGAATGTCATACTCATACGTATGAATCTCTTACATTTGATACAGTATCCATCTTCAATTGAAGAAGAATTCATAAAGAGACAAAACTCGTCTTGCCCACATTTCTTGTTTTTTGAGCATCGAGAGAGACCGATTTCGTTTGGATTCGCAACCAATCCCAAGTTGTTTTCGATTATTGGCTCTTGAAAATGTTTCAGTTGGGAATTTAAGAATTGATTGAATGAAATATCTAAACTAACTCCGAATACAATAAGAACCATTTCCTTCGATTTTCCCTTTCTGTATGGTTCCAATGTAGAACTCATCGCATACAGAACTTTCAAATTTGTTCTGACATTGCTCGTTTTGAATACACGAATGCTTTGCTGGAAAAAAAGAAGTGGTATTTAACACATATTTTTTTGAAAATTTAATAACATTGTGGTTCTGAATAAGATACGTTTCTTCCGTATTTTCCAAGATACATATCGAAATCAAAATAGGATCCACTGAATCTTTCCACAGGTAAAGCAACTTCTGAAAATGAACTTATATGATTATCCAGGTAATTATTTTTACGGTTATTTGAATCTATAGATTTCAGCATAAAAAGAAAAACACAAAAGGCAAGCATTATCGGAGTAAATTTCATGTTCTTCCTCCAATTTTAATTCAACATTTCTCTTTCAACGTCATTCTGTTTTGATGTGGCAGTTCATGGTCACGCAAAGAAATCAAGGTTTTTCGAATAGTTTATTTAAGAAATGAATAGAGAAAAGATAATGTCTAGCACTTCTCTTTGTCTTTAGCAGAAAGAATATCGAGAGTCACGTATGTCATATCGTATGTTCCTCCGATCTTCTCCTTTGGAATCACGAACTCAGAGATACGTTTGCATCCGGCTTTCTTCACATTACAGTTATGAGTGATGAGAAGGTATGGAGAGATTGAAGTGATTTCATCATCGGATCCAGTCAGAGAGAATTCTCCTTCTTTGCTTGAGGTCATTGAGGCAAGCTTGTCATCCGGGTCAACTGAAAAAAAAAGAAATGTTTTTAGTTCTCGGAAAATAAATAAACTTACGAGTATCTTTCTCCCAGAGAGTGACTTCTGCTTGAATTCTCTTCTTATTACAGATTGTTGTTCCCTTTACAGTGATTGTCTGTTTCTTTGCTTCAACGAAAGCAAGTGCCAAAAGGACGGCAGAAGTGAATAGAAGAGCACGCATTTCGAATGATTTTCAGCTGAAACTCTTCAGTTTTAATACTTTTATATCGTTTGAAAATGGGCGGCGCTTGAAACGGAGAAGACCGAAACGGCATGTCTTTTTTGTCGAATTTTACACTCTAAACAAAACAAAAAAGAGAAGAAAGATAGTTGACAACAAGGTCATCTTCTCACTAAATCAAGACCATTGATTGACCATTGAAATCTTGATAATAGCCAATTCAAACCGTCAGAAGGCATGCCACGTCAGTTCCGTCATGAATCATTTTTTCACGCGAGAAAGAATAATGACGTGAAGAGAAATTGAAAACTAGATGAATCCCCGCGGCGCCTATTATCGAAATTGTTGTCTGTTCATAATATGGAAATAACCGTTTATTTTTATAAATACAAAATTGATCAAAAAACCTCAAAGTGAAATGCGTAAGACAAGCTCAACATGCAAATGTCGAGTACATGAGACCAAAAAACACGAAAAGACAAAATTAGATTATGAAAAGGGAATGAGATTCTGTGAGAATATGAAAATTGATAGAAGAAATAAGGCCAACAGTCAACGCGTATTTTTGAAAGCAGTGAGCGTACATACATATTATATTTACAGGGAAAATGGTGATTCATTATCTGTAGTTTAGAACAATTCTTCCACCAACTAGTGCTAAACCGATAACAGCGACTGCACCCACTGACCAACTTGTTATCGTTTTGAATCGCCCCTCGAGTTCTTTTCCATGTTCTTTTCGTTCGTGGTCCTCTTTCATTTGTTTGCCGAGAATCATGAATCCTGCCTGAAATATCTATTATTACTTTTCTTGTTGTGCTCTCTTTGTCAGAATATATTCAAAATCTTGCATCTGCCGTTTTGTTGTATTTTCTAGCTCTACTACACTTCACTTTCCCAAACCCTGTAATTATCGGATAACGACACCTCTCAGAAGAAGGACGTGTCCCGCAGAGTCAAGGGCCCTTTCATTCTCATATTGACTGCTAATGTCTATGCAAATATCTCATACCCAGCTACGATCGTGTTCTTTCCAGGACTGTCGGATTCTCGTTTTGATGAACAGCGATGTGTACATTAGAAGGTTTTGCACTTGCCCTCGCAGCTCACTAGATTCCATCATTTTAGCAGCAACCATTCCTCCGAATGCGATTATTCCAACCTGAATCAGCAATTTATTTTTGGGATTGAAGAGCAAAGAAAACAACTGACAAAACACTAGATAATATGTTGAAATTTGACTCATTTCAATTATTTTCTTTCAATTTTATAATTTAAATAACGAACCAATCGCCCATAAGACATAGGGCACGGTGTACTCTGCGCATTTCCAACGGTTTGAACGACTTCTTGATATAGGGAGAATGTTATTTTTGGGAAAGCAAGAAGCTGTTCAGCAAAATTTTCGAGACTTTCTAGGTGCTTGGACTCAAATATCGTCCCCAGGCTTCTCATCATTTCGTGTTCTTTCTGAACTCCTTCCGGTAAGGCTGGTGCGTCATACCAGTCGAAACCTTCCTTGTTGATTCGAAACGTGAAATAATCAACCTATAAAAACTATTCACTCGTAGTATTGGACGTCATAATTACCACAAATCCTTTAATATCAAGACGTGGTTCTTCCCAGTCGTAAATATCTCCTTGAGGTCTTTCTCCAATCGAAAGTCTCCTCGTTGTGCTTGTGACACTAGAAGATGGAGCATTAGACACATTATTTATTCCGAAATCGACAGGCTCCACGCCTTTAGTTGACAACAATTCCTTTATTTCACTGGTTGCCATCGTCCGTCTTCTGAAGGAGTTTTGAGAATTTTCCATGTTGATCGATGTGGCCATTACGTCTCGTGTCATCGATCTAAAATTTTTATTCGATTAAAAATATACATGTTATAAAGAAACGACAATTCTACGGAAAGAGAGAGAGAGCAACGGTGCAAAAATCGACAGGGGTGGAAGAGAGGAAAAAGGGAGAGTGGATTTATGGACACCTAATAAGAATACGGATTAAACGATCGCGCGTAAAGGATGAGAACGAGAAAAGAAAAAGGCGTGGCCTAGGGCCTAAGCAGTCTTGACAGCCTTGTTCTTGTTCTGGCAGGAGTTGATGACAATAGCAAGAGCAATGACAGCAGAGACTCCGAACACCAACCATCCAGATTTGTAAACCTTCAACAGAAAAGTGAACATCAAAGTTTGAAAAATAAGAAATACCTGTCCGATGTTATCAACCCCCTTGGCCAAGTCGAATCCCAAGAAACGGATTCCGTTGAGGGTATGGAAGATGATGGGGAATGCAATAATATACTGAAAATAATATTTTAGAACTCCAAGCCAATGATCCAAAGTTACCTTGAAGACCGCGGTTACGGCACATGGCAAGTTCCATCCACGGATGTACTCGATAAAGGTGGTGAAATCAAGAGGAAGAACAGCAAATCCAATACCTCCAACGAGAAGAGTACCAGCCATAACGCATCCACTGATTCTGTGGAATCCAGAAAGCATCCATGTGAGTTGTGGCTGGTAAATAGTGAGATGAGGAGCAATTGGACGGCTCTTAGCGCGTTGCTTCATAAGGTATTCCCATCCGAACTTTTGAATTGGTGTCTTTGCCTCGGACTGAAATAAAATCTATCTATGGGATTTTAATTTTAATCTTGATTTCAATTCAATCGTTTTCAATCGCATATCAATCCAAATTTTCTTTCAGAAGAAATTGAGCGTTGATATTTGTTTTGAACACGTCTGAGAATCATGAAACACCCAATTACGCACCTTAGTGACAACTGATGTTCCAAATGAACGGGAAATCGATGAACGGGCCCCCAAACGGCAAAGGATCGAAGTTGGAATGTTGATCATCCTGAAAAAAAGCAACGTATTGCTTATCAAAACAAATAAGTTCATCTGATAAACAGGGCGGCGCAGTGCAAAGCATGTGTTGAATTTTGTTGAGAAACGCACGCATCTGCACCGCAAGTGTGCCAATAGCGCGACACGTTTGAAGTAACGCGCCAGCAAAAAAGTGGAGGCGCAGAGAAACATTTTTCTCCTTTTTATAAGCTATTTGAAGAATTTGTTCAAAAAAGAAAAGGTTGGTTTTCTGCGGAGAAATAAGAAACATTAAGTATATTGAAATTAGCATCGAACTGAATATTTGAGAAGATAAGGCAAAAGACGTGAACACGTCACGCCCTAATGCAGAAAATCTACAGTACCGGATTATTCGATCGAACTCTGGATTTGGATGTTATATTTTTCTGCAAACTTTTTTGTTTTTACTTTTGCCCATATTCTATGGCCATAATAAGCTCATTGTTATACGTTTTTTCCAAGTGTGCCCTAACATGGTTTTTTTCAAATGTTCATGTTACGTTTTCTCCAGTCATTTCTCCTTCTCTTTCCTCTTTAGTTTTATTCTCCGCTTTTCCAGCTGGATGGCCTATGATATTATTCGAATTGACGATAAGTCAACTCCTTGGCTCGAGATTTTAGTAAAGTTTGGATTCAAAAACCAACCTTTCATCTTGGGTGAATGGAGCACTGCGAACTGGTCTGCGAGAAAAAGTTGGGGATGTCCTGATGGAATGCCTAACAAAGTCTTTCTCAAACAAAATTATGGTTGGTCTCAATGGTTGATCACTATAGTCCACATAATAAAAAATATTCAGGACACTCGGTGGTACCGATTCTAGTAAATGGAACCGAGTACAAGTCAACAACACTGAGTGAGTTCCTCGACAACATGAATGACCCAGAAGTCTATCTGAAAGACTGGCATTTTCAAAACCAGTAGGATACTTTCATAATGCTATTCCAACAAATACTGTTCAGCTACGGTACTTCCATGTATGTTCTCCATCCTTTCTTCTCGAGAGATTTCGTAAATTGCGAAAAGTGGACCAGTGATAAAAACAAAAACCCATTTGGCGACGATTATCGTTTTGTATATATTGGAAGAGCAGGTTCATGGTATGAATCTCTTAAAATGTACTAGATCCATATAGATTTTCCCATTAAGGACTAAATTTCATGCTGATGTGGCCACATCTCATAGTTGGTCAGCAAACATTTGTGGAAGAAAGAAATGGTTTATGATGCCACCTGGTAGTGAAGAATTCTTCCGGTGTGTTTCATCAGAATCTGGATTCGTTGACGATATTCGTGACTTTTCGGAATTGTTTGAGCAAGCGAAAGTTATAACTTTCATACAAGAACCGGGCGAAATTGTTTTCGTTCCTTCAAATTGGTATCACCAAGTTCATAATTTGGTATATTCATCAATGCTCAATTGAGAAGAATAAAAACTGTTTTTAGGTGGATACAATTTCTATCAACCATAACTGGATTAACTCTACGAATCTGAGTTTGGTTCATGATTTTTTGGCAAACAGAAAACTAGACGTAATTCAAGAGTTGAATGATTGCTTCAGTTCATTTCACAAAGAAGAGTTTGAAGAGAAAGTGGAAGAGATACTGTTTGCTGATGCCAGATTAAATATGAAGAAGTTTCACCAATTGTGCGATTTAGTGAAGAGCTCCAGAAGTCAAAAACAACCCGAATACAGTTGCATTGTTCATAGCTCTGAGATGTTTGTCTTATTTTCTCGTTCAACGTTATTTTCACTTCATTTTTCAGTTGGAAATGCATTTCTTCTCCTTCGTGTCATTCTTATATCAAATCCATCTGTTCTTGTTCCGTTTCATTTTGTGAGAAGTGTATTAATTTTATCGAGTCACTTGAATCTTCTCTCGTCTCTCGTTATTTATAGGTTGCAGTTTTCCTTTTTTCGTTCAAAAATACTTATATTTTCAGATGTTGACCCATGATCAATTGTCAAAGTTATACGATTGTGCAGCAACATCAAAACGACTCCCGAATGATTTTGTCGATGATCAAAAAGACTTGAAGACAGTCATTCGTTATGGTTACTAATTAGACACCTAATTTCTCCTTTAAAAATTCGTTTAGGTGAACTTTTCAAAGCATGTCATTCCGCCAACTCATCCGATTACGTGCAGAAGGCAGAAGACCTCAACGAAGAAGAGAAGAAACAACTGATAACCGTAGTAACAGAAAAACTGTCAATTCCTAAACAAGAAAATGATATCTCTTGGAATGTAGATATAGGTGATTCAAACTTTCTCATTATTAGTAAAATACTCTTAATATTTTCAGTGATTGGAAACTCCCACGTGGCAAAAAGTCTCCGTCCAGTAGTCAATATTCAAATGCCAACGATTGGAGGAGAGACATTTGAATTCGACATCGATTCGTTTGCGCAATTTCGAAAACAACTAGCTGAAGCCGTTTTGGCAGTGAACCCTCAAGAATGAGGTTCTTGCGAAAACCAATTATCTATATTGCCATTGTGATATTATGCCGATTGTGAACACGTTTCCTTCCTTCGTATACTTTGAAAAATAAATATTTCAAAAAAGAAAACCGGTCACATTAGTTCAATGACTGAAATGTCACATGACGATTCGTCTCTGAACATCCAAAAAACATTTACCGAGACCCAATGAGGTTTCATTGTTTACCTTCTCTTTTTTCTTTTATACTCTTTGGACATCTATTTCACAAGATGCTCCACCTATTATTCTTCATCTTTCCCATTTGTTTCATTTCACAGTTTCGCAACGCGTCTTTTTTTCTTTATGAATTCTTTTTCTCCACTGTTCCATCTCGATGACTCATGTTTTGTTTCCACCAATTCTCCGCATCTCCTTCTCCCATCGGTCTCTCGCCACTCAAAACAGTGCGTATTTAACCGACGAAGAGTTGCTGTCATGTCGGCACTCAGATATATTTAGAGATAAACCCCCTCTTATCTCACTTGCTCTTGCCTTAACTTTGTTTCGATTTCAACTTCTAATTTTAATTAACCAAAACCGTCTCGCGGTGAACATATAACAATTCGTGTCCCCATTCTTTGTAAATCTTTTATTCTGTTTCAGAAATAACAGTCAACCATGTCACTTCGTAAATTCGTTATGTCCGGAATTCAGGACGTTCTGGTAAGTCTCCAAATCATATTGAAAATATGTTAATGTATTGAATGTGTTCCCGTTATTCAACATTGAAAGAAGACTTTTTCTACATAAAACTACTAAACACTGGCTAATCCCGGATTTTCTAGCAAATAGTGAACATGTCAAGCGGGGATATTTCAAATCCTTCACAAATTCATATTTAATACTTGAAAGTAGTGAACTGACAGTCTGTGAATACAATGTCATTGTCGAATAAAAACCGTAATCTGTTGACAACGAGAACGGCCACGTCAAAAAAGAAAACAGAAAATATTTGTTCACTCAAATATTTTTAAACTTTCCTTCATTTAGCTCAATAATTCACTGTATCTCACAAAAGTTCAAGAACTTTTGGTTCTTCAAACTTTTATTGCTGCCAGTCACTTTTTTATTTCTTATCTTTTCCGCCGGAAACAACCGATAATCGGAGAATTCGATATCATTATATTTTTGTGAGTCAGGCGCAGACTTTTTGTTTGTTCTTTTTCGATTTGTACAAACACATTTCTCTCTCTTTCTCTCCTTTCTGCTTTCAATTTCTTCATTTTTCTATCTTCTGTCCAGGGGTCTTTTCCGCTCGAAGAACACATGTACGGAGAGTGCCGAGGCTCGCGAAACTCATCTTGAGTTGTCTGTCTGTCTGAGTTTATCATCTCTTGTGCTCTAATGTTTTTCTAGTTATTGACCCTTTGAAAAAAATTATCAGTTAAATGAACAAATTGATTTGCCTTCAATTGAGTTCAGAAATTTCAGGATAACAAGCTAGGAAGTTTGTCTGGCAACAACAAGCAACAAAACAACGGACAGCAAAACAACTCTTCATCTTCTTCGTTGAATCAACCGCAACAAGATTACAACATGAATCCAGGGGGTAATTGCAAATCAATCGATATCCAATACTAATCTTTTTCGTTCTTAAGGTTATCCAAATCAACAACAATCATACGGTAATGCTGGTTACGGCCAGCCTTCACAGCAACCGGGTTATGGTAATGCGGGATATGACTCATATGGTCAGCCTCAACACCAACAACAACCGTATCCAAGAGGTGGAGGTGGTCAACAGCCACCTTATCCTGGAGCATATCCTAATCAGGGAGGATATCCAGGACAAGGTGCACCTTATCCAGGAGGAGGTGGTGGTGCAGGTTACCCTCAACCACCACAATATGGATTCTCTGGAGGACAACAGCCTGGAGGCTATCCACCACAACCACAGCACTCTCACTCAAATCAACAACCATCTTATCCATCTCAACAAAGCTACCAACAAGGACCACAAATGGGTGGAGGTGGTGGATTCTTCCCGAATCAGGGATATGGACAACCAGGTAAAATTATACTCTTGAATGAATACGTAATACATTGTGATGAATGGAATGAGTCATCACACGTCAGAGGCCATCCTATTTCAATTGCGTTACGAAATTCCTATAGAGGCGGAGACAATGAGAAAAAGAGGCACGCGTAAATATTGCAAACCTGTTCACATCCATCTTTCTATAGAGTACTTTTGGTCTTCCGCTCTCTCTCTCTCTCTTTCTCGTTCATTCATATCATACAACTTTCAAGTATACACCATCGTGGTTTCTATATGATAAGGAATGACTAAGCTCAACTTAGGAAGATGACATTGTTCATAATCTCAACTCAATTTCGGGTTTTCTATTCAACGAAAAGTTTTCAAATTCTAAAAGTAAATAAATGATGAATGAATTTTAATATAGCAAATGTCAACTTTCATTTTGTTTGAATAATCTTCTTTGAAAATATTCCAATAGGTTTTTTTATTCTTTCGAACTATCATTCAACAATCCTTCATTCCATGTTAGTTTTATCTTTGAGGATTATCACGTTAACTCGGAGAAATACTCTCTGATCTTTACAGTTCACAAACTATTTCTCAGCCACTTCATGTCCGAAATCTGCGTCTCTAGATAATTTATACTCTCTTTTAGATTTAGATTGATCAAACAATTTTCTACATTGCCCGCATTTTCCTTTACAATACTTATGAAGGTCACCAATCATAGTCCAAATCATCTAATTCTTCTAATTTATTTTTATTTCAGTAATGATTGGAAATCCTTCTGTCTTCCCAGTTCCTGGATTCAATGCCAACAACGATGCAGAGGTATTGCGTAAAGCAATGAAAGGGCTCGGATGCAATAACTCGAAAGTGATCAGTGTCCTCTGTCAACGAACAAATGGCCAAAGACAAGAAATTTCGAAGGCATTCAAAGTTATGTATGGAAAAGACTTGATCAAAGAATTGAAAGGAGAACTTCATGGAGATTTCGAAGATCTCATTTTGGCATTGATGGATGCTCCTGCTATTTATGATGCCAAACAATTATACAAAGCAATGGACGGATTGGGAACAAAAGAATCTGTTCTCATTGAGATCATGACGTCCAGAACCAATGCTCAGATTCAGCAAGTTCGTGACGCCTACAAAATGCTTTACAAGAAAGATTTGGAAAGAGATTTGATTGGAGAAACCAGCGGACACTTCAAGGTATTTAGGAGTTTTTGGATTAATTAAATGGAACTTTCCAACTTTCAGCGTCTTCTCGTCTCACTGTGTGCCGGTGGTCGTGATGAATCGAATCAAACGGATGCTCTTCGTGCCAATCAAGATGCTCGCCGTCTTTATCAAGCTGGAGAGAAACGATTGGGAACTGATGAATCCACTTTCAATGCTATTTTGGCCAGTCAGAACTTCAATCAACTTCGAATGGTTTTCGAAGAGTATCAGAAGGTTTCGAATCACTCGATCGAGAAAGCCATCGAAGCGGAGTTCAGCGGAGATGTTCGTGATGGTCTTTTGGCTGTCATTGCTGTTGTTCGTAACCGTCCAGCATACTTTGCCAAACTTCTTCATGACAGCATGAAAGGTAATTTATTCATTCATCCTTCTCGATTTTATTTATTCTTTTCAGGTCTCGGAACTCGTGACAATGACCTTATTCGTCTATGTGTAACACGTGCAGAATACGATATGGCTGACATTCGTAATATGTTCCAACAGCTTTACCGTACTTCGCTAGAGAACATGATCAAGGGAGACTGCTCGGGGGCGTACAAAGAGGGACTCATCGCTTTGGTCAATGGAAATCGTGGATCTATGTAACCTGCATTTCAACATCACCTATCATTTTCATGTCGCTTAAAACTTTAAAACTGCAATCTCATTTTTAAAAATATGAATCACAAAATCTATTCATTAATACGCATAACATTTATGATCAATAAAAAATAAATTTGAATATTAGACACATTGGAAAATCCGCAAATAAACTGCACCGCGTATGTTTCATAATTTGACAAGCATTATTCACATAAAAAGTTCTAAAATCAAAAAAATATCATTTTTTGTTGATAATGCCAAGAACTTCTCGCACATTCTTATCAACATCCGCGTCCACATCGTCAGCTTTCAACAGTCCAGACTGAAAACAACGAATATATATGAGTTAGCTCTGAAAAATCGAAAATACCGTCTCTATGCGCTCCAGTGCTTCATCACATTTAATTTTGTCATCAACGGTCCTTGCATTATCACGCAATATCGTAACCGTTCGACTCAGATAATCTATCATCTTCTGGCGGGTAGTATTTCGTTTTTGCAGATATATACATTTTCTCTCGTGAATATCGCTACTTTGGATCATACTGTTCATCCGTTTTTTGTCAAAAGTTCGTTTTCGTTCCAGATCCGAAACCTCTTTCCTGAGATCAGCAATGACTCTTTTATAATCCATGATAACTGATTGATGCTTTGAAGTTGCACTTGCCAATTCTGCTTCGAGTTCATCGTTCCCGTTCAGCTGCTCTCTTCTATGTCTGAAAATAACAGTTTAGATATAAATTGTTCATTTAACTGCTAACTTTTGAAGAGTGTGCTCGGCGTGTTCAAGTCTCGAACGCAAATCTCTTTCAACTTGGTCTCGTTCAGCAAGCTCATCATTCCTCAGTTGTCGCAATCTTTCGTTTTCCGAAATGGCATCCAGCTTCTGTTTCTCTTCCATCTGAACAACACATATTTGGTGTTAAACATTTGTTTATCAACTTACTTCACAATGCTGTTTGAACTCATAGGCTATTTCGTAACGTTGCTCAGCAAGTTGTACTTGTTCATCGAGATCATTCCGTAGTTTCTCGTTTTCCGTCTTCCATCTTTGATTGGTTTTTTGAATGCGTTCTGCATTTTCCACTTTTAATCTACTCACTGTTTCCTCCATCACAGCTATCGCGTGTTTTAAACGTCGATAAAGGGAACTCCAGAGATCGTCAACGTCTTGCTCAATGGAATCCAGGCTGAGAGAGGAATCAAGGAAGTCAGCTAACTTTTTGAAGAAGTCTGATGCCATATGAACTGACGAGGTTTCTATATCTGCTGACATATCTTCAACCCTGTATTGAGATATAACCCTTCGCATTTCCATAGCAATCTTCTTGAATTTTTCTTCTAGGTGAATCATATGAACTGGGATAGATTCATCCGAAACCAACGATACATGCGGACTCTCAATTTCTTCTTCTTCGATCGAGACCTGAGGAACTGGAACTGGGCTTATTTCTTTCTCAGGCTCATCAGTCTGTACTCCAGTAGTTTTTCGAGAAACTGAGATATTTTGTCCTGGATATGTTTCAAGCTCAACCAAGCGACTGCTTAAGCTTTCGATTTGTTGATTTCTCGCATCAATATCGGTTTCGTACTGTAGATTCGCAGAACTCTGAAACTCTCCAAATTCGACACGTAAATCATGAAGAGCTCTCTCCAGCAGCAGAATTTCAGCTTCTTTTAGAACTAGATTTTGTGTTGTCGAATCGAGACTTGATTTGAGTGCAGCCACTTCTTCTGATAAAGTCTTCGATTGAGTCACAGCTGAAACTTCAGATCGAATGCAATCCTCGGCTTTCGTTTCCAGTTCGATCTCCTTTTTATTGGCGTCGTCGAGTTTTTCTTTCAATCTATTATTATCATCAACAAGCTTTTTTATTTCTTCTTTAAGTTGATTTACTTCATCGGATTGATTTGGCTGCATTTGAAGTTGTCGTAGGTGATCAATTTCTGTTTGTCTTTTCTTCAATTCAGCCAACAACTCGTCTGAATCGTATTTGTCTTCGTTAAGCTGAAGAACATTTTCTATTGCTTGCAGTAAGAAACGAAAATATTACCTTTTTGTTCAAAGCCTCCACATTAAGAAGCTCAGCTTCCAATTGCTCGCACAGTTTCTCTTTTTTCGAACATGCTTCCTTGATAGCTACAATTTGGTTATCCTTATCGCGCATCTTTGCTATCAACACGTTTATTTCACTTTTGAGGTTGCTTTCGCTGTCAATGAGCAACTGGCGAGAATCAGATAGGTACTAAAAACGCTTTTACAAATAAAGAATTACTATTCTCCAATCTACCTTGTTCTCTTTGGCGAAATCTTTGTTTTCGGCTCTCACTAATTCCAACTCTTCTCGTGCCGCCGATTCTCTAGCCAACGCGTCTTCCACTTTTTGATTCAATTGCTTTGAAATATTTTCGTGAAGTTGTTTAGTAGATGTGATATCTTTCTCGAGTGACTCTCTCGCTATTTTTTCTTCATCATACGCTTTTTGCACGTCTTCAATGTTGCTCATGAGTTGTTCAATTTTCTCTTCTAATTCTTTCTTTTGTGTCTCAATATGCTCTCCATGAACTTTTGCTTCATCAAGCTCGAAATCGTGGGTAGTTTTATCCTCCAAAAGGCGTTGATTCTCAGCCTTCACTTCATCCAGTTCTTTCTTCCGTTTGTTCAATCGCAGCTGAAGATCTTCCATTTTTCCGTCGTATCGACTAAGTTTTTCATGGCTAATTTTCAGTTTTTTCTCTACATCCGCTACTTTCTCTTCAGACCGACATAGCTGTTCTTGACAAGTCTTCAGCTTTTTCTCCAAGTCAGTTATCAATTTTTGTTTATCTTCCTCGAACTTTATTTTGAGCTTCTCATAATCGAAAAGACGATTTTCCAGAGCGGAATTCTTTTGCTCCATAACTTCTTTTTGGGAGTTTAGCTGGTCAACTTCCTGTAAAATAAAAAAGTGTTGAGCTTGTTGAGTTATCTAACAAAAGTATCTCTTACTAGTTTGAGGTTCGCGTTGATAACACTGACAGCGTCATCGTTTTCCGTTTGAACGTTGGCGTCGATTGTTTCTGTATCTACTTGAACTGTAGCTGTTGCTGTGAACACTTTTTGCATTGGTTTATAACTGCTTATCAGTTTCTGAAAATAGAGAAAAATATAATTCAATTCGTTACGATTTCATTAATTTAAACCACGCACGTTTTCCATTCCTGTTTCAACCATAGTTCGATCTTCGTCGTTTGTAATATAAGAAAGCAGCTCCCTTTTGATTTGTTCACTAGATTTCAATTGTTCCGGAGGAATCAAATCTGATTCGCTGTACAGTTGTAGTTTCGGAATGATTAAATTCGGGTTCTCTTTTTCATGACTGTCATGGAAATGAGGTTTTTCTGCGCCAAAAAGCTTAGATTCTTCTCGCAACGAGATGTTTTCTTCTCGAAGAGTCTCATTTTCGTGATGCAAAGATTCATTTTCCTCCCGTAACATAGAGTTTTCTTGCAACGTATGCTCAAGGTCGCGAGTTTTCTGTTTGATCTCTTTTGAAACCGCCAGTACACTTTTTATACCTTCTGAAGGGAATGATAAGTAATAGAAGTGTTTTGGGTCCGTACCAAGAACAAGACTCGGATCATTTTCTGGTGATATCGAATCGGACCCAGTGGATTCAATCATGGACAATTCGTGACGAAAGTTCGAAAAGTGTTCCTTCATTGATGTTCTTTTGTTACCACGAACTGGTGTTGATGTTAATTGATTATCATCGTGAGCATCAGCTGGTGATACTGACCGAGACTGAAAAAACAATAGAATGTATTAATGGGGGTTTCAAACAGATCTGGAACATACTGAACTTGGGAAATCATCTCGAGGTGTTGGATAACCACTGTCTGTGGCGGGCACTTCTGATGGTTTCATCAAATGAATTGTTTTGAACTTTAATCGCTAAACGTCAGGTGATTTTACACAGATTAATACACTTAATGCCACAGAAATCAAATAATTATTTCAAAACTCGAGCCGAATGTGTGCGAGGCTGTTGTTCGAACACTCTTACGCAACGTTGCGGACAGCGAACCAAATTGCAATTGCATAGAAATTGTACAATTGCAATTGTGTTCTTCTCGTTGAGAAAAGAAACGAATGGATTTACCTGTAAAATAATATTTTTTATAGAGTTTTCAGAGCCCAACGCTCAAATCAGGTTTAGTTCTCTAAAAACAATGAATCGGCAACAACTTTGAAGAACCAAATTTGGGTGAGTGCTGCATATGAACAGACAACGCAAGGACTCTTGGAAAGAAAAAGAAATAAGCAAAAGTTTCACTACACTTTATGAAGGCACAAACATTATATGACAGCAGAAAAAGATAAGGAATCATAGTATTTTTTAAAGCTTTTGAATTAAAATATAATCTGAAATGGAACACATTGAAACGAAAGACTTGACCAATTATGACATGTAAATACTCATCTTCACAAGTGTATTAATTGAAAGATTTTAATATTCGTACTCTCCGAACTCGTCGTCGTGAACTGAATCCGTTCTGCAAAACATCCATATTTTTTAAATTGCTCAATTATTCGGAATGGTCAAGTTCTGCGATAATTAAAAGATTTATTAGGGAATTCGTACAAGGGGAGGGGGGCGATGATTAGGTGTGAATTATATATCAGTATTCGAGAATGCTTACAGAATTCAAATTTATGCAAGCGTTTAAAGCGGGTTTAGACTGGCAATTATGGTAATGAAATCATGCACGGGATCAAATGAATCGGTTCGAATAATGTGGGCCATAGAGTTACAATTAAATGCACAGAAGTTATCTGATACACGTGAATTGGAAAAGTTACATATGACAATGTGCTTGCTATTATAAGCTTTTGAAGCAGAGAAGAAATGGAGGGGAGGACGACACAACACCTACTGCTTAGGCCGTGGAGGCTGTGATGACTGGAAAACTGAGGAAGAAGCCATTAAGTTCTGGATGTACTGTCCCAAGACTTGATTTTCTGACCGTAGTTTCAGACTTTCTTCCTTCACTGATTCTACTCGCTGTGAGAGATCTGTGAGAAGGAAAGAATATTTATGATTTGAGAATCTTGATTTCATACCATCTAATGTATTCTGAAGTTCAAGAACCTGAGTTATCATTCTTGCTTTCTCTTCGGGATCCTCTGGTGGCTCTTCTTTGGGCAAAGGCTGGGCTGCTCTTGGAGTTTTTCCTCCGCTGATTATGGTTACGGTATCATCTTAACATTATCTTTCGTTTTGAAGTATGTTTTAACTCGATTTCATAGTTTGACTAATTCATTGGAAACAAATTATAACTCACCATCGTCAGCAAGAGGAATGTCGTCTTGGTCAGTTTTCCCGCTCATCTTGGTACTAAATTGTAAAAAGGAAAAGAGTTAAAGATGTTTCGCAGAACACAGAGTACAATGCCCGGTCGAAAGGGGTCGCCGCTAGGGGGTTGAAGTCAGTAGAGGGCAAAATCAATAAAAACTTGGGAGACGCAGAGAAACGCCAGCTTGGCAATGCAATCGCGCCCCGCTCTATTCTCCGTCAGCTCTTGCCACACTGCGTTCTTTTTTTCCAATTTTCACATCGAAACCTGTGATTTTACAGTCATGATCAGCGACGTTCAACTCGGAATTGCTGCTAACATCCTCGGAATTGCGATGCTCATGCTCGTCGTCCTCTTCCACTACTTGAATGCCAACCAGAAAAACAAGTAACTTCAGTTGAGGTAAACTACTCTTTCGAAATTCTCACTTCATTCATAATGTTTTCAGGGAACGAACCCCACTTGATTGTGATATTTCCAACCGAAACCTAAGTCTATTTATTTATTTTTGTCAGAAGGGTTAAATCAGTTTTAAGTATATCGTTAATAAACTTTTATTCTGTCTTCACGAATTTCTTGTTTTTTTCGTGTTTCAAACGCAACAATACCTTTGATTCAAAAATTTTTCAGTTCATCATTATGTTATTTATAGGTTTTATCTGAAACAGATCATATATGTCATGAGCTCTCAGCCACGTGGTACTGGAGCACAACCAGGTCCTTCGTACAGCACCGCTACATCACCAATTTCCCAACGAAGTTTTCGATACGAGCCAGCAAGAAGTGGATATACTTCTCCGGGACAGTATTCTACATATTCAACGAGGTAAAATTCGTTAATTGCAATCACTATATCTCACATTCCGTTTTCAGTACCGCTGATCGAGTCGGCTGTCTTACTGCAGTAAGAATGTCAGCTTTTGCGAAACTGTCTCGTTTTACCCGACGACTTGTTCACATTCGACAAATGGATTTTGAGTTTGCACTCTGGCAAATGCTTTACCTTCTCATCCAACCATCGAAAGTCTACAAGAACTTTATTTACAGAAAACGTATGTTTCATGTTTCTCGATGTGATTCAATTCAAGATTTTCTTTTAGGTACTAAGGATCAATTTGCAAGAGATGATCCAGCTTTTTTGGTTCTTTTGTCGCTTTCACTGCTCTTCTCTTCGATTTTCTACGCATATGCTCTTGGTCTATCAAAAACTGGATTTTTCACCTTTTTCCTCTGGTCCGTTTTCGTAGACTGCATTTTCGTTGGTGTTATTATTGCCACTATCCTTTGGTGGATATCAAACAAGTTTCTCCGTAAAGTTCGGGATCAAGATGTTGAGTGGGGATACTGCTTTGACGTTCACCTCAATGCTTTCTTCCCAATGCTCATTCTTCTACATGTCATCGTTCCAATTCTATACCCAAGTGAGTTGTATGGTGATGACAGTATTATAGATAATGTTGAACAAAAGCTGTGGCAAAAACAAACTTTCTTCTTCAGCGTTGATCGATTCTCCATCTTTCTTGTCTGTGTTTTTGGGAAACACATTCTGGTTCCTTGCGGCTTGCTACTACGTTTACATCACATTCCTCGGATACACAGCTCTTCCAATCCTTCACAAGACACAATATTTCCTCTACCCAATTTCATTTATTTTCATGTTCTTTGTCGCGACGTTGACAGCCGGCTGGAATATCTCTAAAACCGCTCTCTACTTCTATCATTCTCGCGCTGAACCTCACAAGTTCGCTCCCCAACACAACGGTTTATAAACCCCCTTTCACTGTTTTGTTGGTGCTTATATGTTTTAGACGGTACTAGACTATATTGGTGTGTGCTCTTGAATCCCGAATCCTTATTGCATGGTGTGCCGAAAATCCCCGAACAGATAACTGATTGTATGTAAAAAAAAACGTGTGCCTTTTCTTGTTTTTCTTTCTGATAATATAACTTATTCGTTTTTTGAAAATAAAGAAACCTATTTCAAGCTTGAAGAATTTTTGTTGCAAGCGACCGCGATAAAGAAGAAAAACCTCAAAGCAGAAACAATCTAAAAACGAAACTTCCGCTGATAAGCGGTTCTTCTTCCTCTTGAAAACGTCATTACGCAAAACTTCTGCTTTTCTCCATTGAATTCGAAACAGAAAAATACCACTTATCAAAAGGTAATCGTTTTCTAAAATTACGAGTAGCAATGGAACAAAAAACGAACGAACTGAAGAAATACAGAATAGCAAATGCTTTTAAAATATAAAATACTGTAGAAAAAGATTTCAAATCTTTCGTTTTAAACTTCTTCTTCCCCTCTCTTTTTCTATTATGTTTCTAGATTGAACACTCAAAGAATAAACATTTTCTCTCTTGGATTCGCGTGGAGAATCCAGAGAAAAAGAGAGAATTCCTCAGTTTTGAGGCATCATTTCCAATCGTTTTGTTTTTTTGTTCTGAGCCATTGTTTCCTCATATACCGGTGGCATTTCCCCGCAGAAAATGTTTAATTTGATAACAGTTTTTCTTCGAAACTGAGGAAGCGTCAATTACTTTGATGTCCGAATTAGAATGATGTGGAGACAGTGTCGGGTTACTGTAGAACATGTTCTTCTTGAAATATGTAAGAAACTTTTTTTCTGAATTCATTTATGAAATCTAGATTATAGAGAGTCTCATCCATACTTGATCATCCTCATTTTAATTGTATTTTTTCTGAAGACTCGAGAGCTTTCCTCATTCCTGAGCAACTAAAACTTTGAGTTTTAAGTGCTACAACTGAGATTACCCTGAGAAATAAATCTGACAAACTGTTCTCCATCTCTCATATTTCCACAGAATGAGCGGAGCATTTTACAAAAGCCTCTCGTCCCCCAACTGTTTACTTTATCCCACGTATTTTGAGAACACTTTTTTGAGTTAATCATCCAGTTTACAGTAATCCATCTTGTTTTCTTTCCTACTCAAAAACATCGAATTCGTCGGTCCAACACAACTATGAAAGAACGGCTAAAGATCGAATTAGTCATCAAATTGGAATGAGTAACTTGCAGTAAAATCCCGCCCATAGGCATCCGAAAACAAATATATAAGTTATATTCTTGACTAATTCAGAAAAAAAAGCGAAGAAGAGTGAAGAGAGAGTACTACCGTATCCATTAGAGTACACACTCGATTCCAGCCAATCATCGTCTGCCTCACTTCTCCTTTCGTTTTTTTCTCATCTTCTTCTTTCTTTTTCTTCTTAAAATTCTTCCAATTAAATTGATAAATTGACCAACTATTCCTTTAAAAAAACGTTCGTCTTTTCCTCCTCAAAAATAAATATTTGTTCATTTTTTCGGTCAGAAAAATGTCGAACAATCTGAATGATATCATGGAGGTTCTTAGAGAAAATGCTGGGTGTTTGGTAAGAAACATTTGAGCTTTTGAATAATTAAAGTTCTAATTTTCAGACGGAGACGGATCGTAATATTCCAGAAGCTGATGAAGCAGTAATCAGATATTCGGCCGGGTGGCTTATTCCCATTTTGGAAACTGAAGATGAAACAAACAAATTTCGAAGACAAAACAATCAAGTTCAAATTATAGATTTTCATTCGCAAAATTCAGAGAATTGTTCGAAAAGTGAGTAACTAACCTTATGAATTCTCCGCCTCTTCCGTAGTCGCTCTAGACTGAGGAAACTCTAAGAATGAGGAAGAGAATGAAAACTAGATGAAGGGTCATTCACAGATAAATTAGTTCATTTCAACTTTTAATTCAGACCATTTCAAAATGCGTCGACGATCCCAAACTGCTTCTGAATCTCGAAGTCGTTCGTCGTTGAGGGCTCCAGAATCAGTTGATTCTCAGACAACTGAATACCATTATATGTATAATGACAGTGAGTTTTAAATACTAAAAATTAAAACAAAAGAATTCGTTTTCGTAAACATTTTTGAATTCAAATTCCGATAGTTTCTTCTGATAGGGTTACTGTAGATCGCACTTTACCTGCATGCTGCGGCTTGCTTCTTCAGTTTAGATAAGAAACCAAACCTCATTATCATTTGAAGAATCTTTGAGAAAGAGAGCATAGGTTACATTTTGATCAATTTTAGGATTAGCTGAAAATCAGAGATTTCCATCTGAAAATCAAAAAAAACGAAGACGAACGTCAGTGTGAAGAACGAGTGAAAAGAATAAACAAACAACTTTTGTAGAAAATCTGAGTCAGAAATCCGAAACGTCAATTCTCTTTTTTTAACATGAGCAATCATTCATTTTTCTTTGTTCATCAGATCCCCTCGTTTTTCTAATTCACAAACAGATTTCAAATTTCAGTTTCGATTGGAATGGGAGAATTAACAGTGAATCAACAACCACTTCGAGAAGACGAAACAGGTGAGTACAGCACATTTCCGAAAATTCGAAACCATGAAAACAAAACTGTTGTTTTTTTTCTAATCGTCTTCTTTGTATTATCATCTGCGTTTATCAATATGAAAGAGAGGGATGACTCATTCTAACCGTGAATGATCATCGGAAATTGTCTAGTTTATAATGGATGACTAACGATACCAAGAACGTGAGAAGATAATTAAAGAGTTGTGATAAGCAATGAAAGATACTAGATAATAAGTGTAGTACAGAACGATCATTTCCGATTATTCCTATAAAAATGATAACTGACCGGAAATGTAACATCTTTTTTACAGATTCCATTCGCACATCGTCTCCTGAATCTGAAACTAATTCTGAGTGGATCCCTGGCCCGTCTTCAGTTGGTTTGTTCACTTTTATAGAGGATTTTATTTATGAACAATTTGGATTACAGAAACAGTGGAAAACAGTATTTCTCCGAGTCCATTCGAAAGTGGAATAGAAAGTCGTCGTCTATCGAGAAGTCAAAGAAGAAATATGACAGAAGAAGAAATTGAGAGAAGACGGAAAGAAGCAAATAAGAAGAACAGTAAAAACTACAATAAGAATAAGAAACAAAAGGAGAAAGACTTGAAAAATTCATTTGAACGACAAAAGGTTTTGGTCGAAGAAATGAAAGAGAACGGGAGAACAATGAAAAATATGCTCTTGGAATGTTATAATTTCATTGGAACAGTCGTCATAATTTCGGATGAAGAAGTCATGAGAACTTTCATTACAAGAGATGTTTTTGAAGAAAGACTCAGATCAATCGATTCTGAGAATCAAAGAAATCAACAAACCGATCCGAGTGTCAAAAAACTGGCGATGGTTGGTATACATCTTTTTTTTAGATGATCAATGTTAATTTTTCAGGATTTCCAAAAGAAGAAACGAATTTATGAGCAGGCAAAAAACGATACCAAACTCAAAAAGGTAAATGATCATATCATGATTTTAATACTCAGCAATTAATCAATTTCAGACAAACACTAACACCTACGGTTCGAGAAAATCGAGAGCTCTTCACACTAAAAATATTGCTTTACTGGAACTTGAGCTAGCCAAACTTGTATTCGAAAAACAGAGATTTCGATCAAGAGAAGACTTTATGAACACTGTAAGAAAGCAGGTAATTGGTTTCTTTCGAACAAAACTTTTTCAATAAGTACCACTTCAGATGGCACCGCTCTTCACATTTCGATACATTGGAGCCAGATATATAGATTTATCTGAAGAGAGAACTCAATTTGATGATCTCTGCCGAAGACTGAAAGATGCATCTCCAACAAGAACTCATCGTGCATCCCAATAATTTCTCTTTTTAGTTCCCCCCAACAGATTCTCTTATTTCTCTCAGCCCGTTCACTTTGTTATATATCCATTCTAGTCAATGACCTGTCTTCAGTCATCAGATATGAATACTGCCATTTTCACTTAATAAAAAACTGTATTCAAGATTGTGCCCGATTCAAAAATCTTCAGTAATCGTTCGAACATTTCGGCGATCTAATAGACGTTTTTTGGGTTGTCATCAAACGACCCCAAAGGAGATTAGATCTTTACGAAAATGTTCTTTTGGAACTGCATTTTGTTTCGAAGATTGAACATGATGCGAAATATTCTAATTATTAGTCTTACTGTAATTACATTTTTCTTCTTTTTGTCTGGACTTTTCTCCAAAATTTGGGGAGGTTCTGATATCGATATAGTCATTGTATCGTTGGATTCAAAAGAGGTACAACGTCGTTTTCTTTCAATCCCTCTGTTTCTTTTTGGTTATCTATTGAAAAAAAGCGAAGATCATTCCACTAAGGACTCGTTATTTTTATGTTGTTAAACCGATCACGTGAAGAAGATAAAAACGTTTAGAAGACTCCTATCTGTAGATAATTTATGAAACAGTCGATTGAGGGAATTTTTGGATTCTCTGAGGGAACTTCCCCCTACATTTAAATAATTGAAATCTGGGAATTTATGATTCCAAAGTATTTCATTGTTTTTCAGGTCAAAACGCCAAAATGTGTCTCATTCCTTCATTCATTATCAATTGGGTATCCAGTTCTTTTGATTGATATCCACGTGTTGAATTCTCTTCACGATGAGAAGTGTGAGAATCTGTCAACAAGAAGAATCAAGGTACATATGCAATAGGAAATTAGTTCCCGGTGAAAAAGAAGAAGATGTTGCAGGTTGGAATTGATAAAAAGTACTTGGATGATATCAAATATGAGTCACAGTTTGAACTGATTCCAATGAATAATCTGACAAACACTGACTATTTTCGATTTGAAACACATCCGATTAGAGGGGTTTTGAAGTGAGAAAACTTCAAATTAATCTAAATTTCAATGGAGAAATTTCAGAAACTTTGAAACGTTCTCGATCGGAAACATTCGAATTCCAAGTAATATTCCGTTTTTCATTGAAATGTGGAGACGATCGATTCTGCTAAAATGTTTGAATTTGCCAGTTATTAGGAATAAAACGGAGGTAAAAAAGGAAGATGATGTCATCTTTTAAAAAGTTTCGATTAGCAATTTTAAAAGTATCAGAGTCAACAATTCAATCATGGAAAGGAAGCGACTGGGAAATTGGCAGAGTTAAGGGGCGATCTACTGAGATTCAATGTGTTCTCTTTTTTGAATGGAGGAACTTTGTTAGGTAATATTCCCAGAAAAAAAAAAGAGAATTCATCTGGATTATCGGACAGGTTGGTATCGAGAATGTGGAATAATTCCGCATACTGCTGACATGGATATTGCTGTTTTCGCAGAAGATTTCCGTCCGGAACTAGTGAAATACTTTCAATCAAGAACTTCTTCGTTTCGATTATTAAGAAGAATCGGAAGGGTAATTCTTTAAAATTTCAGTTTTTTTCTAGATTCAATTAGGAATTTTCTCAGTTGAATGACTCGTTTGAATTGACATTGCAAACCCGAAAAGGGTATAAACTCAATACGGATCTGTTTTTGATGTACAAAGAAATCAATGAAACTGGAAATGTGATCAATTGGGTTGGAGGAGCAAGTTGGTTCTGGAGAATGAAAAGACTCTTAGTTCTCGTTTCTTTCAGGTCACACCCAGAAATACAAATACATTTATCCTGAATACGATCCATGGTGTTCTGCTGATCTACTCGGATTCCTCTTCTGGGTCACTTGCTCACCCCAAAAAATGCTTATGGTAAATAAATAATTCTGATATAATTTAACACAAATTTACAGTTTGAATATGGAAATTTATGGTATGAAGACACGCCGAGTTCAAAATACAATTGGAAAGAGTCAGCAATGAATGTTCGAAAGAATGGAGAATGGAAGAGAAATGAATTGGAACAAGATTATGTGATGTATTGATTTTTGGAATTGTGAGAGCATAAAACGTGACTAGTTTGAGAAACGAAGATGAGTATACATAACAAAAGAAGAAATTTGATAAACTGATCTCTCTAATTGTACGGCATGCCATACAATTAGAGAAAGTCAGAGAATTGCAGAAATGATACTCGAGAAAGAGACACAAATTCACTTCTTCATCTGGGAGACATTATATTAGAGGTAAACACCAGATTTAGAAATGAAATTGTTTTGTCAAAGGATAGAAAAATGGAGAAAATACGACGACATGGCCGTCAGTCGAAAGAGGGGAAATGCTCGCTGATTGGAAGAATGGGGGACACTTACAGTGAGATCGATTCTTTGGGGGGAAAGTGAGAATGTATACATAAATAAAGAGTGAGGGAGAGAACAAATATCTTAAACATCTGGTCTATCAGTTTTCAAATTCTTTTGTGATGGCTCCTCTGGAACAACTTCTAGACTTCCACCGACGGCTTTCGTTTCATTCAGAACACCGTCTTCTGTTGGTGTTTCTGTTTTATGACACGCTTTCATTTCCGATGAGTTGACCCGTTCTTCTTCCATTCTGAAATAGTGGATGAGTTGGAGAACTGGAAAAAGGAATTGAAACTCACTTTGCATAATTTGTATCTGTACTACGACTTCTTGTTCTTCTCGACAAACTTCTCACCATTGTCGCTGAAATATTCCGAATATTCCGAGAAATTCAAAGAAACAGAAAGCACCGAACTGAATGAACAAAAAACAAAAACAAAGGAAAAAACAAAAGTTGTTAGTAGAAGACAATCGAGCGTTTATTATTCATCGAGAGATTCGGATCAAGTAACGTACACATTCTTCGAACGAATTCATTGAATGTTTCTTCTTTCTCTGGCTCACGAGCCCATGGCTAAAAGAAATAAATTAATTGAGAAGAAGAAGAAAAGATTTACTCACCAATACATCTCCTTTGGCAAAGATCAGGAAGAAGATGATTCCGCTGATATCGATTGACATTGCCAATAGGAAAACCCATTTCCATCCATCAGGATTCTGAAAAGTATGATGATTTTTTGATATTTTCCATTTCCTTATTCAATCAAAGAAATAAACTTCCTCAAAACAAGATCATCAATCAACAGAAATCAAAAGAAAGTACTCGAAAACAAAACTTTTATGAATTGATAGCGTTCGATTTCTAAAAACACACACTTCTTCGCCAGACAACAAGTCCATTAAAGTTTCAAACATCACTTCCTTATTCTATTGAAAAACTGCGTTTTCGAGAAGACGTTTTAGGAAAAAATAGATATCAAGGAACGATAAAATAGTTATTTGGACATTAAAAATTTCAAAAGATCTTTTCTTGGATTTCAGAGGGAATATATCACATTTTGTTTCAAAGATCATTCAAACAGAATTGTCAAACTCTCTTACCTCAAAAGTCATCGAGTTCGTCACAATTCCTCCGACTCCTGCAATGGCTCCCAGTCCATTGGCAATACCCATAAGAATTGGTGCATATCTTGGAGCAATATCGAAATGATTCACATTGAAACCGGAAAGAACTGCACCAGCTCCAGAACAAGCAATGATGAGGCAGGTGACAGCAATGACTGGATCACGGATGAATGCAAGACTTCCGAGCATGACTGCTTCCACTGTGAATCCAAATGTATTCACTGATTTTCTGACGGCCTCTGTGCTCATTTTTCCAGATGATCTGAGATAATCGGATAATTGTCCACTGGTAAGAGTGACGATTGTCATTCCGAGTTGAGGGAAAATGGCAATCAAACCGCTCTGAAGAAATAATAATTAGAGAGCGAGAGGTGGCAGAATTAAAACTTACATTCTTGATATCGATATGAAGAACATCTTTCATATAAGTGAGTTGATTTCCGAGAAGTAAAAAGAAACTCCACGAACGACAGAATGAACAAATGATAATCGCCCAGACGGCAGTAGAAGTCATCATTTCTTTCCATGGAAGTGTTGTCAACTAAAAGATTCCCATTGGGGATTACTGTATCTCGTGTGAATTCTCACCGTCATATTCTTCACTGCAACTGTTCCAATCTTCTCCGTAATGTATTTCTTTTCATCTTCACTTATGTATCCATGAGTTGTTGGACTACTTCCAGCCACATACATCCAGAGAAGTGACCAAACGATTCCCAAAACTCCGAATACATAAAATGGAGCACTCCAATGAATATGAGAGACTAGATAGGCGGAAGCAGGCAATCCAACCATTACTCCAACTGATGCTCCTGTGAATGTTGTCGTCGCAAGTTTGGATCTTTCGAGGGGCGGAGCCCAGAACTTCCAAACTCCGTGCATTGCTGGATAACAGACACCCAAAGCGAGACCTTGCATTGTTTGAACGACCATCACAAATATATCAGTGAACGGATGGAATTTCAGAGAGACAGCAGTCACAATATTCAATAGAGCGGCGATGAGAATTCCTAACATGAAGAGCTTATTTGGTGCAAACTTGGCAGCAAGAACTCCGGCTGGAATTTGTGAAGCAGCGTATCCATAGAAGAATGAACTCTCCATCATTCCGACTTCAGTTCCTGTCCAAAAGAATTCTTTTTCCTGAAAATCAATTCGTATTTACTTGATTACTGGAGAACTATAATTACATGAACTTCTCCGTATGCATCTGTGAAATTATTAATCATTCGATTCTTTGCAACTCCAAAATTTGATCGGATTCCAAATGAAATTGCAAAACCAAAATGAGCTAAAAGAGCAATTTGCCATCGTACTTTTTTGAGGAAAAATTTGTTCTGAAAAGGGAATTGGTTTGAAAACTCTGGTTTTTGAGACTTACATCTTCAGTTAAAGTATGAAGTTGTTCTCGATGTTCCCATGTTTTGGACGAGAACGTTCTCCGTAATGTATCCGATATAGCCGACGCCGACTTTTTGAGTGTTCTACCTGCCATTTTGGAGGAAGAGGAGGAGAAAAATCAACGAAATGATAGAGCGATTCCACTAAATTCGTAATAGAAGCAAAATGGGATTAAATGAAATTCCTGGAAAAAAAGAAACTTTTTTGTTTGTTATTTCACAGATAAATATCGGTGTGGATACAAAAAGAAACGATAAAAAGTGGGGAGGAGGAATGGGGAGAAAATACGATGATCGGATAGAGAGAGAGGAAGAGAGAGAAGGCGCGTGGGAACAAGTTTCGGGGGCCGATGAGTGATATTGGTTCGTGTGTCAGTCATCATGACAACGACCATCAAATTGATATCGATTCAGCTGATATTATCCCCCATTTCTCCCTTTTCCTCCCACTTGAATGACAGAAAACGAACTACAGTATTTTGAGATGAAGATGGGAGGAGAAGAAGAAAAACGTTTTTTTCTTTGGTCGAAGACTGGTAAGTTGAAACTGATCTGTTGGTAATGAAATGGTTTAGTTGTCTAGATTGGAAAGAAATTTTGAAGTCTTCATAATGGAAATTCCGATTTTTTAGTTGTTGGAGCACTGTTTTGTTCGAAGCTTATGGACGTTCATATCGGTTCATAAATATTGAAAAAAGGTAAACTAGAAGCGCTATTTCAACAATCATTTTTGAAATTCTGAACTCTTAAATATATTCCCTGTGGTATTCCAGATTGAACGGAGTTTTGATTCGCTACGATCAGTTAAAGAATAAGCATTGATGAGATTCTAAGCGATGAAAGAATTTAGAACATATTAATAAGTGATAACAAGAAAACCCCAGAAGAAGATAGATATACAGTAACCTGAACCAGTTTTAACCTTATAACTGGAAACTAGATGACCAACAACAGACTGAATCAAGAAGGAGGGGCGGAGCTTAAACTAGGACTTCGGCTAGCGGGTCCAGCATTTTCCCAAAATTCTGGGGATTTTCGAAACAAGAAGCTCAAAAAAATCCTGTTGACTCAAGAAATTGCACAGAATAGAAAGAATCAAAACTGAAGAGTTATGAATTTCGCCTCGATCGGAACCAATTGAGCATATGAGTGGACGAAACGAGATCAAAACGTTTTCTTATATCTGGTTTCTTCGGTTTTTGTTTTGTCCTACCAACCTATTACCATTTCATCGAAACTGACACGGAAATATATATAATAAGATCAGTTTTTATCACCTGATCGTTTTCAAAAGGTTAATGATGGATCAGAGAGAAAATGAAGAAGAAGAAAAAGAGGAAAGAATAGTAGACAAGTGTAAAGTATTCATTTAGGTTTTGTGTCAAGTTGATGAGCGAATATAGCCGAATAAAGAACTGTTTTGAATGAATGAATGCGTGGGTGGAGGAGATGGGAAGGAAAGGGAGGAGTATCAAAAGCAATTAAGGAAAGAAAAAGGACACAAATAAGAGGGAATTGGAGATCGTAAATAAACCGTTAATTGGGATCATCTTCTTTTCGAAAGAGTCGGATTTCAGAATGAGCAATTCAGAAGAAATCATGCCAATTATCAGGAGAAAATGAGGGAAAGATATGAGTAAGAGAACCGAATTTAGAACAAATGGTGGATTTTTGCGACAAAAATAGAGGAATCATTACGAGAAGATGCTTTAATTCAAGAGCTTCACTAAATGATTTTTCTTAATCGAATTGTATTATATGAGCAGAATCAAAGTATTGATTCGTTTTCAAAAATCCGAGGTAGCTTTTAGACACAAAAAAGAAATAGTTAGACTGGAGTTTACAGAAACTTTGAAGGAAAGTGTAGATTGAGGAGCTCTCTAGGGAATCTCTTAGATTTTCAATCGACTTAAAAAATGCAAGAACAGGTCAACCAAGCCTCTCGAAGTCTACAGTTCATCATTCTACTAAACTCACGAGTTCCAAAATTTGATTTGCTAGAGCCTATAAATGTCTCTAACTAGATCCAAAAAAACTTCCTGTTTTCATAATTACTTGTTTCATTGAGGTCATTCGAAAGTAAATAAAAAATGAAACAAAAAAGTTCAAAAAGGGACATTCTAGAATAAATGACAACAGGAAGAAGAAGACATACTGATAGGAAATGAACAATGAAGAGAGAGAGAGAAAAAGAAATGAAAGAACAAACCAGAAATGACACAATGAATTCGGCGAAAAGGTACTGTAGAAGTAGCCACTCTCCGTTCTTTTTTGATTTGAAAAAGACCCGAGAAACCCAAAAAAACTCACGGTGAAAAAGAAGAAGAAGAAGAAGACGTGAGAATGATATTGAGAAATGGATTGAAGGCAGAAGAAGAAATGAACGGAAGGAGTGTTCTGTACGTGACGTTTCAATCATAATAAGGGGCCATTTTATCTCTTGCGTAAATGTTTTTTGTGTGAAAAGAAAATAAAGAAAAAACGAAAGTTTCAATGAAAAAAAGGACACAAAGAAGGCGTAGTAGAACACAATGATCAGTAGAAAACACACTAAATCAAACAAATAAAAAAAGAGAGAGAGAGAGAGAGAGAGAGAGAGAGAGAGAGAGAGAGAGAGAAAGTATCAGGAAAAGCTTGATGCATTTTTGACGTCAATTATGAAAACCAACATTCTTCTCCATTTGCACTTTGATACCATCAGAATCTTCAGCGAAGAGGATATCAGAATCAGAGTTTCAGATGGCGACTATCTTATATCCGTGAAAGAAGTAAGGCTCTCCTGATCAAGCCCTAGATCTTTTTCAGTCCAACTTAGAAAAAAGTGAATATTTGATTCAAGATTACGGCATCATTTTTCAATAATGTTTCAACTGAAAAACTTGAAATAATCAAAAAAGGTACAGGAATTTCTAGTTTCTAAACGTCATTCAACACGCAAAACGCTCATTAAATCAGAAGATCTTTGAGAAAAACTTTCTGGAATTCCAATGTGGGAGGAGCCAGACACGAGTGTTTCTAGAACAAAAATGTAGTTGATTTGAAATATTTCAGTCAGGTTGATTCATTAGAAATGATCTCTGATGATTCAATTTCTTCTTTTAAACAATCAATTTATTATTTTGATTTTTGAAAAATCAAGTTTTTTGTAAATTGTGAAGTGCAAGGAAATTGACAAAATGGTACGTGGAGAATGAAATATATTTCAGATGGGATTCAATTCCTTGGCCCTTAGCTCAAGTTAAATTATTTGTGAATGGACGGGAGAGCCTAGATTCTGAACTTTCCTCTCGTCAAATCAACAAATACTAGATGTTCGTCTCATATGAAAGAAAGAAATTAAATCATGTTTCCCATAGAAATCTAACTTCAAATTCCAATTTTCTGTAAAGGGATTCCCCAGGTTCCATGTCACATTTATCAATGAATGACCTTCATTATCACATTTTAAAATGAACACGCACATACAAAAAAACAAAGAAACAACGTGTTTCGAATTGAAATCTAGAACAAATCACATGAAAATTCTACAAAAACATCACCTATTTTTAGTGATAAATTGACTTTTGAGATGAGAAAAACAAAGATGAAAAAACCAAAAAAAAAGTAGAAAAGAGAAGAAAAAAGGATAATTAATTGCATCATGATACAGTTCTAACCTTTACAAAACACTCTTCTTTTTTCTGATATCTGTGATAAAAGATCTTCTTTTTCCTGTTATCATCACAATTTTACCCCAAAGAATACGAAGAAAAAAGAGAAAAAAAACTAGTTCCTTTTAGGTTTCATATATATTTTAATCAAGAAGACACACGTGGAAGAGAATGAATGAGTCACACAAAGAATATGAATCGACCGCCCGTATTCTTCTCCTTCTTCTCTCACTCCAGAGTACCCGATCATTAATTATGCGTATTTATTTTGTTGATTATGATGAGATGACAGATGAAAAGAACGAGAAAATTGATATGATTTCACTGACAAACGATGATAAGTCGTTGAATGGTCAGAATTAGGGAAACTAAATGAAGTTGGAGAAACTGAAGTTCGTTGGAGCTCTGAAACCGTAACTACAATATATCCTGTATGTAGAATTAGCCCGTCTCGTTTCAAATCTTCAATTGTTTCAGAAGGCTCTCAAAAACCACGTCATTATGAAATCTGATAAAAGAGTTTTGCAGAACGAACTCTGTTCGTCCACCAGCCTTCTCGTTTTCATCCAATCATTCCCGTTTTAGAATAAATTTCGGAGTTTCTATATAGAAGAAGAAAACTATACCTTCTATGTTACTTTTCCTTTCAATAAATATCACAAAAGCTGTCAAGAATATCAAAAATTGAGTTTTCCAGCCGCTTGGAACTTGAAGCCAAACGGCGATAGAACGAGTAATTTCTAACCGACTTAAAGTTATCAAACGGTTGATTATTTGCCAAATTCAACAGAAAAAAGATAAAAAATGAAAGAAAGAAACGGGAAAACCCCATTAATGCCAATCAAAATTCAATGATTTATTACAGTTACAATAGTTTTGAAGAGAAAGTTTAAGGTCACAAAGAGACTGACTGACCGATAAAAAATTTCACAGATTTCAAGAATTATCAAGTTTTGAGAAAGGGGGGGGGGGGAGAAAGTGTGACAAAAGGAAATAGATTTTGGATAGTTTACAATATGTAGAGAAAGAGATCTAGAGATCAGTAGAATCAGAGAAACTTTCAAAGATACCGATAGTCGTAAAAATGGAAAATGGAGAAGGCGGAGAAGGAGAACAGGAAGATGAAAGGAAGAAATTGGTGTTCTTCTTCTCATTAAAACAGACTCTCATCTCTCAAATATCATTCAGATTTGGGCATTTCAACTGAACGAGGGTCGACGATTAGATATTAGATATCAGATTGCCCATGAAGAATAAGAAGACGAAGAGGAAGAGGAAGAGGAAGAGGAAGAAGAGGTCAGAATGAATTCTGACATTTATCGATTTCTGGAAGTTGTTCCAGAGTCCTTTCTGGGAGTTTATTGATCCATTTCGGTCTATTTGTAGTTTCAGTTTCTGAAAAAAAGCGGGAAAATGCCTAAATTTCCTTGCAGAAGTTCTCGAGACCGATCATTCATTCTCATCCCTTCGAGGTCAATCCGTGTAATAAAAAGTGATCTTTAATGAACAAAAGAAGGAAAAGAGACAAAGAACAGTAAATCATTGATTGGTACTGTCTATTTTATGGGAATTTCGATTTGGAATCGATGTACTGATACTGTATTTTTGATCAGAAGTAGACAGAAGAAATGCATTTTCAGGCAAACAGTGAATTTCAAAAGATAATTGAAACAAGACTCTGTTCCGGGTTGCAATGAACTTCTTTTGAGTCATCAGAGTCAGAATCATTCGGATCAGTCGTTTCTTTTTCCCTTTCTCTTGTTTTAAAATAACTGAAATACCTCCCAAACAGAATACTTCTTCCGGTATCTTCCATTTCAACGATTCGTTCGATCCATTCAGTTCAAAATGTGACGTTTCATTCCTTCTTCTGACAAGGAAGAATCGAAGCGTAAGCTCTCAGATTCAGTTGAATATTTCATTTCCCCATTCTCAAATGAGTTCCTCTGAGCAACATCCTCTCCATGCTTATCAGCCTATCGGCCTATTTCCCGAATATCAAAACTTCTCCTATCGATTTGATTATGTCACAATCATCACAGTTTCCACGTTTATTTGTTTCATTCCAACACTGGTTTCTACTATTAAAATGACCGTTTTCTATCTGAAAACAGTTTCAAAAAACAATTCGAAAGAGATTCATCCGTACGTATTCAAATCGTTTTTATTCATGCAATTGACCAATATATTCTACACGATTCTCGATTTCTTTTTGGTCCGAATTCCAAATACTTCAGTTGTCACTTCTTATTTCAGTACAATGAAAGGGAACAGTTTCATTCGATATTTCATTTCTTTCTTCTATTTTCTCGATTATTCATCTAACTTTTTCACTGTTTTATTTTGTTTTATGAGAGTTTTAGTTCTGTTTCACAGTCGACAAAACATGAAAGTAAGTCTGAAAGAAATCAATTATCTAATCAATTTCATCTCAGACTTCTGAAACTATTTTCAAAATTTGGACGCTAATCTCTTTGTTATTGAGTATTATCTGTTCAATTCCACATATTATTTATGAAGCAATCGGAATGCAATTGGATATTCCATTTCAATATGGAGCATTCTTTCTGACTACTTCTTTTGTTTATATAAATGTAAATCCGTAATGGAAAGAACAATATAAGAAGATTCTCTTTCAGAATATTCAAATAATCGGGAACTTCTTATTCTCTGTAATCGTTACATTTTGTATTATCATAATGACTGGAATAATGGTTTTGAAACTCAAAAGTCTGAAGTTAAAGTACGTTTCACACTTCAATAGATTCAAGCAAAAAACAGACGTCTGGGTTTCTTTGAACTCAAAAAACCAGTCTATCGTGCAAATGATTTCAAGAAAATGAATGAAGAGTGTCTAGACTATAACAATCAAAACGGATGTTTTCTAGCTGAAAAATATCAACTTTGAGGGTTCATGGCAAAATGGAAAAGTGTTTCTGACCAAAAATTTTTTGCCGCTACTTCGTGACTAGAAAATATTTATGAAGAGTTAGCCAAAAAAATTCAGAACAGTTCCATTTTCTAAGTGCCCTCAAAGATGGCTGTATTCGACTGAATAGAAATACAGAAAATCAATTTCAGAACATCAGGAAATTCGAATCGAAAGACAAAAGCGGAAACAACATTGACAATCACAATGTTCATTATTCTGATTCCTGCGATATTCACTCAAATTCTTTCGGTTAACTACGTTCATCGCTCCCCAAACTCACAATAAATGTTTCAGATTTCAAGTCTTTTCCAAACGGATTACTCGTGTTATATCATTTTAATTCGACCTATTCTTCTGGATTGTCGTGTCAATATTGTCTCTTGTTACTTCTATTTAACTCATCCGTATTTCAAAAACATCTCGCAACCAATTGCCGTTCGATCTCTGAGCAATGTGCATTCGTGATGAGAAAGAATAAAGTTTCTTTATTTTTAATGTAAAACTGATTGCCAAATATGAAATATTTATGTTCAAAGTGAGATTTTACAACAAGTAATTTAATTTGAATTACCAAATGAATGGATCGGTATTATTATTATTATATTAAAATCTGTATTATTATAGAAATATCTCAGCTTTTCAAACGATACCATTTTCTTCAAATTGTTCCAAATCTTCTATCTGAACAAACATTCCTTCAGTCCAGACAAAAAGAATGAAATAGTAGGTATCTCCATCTGTAATTGGCAAGCACGTGGCTTTCTTTCCATGTTTGTCACGAATATCGAATCCACCTTCTGCGTAAAATTCAACGGCGACATTTTGTTTAAAACTGAAACTGATGGAATGAAGAAAATTTTAAAAAAAAAGAACATTCGCTTACAATTTAAACGATCGAAAAACTTCTTTGTCGAATTCATATTCAATCCCTTTCAGAGCATTTCCAACATTGAAATCAGCGGCACTTTGGTCTTTCGTTTCAAAACGAGAATATTCCAAATGAGGAAAATGGCCGTTGATCCATTTGAGAATGAATAAATTTAAAGTCTCTTCCGTATAAGCTAAATCGGTGATTTCAATTGTCTGACAATTTTTCATGTCGAGAATATTATCAATTGTAATCCAATTCGCTTTGTCGACTGATACTAGATCCACATTAAACATTGTATCGTTTCTATGTCGAAAACTATCAACGACAGCTATATCTATCGACAATGTTTCTGTCGTTTTCAATTTATCCAATACTGTTTTCAAACCATCTTCAGACATGTAGCCTAACATCAGTCTTAGAATCTTAACTTTATCTTGAATATTGAAAAAACATTCCGCTACTTTTGCTGCCTCTTCGGAGTAACGTGAAGATGTATCGATTCTCAAAAAAGTGACAGGAGAACCAATTACATAACACATATGTTCAGTCCACTTTTTGAAACATTCTTCCGTACCAGAAGATACTTTCGAATGTAATTCGATAACCGTTTTAGGACCAGTTATTTTGGTTCTTCTCATTGAATAAAATTCCAATTCGTCTAGTTTCCTAGTTTCAATTATATCCGATTCTTCAATTCTGATATTTGTATTGAAAGAGAATCTCCACTCGATTCCCTGATATTCTTCAAAACTTAAACTGATTTCTGAGCTTGGTCCAAAAAAGTTGACGGTGAATGTAGACGGATTCAATTTGATTGATTTCACCCATTCCTTCGTTCTTTTCGAGCACCAAGAAAAGTCAATTCTGGAAGAAAATAAATATATGGAATCGAAAGAATCACTTACAATTCAATCGGTTCTATCATTTTCAAACACCTCTGCATTGCTATTTGCGGCAGTTGTAGAATCTTGAAAACTGATGGAACGACAATATCTTCAAACTTTGACATTGAGCTTCCGTAAAACCATTGCGTAAAACTCTGTGATTCTTCCCATTTCATCTGAATATTAAAGGGATTTAGTTCAAGACCATGATACTTTTTTTTGTCCGAGTTTGAAGATTAAATATTTTCATTTATACGCCCTTTCAACAAATGAATAGAATTAGAGACCGTATTTGAATAGCTTCCAGAACTTTAAGTAACCAATACGAATGTAAAAAAGATTCCACTTACCACAGCGATATACATCTTCCCCTTTCTGATCAGTTCTCCATTCTTGTCTCAAATTCTCCATTGTCTTCCTATTTACTTTCCAATTTTTTTCGAAAACTTCCCTGGTGTGCACTCCAACCTGTCCAATTTAAAGGTCGTCGGTTGTTATAAATCTGTAAAACCTCCTTTTTTCAAAAAGTGATAACTTCAGTTTCTTTCAAAAATTTATGAAGGTTTCTGAACAATCACGATAGTCGATTTTCAATAAAATACAGATGTCGTTGTAAGATTCTTCAATCGCTGGATAATCGTTTAATCGATTAGAACATACGCACGTTATTAGAGGAAAAGAACTACACAGAATAAGGAATTCGTGAATTACCAGAGGCCAGGTGTTCGTTCGGTTCTCGAGTGGGTTGTCTGTTGCAGACGTCAAATTACAGACGGATGAATATTGATCATATCGGTGCATTCGTAGGGGCACTCGTTTAAAAAGGCATAAGTAGTTACAGTCAGTTCAAGGAAACGTGGCCTCCAAACTTCGTCCGTTCAAATTTGGTGAAGCTTCGAAGAAAGTGAGCCATTAAATCCTCTTTCGATCTTTGACACCATTTTTATTCATTTTATTATTTTTATTTTGAAATGAAGCCATGAAAGATGCTTTTAAGATGGAACGAATATTTAACAAATATTGTTTCTTTATTTCAATTTTATCACAATCAATGGGAAACTAGACACAAAAAGAAAGATAAAACGATTGAAATCAAATCAGATTTCTCTTTTTTCTTATTCGAAAGCAGTTCAGCATAATCACAAAAAAGCAGAAAATTAAAGAAAAAAACCCAGCCGGAAAATGACAAAACGAGAGAGAGAAAGGGAAGAAAAACGACCGGTTCTAGACGAGAATCTGATGAAAAAATGAACGAAAGAGACTACGAATTTGGATGATTTTCAAAGATGACATGAATCAAAAACGGCAAGGAAAAGCTCAAAAAATGAAGAGATTAGGGAAGAGAGAGAGGAACATGTTTAATCGCAATCCATCATATCATCATCGAATTCATTTTTTGGTTGACGATACGAAGTAAATGGGTTTGATGAAGATGATGAAGAGCATGTTGAATGATTTGAATGGAGTAATGATGGAGCGTCGTTTGAAGTTGGTGGAACTGCAAGAATTAGATTCTTCTTTTCGAAATAGAGATTCTAGAGGTTTCCCGAGTTCAGAAACTCACCAACAGAAGATTCCTCTTCCTCTAGAACATATCCATTATTATATTCATCACTACGTGCAACTGAAGAATGAGAGTCCGAAGAAACTAACGAATCTGAAACTTCTGAGACTATTTCAGTCGAAAAATGGAAGTTTCTTACTTCGAAATGCATCTTCTTCGTTGACGAATCGATGTGGAGTATGACGAGCAGAAGGAGGAAGAGATACGGATAAAGATTGTCTGAAATGAATAGAAATAGAACAGATCTAGAGAATGGAATCAACGGATCAACAAAAACTCCAACTCACCCTTTATTATAATTTGTCAAAGAATTCGATCTCTTTCGTTTTGAATGTAAATTCGAATAGACTCTTGATTGACGCCTGGATCCACTTGCTGAATGACGATGCGATGGAATTGGTTGTTGTCGGAACATGATTGCATCGAGAGAAGAACTTGCACATAATGGAGGTGGTGGACGGGAGGAATCGGCTATAACTGTGGACGATGTTTGAATTCCGACTATTTCACTTGAACAACTACACGCATTCATTGTAGACGCTGTCACTTCATCAGGTCGTGGAGCAGAAGAAGAAGAAGCTTCTAGTTGACACAGATCCAGGGCAGCAATGGTATCTCGATGATGAAGGTCTTGAAGGCGATTCTCATCTGGTCGGAGGACTACATCTTCCACCGCACGCTGAATATATTCATTATGAATTAGTTGGTTCCGTTCTCAAACATACTTTGAGATCATTGCACCGCATCGAGTGCGACGGCCAGAATATATTCTGGAAACCGGAACTATTCGAATAGACGAGCGGCTCCGAAGAGTTCGCCGTGCTGATCACCGTCGTCGTCGTCTTCGTCGAGGAGACGTGTCCCGAGGACCAGCGATATCAAAAATGCGAGTGAATCAATTCGAAAGTAGTGTCTCTGAAATCAGAAAATATTCCTCCGATTGAGAATTGAAAATGGAAAACAAGAGACGCCGTGGATAAATGTGAGAAAATGAATAGAATTCAAGTGAAAAACAAGATACGTTCTGTAATTTTTTCCAGCTTCCAAAATCATTTTTATTTGGAGAAATGAAATAAAAGCAACAGAATTCAAATGAAAAAAGAAAAGAAAAAAGAGGGAATGGACCTTTCTTTCGCAGAGAAAACGAGTAACTTCAACTGCGTCTCTTCTTCATTTTCCATCTATTTCGGCTTCCGATTTCTCAGAAACTCTTCAATTCTAATAGTATTCAGTCAGTTTCGGGGAGAGCCCGCTGGAAAACAAAAATGATAAATGATCAGACACAAAAAGCGAGAAACATGGTTTCTCTGGGTCATTTTTTGTTCGAAAAGAGCTTTTTTCGAGTAGAATCAAAACGGATAAAGATGGAAAAAACGGTTGAAGAGGATAGTAGAAAATCAACAAAATTCGTAGTTTTGAAAAGAAATGAATCATGAAGAAAACAAACATTTTTATGTTACGATTCAGAAAGAAAAATAGAGACAACGGATGATTCATTTGAAATTAGAATTACGTTTTTATAATGAATACTGTTTCCTTTTTTTTATTTTTGTGAAAGTAAAATTCATTCGAACTACTTTCAGATTATAGAAAAACATTAAGAATTAGGGAAAAATTAGAAATTTACAAACGCTGTCTGTTTTCGAACAAAAGTTCTTTTGTATCGACTCGAATTGTTTTCCGGAAGACTATTCAACTGCACTGAAGTTTATTAATTTATTGAAATTGTATATGAAAAGTCCTGTTTTCTTCTTTCGGTTAATAGTAAAATCGTAACTTATTCAGAAAAAAAGTCAATAGATTAATTCAATTTCTATGAAATCAAATATCAGTAATCAAATTCTTCGCCTCCGCTTTCCCTCGATGAAAATTGTTTTTTCTCTAGATTATTAGATTGTATTCATGAATCAAAAGCCTTGAGAGACACTAGACAAAAGTTAGTTTTCTCTTCGAATAATTCATCGTGAGAAAGAAGGAAAGAAAAGGTAAATTTGTGTGGGAAACACCTGGAAAAGAGAGGGAAATCGAAGCGGAAATAATGACGAAACGAGAAGTGGGATTCGGAAGGACTCAAAACGAGTCATAACTCAAGAAGAAGAAGAAGAAAAGAGGTTGGAAAGAAGAAGAAGAAGATATTGCTCAGTGACATCTTATCACTCAATGAATGTTCATTTGATGAGAGGAAAGAGAAGAAGATAGACACGGAACAGCCTGGTACCTCTTTCCGATCTGTGAATTGAAAACGCATCTCTTGAGTTCAAAGGTTCAAACTTTTGTGATAAAAAACGTCTGAAAGTATTGGAAAAATCTCAAGAACTAAGAAAAAGGACAGAAATGTTGAAGAAGAAACCAGAAAAAGGTTAGAGTAATGAAGAGAGAAGTGACAGCTTTTTCTAATTTCCGAGTAATTGATGAGTACTTTTCTAAGTTTCTCTTTAGTTAAAAAACAAGAGACAAAGAGAGAGAAATGGAGAAGCACACAGCTCAACGACGTCATCAACTTGTGCCAAAACGTCGTCGTAGTCGTCGTCTTCTTCTTCTTCTTCTTCTGGGGGCATGTTCCTCTTCTTTTTCTCTTCTTCTTCTTCTTCGTCAGGATTCCGATGTGAAAAACTGAGAAGCAGAAGAGAAGAAAAAGAGGAGCATTTTGGAGACAAAGTGCGTGAGTGAGTGTGTGTAAGAGAGGAGACTAGGCGATCGAGAAAAAGAAACGGAGAGGAGAGAAAAGGAGAAGAAGACGTGTGTGTTGGATGGATAGATGAAGAAGAGAAGCTCAATGTGAGACGATGGAGAAACAGAAGGATAGACGACGAATCCAGAAAAGAGAGACGGAAGACAACTATAGAATTCTCATTAAGACACCCTCTTTTCAACTGACCCTCTATGTCAGCCAGTCAGCAGGCTGTTTCGGACGGGAAACTGAGCAAAATGCACAAAAATCGAGGAATAGAGAAAAAGTGGGAGGAGGAAAGAAGAACACTGAAAGTGGTGGGGGAGATCGAATTAAAAAGAGAATTTGACAATTGGACGCGGAGACGTAGACGTGGATAGGATAATAGTCTGAGCAATAGCACCTTGCATCACTTGATTACTAATAGGATCAGTGGTGGAGAGGAAAGAGACCACGAGATTTAAGAAGAGGAGAGCTGAACTCTGATACGTTAAAATGAATTATGAAATGACATTCCCCCAGAGAAAATTAATGTTTACTTCTGTTTTTAATCGAGTTGTTTTGGATAAGAATTCTAGAAATGACGGTGAGGTGAAAAGTTAAAAATCGTTTTGGATCGGAAACAGAAGCCAGAAAAAAATATCGGTTAAAGGAGAATCTCAGAATTGGAAAAGAGAAGTCTGGAAAGACCACAATTATCTCGATTGCATTCTGATGTACTATTTTGACTTCTCATCATAAAAAGGGGCGACGAAAGAAGAGTCGGTGAAGAGTCACTTGAGCAGAACACAATTATCTAGTACTACGACTACTACTTCTATTACAATATGTCAGAAGAAGAAGAAGAGAAGGCGATGACCTATAAATACACTTTTCTGTAATTGATTCTATTTTTCTTTGTGTCAGAATGGAAAACAACGAAGAAATTCGGAGAAGCGTAGTTTTTTTAATTTGTGAATATGGAAATGGGAAATCTATGTTATGCATTTTAAGATTTGAATGGAATGAATTCAGAATAAATGCATGACTGTAGGCTTCATTTCGTTCATTTGTTGTCTAATCCCTTTTCCATATTACGAAAACACATTTGTATGAAAGACCGAGAAGAAGAAAAAGGCAACCAAGGCAACAGATTTTGAACCAAATGAAGTGTTGAATTATGCTCTTTGATTAGAAAAAAGGCAGAGGGATTTAGAGATTAAATGACGATTTTTTGAATGATTCATCTCGGAGTTTCTAGATTTCACGAGAGAGAAATGATTCGGTTTGTTTCCATCTGCAATGATATTTCAAGAGAAAACTATTTGAAAGAGCATCCAAACGATGCTTTTATTCCACGCCGAAACCTCCATTAAAACTACAAAAAACAATTTGAAGAATGGGGAAAAAGAATTTAAAAATATCCGAAATCGAGTGGGATTCGAAGGAGGAAATCAACTCATTTTAAGTGTCGATTTCTCATTTATTTGCCATCTCATCTCATTAATTATTGAAGCAGAATCTCCTTTTTCATGTCACGAGAAGTCGACTGAAATGTCTTCTTTCACCCCCCGAAAAAGCTTCTCTTTATACACATAAATTTAATCAATCTAATGAAAAAATTGTGTCAAAAGATGTCTTTTTTCTGTTTCTGTTTTTACTCTTTCTCAATGTCCATTGGTCAATGACCTCAGAAGAATAAAAGTTTTTTTTCTTTTGAAATCAATAAGAATATGAAATTGAGAAAAAGGGAATTCCTAAAGGAAAAAAGGGCAAATAGAAAAAAAAGGACTAACCTACTATAAAAATGAAAAAAAAAGAGAGAAGATGACGATGTGTTTGAATAATATGAAACCAAGTAAAAGAAGAAAAAAGAGAAATTTCGGGAAAAAGAAGAGAGCCAAAAGGACAAAACGATTATAGTTTTCAAAGTGAAACTAGTTATTTCTGTACTGTTTTATTCGTTTTTTTTTCTTTTTTCTCTAGTTTCGTATTGAGAAAAATAGTTTTCTTCTCACTCTCTCTGTCATTTTCCGTTCGAAATAAACTCAAAGTAAACAGAAAATAACTATAATTTACAACTCAAGTCAGAATTTCGAAATTTCGAAAATGATTTTCAAAAGTTTTCAATTTCGTAATATCGGAAGTGACAAGGGAGTTGAAAATGACAGAAAATGGAATGAATAGAAGACAGATTTCATGTTTCACAAGAGAGACGGATTCCAACTTTTTTTCGTGTCAAGTCATCTTTTTTTGATTTCATAGAACATTTTGATTTTTTGAACAGAACGAATAAATCAAGATTTGAGAATAATTTGAAAAGCTGTCGTAAAATCCGAATTTGATGGTTTTCGTGTCATTTTCAGATTCTCCGTTCTGAAAAATCAGAATCCGAAGACTCCAAAAAACAGAACTGAAAATGACATTTTCAAATTTCGCGCCTCCAAATGGAAAACAAAATGTGTTCTTTCTACCTCCTCGTGGATATAAAAAAGTGGAAGAGAGGTGGCAGATCGTCGAACGGGCGGTACAAAGGACATTAATTCGGAAGCAGTGTTGCGGAAGGCATCGAACGGAAACTAGAAGAGAAACAACGACACGGTTCAGAGAGGATTGACAAATGAAAAGAGTTGATTCATACTTTTATTATGAGTTTTCAAATTATGAAATTAGAGATCTTTTCCACATTGAAGAAACATTTAATATACAATTTTCCATTTTGAAGGTTGTTCACAATTCGGATTCTTATCTGGGCACAGTCGATTGAAAGTGGAGGCAATCGGGAATCCAATTATTTCACGATCTTCTTGAATTCTAAACGAGAATGTCGATTCGTGGCTTCCGATGAAATGACGAGCATGAGCACACAGATACTGAAAATTGATTAGCATGAAGATTTCTGTTATTTTTGTCCCCTCGGGGACTGGGCCGAGCCCGGCAGCAGTGCAACGCCAGGACGACCCTTGGAAAGTCGGAGCAAGCCCCGAGTCTTTCCTAGATTCCAAAAATCATATAACCTTAATTACACTCATTCGAGTGTATACCGTAGGTTAATACGATAAGAACAGATACTACACTTTGATCTTAGCTAATAAGCCGAAGAAGCGATAGAGATGTAAAGAGGAACTGAGTGTAGAGGAATCGAGTGTACCGACAGAATACGGGCTCGCGATGGCAACTATACTAACGGGTATTACGAAATAGGAGTGTGCAATGGGTGCAGAATGGATTGAGTTCTGGAACCAACCTGATCAATAATCGCAATTTGTCCATCATTAAACTTCTGATTATCAGTAAATCTGAAGATTTCTAATTCCTCTTTCAAGTATTTTTTCAATTCATCAACTTCTTCTTGTGGTGCATCAGTTGCCAAATATATTCTTTTGAGATTCAATTTCTCACAAATGTTCTCAAGAATAGAAGCAGTTCCTTTGACACTTGGTAATTGATCTTTTCTTGCATACAAAAAGTCTCTTCTTCTCCAATGAACACCCACATAAGGTCCTCCTAATGCATTTCTTCTTGCTCGTTCTTTTTTCCAATCTGACACCATTTCAGTTTTATCTCGTTCATCATCAGAATCCAAATACTTTCTTCTACAAAAATAATTTAATTTCGTTAGAATTTTATATTTGTATACCTAAAAGAGTTTCCAATTTCGACAAGATCATTGCTATATCTCATACTTCTTCTCGCATTCCAATAGTGAACATCGCCAAAATTTTCATGAAGAATCGTCTCTCCTCTATCGATCATCACAGTATTCATACTCGTATAATTTGAGATTTTCAGAAGATTTCTCAAAGTTCCTGAATCTCCTTGAATCGACACACATTTGAAATTTCTCGCTCGAACGTCTTCATACGAATAGAACCATCCTTTCCTAAATATCAAATATTTCCAGAAAAACTTCTCCGAATTGTTGTTACCATTTCCCTGTTTCATCCTGTTTGTAATGTGAATATGCTGGTGAAAGACACTTTCTCTCATCGAATTTTCTGACATATTCTGTTCCCCATCCTTCTTCATAATGCTGAAGATAAATGACTTGATCGATTGGATGATTCTCTGTTTCTGAAAATTTAAATTCAATTCCAAATCTACAGTAATCCCCACCATCTAAAAAATCTTCGAATTCTATAACCGGAACAAATCGATTCAAACTTTGTAAATCGAAGAAAAGTCTCCAAGAGAGTGCCACTTCCATCCTCATCCAATGATGAAGACGTCCCCATGGAGGTAATACAAGAATATAATTCTCTCCAGACTCTCGAAGTAGTCTTACTGTATTCGCTATCCGCATATAAACGTCTCTTCTCAAATTGAATCCTTCTCCAAAATTCACATCATAAAGTAGAAATTTCTTCTCTTTTTCTACTGAATATTTATTTGAATCTACTCGTGAAACTGTGTGATGATCGTCGATTTCATCGGCTAAAACTGCTCCTAATACCAGTAATATGAATTGGAAATACATCTGAAAACAGTCTTACTGTAGTTGAGTTTCTGGAAACCGGTATACGGTATCGAATTGAAAATCATGTTACAAAAAAGCTATCAACTGAAGAAATTCTCGCCAAAAGTCAAAAATAAGTCGATGAAGAAACGAATATTCTATGATTTCTTTTTTTCATTTCCACGTGGAATATCTATTGAATTCATTGCTTTCACACGAATCTTTCAATGAAAATTATCATTTGAATAGACATCGAAATGCTCGATAAAACCCAAAACTTCAGAAGATATTTTCAGGAATCCGCCGCTTCAAATCACTCAACAGCAGAATTTGTAAGTGCAAAAAAATTTATTATCGTCTCAGTAGTCCAAGATTCATATTAAATCTGTTTAGAAATTCTCTATAAATCTATGGATTATTACAGGATATGATGGGGGAGGGGAAGAGGAATAACTTTCATCGTTCTCTATTCTTTAGGATCAATTTTTTGTGGATGACAGGTAGGTGGAGCGACTAGAAAATTGTGAAACTGAAACGAGATGAAGAAAATGAATGAGAAGATCATGAATGTGTGTGGTGACGCCGCAGAAATGAAAAAAACAGACAGAAGAGGATCGCGGATCTAATTGCAACGGGAAGAAAAGCTTTTTGTGAAAAAGGGATTTGTGACAGTTGAAGAATAAAGCATTCGACAAATTTTTTGTGAAATGTGATGTCATTACATCTGAATTTACAGGAAGAAACACGAATATGGAACATGGAATTGATAGTAACACAATGATAAATTATTTCAATTTGAAACCGGAAGATCCTGATTTTGATGTGGACATTCCATTCGAAACACGCGGTAGAGTTGTTAGTTCTCCATGATGACTTGCACTCAATTGTTGTTGTCCTAAGAAGAAATTCTGATCGGAGAGATCATTGTTGTAACTAGAGACGGCTGAAAAATATAATTTAGAGTTCAATAAATTGATAATTCAAGGCTTACATTGTGACATGATTCTCGGCTGATTTGCCATCGTTCCATATATTTCTTTTGACATTTTCATCTTTTGAATCCAACTGAAAACGAAAAAATGAATAATTGAATGAGAAAAGAATGCACTCACTTTTTCCAATCTAATGAAGTGAAACATGAGAAATGATAATCCAATGGGGGACTCGTGATGCGGAAAATGCTGAATAATTGAGTTGAGATCAGATTTTATGCGAATCAAAAACTCACTTCTTTTTTGATGTCTTCAAATCCGTCGAATCAGAAATAGTGGCTTTTATGAGATTTATCGTCATTTCAGGTCGCTTCATATTCTGATTTGAATAAAGAAGTAAATAATGCCCTCGTAAACACATCCAAATCTTCGGCCATTTATTCGTCAACTCATTCGCACTCAATTCTGCTCTCGTCTTTCTTCTTTTAACCCATCCTTCGAACAGTTTTTCCATTCCTGAATAGGCGGCAGTTACGGGAGAACCTGGGAGATCATCTGGATTCGGTGACCATTCAGTTTGACTCGTGCTCATTTGGAACTTTCCAAACGGAGCTGGACTACTGACACTATTCATTGAAGATGTAGATGGGCTAGGTAGAACTCCAAATATCGATTCATCGACAGAAGATGTCATTCGACTGGAAGAAAAAAAATATTTGGGAGATGGAAATAAAGCCGGGAAAAACTAAATGTCATTTAGCAGAGCAGCTGTTCTAACACTTGAATAAAAACTGAACAAACCTTGAAACAGGGAGTAGCCTAGGAGAGTCAAGGCTGAATGCTGAGATGTTTGAATCTCCGACAGCACGAAAACTAGGAGCTGCAAACTCTTGAAACGGAGCCTTCCATTCGTCATCTGATATTTTAGCTTCAGGCAGATTTAACACTTTCAATTCGTCTTTGTCAACTTCTTTGATTTGAGCGAACTCGTTGGGGCCTAAAAATCAAAGTAAAAGCATGAAACTTATAAGAGAAACTTACATTTTACATTGAATGTTAACTGGTCGTTGACGACATCATCTTCGATGTCAGTCACGAGTTTATTATCGATAAAACTTCGTACATAACCATCTGGTTGATGACGCATTGTTCGAGTTCTCTTCGCAATACGTGGCACAAGAGCTTCTTCTTCCCCATCGACGTCCCGGATGAATTCATGAACATCCCAATCGTCTTCGTCTTCATCGAGTGACGGCTCATCTAGATGTTTCCTTTCTTTCCGAGGACACGCAGAAGCAATCGATGATCGACGAATTAAACGACGACTGGTTCTTCTAAATTTTAATTTTTAGTTTCCAAATATCTAGCAAAGAACTTACGTTCTCTTTTCGTTTTCCTTGATAATTTCAGAAAGAACATGACAACTTCGATGTCTTTTCAGTGGTTCAGATTGGCCAAATGGATCATAATCATCTGTTGAATACGTTTTTGCAGCCTGACTTGAAGGAGCAAGTGCTCTGGCAGCAAGTTTCGACTGTTTAGGCAATTGTGGCTCTCGTGGTCTTCTTTTCACTATTAAAGACAGCTCAGATACATCGATAGCTCCAATTCGTTGAACAACACTCGTTAAATCCCATCCGACCACCGTCCTTCCATTAATCATCAAAATCTCGTCACCGGCATCAATTTTCGTACACGCATCTGCTGGAGAGCCTTCTTTGATCTCACTAATAACGTGGACACCTCTATATGAAGATTGAATGTTCAGACCCTGAATATTATTAGACATTCAGTTAAACGATATATTTGGAATAGAAAAACAAACCCAATTAATATTGTCAGATCTCCGTCGGAGTTGCGCAGTTTCCAGAAAACAAGCGTAAAGAGTTAGCGGATCTTCACAGTCTACAATTTTTTGACATTCGTAGGCAAGTTCTTTGGACATCTGAAACTTTCAGGGATAATACAACATAATGTTTCAAGTCAAGCTTACCCGAACAATTTGACTTCCAGTTTCAAACAAAGCTTTCGGTTGAACATTTACATTACGTAATAAATTCCACATGAATGTTGAAATACTATTTCGAACATTCACAAAACTTTGTTCTTCGTCAAATGGCGTTCGATCAAGCCAAAAGACGAGCCTTTTCGTGTGCTCAGCCAGCTGCAGAACTGCATTTGAGACACTATTCAGAATATTGACGATTTCAGATCTCCTAATTGCTTTTTCTCGCATTCTCATTGCTGAATTCATCGTTCTTTCCACGTATAGGCAAGACGTTTTGACTTGTTGAGCGAGCCGTTGAAGATTTTCTTTTTCCGATTCATAACACTAAACACTTTTGATGATTAATTGAATTTTTTAAAAAAATACTTACAAAGTAAAGAAGAAGAGAGACAGCTTGAAGAATAGTTTTTCTAGCTCCGAGAGCTGAAATTCCAATCTTTTTGAGCGAATCATCGTCAAGCGCTTCTAATTGTTTTCCACTTTTTATATTGTCTCGAATCATTCCTAGATATGGATTCATTTGATCACCCAGTCCTGAAAATCGAACTAATGAAAAGTTGATAAATAAGTTGATAAAGAAACCTTCAATCCATCTTGAAATTTCTTTTCCTTTCCACTGTTCGACACATCGGGCAAATGAGAATTGTGGTTCATAGCTGGCCGAGAGCATGGGACTGCCCGCTCGGAGACCGGAAGAAACTGGAAATGTTCATGATACTTCAAGAAAATGGATATATTTCTTCTGATTCTTTGTAAACTCTTCATAAAACATATTGTTCAGCATACCTGCATTCATAGCCGATGAGATTCCCAATGCTTGCTTAGCTTCAAGTGGTGTCGACGGGAATCCCATTGTGGTTGAGAACATATTCACACTCGCAGTAATCAGCACATTTCGTCAGCTTGGCTGAAGCACAGCTGTAAAAAAATATTCAGAAAATGAAAATGAAGCAAAAAATCGAAGTTAAAAAAATAAATCTTAGGCTTGAAATTTTTTTGATATGTACGTTACACAAATTTATGAAAATTATTATTTATTTTGTAAATTTCATTGCAGTAAAAGCTTAAGTTGTCTGAAACAGAGAGCATTGCTCTCAAATTATCGAGCGGGTCCTACTGGCGCTCAGTGTACTGCACTCGGAGAAAATGTGGCCTAGAAGTCGCAGTGGGCCGTCTCTTCCATGTGGTTTTACGAGGGGTTTCAACACCTCGCTCAACCACTTCTTATTTCATTTCGTGGCTTGATGACTTATCCCACTTGAAAAATAGTTGCAATATGTGACGGAAACATGCCCTCTATATTAATTGTTTAGTTTTGCAGGCTAATGGAAGAAGACAATGCTACTGAAATATTCAAAGCGTTCACAAAACAAAATATCGAATATGATCTCTCAGGAACAGCTTCCGTATTGTATAAATCAAAAAAGTATTCCGCAAAGGTTTGTTTGAAGTCACCTCACATCAATCACCAGCCCATTAGTGTTCCCTATTCAACGTTCCCTTCTTCAGGTTCTTCTCCATGGCAACGTTCTTTGCGTCGAAGAGGGTGTTCGAGAGCCAACGGCGACTCCGTCTGTTCCTTTAATTTTTTTGCTCGAGAGAGTAGTCGTTACGAAGTCTGAACAAAACGTATTATAACTTTATTTTAAAAACATTGAATTACGACGAATTTCAGGAAAACGATTCACAATTTCCTTTCTTCCTCAAATTCAGTGACCCTGGTGAAAATATCGAAATCATAGTTGAAAGTGAAGAAAGAAGAGAACAGTGGATGATTAAAGTGAGTCATACATTTGTTATTCTTCTCAATGCTTCTAGATGTTTATTTAGCTTGCCACGAGTTCTCATCAAATGGCCCGCGCTGAATTAGACGAAGTTGCATACAAATTTTACACAATGTCTCCCTCTGCTTCAAGTGAAACAGACGGAAATATTGATCCGAAGATTTCTGCTTTCCAAAGTTTTTACCAAGCTGCACCACTCAGAATAACCCACAATTTCGCCATTACCCAACAAAATAATTTACCAGCAAGACGAGTATTTGTGGAAGAATGTATGTCCGAAACAAAATTATCATTGATTGTTCCGAAAGAAATCATAAAATTGAACAGGAAGAAAATATCAGAGTAAGTTTTGAAACTAAATTTTCGGAAAAAAAGTAATTTTGAAGATTCTCTGCACTACTGGAAAGTCGTCTCAAAGTATGGCCTCAGTCCTCGAAAAATGGACTCCACGAAGTTATTAGACAGCTTCGAGAAATGTCTGAAACCTATGAACAATGCTTTGAGTTTGTCGATACATACTCTGTAAGTGATAGTCTTATTCATCTAAAAAAAACTCTCATGATTGTTTTCAGGGTCCAAACTTTCGAAAATCAGTTGAAAAACATCGAGTTGCATTTGGTCTCGTTCCAACGAATCTACATATTCATTCATATGAAATCAATTCAAATGACAAACGAGATTTCATCACAGCTGGCACTGCTTCGGCGATACCATATCGTTATAATGTAACTATTCTATACAAAAGATTAAAGTTTACTTCTTATTTTCAGAATGGTGGATTGACTAAACTTTACACATTACTTGATGTTGAACCTTACAACTTTGACTACACATTTTGGAATAAACGGCAGACACTTCTAGATCTCAAAAAAACAATCGGAGAGCTGAGTCACAAAATTGAGAAAGAATGGAAAATTGCTAAATTTGGGAGTCCGGACAAGATTTGTTTGCAAGTTCATGCAGGAATCAAACAAGTCTACGAAAAACTAAAAGATGTTCTCACGAGTCTTCCCGATGTGGACAGATGTTCTGACATCTTACTGGAAGAAGAGAAACGACGAGAAGCAGCAGGAATTAAAGTGAGTTTTCTAATAGTAAATAAGTACGAGCTTTATGTTTCAGATGCCCGAAAATCGAGTATATGACAACATTCAAAATCAAATCGATCGGATAGATGCAATGAGTGTTAGTTTAAACACAAAAATCGCGGTTATCGATACACTGAATGAGGGGCCACACGAAAGAGAAGCTTGTGAAAAGAATACACGACAGGCGATTTCTACGTGCCTTGATATTTTATTAGCACTCGCTGATACGATTCTGGAGTCACAGTTGTTCTCTCTTGTTCGATCTCTACAAAAACCATCAATTGCTCATGCGTATTTTCATGTTATGATTCGGACAGACTTCGTCCTTTCTCAAGCAATCACTATTGCGACGACAGCTATTCTCAATCGAATTCAAAAGAAAGATGTGACTTTTACAGCAGGTTAGTTTGAATCAGTTCAATAATCAACCAATCATTGAAATTCAGATTTTATTCTTATCATTTTCTCGTTTCTGTCTGCGTATGGAGATGAAAGAGGTATGATAGAAGATGCAATTGAAGCTTGGAAGTGCTTGGAGCAACGAGTGCGTTTCCGTTTAGTCCGTGCTCCGTCTGCTGTTTGTCGGACTTGTATTCCAATGATACAAGGAACGAGAAGTTGCTTGAAAGTATCTATCCCACTTCCACATGAGTATTTTGATTCCCTTCCTGATAACATCAGATGGACTTCTGAATTCACCGTAGTGACTGCCTATTTCAATATTGGAGTTAACCATGAAGCAACACTTGGACAGTCGTTCGGTGGAGTTGTTCTAGAAAGTTCTGTGAATCAAGATGCAGCGGAGAAACTGAACATGTTTGCTAATCGCAATGAAGTCAGTCAACGAGCACGTGAAGCTGTAATGGAAGTGGTAAATGAAGTATCACGAGAACCATCTCGGAAAAATCTAGCAATCTTCGATTGGGCAATGTTGGCAAGTGAACAACTTGGCGGAGAAGCTGTCATTTCATGTAAAAGTGGAAAAGATCGTACTGGAATGGCATCTACTTTAGAACAAGGACGAGTACTTCGAGAAACATGCGGATTCAATACTGCACAGGTGTGCAAATTAGTACAGATGTTGATAGCAAATTGATGAATTTTCAGATTTCTGAAGTTGTGAATTCTCTTCGAAAAGATGGTGTTCGTCGTGAAAACTGTCGGAAAAACGTTGGGAAACCAGTATATTCTTTTAGTCCGTTTCAAATGCATTTCCTACCAAAAGCAATACGACCTCCATCTGGAACATATTCGAAAGGAGTTGCGAGTTGATTCAAATATCCAATCAAATTAATATATAAATTATAATCATAGTTTTATTCTCACTAATCATCAATATTATGTTAATATAGAATATTTCCGAAATCACTGATTAACCATCAAAACGTCACATAGTTTTTCATTGTAAAACTTTCACCCCAACGGTTTCATGTTGTGACCAATACTCTTTACATACCACACATTTTTCCCATTCCTTTCTTACCCTACATTAGTCTCATATCCTTTCACTTGTAAGTGATTGTATACATTTTCCCCGATGTGATAATGTTGAATAACTCAGATTTCACAAATTATAAACTCTCTCACTCTCAACGCTCTCACGGGTTTCCTCTCTATCTCCATGACAACCAGACACGCGCACGCAACGCGAACAAGCCGAAAAACTTCTTCATTCTCAAAATGGAGCGCGTCAATGGAGAGGATATCTGGCAAGATAGAGAAATTCGATTCGATGTGGATCATAAGTTGGTTTTATAGATTGATTGATCAGGAAATAAGAAAGTTAATCACAGATTACTTCGTCTTATAAATGGAGAAGTTCAAGTGGCAAAAGTAGAAAATGTAGAAGATACTAAAGGAAATAATGGAGATCGAGGTGAGAATATTTAAGTTTTTTACTGGTTTCGTAACACAAATTCAGGAACAATGAGAGTTACAAATCTTCGTTTAATCTGGCATGCCGCTTCGATGCCACGTATCAATATAACAATTGGATGGAATACAATTACAGCGACACAGAGTAAAACATCAACATCGGTGAATACAAAAATGTTTTTTTTCTAATATTCAGTCATGTTTAGTTGGCGACCAGAAATCGTGGGACATCAAACGAAGCAATCTACGTACTTGCTAAAGTGAGCTCTTCAACCACCAAGTTCGAGTTTATTTTCACCACCACAAATTCGACTGCTCACTCTAAACTCTTCACAACAATTGCTTCGATCAGTCGTGCCTACGAGACAACAAAAATGTACAGAGAGCTCAAAATGCGTGGAGTTTTCATCCGAGAAGATGGAACTCTTCGAATTCTTCCTCAAGAAAATATAATTGACACTGTGAGAGGAGTCTGGAATTTATCCACAGAGACGGTAAGATAATCAGGAAACCATATAGAAATCTTCCGATTCAGGGCAGCCTTGGGGTCTTTGTCATCACAAATATACGTGTTGTTTGGTATGCAGAGCTGAATATTGGATACAATGTATCTGTTCCATATCTTACACTCTATTCCGCAAGAATCAGGGAGTCTAAATTTGGAATGGCTTTGGTCTTGGAGACGACTTCAAGCAGTGGAGAATACGTTCTTGGATTCAGAATTGATCCTCCGGAATTACTTCAAACTTTGCTCAAAAGCATTCAATCTCTTCACAAAGCACATCTCCTTAAACCGATTTTCGGAGTTTCATATGTAAAAGAAAAAATAGAGGTCAGTGAAGCAAGGAGCAATGAGTTCTAAGATATAATTTTCAGAAGTCAGAGCCACGTAAAGATGACGAAGAAGTTGACATAATCGATACAAACGAAGATGATGTAGAAATTGTGAAGAACTTTCGTCCGGATCCATTTGCAGCCTACTTCGATGGACAACACAGTGCCACTGATGAGAAACAACTTCCGGTTTTCAATCCAGAACTTGGATTGGCCATTGAACCGATTCGTAATGGATTCACTCTTAACGATTTGTGGACTATTCATATTGATGGCTAAATGAATAAATATTTATTTTGGAATATTTTTAACTTTCGAGCTTTTCGTTTGAAAACCGTAATAGAAGCTATCTTAATTTTTTAAATTCTGATGAAATTTATGTTTATGAATATGTCAGAATGTCGGAACTTTGTGACTCTCTAACAGTTGTTTTCACTGATTCACCAAGAATAGAAGATCATTTATTTGCCAAAGCTATCCGGTGGGCTGATCAAAATCCAGAAGACACAATCTTCTGGGCTAGAAGAAAACCTCTGGAAAAGTAAGGAAAAATCAAAAGTCAAATGACATATTCTATTCACAGAATTCCGGAAGTGGAAGTAGATTGGTCATCAAAAGTCAGATGTCTCCGAAGAATTCGTTTCGGATATTGTAAAAAGAATATTGTTAATGGATGTATCAACGAAGCAATCAATGCAAATCTGAATCCAGAAATCGCCGCCATTATTTGTTCTCTGAAAATTCCGAAAACTTGCTCACAAATGGGATCTCTTCTTGCTTCACTCGCTTCTTTTTGTCAAGGAAATGATGGACGAGCGGTTGTTGTGATTGATTTTCGAGAAGAGGAAGAGGTAAGAATCGAAGATAAGAACATAGGCTACAGACTACAAATTGTGACAATTCAGGAGGAAAAAGATGAGGAATCAAATGAAGTTGATCCATTCGAAAACATGGAATTTTTGGAAGAAGAGGAAAAGAAAACTGATTCAATCACAATTGAAAAAACGAGAAAAGATGAAGAAAAGTTTCTTCAAAAACTGAAAAATGTGTCAGCGATTTACACGAAAAATGTGTTGATGTTCGATGGCGAACAGTTTTCCGATTGTTTTTGATTCAATAAAATTATCAATTTTTATTTTTTATTATAATTATTAGTATCTGAAGTTTGAAAATATTCAATCATTCCTCCCTCTCCTCTTGTTCTTCCTGCTTCTCAAGCCATTTTCTTCGTAGAATCTTGATTTGCGTTTTCGAGAATTTTTGTCTTCTGGAGCATGGATGGAGAGTACATTGAGCATCGCATGGATTTGGAGTATATGGAGCACAACAACAATAACATTTTCCACTGATACTTATGCAATTCAGTGGTTTTAGAGCCCATACTTGGTCACGAATATTCGGAGGAACGAGAGCTCCAAGGAAGTCCACTGCCGTAGTGTGTCTGAGAAATTTTGATTGAACATTTCGATAAAGAAATTGAATTTTATTAAATTTTTGTGTTTCTCATCGAAACTTACCTTGGCGGCCATACTTTACAAAGTCCACTGTCCTCGTGATATGCCTGTGGAGTCATAGCACATGCCTGTTTCTCGGTCGGAAGATCACAAATCCGGTCGACCACTCCGAACGAATTACCTCTAGAAAAAGTGTTTATTTGTTACTTTTTGACACATTTCCTGCCACCATCAATTACCCTGCTACATAATCACATCGAGGCGAACATGCGACTTGAACGTTGCACATTCCACACGCCGTAGCAGATTTATTGAATAATTCGGCATAGTCCATCACTTTCTGAACAATTGGATTCCCGATTCCTGTGATCAGTGACATGTAACGATTCTGGTAGCATTGTTGGGGAAGATTACGCCAGAATGAGCGATCTGATGTACTGTAAAACCAAGATTTTCATTTTCACAAAAAATGATAAAACACAGAAATTTCACCTTCAAATGTAGTATCAAAAGACAAATGATAAGATAAAAACTGATTTGTTTACTGAAGAAATTCTTCTTTAAAAGTTATTTTGGTTTTATTTCTTCTGAATGTTTTGAAGGTTACTGTAGATATAAGGATCTTGCCGAAAAAGAGAATATCGCTCTTATAGTAGTGGTTCTAGAACATTTACTTTACCTGAAACAAGGACCATATTCACTCCAATCATGACAATTCGAAGTTTTTCCTGCTTGTGACACTGAAGAGAATGCAGAAGCTAGAAATGCGTCGGCAATCGGTGGACCAACAAATGAAACAATAACAGAGAATATCAGAATGATCTGAGCCATTGTAGGAGGTGATATTCAGAAAAAGAGGAAAGTATTCAGTTTAGGAAAGAGATACGGGTCAGAGGAATGATATCAAATCGGATAGAGATTCGAAGCGAAAGTGTGTATAAGGAGTGAAGGCGTATGTTATAACAACTTCTCTCTCTCTCTCTCTCTCTCTCTCTCTCTCATTCCTCTTCTGTCATCACCCAAATAACCGGAATTATTCCCGGGGAAAATGAAATGAAGAGAGTGAATTGTCGAGATGAAAGTTACCATTTTTATTCGGAAATTATTACGGGATAAAACTTTTTTACAAACAAAGAAAAAAGGAAGAGGAAGAAGAATTAGAATGAATATGCATTGCTCATGTTACGATCAGCAATCTCTTCTTCCAGCATTCGAATACGTCGTTCATGTTGGCGAAGTACGGCTTTCATTTTCATCAGATCATCAAGAAGTTCATCCATATTTTGAGGAACATGCTGGAATTTTTGACATTTTAGAATTGGATTCGAGTTCGAAATTAGTTGATTCCGGTTGGTTTAGAGGTCTAGAATACAAACTCCAAAAACCTTTTAATTTGGTTAACTTTTAAAATTCTACTTCTAACTAGTAAGTTGAATGGAATATTAGAGACTACAGTTAATATTAATATTGATCACATATTAAAAGAGTTTTATAATTTGAAAAACAGCAGAAAACACGTGCCCCCACATCAGAAGAAGCAGAAACGCTTCCACGTGGAGAAGCAGAAGCTCTTGGTTGTGGAGGAGGAGCCAGTGATTCTTCATCTGCAGTTCTTGATTGATCTCTCTTGATTCTTTCCAATTCTGCAGCAGCTCTTCTTTGTCCAGCGGTTTGACCACCACCTCCAGGTTCATCTCGAGCAGCTCGTGATTTCAGAGTGACCTGAAATTGGAAAGGGTGAGTGGAAGAGGGAGAAAGTGGAGGAGAAGGAGAGGGAGATGCAGTGAAAGTTATGAAAGACTCTAGACTCACTGCTTGTTTTGGTTTCATTGGATCTGGTCCTTTCTCTTCTTTCGGTGGAATTTCAGTTCTAGATGCTCTCGAGGAAGCGGGTCTACTTGGAGGAGCTTCTCTCATTGGAACAATTCCCATATCCTCGTCAACGACTGGACGAGGTCTTGGGGAAGCAGATGGACGAGGTGATGGCTGTTGGGAGGATGGAGGTCTTTCCGCATAAGATTGGGTTGGAACCGTCTCGGCTCTGAAGACAATTCGATTATAAGTGCCAAGTGATATAGATTTCATTGCTTTTACAGTCTACCGTAGCCATTCTTTAAATTTAAACTTTTAATGTACTTACGCAGTTGGAGCCAATGTACTCAAGATATTCGCTTTTTTTGCAACTTGAACCTTTGGTTTTGCGGCTGCGGCAGCGGCTGCTGCGTTGACTGGTTGACGATTTGGAGCAGTATTCTTACCTGAAAAAGACAACTTAGTCAGTAAAAAAGTAGATGAACGAACCTTCCATGAACTCTTCAGCAGTGAGGGCTGGAATGGTTGATCTTGTGTCTGGGTAAAGATCATGCTGAAAATTGAAAGTTTAACTTATTCAAACAGAAATAAGTCTACCTGGAACAAATCAGATTTTCTGGGAACAAAGAATTGAAGAATGTCAACCACTCCTTTTGTTGTCAACTTATAAATACGATTAATTTCATTCTCTTCAGATGACATTCCTCTTTTCGATTGGAATCCAATGGCTCTTTGTGGTTCATTTGTAGTATAAGTGTTGATGTAATGAACGAACGGAGCCTCGTTATTCACTTCGTAATATCGAATGGCGCAGTCACCCTTTCCAACAAGATATACGAGTCCAGAATCCTCATCGTAAAATGGGAAAAGTACTCCATTTGATGTATCCAATTCCTCTTCGACTATCGGAGTCGAAAGATCTTCTGGAGCACGGAGGGCGTAGAGTCTTTCAGATCTTTTGGTGAATCCAGTTGTCAAAACGAGTCCATCTTTCACAAAAATAGCTCTTTGTGGTTTAACACCTTCATGACCAGTTCCCTCATGAAGGACTTCTCCAGTATGAGAATCAAGAATTCGAATCTTTTTGTCTTTACAAGTGGTCACAAATTGACTTCCATCGTAATTGAAATTGATACTCCAGATCTGATCAGGATGTCCAGAGATCTCAAGAAGAGCTTCTCCAGTTCCCACATTCCACATGAACATCACATTTTCTCCTCCTGGAAAGGAATCTGTTTGAAAGAAACAAATAAGAAATATTACCAGCAGTGAGAAGAACGTTATTGGCAACTGGATGCCATGCGATTGTGTTAACTCTTTTCTGATGTCCAGTCAATTCAACAGCTGGTTCTGAGAGGTTTCTGGAGAGTCCTCTGTCTGGAATCACCCAGACTTTGCAAGTTGTGTCTTCAGAACAAGAAGCAATCACATTGTCATTGAATGGACTCCAAGCAACTTCAAGGCACGGAGCTTTGTGAGCATCAACGAATGGATAGTCTTTGTCGATACGTCCAATCTAAAAAAAAACAAACTGTGAAGTAAGCAATGTTCGTGTTCATTGACCCTCTAGATAACAGGTGTTGTGATCATTAAAGAATGAAAAAGAGAGAAAGAAAAAATGAAGAAGAACATATGATACAAAGTGGAAACATATGTGTGGGTTGATTCAAGAAAGAAATATTTATTTACCTTGTTAACTGGAATAACCATGAATGGACCTCCAGCACCTCTGTTGATGAATGCAATGAACTTCGGATTGACATCACAGAAAAGAGAATCCCAAGTGATTTCTGTTACCTGAAGGTCAAAGATAGTGGAATTGAAAATATTATAACTTATATAGAATTTTATAAACATTTAATCATCAGTCGAAACCCTTCTGATATATCCAAAGAGAACTAAGATCAGATGTCTAGAAAAGGAGAAATTACAAGAATTTCAATTTCAACTTCAATGTACACTACTTATTGGTATGGTTTGAACTTTTCATTAGTTTCATTCTTTCTTGACCAAGTTTTCAATTTAAATATGAATCTGGATCCTGAATAAACTCTCTTCGACTTTCCTATCCAATCAGATACATACCCTAATATCAGACATGCAACTCTCATGCTTGACTGGCTTACAGAACACATGTCGAAATTTACTCTGTCTCACAATTTGAGCCATTCCGATCTGTAAGAAAAACGGCAACTTTCAGTCGATTTTCGAAAAGATAAAAGTGAAAAGAAGAGAGTGTGAGGGGTAAGTATGCAAGGATTTGCGGGTGCCTTCTTGCCCGAGAAGCTCTCCCGTCTATTTCTTCTTCCCGCGGGTAGCGCCTCTGCTCTGCAACTCTTCTCCTCTGATGCTATCTTTTCAGTGCCCTCAACCCGTCGCTTTCCCGTGTTACACTGCTTTTTTGTTGGCTCCCATCGGCAGGCAGATTTTGCCTTACTGTCTGCGTTTCTATTGTCTAGATATTGTTTAGTTAAAATCCTCGGAAGCTATGTCAAATCTTCATTGATAACGGAAGGGAGAGAGAGAGAGAGAGCCGGAGGAGTAGAAGAACACCCACTGACATAAGCCAACAGTCGAGAACTGGAAAGTGCACGATGAACGAATGGATCTCTTGACGTTGCGAAATGCGACCTGTGAAGTAACTATCAAACAAGTTTTCCCCCAAACGTTCCGAGTAAACTTTTGCGTATTGTTTCTTTGTTTATTGGGCTCCAAAGTAAGATGCTCTCTATTTGCGATTACGGTGCACGCTTATTAATGGCATAGGAAGTGCGCTCTACTGCAAATAAGAGAACGCGGGAAATTTGAGAGTTTCAACACTTCTTTGAAACGCTCCGCTTGTTTGCCGAATTTCATCGCTTTCCCATCAATTTCATCGATTTCCTGTCATAAAATGGCGTACGAGTTCGATTTGGACGAATTGAATGACAATCTTGATTCTTTCGAGTTAAAATGCCCAAATAATGCTAATCTTATTGAAAAATGTGAGTTTTTTAAACTTTTGGTGAGAAAAAATTACATTTTTAATGAATTTCAGTGGAAGAGCTCTGTAAAGTGTTCCGAAAAAACAGTGATGATCTATGTGATGAACTTATTTCTATTATGAACAATGAACACAAGACAAATGTCGATATGGGCATTCTCGCGAAGCTGGAAGAAAAATTCGAATCTGCGGCACAGAGAATGGCAAGTACACCAAGAACTGCTAAAAAACCAGCGTAAGAAATATAAATTATCTCGAAAAAATCTTTGATTTGCATTTCAGACGAGTTCCCTTATCCGAACGGAGTGGATTCATTTTAAGTGGAGGTCCTGGTGATGAAGAGAAAGCGCCTCAAATAAATCCAACCACTTTCATCAAACTCGAAGGGCACTTCTTGGATTTTTCACCATTCCCGAATTCACCTGCCAATGAAAAATTCCTGAGACGATCGGACCCATGTCACGTCATCAATTCTCTACGGGGGAAGAAATTTCAAGAGAGAGGTCTCAAAGGATCATCGAAAAATGATGAGAAAGTAACGATTATTTCAAAGCAACCGAACATCCATTATGGAGGTGACAAGTCTTCTATGGTCATTGAAGGTATTTTTCAATTATTATAATCTTGAAAAATAAATGTTTACGTTTCAGCAAAGTCCAAAAGAATGAGTGAAATTGCTTATTCCCTACAAAAAAGTTTTGAAGAGATTGCCGATTGGGGGAATCCATTGATTCCATCAGTCGATTTAGTTTATACATATGGTCAAGTAGTTTATGATGAAACAAGAGAAAATGGAAAGTTTGGAGAACATTCTGCCGCTTTAATGATCAGTAAGAAATTTTAATGATTTTTCAATTCTAATTTTGTTGTTTTCAGACGACGAAGATGGAACAATGGTTCGTTTAGACTTGAGTAATGTGACAGATGATATAACACTCTTCCCCGGACAAATCGTTGCTGTTCGGGGAACTAACGAAACTGGTGAAGAACTGAAAGTTGATCGCATTTTTTCTCCGCTGGCTCTACCAGTTCGGCCTGTTGAAACAGATGTTACAAGTATGACTTTTCGTTTACTGATTTTTCTAAATTTTATCCATTTCAGAAGACATTTGGTTTGCATGCGGACCATATACGGCGATGGATAACTGTGGATATGAGCATCTTTGCGAACTTCTCGATAAAGTAGTACTCGAAAAACCCGATGTTCTGATCTTGACAGGACCATTTGTTGATCGAAACAACAGTTTCCTGAGCAAACCATCATTCACGATTACGTATGAAAATTTGCTGGAAGATTTGCTTGTAAAAATAAAAGAAAAATTGATAAAGTAAGTTTGTTCGTTTCTCTTTCAAATTATACGTTTTATTGATTGCAGTACGAAAACAGAAGTGATCATTCAACCAAATGCTGCCCGAGATCTCTGTGTTCCATCGGTTTTCCCAAGTCCACCATTTCAAATTAAATGTCGGAAGCTGGATTCGATCAAGAAGGAAATTCAATTCGTACCGGATCCATGTATTTTGCGAATTGGTCAAGCAGGAGTCGAAATCGCAGTGACTAGTAGTGAACCAATTCAAGGACTGAGCAACACAGAGTTCCATAAATCAGCTAACCAAGAAAATAGTGATCGAATCGCAAGACTAAGCAGTCATTTGCTGACTCAACAAATACTATACCCATTGGAACCAACAGAAATTCCAGCCTCTATGGGAGATATTTTAGAAGTATGTCAACTATCTTCTACTCCACATATTGTTTTTGCACCAACGAAACTTGCCCCATCTGCAAAGAATGTAAACGGAAGCGTCTTCATCAACTCGTCAACATTGGCCAAAGGACCCACTGGAAACTATGTGAAAATGTCAATCAATTTACAAGGAGGAGAACTGGCTCCTGGAGAAACTATCGCTGATTATTCTAACATTCAGATTTTGAAAATTTAATTTTCCAACTTGATTTATGCTTGTCAAATAATATAAGTAAAACTGATTTTCGATAGATCAATCAACATTATGTACACAAATGAGAGAAAAGGCACAACATAAAGCAAAAGAACAACCTGATTGTGCAATAATTTACGGTAGAGATAAAAACTGGGAACAATGAACGTGGAGATGAGAACCCGTTTGGGAAGATGGTGGTGAATCTGCTACCGTATATTATTATTTGAGGGTGGGAGGGGGATCGTGGAGAGAGAGAGAGAGAATCACATGTGACCGTAACTCGCATGAATAATCGCTTGTTCCGGAAGTCGATCATCATTCACAACGAGATGAAGAGCCGTATGACAATGACTATCCACTGTTTGAATTGATCCTGAAAGAGTTTGATGTTATTGAAAAGTACAGATGGTTTGAATAAATGACAACATAGAAAGCAATTCTTAAATGAAAGTTAGTGAGCCCTGAGACAATGATTACATTCAGACTCTCTTTTCTTACCCCGTTCGTCTCAAAAGCGGCTCATTTCCATTTGGAGATTCTCGTTTTCGACGAACGTTACGCCGCCACGCACCCTTTCCTACAGTAAGAAATACCTAGTTTAAAGATGGAATTCTATTCGAAATTTGAAGATTTTTAGAATTTGATTCATGAGAAATGTTCCTAGTATTAATATAGATTCTTGAGAAAAATAACATACCAGCATTATCCAAATCCGATGGTCGATAGGTCATATATCCGATTATTGTTGCAAGAATCGAAAGAAGTTTACACACAATTGCTGGAAAATAAATTCTCATTTTTCCATATTTCGAATGGTTTCTCTCACCTAATCCAGTGATTGTCCAACTGAGTTTAAATGGATCATAAACGAGACAAGAAGTCGCTTTTCCACAACTTTCACCCCATTCAAGACATGCTGTATCGATGATGACACCGAAAAGAATTCCTCCGGGAATGAATCCGAGCAATCGAACGAAAGTCCAATTGATTCCAAGTGCAAGAGTTCTTTGATCGAATGGAACGACTCGAAGCATAATTTGTTGAGTTGGAATTCCGGATGCGAAGCTGGCGACTACGGTAACAAAGAGAGTGACCATAAGAATATACTCCCGATATCCACAGTCTTGATGACAATATCCTTGATTCAGTACTTCTGGATGCTCTTTTATTCCATGAATCAAATTGTGAAACGTGTTATTCGAAGTTAAACATCCGCATCCAGACCATTCAGTTGATCCCTGAAATAAGAAAATCAGGTTAATTTGTTGTTTTTCAGTCTTCTAATTGTGTTCAATTTGTAATCATTTTGTTCTCTTAATTCACCTGATTCTTCGTCATCGATGTGCATCCAGCATGGCATGCCGAATAGTACATATGGCCTGTATTACGGTCACAAACTGGATTCCATTCCATTTTACAATGACATTCTGAATTACATTTCGCTGAGATACTGAAGTCGTGGGCTCTTTCAATGCTTCTGAAAAGTAGAGTTCTCTTGATTTCACTTCTATTTGGATATGGTTCAAAACGGCTGGCGTCTTCTATTGATTCCCACTTACAAGTCTTCGTAACCCAAATTGATTCCGACAAACTCTCTCTGTGGACAATGACTGAGTAATCCAGTTGTGAAGATCAAAGCGAAAAAGTGACAGACAATTATCATTTTCAGCATTCCTCCGACCTGAAAATACCCTCATTCTACCCTTTTTGACCTTTCACTGTTTCATCCACTTAACAAATTCCTTTTTTTTTGAAAACTTTTGTTCTCGTCTAATGGAATAATTGGATTTGTAGACACTCAATTAATGAAAAAAAAAGAGGAGAGAGGATTAAAGAAGCCATGTGATCGAGGCATGGCCATTTAGAGATGAAAAAAAAAATACGTTTGAAGATGAAAAAAAATACGTTTGAAGATAAAATGATACCTGAAGTTTTAACTGTCGAATAATCGTTCCTCCGACCATTACTCCAGTTGCTGCCGCAAATATAACGACAGCTGAAATTCAGAAATTCAATGAATTCCTTGAATAGAAAGAACTCACAGGAAAGATAAGAAGCCAAAGTTGGGTTCGTTGAGAGTAAAGTTTCGAGAATTTTCGGCATGAAGGCAGCGAATCCGTTGATGATGATTGACTCGAAAATACCGACGAAAATGCAAACAAGAAATGTTGGATTGCTCAGGATTTTCTGAAGTTTTTTGAATTAAATGGAAATTGAGAATCAAAACATACCCAAACACAAGCAGGGAGTTTTGTCAAATCTCTTGGAGCTTTTGCATTCACGTCTCCATTTGCTGCATGACATTGATTCACATCTTTAGCTCTGTGTCTTTTGGCTTCTGGTAGTTCTCGAGCAAAACCCAGAATCGGGAAAGCAATCAAAAGAGCAGAAATGGAAGAGATAATGAATCCAACCCACCAGGCACCGACCCATCTTGGATCGGATCTTTCCATTGGAATTCTGGAAATCAAAACGTGAAATGAGAAGTTTCGAAGTCATAAATACCTATCAACTCTGTCAAAATCATCATAAAGATTCAAAAGAAAACCACCGGCAAATACTCCGATAACTGGACCAAATGAAGTGAGAACTGCATGAATTGCCAAGTAAACAGGAGATGCTTTCTGAGAAACATTCTCATCCATATAAGTAGTTCCAATCGAGAAAAGAGGAGTTGATCCGACGCCGTGAAGAGTTTGTCCTTAACAATTTCAAATAATTTCTATTGAGAAGAAATATGAATTACCTAAAATGAACATCCAAAAGTAAGGATTAAACCAAGATGAATGTGGTTTTCCGGCACATTCTGGATCATCTCGATTCGCACATTGCCCGAAATCCGTTTGATTCGTCACATCATTTCCATCTGGATGATAGATATCAACCATCCAATGAGGAAGAGCACAAATCAATGAACCGAGTGCCATAATAACACCTCCCCATCCAATCCAACGACCTTTATGTCCATTGTTTCCCCAGTGACAAACGGGAAAAACGACAAGAAGAACTGCGAAATCATACCAACTTGAGATGATTCCAGTGTGAGTACTGAATTGAAATCAATGATTTTAGACTGAAAGCGTTGAATGCCCTCAGAGATTTCTTCTATCTTTTATGACCTTGTTCATTCGTGACAAAAATGATATTTTCTATCCTTACCTTGTCATTTTAAATCTTCTCTCAAGTGTCGACAACCCAACAGGAAAGATGGCATTGACAACAAAACTCTGCAAAATCTTCACTCATTGAAACACAGTTTTCATCACTAATACCTGTATAAAAGCACAAATTCCCAGAACTAAAAGAAGACATTTTGCATTATGAAAACCCTGAAGCCATCCGGGAGTACATGCTCCATATCCACATAATAATTTATCCGCATCATCTTCATCTTCTTCAATTTTGTGTTTCAAATTCTCACCGGGCTCTTCGAAATCATGCACATTGTGCTTCTCCATCTGAAATTTCACACACTTTCGAAACACTAAGGAAGTACTTGAGAAGAGGAAAAATAATAGACAAATATGTTTTTGTTATGATGATGACAATAGAGGAGAGAATTCGAATTAAGAGGTGCGGAGAGGTGTTCATGTACTGAAATTGTTATTCAAATAAACTAAACTTTTTGCCAATCGAGAGAAGAGAGAGGAAGTGTACGGCGGGAAAAAAAGGAAAAAGAAGAGCGACTTTCATCTGTCCCAACCAAAAAAAAAGTGAAAATGACAAAGTTATCACAAGTTGACTGCAATCGTTTTAGATGAGAAGAGAGGCGGGAGAAGAGAAATGGGGGAGAATGTTCGCGATGCCACTGACGACCAGAGAAGGTATTTCAAAGATTCATGGCTTGTTAAGAGAATTGGTTGCCAGCCGGAAGACGATTGGGGAAAGGTTCAGAAAATCATGGTGGTTTTTAAAAATATAAACAATACGGTGATGCTATTTCTGAAGATAAGTTCAGAAGATCGAATATAGCTTTACAAAGCGTTCCGAATCAGAATGACCTGGATACTTATAATTCGAAAAAGCATAAGGTGAAATTAAAAGTTCTCAAAGAATTTACACAAGTTTTGTCGCTTAACAAACTTCTTTTCCTAAATAAAATTAATTTCACTTAACAGTCGCAGATTCTCCGATTTCTAACCTTTGCCATGGAAAACTTGGAGAAGAGTTGAAACAAGAAAATCAAAAATCATGAAAACGTTCTCTCATACTTATTGTTTCTTGACCATTTTCTTCTTTTTCCAATACCATTTTCCTAAAATACCCTCTGGAACACAATCTTCGGCCTTTTTCGTCTAGACGGGACGATGTTGAATCTGTTAGTTTGATACAGTCAGTACCCGCCCTTTTAATATCAAATCGACTGATATGATATGTGGAAAACCGGGAAGTTGAGGAACAGGTATTTCCCTATTTTCTGCTTCGAATTCTGAAAAACAATTAGTGGGAAACGTTCGTCTTCAACCTTTTTTCAAAATCACGGCTAATCGCCGTTGCCGACATTGAAAAGAGTTGATTCAATCATCCCCGCCACCCTCTTTTATGGTTAGAATGGGAATCAAAATGTGACATCAGAGAGTGATTTATCGGGAAGAAGTCGTCGCCCCCCTCGTCCGAATGAACTTGGTTTTACGACAGGGCATTTGGGAGGATTGTTTTTTGAAAAGTTCATTTGAAGGGACCGGAGAATGAAAAAAAAGAGATGGATATATACCAAAATAAAGAGAGAATTGATTGTTCGACGAGAATAGATTCTTTGGTTTTAGAAGAAAACAGTCAATACGAGTAATGATTTCTTGAAGTTTTATTACTGTACTTGAGAGAGATTAAAAGTTAAAAGACAAGGTCTAATTGTTGAAATTCATAATAATTCACGAAGAAAGTTCAGAAAATCGGATGATCTGTGATGAACACACCCCGGAACTACGAGACTACAAACAACTTGCAACTTGAAGAAAACTTGAAAATGAATCATTGAGATATCTTTTTATTTTCAAAATATCCGATTCATTTCTCAATTGGGGTGGTCTCATTCAACAAAGTTTTATCGTCATCGAAATACAAAAAACGTAGAGAGGGTCTTCTTGCGCGGTACGTTATCATCTTTCACTGATTCGATGATTTCGTCTTTTTCTTTTTCTTTTCATTCTCCACGTTCTTTCATCTCTCTCTCAAAATATCGTAATCCATCATTTTTCAAGTACACTTTTTTGGGAAATGTTGTTTTTAGAGAACTTGATCTCAATGATTCGAACAATAAACGGTTTGAGGAGGGGAATTATAATCACATGTGTCAACCAGGTGGTTGAAATTCAGAGACTGTTCAGAGAATAAAACAGATCCAAGAAAGAATGAGAATAAATATAAATTTGATAAGATTTATGATGTTTTGAAAATAAATTCTTCGAAATTTTTGAAGGCGGTGGGCGGAAAGATGCACTTTGAAGTGAAAACACTTGGAATCAGAATAAACGAAAGGTCAATTAACGAATCAGTTGAGTGTTCTGGATTGTCATCACGGAAACCCCAGAGAATATTATGAAGAATCTAGACTACAACATAGAGAATGATGACTTTCTGAAACATGGAAGGTTACGGTATCCTAATAACCAAAACTATTCAGAGATGGTTGATATTAAAATAACCAAATGACCAAATTCAAAGAAGAGACCCATCACGAAAACCTGGTCATTATTTGTTTCATTTGACTCGTTTGTCGCTAAAAGGTTAATGGTTTTACACAAACCCCTCGCCACACACCGTACACTTTAATTTGTTTCGATAACAGAAAAAAAAAGAGTGAGAAGAAAATTCACGGAAAGGGCTATTCTGAATTGTTGAAATAATCAGAGAAACGGAAAGAAAACAAGAGTGTGTTTGATGATTGAATGAAACAAATAGAAGAAATGAGTGATGACATGGTCAACTTCTGAAGAGGGGTGTCATTGTTAAGAAGTGACAAAAATATAGACAGAGAGAGAACGAGTTTTTTCATTCCGATTACAGCTTCAAAAAGTATCAAACTGTTGTGTTAAATTGACAAAAAAACGATTGAGGAGAAGGACGCTATCGATTGATCCAATTCGAAAAAGAGAAAAGAAGTCGTTAAATATTTGGGAAAAGAACGGAAACGATGGCGGTCAACTGAAATGGGCGCCCATGAAATTTTATCGATGAATTGAATCTTGTATTCTGGGAGAGATACTTCCGAACAAACCACCACCGGTTGTAGGTTATCTGATTGGTTTTCGAGCCTTTCACAACCTAAAAAATAAATTGAACGATCTCTTTCACGGTAGTTTTGGACAATGGGAAGAAGAAGAAGGAGGCCATCGAATCCAGGAAGCCGTTTGATATTCCAGTGAATAAGTTTCAAAAGAGTCGGAGATTCCACGTGATCGACCTTCCACGTGGAATCGAAAAAAACTTTTCATTTCAATTTCATTCCCATCAAATTCGAAAGTTTATCAAGAGACTGAAAAAACATTCGGCACAATTCGAACACGATTCCAGAATGAAAGTTAGTTGATTCTATCATTTCCTTCCACGAGAAGCATGATTTTCAGCTCGATGTCTCTGCTCCATGTAACTATGTTATTCTTCATCTACTTCTTCCACTTTCATTCTTTGTCTTTCTGATGTTTGCATGTGCCAAAAAGAAGGCGTTAAAAAGCAAAGAGAAAAGTAATAAAAGTGGAGAATCTGGCAACAATACGGGCGGTGGAGGAGGTGGTGAACCGGCTCAAGAACCGCCAAAACCTCAATCCATGGATGCTACACCGAAGAAAGAAGAAGCAGAAAAACCAAAAGAGCCTTCGAAAAAGGAAGAAAAACCGAAAGAAGCATCGAAGAAAGATGAAAAACCGAAAGAAAAATCGAAAAAGTCCCAAAAATCGAAGAAAGACGGGAAGGATGATGAGAAAAAGGATGGGGTTAGTATACTGTAGACTAAATGTCATTCACAGATAAATGAAATATTCAGGATGACAATGGATATGAGAACTGTGCAGATATGACTCCTGACGAGTTGAAAAAGATTGCTGAGCAAGCCGATGAACCCAAAAAATGAAAAGTTGAACTCGCGTTTTGATTGAATGATGTTTATATGTTTAACTCGACTGTTTTTCGATGAAAATAGATTCCATCTGTTACTGATACCATTTTTATATTACTGTGATAGTTAAACTTTAATAAGATCCGCTTGACCTTAATTTTTTATCTCTAGTTTTTGCATATGAATTATCCTCATAAAATCACAAGGGGCGCCTAGTTAGAATCTCGTTTAGAAACTAGCCATTTTGATTTATGTTTCATTGTAAAGGTGGGAGAGTTACAGTTATTTTACGCTATTCTCATATTTCTTTTGGTCTGTATGTTTTTAGTAATCCTGGTTCGTTTGTAATAACGCCAGTGCGTGTAAGAAAATGCAATCGCCTTTTTCTTATGACTCACCTTCCGTTTTCTTCGAATTTTATGTTATTTTCTAATATAATGTATTCATCACTTTTCCGTACTCCCATGTCTTTTTCAGTTTCTCGATGTTCCCAGTTTTGACTATATTATTTATTTACTTATTACATTTACAAACTCATCCACTGTTGTGCTCAATTGCCCTCTATCAGAGATGAATCACAAAGGAAAGGGCTTTATTGAATACTTTTACAATGTGCATTGAACCCAATAAATATACTCCATGCTTATCCTTTATATTGATTCACAAAAAACTAAAATATACATATTACAGTCTACTGTCGTGACCGACGAGTCAAGAACAGCAGATGTCAATCCAGGAGCCGCAAACAATAATCAATCAAGCAGAAAGACTAGAGCAATCAATCACAAAAAGTTAATCAATCTCATCAGTCTAACAACAAGAGAAACCACATTAGAAAGATGAAAGGAGGAGCGGCGCTCACATTCATGAAGTCATGAAGAAGATTTTACAGCAACTAGAAGGAAGTAAAGTGAATCAGGAGAGAGCAGAGAAGGTCAAGACGGAGGAGGAGTGTCGAGCAAAGGGCACCTGACCCGAAGTACAGTATAAATAGCCAACAGTGTAATCCCTTCATTCGTTTCGCCCAGAATTCTTAATTCCTTTCTCTTTATCCTTTATCCCACATCACGTAAGTTTGAGACCAATAAAACTTCATTCAATCAACTCACGCCCATATGATCACCACTGACAACCGACTACTACCGACCGAAGAGATCTCGAATGTTCCATAGGTGGAAAAGTGGTGCATCGACCGGGAATCGAACCCGGGCCGCCTTTTTTTCTGGTAGACGATAACAGCTGGCAAATCTGTCTGTCGATGTGTCGATGGAATGATATATACAGATGAATGGAGTTGTTATTTTTAATGTCATTTTACAGAAACAAACTTGATCTTCATAGTTTTAAACAACATATTCTTAACCCAGTCTATGTTTATTCTCCTGCAATCTTGCTCAGAGTTCAACAGTAGCTTCTATCTTGTGAAACATTTTTATTTAGTATTACTTGGTTATATTGCATATTTTTAGTAATATATATATATATATATATATTTATATTGTTTCTATTGTTAATATTTATTTATATTGTATAAATATTTATTTATATTGTATAAGTTCATCAAAGTTGTTCTAAATTGAGGCCTCAATTTAGAACTCAATTGAGGTTCAACAAGTGTATCAACCGCGCGTGCCTAATTGAGACCTGGTGGCCTCGCAAACATACGACCGCAAATACATGGCCGAGTCAAATTCGCTTCACTGTTCGAAAAGTGAAATTTCAACCGTGAATTACACAGCGCTCTGCTGAAGTTAATCGATTTTTTGGATGAAAAAAGTGAATAAATATTTTAAGTCGTTGAATTTTCGCATGCTATTTTTCTTTTTCAATTTGTTCCGTTACATTTTATCCAGTCTTATTGAAGATGAGTAAAGATGCATCTATTGGATGGATGTATGATGGCGCAAAGGGAAATGTTCACCGAGAAGACTACCTTCTTGGAAAAAAGGTGCACAGTTTAATATTTCTCGAAATTCAGCTCAATTTTTCGTTGTTTGCAGGTTGACAAAAACTTCGAAAAGTATTCTGATGTTGTTAATGCCCAGAAGGCTGAAGCTATTGATTCGATCGTTGGAACAAGGTAAATTTGAAAATTTCATCTGTTTGATAAATGTAATTTTCCAGAGCTGTTTTCAACTCTGGCCAGGTAACCGGTTTGAAGACTTCTTCGCTCCAAAAAGATATAATCAAATCAGAAGACCCGTTTGTCGCGGTTAAAGTCAGAGAAGAGACTAAGCGACGGGAGCTGATGGACAACCCACTTATGAAGATGAAACTGATGAATACGCTAAAAGACATGATGACTTCGAAAAAAGAGAAGAAGAAAAGCAAAAAGAGCAAAAAGAAGAAGAAAAGAGCGAGGAGCTCATCGAGTTCGGATAGTGATAGTAGCGATGAAAAATCTAAAGACAATAGAAGAAGATCAACCTCGCCGAAACGAAAAAGGAGATATAGCGATCGAAGCGATGAGCCGAAACGCGTGAAACGGAGAGAGTCAAGTGGCGATCATAGAAAGGAAGACAAGATGAGGAAAAGATCGAGGTCCAGATCTCCTGAACAGAGGAATAGCAGCCAACAACACTCTCGAAAACCCAGAAGAGATAGTTCTCGGAGTCTCGAAAAGTCTAGAGATAAGCCGAGGTAAGTGACAAACCGAGAACTTGAGTTAAAGCCATGTTTGTTCCCAGTGTCAAAAAACAATCGAACTGGTCTCTAGTTATTGTTCCCGATTCCGCATTCCTGAGAAGATTGAAAATCCGTAAACCGTTCATATTGTTAGCTATGAAATCTACTTGTCTTGTTTATTTTCATCAATTCATTGTTTTTTCTAGTTTCATTGAAGTTGAGTTAGCTTAAGTTAGTTATGGAAAACACAAAATTCTTCTCTGCTTTCAACTTCTATCTAGTTTATATTCCAGGTCACCAAAGAGACATCGCTCCAGATCTAGAAGCAAGGAAAGAGAGAGGGAATCAATGTCCCCTAAACAGCAATCATCAAGTAAAACAACTTCACATCATCGTCATAGAGAAGAGAACAGGTTTTTAGATTAGTTTTCTGCTTCGAAGTATTGAAACTGTCTTTTCAGAAAAACACGACCAGTTTCGAGATCTCGATCGCGTTCCCGTTCTGCTGACAAATCTAGTTCGTCTAGAAAACAATACGATTCTCATATTCCACGCCACTTACAAAATCAACAGAGGTCGGATTCCGAATCAGATGATGAAAGACGAAGCAATCGACGAAATGACGATGAAAAAGAAGATAGGAAGAAGTCGTATGGCTTGGTAGAGGTGTGTTTTATTTTTCTCTGGTTTCAACCACACAAGTTTGAATATTCTTCAGATGCGAAAGCGAACTTCGGAAAAGAGTGAAGAAGCGAAAGCTCCGAGCAAGGAATACAAGTTGATTCGAATACCAACTGGCCGAGGCAATGGAAATGCTAATAAACAACGAGAGCCACGAAGAGTTTTAAGTGCGGAAGAGAAAGCAGCTCGATTAGCTGAAATGCAAGATAATGTGAAGTGGAGAGATGAAGTTCGAGACAGTAACATAGCCAAAGGTCGAGTAGAGGACAAGGAGGAAAAAGAAGAAGCTGACAAAACTGGATATGCTCCATCGTTTATTAGGTACGTATTCAATATACGTATACAGGGTATATACATATACCGTAAATGTATGTTTCGGTACCCACATATTCAATACAACTCTTCCAACCCTTCTTTCCTTTTATTAGCCTCAAGCACATGACATTAGCCATTTACACGAAAGAAACATTCTCCGCTTCGCGTTTCCTTTTCACCATGCCCTTCCCTAGCGAATCCTTTGTCTCGTTTCTTTTCCCTCTATCCTCTTCCATTTCTAAGTATCGACTAGCCGCGGTGCACACTTCACCGCCTCTCTTGTTTTCATCTCTGTCCCCTCTCATTTTCATACACTCTCTCCGAACATTTTCTCTTGAATCCAATGCTTTCGAAACGAGAAGACGCAGACTGCAAAGTTCTTCGGTCACGAAATCATTATTTTCAGAACGCAAATGCGTGAAGCTTGTGACGATATGACTATGGAGAAACGGTTGCAAAGCAACAAAAAAGGTGTTCAACGATCACACGGGTACATGGACCGGAGTTTTGCACGGAAATAATATTTCTGATATATTATTGCTGTTTATAAATTGTCTTGTTGCCTTCGTATTACATTTTGTTCTGTTTATATTGGTTCACTGCCGATCGTTCTACTTTTCTCGTATTTTTTTATCGTTTCCATCTCTCGTTTTTTTACAATTGTTTTCCTTTTTACCTTCATTTCTTCTCGATGTTTGCAGGTAATATGAATAATTCTGAAAATGGCCAAAGCTCTGGCCAACGATATAGTCTGCAAGACTACGCTCCCATCGACCCACTGAGTGAGTTTCATATCTATCCCAAAAATTTTTATCTGTTGATTTTGAAGACAATGTGTTTGGGTTTCCTCAAGCAGTTCAACAACAGAGTGCTTCACAGCAAGGACAGCAACCTGGTCCATCAAATGTCGCTCGTCATACGCAGCCAAGTACTTCTTCAGTACGTTTTCAAGAGTTATTAGTAGAAAGGCGTATTTTGGATTTTTTTTTTGAATTTTGAATTCTTTAGCACTCTCAGTCTGGACAAAACAGATCTCATCCTGATAGACCCGCCGTGCAAATTCAACAAGTAAGCTTTTTGTATTCTTCAACTGAAAACGAGATTTGTGTTCAGCAATACGGAGTGAGAAATTTAAGTACTGCTGAGTATCGACGAGATTACGAAAGAGCTGCACCGTATATTCCTACTCCCATCAACGTAAGTTGCTTTCTCCCAAGTTTCACATAATATCTAATAGTGAATGTGTTTATCGGCTTCGCACTATCCTCAGAATGTTTTTTTTATTATTCCCACATGATCGTTAGTTCTCCATTCGCTGTATCAAAAATTACCTGTATACATTCAAATTATAATTATTTTTATTGACAAATGTAACAACTGTTTACAACCAATTAGTGCGAACTCAGTGCTATAAGCTATTCGCCTCACATTCACATTCGAGTAATTTTGAACTGTTGCTCATTCCGTGTCGTCTTCTTCAGGGACCTTCGACCAATACGGCCAGCTCGGCTCCTCAGCCATATCAACATCAAGCACAGAACACGTCAAGGAACATCGACCAGGCTTCATCGGTACCTGCTATTACTAGACAAATTTATCAACAACATATACCACTTGCTTCTTACAACATGCCATTACTGCAGAATCGTCCTCTTGCCACTCACCAACAACAGCAACAACATTCTCACAGACCCTCAAATAGCAGCTCCCGAGGACAATCAAGCTCGCAGCCAGTACAACAACAAGGGTCAAATACTGCTAATAATTCAACTCGAGCATCTGTAAAAAGTGGATCTGCTCAGAACAGTTCGTTCAATATTCCACCGCAGAACGTGCAGAGAATCGTACCGCCATTTCCAGCACCACATAATATTCCACCGGGGATTAACGTACCTCCGCAAATTCCTGGAATGGTTGGGAATGGTGCTCAACGAATATGTATGGACCCGGAAATTGATGTGTTTTCACCTCCTGACCCTCGCTGGAACACTCATCTTGTTTTCAAGAACAGGCCGGTGACAATAACAGATTTCGCTAATCACGTCAGAATAAATAAAATGAAAATTGATAAAAAGGCCGCTGTTATCATTAAAAGTCGACTACCGCCAAACGATCCGGATCATATTCCATTCAATGATGGGAGCAAACACTTAAGAGAGTGCGAGGAGATGATGAGAGCAGAGATGCAGTTTCAGACAAGAAATCCTCCGATTGTACCGATACCAACAGGACACTTTGCATCCCAGGGAATTCCACCAAATATTGCAAATATTCAGGGGCCTTTACAAGCGAGGCCCACTCCACAAATGATGCAGCAAAATCCACGAGCAATTTCTCATATCGTTCCGCCTGGAATTCCTCATCCAATTCCACCACATTTTCTCCAACAACATCAGCAAAATCAAATTGACCAAAGCCGAATGACGCGAGAGCAGATAGAACATCACCAAAACATGCAACGGCATTTTGCCATGCAACAACAACACAATTTTTTCCCTCCGTATCAAATGCCACATCACTTTCACCCACAACAAATTCATCCGCAAGCTCAACGAGAGCCCCCTAGCCGAGAAGCAACACGACAAACGGATGCTCCAGCACATTCATCACAACAGCCAGCCGTGCAACAACGACAATTAGCTCCAGATTTGGTTAATGAAACGTCTGAGGATACGAATGTGAATATTGCCGCGGATGAGTCGCCTCCTCCATGTCCATATACTCCACTACCACGTGATAATTCATTTGATGAAGCCAATGAAGATAATGAAATCAAGCCAGTTGTACCCGTATCACAGAAGCAGAACAAAAGCAAAAAGAAAATCGGTAAGATTTGTTAGAAATATTTATAAACGTTTAGTTTTTTTTCTTTTCAGTGGTAATCACATTGGATGAGGACACTCCGCGAAGAGTAGAAGTCAAACAAGAAGTACCTTCTGAAGAAGTATCTTCATCTTCAGAAGCAGTGTCGAGTACTCCATCCACAAGTAGTTTACCTGTTGATCCTGCAAACATCAAAAAAGAGCATCATGTTTCGAACAAACGGGAGGCGACAAATAGAGAAGAGAGAAGGAATCAAGAGACAATTCAGTCGAAAACAGCTTCGATCAAGAAAGAACATGCGGAAATCAATACACAAGCGATGGAGAGAATGGCTGCAGACGTGGCTCAGCTTAAAAAACGAATGGCAGAAATGGCCGAGGAAAAAGAAAGGGAACGAGAATCTAAAGTTTTTACCAAAGAAATGCTAGAAGTGCGTGCTGCCGAGCTGGCAGAAAAAATGTATCAGGAGAGAATAGCCCGGGAAGCCAAACAGAAAGCATCTGAGAAACGTGCTCAAAAAACCACGGTGCAAGAATCTCAAGTCAGCACAAGTCAAGCAACTAGAATAAAACCGCCGTCGGCATCTCCGTCTTCGTCATCAGAGGATGATATTGTGCCCCTGAGACGAAAAAAGGCTGTCATTGAAGACTCGGATGATGAAGACTGGGAAAAGGAAGAAGAAGAGCGAAAGAAGAAGGAACGTAATGCCACTAAAAGCAATTCACGAGAAAAAAAGCGACGTGTGATCAGTACAGACTCTGAAGATGATATGCCAGTTGTTCAAAAGAGAAGCAAATCTAGGCGAGATTCTTCAGATGATGAAATGAATGAGAAAGAGTGGAAAGGTTCTTCGGCTTCAGAATCGGAAGAAAATTCAGACATTGACGATTTCATTGATGACGGAGATGAAGAAGACGACATGCACGATTTTATTGTTGACGATGAGGAAGAGGTTCTCAGTGAGGAGGAAGACGACCTAGAAAAGGCGGAGAGACTGTTGAAAAGAACACATAAGAACAAGCGAACAAACCAGAGACGGAGTGTAACTCCCCCAAGACAAAAAAGATCAACGCCTGCTAAAGAGTCAAAACCAAACAGTATTGTCGATGATCACAAGCGATTATCAGAACCTGGTACATCAGCAACAGCAAGGCCTATGACAGAAGAAGAAAAGAAGAGAGCCAGAAGATTGAAAACTATCAAAACAAAAGAAGAAAATCGAGAGAAGAAAAGGCTTGCTAGATTAGATGCTCTAAATCGAACAGGACCCATCACCGTAGGTAGAAGGACACGTTTCAATGAGCCGAATGAAGGGGACCCTCTAGATGTTACTCTGAATTATACAATTAATCAATTTCATGAAACAGTCAAGGTGAGAAGACCTGAGTGCTAGCGTTGGTTATCTTCGCTCTATCATCTTCGTTCTTCACATGTTGCCTGGTTAATTTCTAACAATTTGCTACTTTGCCTATTTTCCCAATTATTTTATGGAAGTGCTCCGATTAAATTAATCAAGATATCTGTTTGATGAGTAATAAATTCCTGATTTATGGATGTATCGAGCGAGAAGAAACGTTTAATTATTGGTCTCGGTGTTTCAGAAAAGTTCAAGAAAAGACAGTCAGGACAGTCAGCAAAAAGAATCAAGAAAGGAGCAGGCAGCCTCAATAAATGTAATTCAATCAGTCAACCCGAGAATTAATGAAACAAGTGCTTCATTTTAGAAACGTTCAACTCCATCTACCACCGAAGACAGAGATGATGAAGGGGTCCATGTACCTGCCAAACGAATGGCTCATTCTAATTCCGTACCAAATCCATCAAAAACTCGACCAACAACAAGTTCATCTCGAACTCATCGTCCAAACCAAAGTGAGATGCTCGACAAACGGGCAAAAGAAGCTGAAGAAAAGAAGAAGCGCGATCGAGCTGAATTTGAAAAACTCAAAGCGAAGGTAAGTAAACATTTGGAAGATCAAAAGAGTTGTGAGCCGATAAGTTTTAGACGTTCCTCACTAATGAAGAGCAAGGTCGCGTTAAACAGTTACAAGCTTTGTTTGGAACAAAGCCAGCAGCTCGTCAAGTAGCTCGATCATCGTCCACTTCAACTCCTTCTACTTCTGCGAACTTTCGTAACATGAAAATTAAGAAAGAGGTCGATTCGAGTCCAGTTAAGAAAGCACCGACACTTTCTCCGTTGGCTCCATCGAAAGGAACAGTGAGTTATCGTGGGAAACGTAGTTTTATAATGCTCATGCCACCTCTTGCAGAGTTTTCATAAAAGTCGTATATATGCAGTCAATGCGATTTATCAAGCCCTACTTGATTTGAAGTTACCAGACGCTGCAGAGCAGGCACAAAAGATGGAACTAAAACTTGTTGAAAGTCATCCAACCCGTGATAAATATAAACCAGCAGCGGCACACAAAATCAGAGAATGTAGAAGTAGAAGTGATTCTGGCATTTTGGAAGTGAACAAAAACGGTGAGTATTCTCAACAAAATGGTTAAAAGTGTACTCCTACAATGGGATGATAGAATGAATAATCGAAAAGGTAGTAGGAAATAAATTTTGAAAACGAGAGGTAGTGGCCAAAATGGTCTCGGTGCAGACGAAAATGCCGCACCCTTTTCTGTTGCGTACGTTGACGTTCGAATAAGCCCAGCAGTCATAGGGCATTGATTATTTTTTCTTTCTTCGTTTCTCACTCTTCACATCCGGCTACTCTCTCTCTCTCTCTCTCTCTCTCTCGTGGAATCTCCCCTTGACGTCCTTGGCAACCGGCAACAACAACGCGAAATGTTGCTTAGTCGTTTTTCTTTTGCATCATTTCACATATTCCTTTTCTTCACTTTTCCAACATTAGTTTTCTTTTTAATTTTTAGGGCTACTAATGTCTTCACTTATAAAATTACAATAATAATTTAGAAAAAAGTTGAAGAAGGAAAGGTTCTTTCATAGCTCTGAAATTCTAATTAAAATGAAATTTCTCAACAATTTGAAGCAGAAAAGAGGACAAACAGTTCAAAACGGTCTGCGCTCCAGATTCAAACACATACTAATCGAGGGTCATATACATCCTCATTCCTTCATCGATTTCCTCATCACCCTTTTCTGCTCGTCAGTATGTGTGTGTGTCTCTCTCTCTGTGCGGTATCTCTGCCTGTCTGCTCGCTGCCTCGCTCATAAACCGCACTGTAGAATGGCAAGCGAGCGCGTTCGTCGCTCTTCTCACTCGTCTTCTGTCATTCGATTTCTTATGTGGCTCACTCGAAGTCTTACAAGAAACATGTTTTACGATTTCACATTTCTCCCTTCTTATCGATTCGATTTTTTGTAGCGAAGAAACACATTGAACGTTGCCTATCTTGTATCGCTTATAAATTTTAAATTTCTCACGCGACCCTGATCAGGCATGTGATTGAATATATTGTCGATGCATCGATAGTTCCTTTACCTTATCGATTCTCACGCCCACAGTTTTTTGTGCCTCTTCCATTTTAATGCCGCCACATCTGTTTCTCTGCGAGTCAACATTTTTCAATATTGATAAGGACAGTATGTGTTTTTGTTTATCAGCTGCGCTCTTCTCATACTCGTTCCTTCCAATTCTTCAACTGCGGCGTAAGATCGCGGCAATTCAAATGCGAATTTTCGAAAATATACGCGCTTTCTTTTTCGTAGTCTCTCTCTCTCTCTCTTTATCCTCTCTTTTATTGACGCTTTCTCTTTTCTCCTACCGAAAAACTCATTTGCAGACTGGGAACCTAAAAAATGTATTATGCCTCCGGGCCACATGCTAACTACCAAAATAATAATCAAGTACTAACGGTGAATTTAACGCATCCACTACATGATTATCACTATGGGCAAAATATGAATCCTGGACCATTATACTATCAAGAACCTACTCTCTTCCAATTCTATTGGCCACCACAGCCTCCATCACCACCGGCGGCATCCTCTTATTACATTAGTTTCCCAAGCACATCCTATACTCCGAAACAACAGTATTATCCGGAATATCAATCTCCATATATGTATCCAGATACACCACCTCGTCAACAAATTTCAAGAGTACCTTTCCAAAGCAAGTAGTTTAAAATTAGGAATAATAATCAATAACCAATGAATATTCTTATTAGTCAATTATTCTTTCAGCTGTTTCTCATGATCGAATTCTCGCGGGAGGAGTGGCCAAGGATTGTACAGTTGGAAACAACAGGAAAACACACATTCCACATCATCTGTTGACAATTGAGCAACTGCATCCGATGCTGGTTAAACTGAAGATGACAGAGTCCGAACTTGAAAAAGAAGCGTATCCACTCTTCAAGAATAACACAAAAATCGTGACAATTGCTGAAACACAGTACACGAAGAACAAAAAGATGTTTTTGGAAGATTATGATATGACACGCACATGCAGTAGATGCAACAAAGAGTTCAGTCTGAAGCCTGATGGAACTATGGTTAAGGAAAAAGATATCTGTCGCTATCACCAAAGAGGAATTTGCAAAGAGGGAAAAAGAGGTTTGTGATTTTTCTGTTTCAATCCTTGTTTAAATATCTGATTTCAGATACTTTCCGTAAAAGGTATAGATGCTGTAATGAGGAATACAATGTTGCTCCTGGGTGCAAGTTCAGCGACGTTCACGTTTTCGACCAACTCTTCAAAAGAGAGCTCGGAAAATTTGTTGCTACTCCACCACCAACATCTAGTAATGATCCAAGAACAATCAAGGTAAGATTTAGTAAATCTCCACGCTCGTTTCATCTCCATTCTGAGTTTTTAGGCATACGCAATCGATTGTGAAATGGTTTATACGGTTGCTGGTCCAGCTCTTGCTCGTCTCACTATGGTTGATATGCAGAGTAAAAAAGTCTTGGATATCTTCATAAAGCCGCCTACTGAAGTTCTTGATCCAAATACCGAATTCTCCGGACTCACAATGGAGCAAATTCAGAATGCAAAAGATACAATGCAGACGGTATGTTTTCATATTCTTCAAAAATTAAAATAAAAACAATTTATTTACAGTGTCATCAAAAATTGTTCAAGCTAGTCAACTCGGAAACAATTTTAATTGGACATTCTTTGGAATCAGATCTCAAATCAATGAGAATTGTACACAAAAGTGTGATCGACACTGCAATTCTGTTCCGATCATCTGGAGATTACAAAGTTGCTTTGAAGAATTTGTCTTCAGACCTTCTCAGAAAAACAATCCAAGGAGACAACGAGGATGCAGTTGGACACGATTCACTTGAAGACGCGATTACATGCGTCGATCTGATTTACTATGGACTGAAAAATCCGGAATCTCTCGCCATTCGATAGTTTTAATAACTTTCATTCTCCTATTTTCGCATTTATTTCTCACTCAAACCAGGCTGAAAGTTTCTTGTGCACCATTGCAACTTGATTTAATCTCGTTCTTACTGTTCGGTTGATAACTTTGTCCCTTTATATCCCTCTTGGTTACTTTACTATTTATTGAAACTTCACTTAGAATAGTTGGTTTTCTTTCACATTCTTATAATGCTCTGAACCATTTTCTGGTTCAGTATAAGTAATATTTCATGCTTGTCAATGAGCGATTTCTCTAATGATTGCCTATCTTTCCTAAGTAATAAACCCGTAAACTTGGTCTTTCTGTTCTTCAAATTTTTGTTCACTAAAAAAAGGTTAAACGAGGCCGGATCAATGTTTATAGAGAAACTGGGTTGAACGAATCAGTGTTTATGAATCGGCAGGATGTCGAAAATCATCGGACGAACATCTCGTTTACCGAAAACATTGTACGAGCACAAGAAAAAGACAATATTCTTCTCATTTCTTGGTTATTTGGGAGCCGATTGGGTTTATAGATGGGACCGAAATCAAGGAATCAGGAAACAATACGCGAATTTAGCTGTTCAATATGGACAAAGAACTGTTTCTCGTTAGTTTGATTTCCTTGTTTCTCAGGTTAATTTTGAAATTATATAAATTTCAGCGGAAGATCGGCCCAAACGAATTTTCGTTCTCGTAAATGTCGAAGGTAACTCCAGAAGCTGTTTCGACGCTTTCAACAAAAACGCGCTCCCACTTTTCCATTTGGCTGGAGTTCAAGTTGATGTTGTTAAAGTAAAATACGATAAGAGCATCCAACTGACTTAAAAATACTTTTAAAGGCAGACAATGAAGCACAACTTGAAGCTCTTGCTGGAGCGGTTGATTCTCAAGAAGCTGATGTCTTATATGTTGTAGGAGGAGATGGAACAATTGGAAAAGTGGTGACTGGTATTTTCAGAAATCGGCGAGTAGTTTGTACATTTTCACAAATGAATAGTCAATTTCTTCAGAGATAAAGCACAACTCCCAGTTGGTTTTTATCCAGGTGGATATGATAATCTATGGCTGAAACGAATGGTTCCTTCGGTTTTCGAAACGTCAGAAGATGTTCGACATGCATGTGAAACTGCGATGGCAGTAATTGAAGACCAAAAACGAAGTGTGTACGCTTTCGAATTGAGTACCGAAGATTCCCAACAAGCTCCGGAATATGGTCTAGGAGATGTTAGTGCTGGATGGTTCAGACAGATCGAAGACACACGGAAGAAGTTTTGGTATTTCTCAATAGTCAAAAGAAGATGGGCCTACTTCTGGGAAATGTTGAAAAGAAGTCCATCTCCAATCGTGTGTCACGTGGAATACGAAGAAACATGTTCCGGATGTGAGAAGTGTCGACCGAAACCAATTATCGAAGCGCCGACGTGGAGATGGTGGCATGTCTTGACCGGAGCTCCAAAGTATAAAAACAATGATGGTAATATTATTATATTCTCGCTTTTTTGAATTGCCGCCAATTTACTTTCCGACACGTGAATACAGTAAGATTCCAGCTCAAAAAGACTACACCGGAATCGTGAATGAAAGATGTGGCGAGAAACACGAGATTGAGGCAAAAGGAGTAGAATTATTAGTTGAAAATGAGCAAATGGAAGACTATTCTCAGCTTCGTTTCCGAATGGGCGGAAGCGATATCGGAAGATTCGGAGTAGTTTCCGATGGGTTTAAGAGATGTTCTGAGAACGTTGTTGGGAGAAGTACAAATGAGAAGTTTTATGATATCGATTTTCTTGCCAACGCTGTTTCGTTCAAAATCTCTTCTCTTCCGGTAAATAAAACTATATAGTTATCCGTTGAAATGATACTTGTTTCAGTCATACATTCACCGTCTATATATCTCCAGTAATCCAACTCCAAAAGACGCAGAGCTTACGGACAGGAAAATTACTATCCGTGGAACACAAAAGAAACTCGATGTCTTCATTCCAACGGGAATTCGTTTCGATATTCAATAGTCTAGAAATATAGGTTTTAGTTTATTAATTCTTGTTGACGCTTTTTTGTTTTTTTCTTCTCCTAGTAAAATATAATAAAAATTGATTGTTCAAAAGTGATATAAATACAGCTTTTCTTGCTAATGAATTCGTTCGATCGAATAGTTTATTTTCTGCAACGCACTGAACATAAACAAATTTCTGTGAACATTCCACGAGTAACTTGAGTTTTCAATTGTGAATTTGCAGATCATATGATCGAGGAAGATTTCGAATGGAACGAATCAAAATTGCATTTATTATCTAATATTCTTCCGAAATGGGCTAATGATCATCCCCAAAATCATTTAAGAATAGGAAAAATTCAATTGGAGGCGGCCATCAAATGGCTAAAAAATGATTCAGATGATATCGAATTGGCTGAGGAGTTCGAGAGATTGTAACCTATTCTTTTAAATGCATTTATTAATTAATTTTCATTCTCAGATTAAACATTTCCTTTGATCCATTAATGGATTATGAAGAGCACCAAAGAGTCAAAGAAGAAAGTTTAACCCCGAAAAAAACGTCATTGAATTGGATTTCGAATTGGAAAAACATTGCTGAAAAACTGTCAATTTCTTATATCGATGTAACTCCATATTAACGTTTTTCTTTTCATTGATCTCTTTTTCAGACAACTTCTAATTTAGTGGAATTTCGTCAAATTCGAATACTTCCAAACGTTGCTCCAGTTCTTTTAATCGCTCATACAACTCATGATAATGTCATTGTAATTTACGGAAAACAACGAAACCCGAAAGAGGAAATTGATTTGCAAACTGTTCTGAGACATTCGTACAGTAATATTCCGGATGGGAGCTTACAGGTGAACAATCGTAAATGACCTCTGAATAGCCTTCCGAAAATTGCAGACAGTTCATTTCATGACAAAAAACCTTCTGGACCTCTATTCTCAATTGTTTTCAAGACAAATTGCACCTGAATTCAAAACGAAATACATTCGATGTCTTCCATCTCTTTGGCTTCAATACGATATATTTGGTTCTATTCTTGATAAAATTGAGAAAACGAACCGATTAGAATTGTGAGAGATCAATACTTTACTTCAAAGTTCATTGATTTCATAATTAAGACTCGAAGTTTCATTAGATGAAGCGACTGCGAATTGGGTGAAACGGAAGTGGGATAACTATCAATATCTGTGTTATTTGAACAAAATAACTGGAAGAGTGAGAGGAGAAGTGAATAATCATCCAATATTCCCATGGGTTTGTGATTTTACATCTGAAAACTCTGGATTTCGACCACTCAACCGAACGAAATATCGTCTTTGTAAAGGAGATGATCAATTGAGGTATACCTGTTTTACACTTGCATCTTTTGAATCAATGAAATCTCAGAGAAATGTTCTCTCGTGAACCATCTCATCATGTTCCGGAACTTCTTTCTGATATTGGATACATGGTCTATCGAGCACGCGTCGAACCAAAAGAGAATCTGTGTCGTCATGTTCGAAGGAAATGGGTTCCCGAGGAGTATCCATCGACTATGAGTAGAATGTATCAATGGTCTCCCGATGAATGTATTCCTGAGTTTTATGATGATCCATCTATATTCAGTATGAAATTCATTCAAATACAAGGAAATCTCAAGAATTTCAGAATCTCGTCATCCGGATATGTCAGATCTTCGTTTTCCTGAATTCGTTTCATCTCCAAACGAATTCATAGAATGGCACCGAAAGATGTTGGAAAATGAAGAAGTCTCGATAAATCTTCATAGATGGATTGATTTAGTTTTCGGTTTCTATGTAAGTTAAGGAATAAAATAATCTTCTGATTCCATACGATACACTTCAGCTCTCAGTAGAAGATAGTAAAAATGCATTGAATCTTCATCTTTGTTTCGTCGAAAAACATCGTCGAGGACTTCGTACAAATGGAATGGTTCAGCTTTTCTATCGTCCACATCCTTCTAGAATTCCATTGAACTACGTAGGCCGTAGGAAGTCTTCATTTTAATTAGAATCCATCTTCAGAATCCGAAACTTGATTCATATCACCTTCAAATGGAATCATTTGGTTATGGAATGAATGTTGGCATGAACGTTGAGAAAGAAGAAGAAAATGAAACCGACGAAAACAGTCATTTCCAAATTTTTCAAAAAATCAAAAAAGTTCGAGTAAGTTTAAATCGTTTCGTCGAATGATTAGAACAATCTCATTTGTAGCGTCTCCGACACAAAATCTATTTCTCCTCAATGATTTCCCTAATGGAAGTGATGGCTCAAATCGTTTTGGCGCCTCATTTAGCTGGACGATTCGATGATCCTGACCATATTCGTCAGTGTATTCGATTATATACTTATCGAATACCGGTTAACTATCGGAAACTTTTTGACTTTTTATTAAATCCGAAACAAGACTTTCCGGATTGCGATGAGTTTGCTTTTTTCGTATCAATTCGTTTGAATATTCCAACAACGATTTCGAGCTTTTCCGAGGAATTCGCCAAGTGTGTTTCTCTTCATCTTCTCAGAAAAATGGATGTCATTCCGCCGTTTTGTAAGATGATCTCTCCCGAGAATTGAACAAACTCACAAATTTACAGCTAGTCGATCACAACTGATTCTTCTGAAAGAAGTGGAAAGTTTGAAAAAGTCGATTTGTTTGTGTAATCATATGGAATTGTGTGTAGTTGCTGCATTTCAACAATTATTAGAAGACGAAGAAGCAAGTATTCAATCGGTTCATCGATTGATGCCAGTTATCACTAGAAGTTTAAGCCAATCAGCCCTCGAGGATCTTATAAATCCGATGATTGAACTGATTCAATGCGAAACTTCTGTTAAGGTAATTAACTAGCACCGAATGACCATATAATCTCTATTCAGCTCCTGGATCGTCGTTTCCTAATGCACGTATCAATTTGTTATGGAACTCGCACGTTCCTTGATCTCTTTCTTCCACCAATTGTTGAAGCGTGTGCTTCAATGAATTGTGATAGATCAGTTGTGGCAAAAGAAAGTATTATGTGGCTTGCAAAACGATATGGACCAGTGATAAGTGCCAAGTTCATCTCATCAAATCTTCTTCGAATCATGGCCAGCTGCTACGAAGGATTTGAACTTTCTGGATTGGAAAAGGAGCCAAAAAGTGTATTTGGAACAGTTTTACAAGGAGATGAAACGTGTTCTCGAATAGAGTCGCTCCTCTCAGAAATCGTGTTAACCTACAGTGTCACTTTTATAACTGTCCAATTTCTTCCATTTTGTGTTGATTTGATAGAACAATTTCATAAACGACCATCAATTCAACTGGAACCGGGCCTTGTTTCTGTATTTCGAATCGTCGAATTGTCGATTCGTTCAATGTCTGATCATCAGTTAATGAACTATTTAGAGGTATGTTTTTGAGATAATTAGGAATCAATTTCAAACTAATTACAGGAATTTATAATTCAAAAAGTAATATACAGAGTTTTGACAATCCTTCTGGATATCAGCTTCCAATTTTCTTCTATAAGAGTTCGTAATATTATAATATGCAAGGTATGTGTTGAATCCAGTTTTCAAAAGACGTTAAGCATGTTCTAGGTCTGTCAACTTCTTTATTCTATCACCCAAAAAATTGGAACAGAGAACACGAGAATCTATGCGAGCCAACCATTCAAACTTATCTTTTCGACATTCAGTGAAATATATGAAACAAACGAAGAACTGAGAATTAATATACGAAAACGATCAGAAGAGAATACACTTTTTGAAGTTCCATTATGGATGGTTGAAGACGTCGTCGACAAATTTGCGAAAGAATGGGGAGTACCATTCCTTTCGTCTTTCTGTGATGATCCTGCGTTTCTGATTCCTTTTGTATCCAATACTTCGTCGTTATCTCCCACCGCATCCATATCAATGGCTCATTCTCCACCGTCTTCATTCACAGCATATTCTCTCGGAAATATGTCATCTGGAAATCGTTTATTCTCTCTATCCGCTTCCAGTCCCATCAATTCTGCTTCCAGTTTAGGTGGACTTAGTTTATGTGATTCTGGTTCATTGAGTGCTGTTTGGTGTGCAAGAGTATCTGCAGCTGTTTGTGGTGTTGAGTAAGATTTCTATTTTTTGTTTCAAAAACCATTTCCTTTTTGTTTCAGCAACTATAGGTTCGATCATCTTTCATTGTGTAATTTCACTGGACATCAAGAACGAATTCGAAAATTGGCTGCAATTTCCAACGAGAATTCATTCGTTTCTGCTTCTTCTGATAAAACTGTCAAGTGAGTACAGTAACCGATAAATGCTCAAACAAATAAACTTGTAGACTCTGGTCAATTAAACCTGAACTAGATGAAATCGGATGTCAATGGACGTATCAAAACCACACTCGATCTGTTCATGACGTCACTATTCTAGCAGATAATTCGATTGCTTCGACAGATGGAGTGCTTCATGTTTGGGATCCATTCAGAACGACACTTCTAGCACAAATGGAATGGGATTCAAAAGAAGGAAATGGTGGAAATATAATGAGAATTGAGAATGTTGATCGACATATTCTCTCAGCTATATGTAGTTTTCATTCAACTGTCAAACTATTTGATAGTCGTGTTGGCGGATGGACTTGTGAACTGAAAGTGTCTCCGGGACCCGGATTAACAAGAGCATTAACAGTCAGAGATAACGGTATTCATGACGAGTGAATTCTCCCAATTCATCAATTTTCTTCTTCAGGAAACAAGATGGCAGTTGCTCTTTCAAATGGAACTCTCGCAATTCTTGATGCTCGAAACGGAAAGATTAATGCGTTGGCACAAACAAATTCCACGCACACCGTCTCGGTTTGTCATCGTTTTCTTCTCACTTTTCATCTTTCGTATTCCGACTTCGGAATAGAAAATGAGAAACGAATAGAGAAATAGATGAGATGAATCTTGTGCAATGACAACTTCTTATCATCAATTCATCCCCATTTCTGAATTCTCAATGAGGATTTCAATGAATTATTATAAACGCCGTTTCCTCCCCCTCTCGGAATCATCGTGTTCCGTTGTTCTCTTGTTTCAATGGTGTTAGCATAAGGAGACCATTGAGCAACCTATACTTAATTAGATAGCATTCATCTCTAATTGAGAGGGGCTATTCATTAAAAACGAATCCGCAAAGACATCCGAATCGTTTTTCCAGGTGAACTGGCTCACGGACTCTCGGCTTCTTGTATGCGATGCTGATGAATGTGGAATGTTTTTGGAAACGAATCCGAGAGCTCACATTGTTCGAAAACTTCAAGATCCAGTCAATGCAGCTTTTCTAACTGAAAACTCTCTCGTCACTCTGCAAAACGGATCCATGCTTCGGTAGAATTTTCTCAATATCTTCAAAACTTAAAAATCTGATTTCAGAGTGTACCGAAACGGCGGAGAACTTCAAATTGAAACGAAAATTCGTCCGGATGAGTTGCCAGGAACACCAACAGCCATCCTCCCTCTTCCACTCAATTGCTCCTATTTAATAGGTTCAAGTCACGGAGCGATTCGTTTAATGTGTTAATATATCTGTAAATAAGTAGACTTCATTCATGTACATTTATTCTAAAGCATATCATTCTACTGAGATATAACTCTGTGATAACCATTTTTCATTCCTCCTCATAAAATAAACATCGTTTTCCCAGTGTTCTTTTCCGCTTGTTCACACGAGAAGAAGAACCGAAACACAAATACAAAGATCTTGAAGTTTGAGGTCATTAAATTGAAATCATTTAAACTCTACGCATATTCTCTCAAAAAACACGCAAAATCGAATAATTCTGCAACGGATTAAATTAGAAATCAGTTTCCGGATCACGACGACTGACCTCAATTCGCACGTTTTTCGTCTATTTTTGGGCAGAAAAATATGAAATCAGATCTGGAAAAAATGTGAGAAAGAGAGAGAGTGAGAAAACTCCCACATAATCGAAAGAAAGTTCTGGATTAAAACTATTTCGAGATTGACTCGGAACACTTGTGAAAGGATTAGATGAAAGACGCATTTGGAACTTTTCGATGAAATCATTTTGAACGGATTATAATCTTCTTGTGGGGGGAGATGGAAGTGAGTTCAAAAAGATCTTTTCTTAAAATAATTTCTAGAAGATTAGAGATTTTTATACTTTCCGAGAATCCCATTTGCTCTTGTATAAAAGGTTTAGATGAAGTCTGAAAGAAAAAAAAGAAGTGCAATCTGATTCTGGAGACATTTGATTTTTCTCACCTGTTTCTTCATACAAAATCTCATTTCCTTGACTTCGTTTACTTTCTTCGTTTCGCTTTTTCTCTCGAGTACAAGATTGTAGTTTCTTTTGGTTTTTTTTGTGTTGCTCAGCAGTAAAATAGGGTTGGAGTGTGTGCCCTTCCTCTCGCACTGGGCGGGCTTCTTTTTGCCCCCCCTAGGCGCCCGTTGCCTCTGAGAACGAAATAGAAAGAAAGAGAGAGGCAGTTGTCTGTTACCTGCTATCTTTCTCTAAACCTCGATTATCATCCTTTAATAAAGTTGATCTATCCATTTGTCTGTCATTTCTTTTTTTTTCCCCGAGGCCATTGAGCCCCGTTTCCTCTCTCTGTATCCCTTTTCCTCAAACACATTGAACCGAAACCTTCAAATCGAATCATCGAGTGTCATATTCAAAATTAATTTTTTGACCGGCCACCCCCGTTTTCTTGAAATTCTTAGTGATATCAATTTGTAGTTTCTGGCTTCAAATCTTCTTCTTCTTCTAGAAGTGTGCTGATCTCTCTCTCTCTCTCTCTCTTTCTATCTCACTCATTCTTATAAAGAGAGACCATCCATGAATTCTGTTTATACTTTCATCATCAGCTGTCTCCTTTCACCCCTTTTAATGTTCCGTTTCGATGCATTTTCTTGAGGTTTCATATACCCTTTTCTCATATAATTTGATAACATTTGAATAGGAAATAAAATAATTTGGGGGCTCGAAGTTTCTTGTTTTCTACTTTTTTCTAGAATTGGATATACTGTAGTTAGGATTTCTTTTTCGTCAAGAAACGAGGAACTTGAATCAGCAGTCTCTCTTTTCATATTTTGCATAGAAATAGAAAATTACTGTAATCCATCTTTTAAAAAAACAATGTTTTGAATATCTAGACTTCCGGTTCCATTCATATAAAATTCGAATATTTTGATCTTCGCTTTTCAAAATTTTTCCAAAACAGATCAAGAAAAAACGTCTTTCGGAACCATTTCAATCCTTTTTTGTTCTGTAGGAGACTAGAAATTGTGATAATCAGATGAGGAAATGAAGCGGAATGTCGTTGTGAGAAGATAAGAACTCACGAGTCAATGTTTTCAGAAATTCTGATTTTATTTTTGAATGAACTCTTTTTTCTTGGTTGCTTAGCGAGTTTCCATGTTTCAAAAAAGAAGAGATGAGCTCAACGAAACACACCTTTCTGCACTTCTTCCGTTTTGGAAATTACTTTTCAGTCTATTTTTCAACATTTTTTTCCATTTTAAGTTCAGTTTCAATAAACTTTTGGAAAGAAATAGTTCCAGATTCATTTTCAAAATTTTTATTTCATTTGTGCTAGTTTTTCAAAGCTACCGTAATCAATCTGAGGTTATTCTAATCTGAGATCATCTTCCTCTTTTCTCATTAAATCTCCCTGATAGATAGAGTGTTCCTTGATAATATTTATAGCCTCTGTGATAATTTGGTGCTTTCGGAGGAATCAAAATTTCCATTGACAAGAGTTAGTTTCCCTGTATTAGAAGAGCACATATTCTCTATCGAAGATTCGGATTCCAGAAATACATTCAAATGAATGTATGTTGTGACAAGTGACAGACGATTTTAATTTCGTTGAATTCTGTGTCAGAAACCAAAAAAAGATGGAATTACGGAAACAGTGACGGTCGGAAGTTGATCTCATTTCTAGATGACGTCTATCTCTCTCTCTCTCTCTCTCTCTCTCTCTCTCTCTCTCTCTCTCTCTCTTTCAATATCATCCGTTCGTTTCGTTGATTTCAAATGGCTCATTCTTTTTCTTTTTCTTCTTCTAAATCCTATAAAACACATCCGTTCTTCTTCTTCTTCTTCTTTTTCATTTCTTTTCAAAACTGGCTCATGAAATGAAATGTCGGTAACCGTTTGATTTCAAATTTCCCTTCAATTCTTCAATTTTAAAAGAAGTAAAATCGTTTTTTGATTCTTGTCATTTCTATCTTTTTCTCTTATAAAGTACACGAAATGATGTCAAGAAATTGATAGGTTGTCTCGATAATTGCATGTTGAATGAAGACATTGGATTACTGTAGATATGAGAAAGTGACGTTTCAACTCTCAAATAAAAAGAGAAAATAATTGAATTGATTGGAGAGACTCGAGTACACCTGATAGTGGCAGGCTTCTTCTATTGAAAAGAAGAAGAAGAAGCACCTGCGTCTTTGGGAAAAAAGAGAAAAAGAGAAAGCCGCTCTTTTGGTTATTCTTTAAAGAAAACGTAAACTTTTGAAACCCTTGATCTGCTGATTTTTATAATAATCCGAAGAAATATTGTTTCGTTTTGGGAGGAATATTGCAGATTCGTTGCTCATTTTCCTTTTCTCAATCTATGCTCCCAGAATTACTTTTTTCCGGAGAAAATGCTTTTGAGCAGCTTTGAATGTCGCTTTTTGAATCAATTTCTCTGAGAAAAGTGCTACTTTCTACCGATATTTGATGTTTTAATTCATAAACTTTCAGTTTGAAATAGAAAAGTTTATGAAGATAATTAGAGTTTATCAGAAGTTTGAATGGACTTTTATCTCGCAAAAAGACATCTACAGTATACCCAAATATCAAACGATTCTCTGAGTTTTTTCCTCCTCCTCTATCAGAAGAACGCTCAGATGATGTACACATGAATACGTCTTCTGAGGAAATATACATACATTGATGCAAACTTTGTAGTTCTCTTCGAATGAATTCATAATACGTTTCTTCTTCTAAAATATTCAAACGTCATCTTCATTTTCTATATTCTGATCCTTCGTGACTTCCATTCAGATTCTGGAAAAAATGAATCTGAAAATCGGAATTTGATCTGTCAACGGAAAAGTTTTCCATCGTTTCCCAGTTCATTTTTCTTCTTTTCTTAATCCTTCATTTCGCCTTTTTTCAATTTTCCCCCGATTTTCCACAAATGATCGGAACCTTTTCCATTCTTTTTTTTTGTGTTGTTCCTGTTTCTATGGTGTCACATTGACTACTTTTCTTTTTTTTTCCCTCTTTCTCTTCATCTCATATCTCGTCGTTTTTTCGGTTGTTGTAGAGAAGGTAAAAAAGAGAAGAAGAACATAAAAAAGAAAAAGAAAAACGATGGAAAAGTGAAGAGAACGCACTAAAACTGCGACGAGAGAGTGTGTGAGAGGAAGAGACGCAGACATGCTCTGCCAAGACGAGTGGGGGATCAAAATTGCCAGGGCGTGGATCACTTTTGATTTATGAACATTTGAGGAAACATTTTCAAAAAAGGTCCCCCCCCCCCCATCCGAAACTACATTCTGACTCATCGAAAAGGACAATTGTGCATCCACCTGGAAGAATTTCTTCGTTTATTTCTTTGCGAAATCTGAATATTCTTTTTTGGAAGAAGAAGAAGAAGATGAAAGAGATTATATGAAGATCTGGATATCAAAGTTTGATTTTTTAATCCAAGAAGTTCCTGATCTTCTGAGGATTTTCTAGTTTGCACTAGTGATTCTCTTGGTCGAAAGGACTTTTCAGAATGATCATTATCTCTTTTCATCATGCTTTTTGAATCAGTTGAAATGCGTGCATCAATGAATTCAGCATGATCAAAACCTCGTTTTTACTTCCCAAATTCTTGCTCTTAGAAATCGGTTCCACTCTTCTTTTTATCTTCTTTTCAAATTCTTCTTATCTTTAAATTGTAGTTTATCTATCCCATCATTTCTAAAAATTCTACAAATCATCCACGTCATTTTACGAAACAATGAAGACGTCAATCAAAACGAATATCCACCTGTTGTTTCTCGAATAAAAACAAAACGAAACGATTTGTCTGTTTCGGATCTGAAAATGAATGATACGGGATATCATTCGTCTACGTAACTCGGTTAATTTCCTTTCAATTCTCAACTCCTAGAATTCAATTTCCTTTTTCGAACGGGCGGACGATATATCAAAAAAAGACCTCCTCTCGGCTCTTCACATCATTTTTTATTATATCTAATCTTCTTCAAATCCTTCTCACAAACGATTTTTATGTTCATTTGATAGCTGAGAGAAAGGTGAATTCGAATTGAATTCTAAGTTGAAAGTGCTGATTTCTCATGACATTACCTTCTGATAATTCATGCTTATTTGAATGTTGAGTTTCAAGAAATCACATAATTCTCTTCTTCTTTTTCATATTCTACTTCTCTGTATTACTGTAGCAAATCTCTCTATTAAACAGAGCTTCATTCAGAATTTCTTCTTGAATCGAACGCCAAAAACTTATTTTTTCTGAATAAAAAAGCGAAAAATATCCGTTTTTTTATTGCGAAATCTCTTATTTTTTGCTGAACCTTTTTTGGTGCTCAAAAGTGGGCGGAGCTTAAGAGGACAAGAGTAGGCGGAGTCATGTGAACCTTACCCGTTTCTGTTGCTCATTCCTTCATTTCATTCCTTTTATTTTTTACTTGATTTCTCTTCAATTGAAAAAAAATGGAATTTCAGGTAAGAATGTCGACTGAAAATGTGTCTCCGGCGACATCCGAAGCATCAGAACTTGATGAATCAAAACAGAATGAACGACGAAGGAGTACTACGGTAATAATGACAATGAATGTGACAATGCCAGCAGAAACGAATGGAGACGGAGTAAGAAGAACTGGAAGTGTGAGGAGGAGGCTATCAAAACAGAATGCGACGATTGAAGAGGTGGGGGAGTTTTATGTTTTGTTGATATGAATATTGTCTCGAAATGAAATCATTCAATGAGTCAGAAGCTATTGATGATCCGATTTAAACGAGACAGTAGACTAAGATAGAATACTTCAATATGTAGTCATCATTCTTTAGCTATCTCTAGTCAATTCCCTTTTTCATTATTCAGTATGATTGTGAGTTTTTATATCAAATGGATTACTGTATTCGTATCAAATAAATTATCTTCTTATTCAATTTTTCTTTTCCAGCCTATATCCCTTCTATCGATATCTGATGATCCATCGGAAAGTTCTGAGAAATCAGTTCCTTGTATTGAAGAACATCCAGAAGAAGGAAAAGAGGAAACTGATGATAATCCACACATTGAAAAGGACGGAATGAAGCTCCGCCCACCGGATATTTCACAGAAAAAGATGTGGTCCGCATCGAAATCATTGAGTCGAGAGTCGACAGGAACAGAATATTCAGATAGAAGTGGAACAGATCTTCGAACGTTTGTCGATAGAACACTCCATAAAAGTGAAGAGGATAGGAAACAGTTATTGGAATTTGAGAAGGAATTGAGGAATCTTATACTCGATGAGAGGTTAGTCAAATTGAAATGAATCAATCAATTGGAATTATTATTTCAGTGTTCAATCCAGGAAATTCGAACTTCCATCCTCTTATCATCGAATGCTTCTTCATAGATGCGCCGCATGGTTTGGTCTTGATCATAATGTAACGAACAAACAAACAGATATCGTTGTGAACAAATCAGAGAGAACGAAAATGTATTTTATCAAAGGTCTCAGATATTCTCTAATCGATTCATTTTCAGTCCGGAAGAGATTTTCACTGATTATATTCGTCATGATAACTTCGCAGAAGATCGTTTTAAGCGTCAGAATACTGGAGGATCGAGGAAAGAATTGCATCATATGGAATCATTCGGAGAGAGAAATAGTCAATATGGAAGTCAAGCAAGTCTCAATCATGATCTTCTAATGATGAGAAGAGCACAATCATTTGATGTTGCCCCAGTCACTGGTCAATCAGTTATGCCTTCTCCGCCTCAGCATAATCGGGGACTTCCAATACGACAACTTTCATTGAATTGTACACAACAACCAATAGTCGGATCACCAATTAATACTCCACAAGGACACCAATGGGCACCACAAAGATCATTTGATTGTTCGAATAATAGTTATTTATGTACAGGAAAACATCCAATAATGAGAGTAAGTGCCGGTTGATTAAAATGAATTTTGAAAAAAATATATCTTCAGAAGGCTGAAAGTTTTGGTGGAATGGCAAATGGAATTTCTCATGGATGCTATGAACCAAACGTTCCAATGGTATGTCAGACACCTCCGTCCGTTATGGTTCATCATCATCATCATCATGCTCATGTTCAACAACAACCGGCAACTAACTACACTGGATATCAAGTATTCGATGAAATGACAATGGGATCTCCAAGTTATCCTGAATCTGGAATGTGTTCTCCTGGGGGAACTTATTATGAATATGTTCCCCAAGTTGTACCACCTCAACAATATGCTCGTCCGATTAGATATGTTTCCCATGAATATCAACAAAGAAGACCGCCGTCTTCTGGAATACAATACATGTATGGACCACCTCAATACGTTCAATATCAGCCGATGGTTCATCCGGAAGTGGAGGTTATAGTTGATCCAGTTCAATCTCAACCATTCCCACCGGTTGGCCATTTCGTTGTTCCGCCAACTGATCAACAACAAGGTTATTCATCAAGTCATCAAGCAGAAACCGCTAATAGTTTCATCAAGGTAAGTGAAATAATAAGAAGACTATGATGTTTGTTCGAATAAAGGAGAACGGTTCAGGCAAGCATTGATGGTGGTTATGGAAGTATGAATCAAGAGACGGATAGCTCTGGCAATGCTGAAAAAGTTGAAGAAGTTGCTGTTTAAACTGCTGATTAAATCATTAATAATTTCTCTTCGCTGTCTGTGACAAATTTTCTTATTTTTTTCCTTGTTCACCGTAGCCCGCTGTAGATTGTGATAAATACTAAAGATATCGCCAAACACCTTGATCCGATACAGGAACATTAAGAATAAGGACATGACTTGAAGTACGGCTTCTCTCAGTTTTAGAAATTGTGTGGATATCTATATAGATTAATTGTTCCTTTTTGTATTTTGATGAACTCTAACATTTATTTTTATAACGTGAAAATTCTTCCTGTGTAATATAAACCTGAATAAAACTTTTTTGCAATGTTTTCCTAAATTTACATGAAAAATTAAACGAGTCACAAAATAGTCTTTTTCAATTTTTCAATTGTGAGTTTGTTTAAACAAGTTGTTTCAGTCCGACTTCATTCGCAGCAAAACATGTTTGTTTGAAAGTGTACTGTAGGGACACAATTTCGTGGCGGGAACCCGTGGAAATGTGTCCCCGCAGGGTGGTAGCGCCCGCATATAAAGTTCGCCCAACGACATTTTAGGCTCATTTACTCAACAACGAACAAAATATCATCAACGATGACTGGCGTCGCTAAATCGACTGGAAAAGCTCCACGAGCTGCTGGAAGAAAGGCTGTTACCAAATCACCAAAGTCTCCGAAATCCCCAGCTGCAAAAGTCGGAAAAACTGCTAAGGCGGCCAAGGTAACTTTTCAAATTTCTGTTTCCGTAGTTTGACATTCTTTTTCAGACCGCTGCCGCGAGCAAAATTCCGAAGGTGAAGGTCGCCGCTGAGCATCCATCTTACTTGGAAATGATTACCGAAGCCATTAATGTGCTCAATGTCAAAAAAGGTGCTTCTCGTCAAGCCATCCACAAGCACATTGTTGCTCAATACAATCTTGGAGCTGCCACAGATAAGATGGTTCGCAGCCGACTTGCGCTTGCTCTCAAGAAAGGAGTCACTACTGGAACTCTTCAACAGCCTAGCTTAAACAGATTCAAGCTTCCAAAGGACGCTCAGAAGGCATCTACTCCAAAGGTTGGAACACCAAAGACCCCAACAACGCCAAAGTCAGCCAAGAAGACGGTAAGGATTCATTGTATCAGTTTTGCAAATAACCCAGTGTTTTTTAGAACGTCGTTGCCGCTTCTCCAAGCGAGAAGAAATCTAGCACGCCGAAAACAACTGCCGTCAAGCCAACTGTAAAGAAGAGCAAGAAGGCTCCATCCAAGAAGACCGCTGCCAATACCGGAGAGGAAGCCGTTGTTGCTGCAGTTTAAAATTATTTTTGTATCTCATTTATCCCCCGCATCCTTTGTAACCGTAATAGCGGCCCTGTTCCATGTTTCTAGGCCCTTTATTGTCTTTGTTGTAATTACCATCTGGTAGTAAAACACGACTTCCTCGTCCTCACTCGCAGTATCCTAATAAAGAAGATACAATCAAATCACAGTTTTAATCTTAGCTTGGGAACTTGCAGTTCGATTCGTACAATATTTGTAATCTTTGGCGAAGCGCGGTTTTGACATGGCCGTCTATCGAATAGCTCGGCCATTTTCTTGTGGACTCCTCGTCGACAAAAGAGGTGGCATAGTGTCTGAGGCGACACTAGTATTGTCTTAAACCGCACACTGTTCTTTTATTGAGTTAACTATTTGTTTATTTTAAGAATGTCGGTGAATGTTCGCCCATCAAAGCGAGTCACAGAAGAACCGAAGAAAGAAGAAGTGAAGCTATCAGAAAATGCGACGAAACTTTTAGAAAGTATCTCAAAAGTGGACACTGCTGAGGTTTGCTGAGTTCCGATGTTTAAACATTAAAAAAATTTAATTTTACAGAAACTATTTAGTCTCGAAGACAGAATAGCAATGGAAATGACACATGATCAAATATTTCGAGAGTTCAAAGAAGACTACCAATTCATCAATAAAGTATTGGAAGAATATCTTGAAGGAAAAGTGAGTTTGGAAAACAATTTATCATCTCTATCTTACAAAGTGTTGTAGAAAATCGATACATCCTCAATTGCAAAAATTGCCCGTTTACGGCGGAACACTCGTCTCTGTCATTATGCAACTGCTCAAATGAGGAAAGAAGTTGCTGAACGGATGGAGATCGTTGATGCCAAACTACTTCAATTGCAAAATGTCACTAGTGAAGTTCAGCATATTCAAAAAGAAATTGACCGGTGTCTGGACTTTAGCGCAGGAGATGAGGGTCTTGAACTGATTCCAGTTGAACAGTTTTATTCTGAAGCTCCGACTTCTTTATCGAGAGCCGACGAAACGATGGGCAATGAACATGAGCAGTATTTAGTGAGACTTAAATACGAAGATGATCAGAGAAGAGAGTATGCGATTTTGTTTAGTTTCCAGAAACGAAACAAAGTATTCTTTCAGTTTATTGTCTACACTCAACGAGCTTGAAGGGAGACGGAATGTACTACAAAGTGATATTCGTGGAAAAGAAGTACGGCTTCAAGGGCTGAAACCGAAACTCGAGGATTTAGCGAAAGTGGCAGAGCCTGTATTTGATATTGTTGGCGCAAAGTTCAAAGATCTCACTATTGACGGAGAACAACAGAAACTTTCCTTGACGCTGCCAGCTCCACTTGCTGTTGCACATATCCATGCGAATGCTTACAAAGAAATTCATGATGGTAAGAAGGTTTCTGAAATAATTAAATTCTAGTTATCCATTCGCAGACAAACTGTTTGATGTTCGCATAGTTGGTAACAATGAAACGACAAAACAGTCAAAAGATGATGCTGAAACGAAAAGAAGACGGAAGGATGACGAAACAACGCAAGAGAAAATCAATGAACTTGCTTCTAAGATAATGGATGTGCATCCAATGAGTCTCGAGTTCAATATTGAATGTTCAAATGATCTCAAGATCACACTTTCGATTCAGTATCTAACAGAGTTGAAGGTTCTAACAGCTAAATGGAATGTGCACGCTGATTCGAAAATTAAAAAGTCCGTGCTTTTCTCTGATGAATCGTTGATGTCTGATTTGTTTGATGACGATTCAGGCGACAAATGTCCAAATAAAGTTGGAGACTTGAAAATTGAACATCTAAAGTAAGAGAGTTTTGTTGCTTCCGTGTAAATCATTGATAGTTATAGGCTGAACTTCAACTCGAGTCTGAATAAAACTGGAAAACCATACAAGTTCATTCAAGAACTTTGTGGGTCAGAAGGTGAAACAGATGGAATAGCAGTTATAGAGCATATACGAAAAATAATAAAAGCAGTTAGAGCGAGAGTAACTGATCGATTCGTACTCGATGGTATCATTCGCGAATTAGAAGCAAAGAAAAAAGATGGATTGGATGTCGAACCAGATGTAAAAATCAGTTGTTTTAAGCATTGTGAAGATGAAACATTTATTGCATCAATACCTTCGTCGCTTTCCGAAAGAATCGCAAAATCTGGATCTGCTGATCGTTTCCCATACAAAATTGAAGCTGTCGATGGCAACAACAAAAAGTATCAGTTCATAAACCATCTCCAGATATCATTTTACGTGTTTCAGAATAACTGCCTATATTTCGGTTCCATCAGATTACCCACGTCACGCTGCTCTTTTTGGCATCGATGCTTCCCAGGATTCGTCTTCAGAAACTGTGAAAGTGAGTTTAAATATATTGTTATTCGATATCAAAATGATGTTCAGGAAATCGAAGAACGTCTCAACAACGAAGCGTTTTACGTCGACAATGTGAACAGCATCCGAGAACAGTTGAATCTTTTATTAAAGCATATCGATCTTTCATGATGTTCCTGTGATCTCTTCTCTCTTTATCCTGCACTTATCTATTTATCTTTTCAACTTCAATAAAAAGTTTTTATCTTACACCGCGTTACACTACTTTAAGGTTTCCGTTCCGAATATATTGATACGTTCGAAAACTGATCTGATTCATTCGTTTGTTTAGTCAGAATGGGAGGTGTCAAGTCGAAAGTAAACGTGGATGTTGTCCAAGAGCAGGTGAGAAATTGGTTTCTTTGTTTTTTTTATTTTCATGAACTTCGAATTGAAGGTGAAAAAGGATCCAGTCGTTATGTACACAAAAACTTCTTGCACATTCTGTAATAAAGCAAAAGATCTGTTCGCTGATGTCAGAGTTGCATACAAAGAAGTCAATTTAGACACTTTGAAAGCTTCTCAACCAAACGATTATCTTGGAATTGTCAACGGACTCGTGTACACAACGCGACAAACAAGTGTTCCACAGGTAGAAATTTCAAGTATATTTGAGAGCCATTGACTTCTTCCAGATTTTCATTTGTGGTCGATTTGTTGGTGGATTCACTGAACTCGACGCTCTTCGAAACTCTGGACACCTTTTCGAAGCAATCGCTCAATGCACAGGAGAGAACGCTCCGCATGAATAACTGTATCACTATTCATATATACCTTGCCCCTAAAATCTCATCTACCTCATTAAATGTATTCTTATTCCCACAATATTTCATATAAACAATTGCGAAATGAAATTTAAATTTAGAAGCAGTAGATATAGCAAAAACACTCAATCTTCTGAAGCGTCTTTAAGACATCATCTGGAAGTTTCGAATCAGATTGTTCTGAAAATAAAGAAACCCGAGAAGATGAGAATTGTGATTCATTATTCTCTTGGGACACTTACATATAAAATAAGGATTCGTCTGAAAAAGACTCATTTGATGTCTGTATCCATTATGAAATCGCTCATTTTCAGAAAATTATTGAGATTTTTCTCATTTGGAATTGAGAAACAAGTTTTCAAATCAAATGAAAATGAAATTAAATGGTTCATCTCATTTCTAAATTTCATCTGAATTTGTTCATCTTCTCTTCCTAAAACTGACTCTTTTCTCTGAATTGTCTAGTTTTAATCCGAATACATTCCTCTCGTTTTCCACCAATTTCCCTCCAGTAACTTTATATCTTTTCCTTCTTTTTTCCTCTCTTCTTTTCTCTTATTTTCGCCCAATTTTCACCACTCCATTTGTCTCAATTATTCATTTAACTCGTGGGAACAGACTCCAAAATAACTGAGATCATCGAAAGAGACTCCGAAGACTACAACAGCTGAAACCTTCGGAATTTCTCTTCTGCTCGTCAGTGTCATTCGATTAAAATGAATTAGAAGAAACAGAAACAGACACACATACGAGGTGTCGGCTTCTCTTTTTTGTCGAATCGAAACTTGTTCACAAAGTGATGTTTGAGTAATTCGTGATGATTCTCTATGTTCATTTACTCTAGAATATTCCAAACTTTTAAATTAAAATGTCAATTTAGTCTCTCATTATAGTCATTGTAGTCACACGAGATCCATTAAATAATTCAATTTTCATTATGAAAACTTTTCATTGAAAATGGGAATAAACATATTTTTCCATGATGACAAAAGAATAGAAACTTTGAAAATTTCATAAAGTTTCTATTCTTTTTTCTTGAATTCTTAGGTTTTTTACAGAAAATATAATATGAAACTATTATTAATTCAGTATTCCGAGATCTTTCGAATCTCTGGGTTCACTGTTCCAATGGTTCTCCGATATAAATACTTTCAAGATCTTTGACCAACACTCTCTTCTAAACATCATCGTAAGCCATCTGAACCCATAAATACTTCTCTTTCTCAAACCGATCTTTACTCCAAAAACCCACTAGAAATGAAGTATCACATTTGGAATCTCATCATCTATTCAGATTAACTAATCCCTCTTTTTGTCCCCTTTCCTCCCTCTCAATTCGACCGCAAATTTGGCTTCTGAGTCCTTCAGAACCCCCTTTTTCCTTATGACCGCCCGGATTATTTTCAGGAATGAAGGCGAAAAAATAAAAAAAACATTACGTCGTGAAGGAATCGCATAATCTTCACTAAAATACGTCTCCTTCTTCCAAAAATCTTTCATTTTTCGACCATTGTTCTTCTTTTTTTCCAAGATTATTGGGTTGTTCTCTTCGTCTTCCTCCTCCTCTCAATCTTCAAACATTACGTTGTAAACTCAACTTTGTCCTTTTTGTTGACTGTTTTGTAGTATTTCAGGAAGAAGAAGAAGAAACGAAGCTACTCCTTTCGGACCGCCCGTCTTCTTTTCGTGTATTTGACATTGACATTGATTCCGATAGAACATATTCACACTTTTCTGAAATTTCAAAGCAAAAAATTCTCTATTTGCATTACTTTTTCTTGATAACATTCCGAGTTTCCAACCGTGTTTTTTCAAGTTTTTGACACACAAAACTCGATTTTTCACACAAGTTTTACCAGAAATTGATGTTCTGTTTTTTAATTTTCTTCGAAATTTCAGTTATTTTTGTAACAAAAGTATCTGAAATAACCCGAATCTCTTGTCGAAAAATGGAAATTTCGTGCACATAAATGAAATTTCCTCTAGAAGAAAACACGTGAAGAAACCTAACTTTCGAGAAAACATTTTACGAATTTTGATTTTTCTTTTCATCGAAACTGAAATTGTTGTGAAAGTGTTTACCATTCCACTCAGAAAAAGTATATCTTTCTCGAAAACTCTATCACTTCCAAAACCAAAACCACCTGCGAGTAAAGAGTCTAAATAAGTGGGAGGATTATGAGAACGGCTCTGACTACAATTGGTTGTACTCGTATTTACATATTACTTGTTTTTACTCATTCTCCCTATTTTTCCTTTTTGCGACTAGTTAACCCATAGAAAAATATGTGATTTCCAGTAGTTTTCAAAAGGTATTTGGAATCACTTTTTTGATTTTCATTCCAGTGAAAATGACCATATTTCATATACATTACTCATAGTTTTTATTACGAAAAACTCTATTATGAAGGTTCATTCCAACATTTTTTCGAATAACACACATTCTTTCTTCTCTATAAAAATGCCAGTTTGGTTACAGTTGGTTCAATAACCAAGTTTATTGTCTCCTTATTTTCCTTCAAAATAAAAAAAGGACATAATTGAAACTTTCTGACTCTTTCATCGATACAAACTACACATTCCAATTCATGTTTACCTCCAATCGTCTCTCTCTCTTTTCTTGTTTTCTTACCATTGAATAAATGCTCTTCGATACTTTCAGCCTCAAAATAATGAACTCATCATTCCATTACAATGCAACATTCGTCGGTCCTCCTCCAACATTCCATCAAATTCTTGCGATAACTCTGATGACGACTAAAATAATGTTGAATTCAATTGGATTACTTCTAAACTGTTTACTGCTTTATATGATAATTCAAAACTATCAGAAACTTCATAAAACATTCAGTATTCTTCTGACATACACTCTAATTAACGATTGCCTCATTTCAATTACTCTTCTATTGACGGTCAAACGGTTCGTTTCTTTTTTCAGTTCTATGATCTTTGTTTCAATGAACTCTCTCTTTCAGAATAATTCAATGTCATGAGACTCTTGCAATGGTTTTTTTCGGTCCATGTACATTCGTTTCGACGTCATTCTGTCATTTTCTTGATGCAGTTCATCTACACGCCCTCCAGAATTGGATTCTTTCACAGATTCTGTTGATTGGTTTTCGAACAGCAATGCTCTCATCAGCACAATCATTTCTTTCTGTGAAGAGAACAGTTTCATTTTGTGTTCTTGCATGGCTTCCGGGACTTGTTTCGTTGGTTTGTCTTTTGATTGAGAGATAATATTAGATTTGATGCTAAATGAGTCATTGGAAGAAGAAAAGGAGATAATATCAATAAGAATTAGTGATCAAATAACATTATATGCGAATCAAAACGAATGTTCATATTGTAGAAACATCCAGGATATGTCCCGGAAAGTGATACTTTTAGAACTTTAACTGAAAACAATATTCTTTGTGAATCTTGGAATTTCTTGCTTCCCCGACTGTAAAAGATCATCAGAAGTATTTTCCATCATTGAAAACTCTAAACTCTGATACAACAGCATCTTTTTTAATCCATTTTCACAGGGATTGCACGTGACGTATTCATTCTCTCGTCCACGACTTCTCGATTTGATTCATCGATGTTACGATGAAAACTTCTCTTATAGTCACAGTGAGTTCTTTTTTCTCTTTATTCTTGACACTGTGTCTTAATATCAAGAACTTCGTCAATCGGGAATTGAAATTTCAGTCAGCGGCTACGAATCCTTCTACAATTCGCCTCTTCCATTCACAATTGTAATGCTTCTGGTCCCAAATATCCCCCATTATTTCCTTGCCTATTGCTTTCGACACAAACAAAATCATGATCTAAAACGGAAAACAATGTCAGTGACGACACTGAAAATGCATACAACTCTTCGAAAAGTGTCGACAATGAAAGCATTTCTTCCTCTTTTTCTTCTTGCTGACGTCTTAATTTATTTCTTTTGTCAATTGGAATTCCTTCCTCCACAGTTCATCGAGTATTTCTTAGGCGAGTCATTGCTTCAATCAACTCAATTCCAATTTCTCTTTTCAGGAACGATCTCTAGCACTATTAATATTCTGAATCCTGTTATTGCAATTTGTTGTTTTCGACCGTATCGGAAGATGTTCAAAGAATATTATCGCCTTATTGTATCGTAAGTTCTTTTAATGATTAATTTATATGATTCTCAAGAATTCAAATTTCAGAAAGTTATCTGCTCATCCAAAAGTCATGTTTTTGGATGGAAGTTCAGAAGAAGTCGTCAATTTGTGAAATGATTTCTAATAAACCGGTTTGATTCGATTCATTCATAACAACAAAACAATACCCTAACTCAAAACTAATTACTTCATGCCTTTTTTGTTACGAATATGCCATCTGTCCAAACTTTTAAATCTTTTTTGATTTTCTTTTTTTTGATCCATTTACAGAGTTTCAGGTTTCAATCTCAATTTTTAGAGTAATACAGGTCCTTCTATGCACCGATCTTCAATTTTTGGCCTGAACAAGCCAAAGGAGATTCTGCTGAGACGGCTGAAGAAGTCGGAACGAGTGAACTGAACTGTGAAAAAATATTGAGTGCTAAATTCGCTTTGCATTTGGATCAAAACAAACTCTCCTGACTCAAAACGTGAAAAACTCGGCGAAAGTGTTCAATGATGATAAGCCATTCAATTTGGAAGCGTATTTTGAATTACAAAATCATTGTGTATTTGCTCAAAATCCTTGGAATATGACATTTATGGAAATTCTTGATAAATGAAAGATGAGGGGTTGTTCTTTTAAAAAGGGACTGGTGAATAGATGTTCCATGCTTTCCACGTCGCTCTTCTGTTTTGTTCTGAGTTACGTTTTTCATCGGAATATGGGTCAGAATACGGTAGATTGTAACACGAGGATTCTGAAGAAAAAGCCGAAAGACGCAATCCGTGTTGTTGCTTGCAGAAAACGACAACGGTTTTTTGATCATAACTCTTGTGAAACATATCGGATTGATCTGAAACTTTTATATATAGTTTTGAGTAAGTTTGATTCCCGCTCAACACTGGCCGACATCTTCCCTTAGTCCTGTCTTTTCTCAGATTGGAACTTCTCCAACAACAAGACGGATTGAGTCTTTTGACTCTTCCATAGTATCCTCATGTTACAATCTACCGTATGCTTATCCATATTCTGATACAAAACGCATCTCAGAATAAAACACAAGAGAGACGTGGAAAGCATCGGACCGTAGAAAAACAAGAGGAAAACGTAATTTTTGAAATTCAGAACAAAAAGTATATCTAAAAAAGAAAAAAAAAGGGAAAACGCGGAACAGGGGAGTCAGCGAGTTGTAATCTACCTCTTCAGTTCTCATTTCTTCAGAAATACTTTCAGAAAAAATGGTGTTTTAAGTTATATTTTTAATCTTGGAATGAAGACAACTGAACTCCAAATCGATCGATTCCTTGCATTCGAGGGTACAGCTGCCTCATTCGACACAATCTGTCCGTCTGTTGAGACAACCATCGACTCATGGATAGCAGTTTATACATTCTGTCTCATTGTCACACGTATTGAATCTGTTTTTAGTTTGTTCCTTCTCTTGCTTTTATATTAAAACCATATATATATATATATATATATATATATATATATATATATATATATATATATATATATATATATATATTATGTATTTTTATATTGAAATAGAATCGATTTACCATTCGTCTACCCATATTCTGGTGAAACACGCATTTCAGAAGAGAACACAAGATCTCGTCTCTCGAGAGACGTGGAAAGTATCGAACGCCTCTTCCCTCACCTCTGATCTCTCTCGATTAGTTTTCTTTCCAGGATCAACTTCAATTCCTCATTTTCTTTCTCTAGTTTATCATAGAATTCCTTCATTCTGAAAGCATATCTAGAATAAAACTTTCAAGTTTATTTCTCACTCTATCATCCATTTTTCGGTTCTTTCAAGCCTATTAATTATAAGGACCTTCTCTTGAAGTTGTTTCTGTAAATCTTGATTTCTATTTGTTTTTTGGCAATTGAATCCCTCTATTTCTCTATTTTTCTCCTTTATTTCGTCTCCTAACTGACGAATTCTTTGTGATTGATCTTGTAATAAACTAATTGTAATGAACTAATATAATTTTGTGCACTTTTGTTTGTTTTTCAAAGTGAATTTAGTTACGTACGCCTCAATGGTTTCAATGGTTTGGATGTTTTGAATGGGTATAAACTTGGGCCTAAACATAACGAGAGCTTGATTAAGATAGAAAGCGAGATAGAAAGGGATCCTCCACATAAATCGAGAGAATTGATACACTAAATTTATTAATCATTTAGGATACAAAAAAGTGGTTTTCTTCGGCTCTGTTGGCTCGAAGCGATGTTTTTCGTAATCATCTGTCTATCCTGAAAGCCGAAGTGGAGAGACATCGTGGTGGGACCATCGAACAGTGCGCGGAGATTCAAATCCTGAGAGGAAACAGAGAAGAAGAGCTGAGAGAAGAAGCAATTAGAGAGTTCAAAGAAGAAGGATTTCTATAGGAAACCTGAGGCCGTATTCATGAACGTTTTCCGGAGAAAATGGATTTTCACGGAAAATATTTTCTTTTGGAAAATGAAAACGTTTTCTTTTCAAAAACTCAGCGGTAAAAATGGAAACCACGTGGAAGAAAATGATTTTGGTATTCACGAAAATTTATTCTCCGAAGAAAACCGTTTTATTTTTTGGCGTTTGGGGTGGGAAAATGGGTATTTTCTTTTTGTTTCGTACAACTACTGGAGAATCTAGAGTCTTCACAAGGTTGAAGTCACTATATCCGGGCTATTTAAAAGTATAGGAAGCAGAACAGCTTCTATCGACCCCAGACCCACTGACACGTATTCCTAAGACCCAAGCCCACCCCTGTTTTTTTACACATACTCCCGCCGTTTACCCGCGTTACTCCCGCCGTTTACCCGCGCATTCGACATTCTTAACAATTACAACCTCCCCTCTTTTTAGTTCTTTTTGGTATTGTTTGCACCCTATTGAAACTCGTCAAGTGTATTTTGTTCTATCCTTTCACGATTAAAGAACCGTATCTAATAAATAAAATAAATAAAAATAAATTGATAATCTTATAAACTAGCAGCACAGACAACAAGACAACCTCTCTACAATTCCTTCAGTACTCAAGTCTTCCCGCCTAGCATTTATCCTTTAAGTTCATCAGTAGCCAACAATAGACATGGCTTCATAAGCAATCACAATGTATCTTCAATCCATCCAACGTCTGACAGATGAAATATTCATCATGAAATTTAAAGACAATAACTGCAATTTCTTCCTAGAGAGATTAGAATACCGTAAAAACTCTAATAGACTTGCATCCGCTCAATGAATTACGCCCCTAATAATATTGCCCTCAGAAATACTTAACGAACAATAGTATTATTAGGTTGGCTAATAAGTTTCCGAAAATTTTTGTCAATTTTTGTGAGATAAATTTCTCGTGTCAAAAGAATGTAATCCATTCAAGTGAGTGCTAAAAAGAATTGATAGTCTTCCCACAGTACTCCAACAAATTGGTGATTCTATTCCTTGAACCGCTGGAGTACTGGAATGCAAAGTCTCCATGCACTCCTTTTTTGGGTTATGTTTTGAAATGGAGTTCTGACCATGAAGAAGCTGTTAGTGGGATCCAGAAAGGTAATAATTAGAATGACCGTAGTCCTAAATGTACTAAAAGTATTAAAAAATAGCCCTGTCGATTGACAACAACTTGGAATTCGTCCATCAAAAAACGTAAGGTTTGTCATTTTTGGGATAAAAACTAATTCTCACTGTACTCCGCCACTTCAAGAAAAATTCATTTCTAATTAATGTAATTAGAAAGTACAAGAAGTAGTTGTTACTGTCACAAAATGTTTGAAGAGCTCCTGCTATTCAACTACTCACGGAAGAGCACTACATAATGTACACCTATTTTGGCTTGAAATTCAAGTTTGGAGACATTTTTCGCCTGTTTACTCCGACCAATTTATAAGAAATTTTAACCATGGTTGAAATAGTGTATTAACTTTCTATCAATCATAAAAAAATTATCAGGTCGTTGCTTCATTTCAGAGTAAACATGAAGAAAAGAATCTATTATCAAAGCATCAGAATCCCAGAAAAGGTACATTATGAAACAACCTAGTTTTCTTTTATTTAGAGGAAACTTCTGATTGTTTTTCATTGCCAGATAGATGACCCTTATTTGTGTTAACAACCCACAAGAAGTTAGAAATGAATCCATCGCCCAATAGAACAGCACCAAACATAAATCGCTCACATACAAGATGCCTGATTTCACGAAGTCAGCTCCTCGACATCAATTCAGCCAATTTTTTCTTTAAATTTATCAACACGCTGGACGTGTCCTTCACCAATACCAATAATTTTCTTTTGAATATCAAAACTTTTTCGGGTTGAAAACGTTGAAACAAAAATGGATAGCTCATTTTCAAGACAGGAGGCTTTGCGGCAGGCGGCGTTTTTTCGGAACTAGAGAAGGAAATTATATGAGTTATGAAGCACAAACAGCGGCTGCAAAGGGCTTTCAGATAAGTATAAAATGAAACTGAACAGCTTGTTCATCGCCGAGAAATCAGCCACCAAACATGAACCACCGAAATTTTCGGAAACTTATTAGCCAACCTAATACATGCAAGTCTAATTGATTTTTTACAATATGTATTTCCAATTTTAAATCACCTAACGGTCTTTTTGTTAAATTAGTTCTTTTTTTTCGTCTTTCAAAATTTTGTTTTGGAAAGAATCGAGGTTTATTACATAGATTGTAAATTTCAATACAAGATGCAAATAAAATTGGAACATGAGAAGACTTTTTAAGCCTTAGAATAAAGAGTTTTTGATTTTATTAGTGATTATTCATAGTCATTTGTGTTCAAAGGATACGGAACTCCTTTATAATCAGGCCAAATATAAACAGAGAAATCCTGCTGTTCGAACCTCCCAGTTGACACGATCGATGCAATTGTTCCATCATTTCTTCGAATTTCAAAACTAGAGTTGAACTGACATTTAAGGTTATCGAAGCTAAATAAATGAGAGAGAGAGAGTGAATCATTGATTGAAGTGGAATGAAAAAATACCTGGTATAAGTGATCCAATCGTGATCATCTCTCCAAATGCCCTCGATCCCATTCAGAATTGTCCCGAGTATAAAGTGTTTGAGTCTCAGATAAAGTCTTCGAAGTTTCGGATTTCCGCCGTTCATCCACTGATTCAGAAACAAATTTACGTCTTCATTCGTCAATCTGCTCTTTGCAATGAACAATAACCCACAGTCCACTTCCATCAGATTATGGATTGACATCCATGATTCATTTACGATTTCAAGGCAATCGATTTCGAGAGGATATCTGGAGGAATTATTGAATCATCAGGAAAATAGGGGAAGAGAGAGAGAGAGAGAGAGAGAGAGAGAGAGAGAGAGAGAGTTGTCCTATAATGAGACTCTTTTTTCTCTTTTTACCCTGCACACCGTCTCTACTGTTTTCACTGGTCTTCTTTCTGCCCCCATGGGACCAGTGCTTGTCCATTGCGAGTAAGAGTGCAAATAACAAATGAGACATCCACACCGTATCCTTCGTGGCATTTGAAATCGTCTCTTACCTATGATGGACCATTCGGATCTTATGAAGGTCTGAAAAAGGAAAATGTAAGCAGAGTGAACAGTGAAAAAACAAACACGGCACATTAAATTCATTTTTCCAGCTTCGGTGGCCTCAAATGTCAGTTTAACTTTAGTTTTGAAACTCGAAGAAATGATGGAACAATTGCATCGGTTGTGTCATGTGGGGCTAAACAGTTCGTTTCGTGAAGAAGAGGTCCAAAGATGTTCTTGGAGGGAATGTATGTAAATGGAATGTACAGACTAGATACAACTTTATTAAACTCTCGCGGACAAGTTCCGATGACGCAAAAAAGCTCTTTCCGGTGCTGGTTTCTTTCAATGGCCACGTAGTTGCTAGGGTAGCCATTCTTGTCGCTGTCGGTCTCGGTTCTTATCGAGAAATAATTTGCTGTCCCTCTGTTTGTCCTCGCTGACCTGTTACGTGGCATGAATTGATAACCATCTCCTCGACTGATCTTATTCTAAAAACTGGTACTCTATTAGCCCCTTTTGTAATCGGATGTCACTCCGTTGGGAAAGGTACTCCATTCCTTTCCCAACACGGTCTTTTTCAGTTCTCTGATCTTTGTTTCAATGAACTCTCTCTCTTTTATTCCAGAATAATTCAATGTCATGAGACTCTTGCAATGGTTTTTTTCGGTCCATGTACATTCGTTTCCACGTCATTCTGTCATTTTCTGGATGCAGTTCATCTACACGCTCTCCAGAATTGGATTCTTTCACAGATTCTGTTGATTGGTTTTCGAACAGCAATGCTCTCATCTGCACAATCGTTTCTTTCTGTGAAGAGAACAGTTTCATTTTGTATTCTTGCATGGCTTCCGGGACTTGTTTCGTTGGTTTGTCTTTTGATTGAGAGATAATATTAGATTTGATGCTAAATGAGTCATTGAAAGAAAAAAAGGAAAAAAAGTCAATAAGAATTAGTGATCAAATAAAAATATATGCAAATTGAAACTAATGTTTATATTGTAGAATAGTTCAGGATATATCCCGGAAAGTGATATTTTTAGAATTTAAATTGAAAACAATACTCTCTGTGAAACTTCGAATTTATTGCTTCCCCGACTGTAGAAGATTATCAAAAATATTTTCCATCATCGAAAACTCTTAACTCTAATACAAGAGCACTGTTTTAAATCCATTTTTACAGGGATTACACGTGACGTATTCATTCTCTCGTCAACGACTTCTCGATTTGATTCATCGATGTTATGATGAAAACTTCTCTTATAGTCACAGTGAGTTCTTTTTTCTCTTTATTCTTGGCACTGTGTCTTAATATCAAGAATTTAGTCAATCAGAAGTTAAAATTTCAGTCAGCGGCTATGAATCCTTCTACAATTCGCCTCTTCCATTCACAATTGTAATGCTTCTGGTCCCAAATATCCCCCATTATTTCCTTGCCTACTGCTTTCGACACAAACAAAATCATGATCTGAAACGGAAGACAATGTCAGTGACGACACTGAAAATGCATACAACTCTTCGAAAAGTGTCGACAATGAAAGCATTTCTTCCGCTCTTTCTGCTTGTCGATGTCTTAATTTATTTCTTTTGTCAATTGGAATTCCTTCCTCCACAGTTCATCGAGTATTTCTTAGGTGAGTCATTGCTTCAATCATCTCAATTCCAATTTCTCTTTTCAGGAACGATCTCTAGCACTATTAATATTCTGAATCCTGTTATTGCAATTTGTTGTTTTCGACCGTATCGGAAGATGTTCAAAGAATATTATCGCCTTATTGTATCGTAAGTTCTTTTAATGATTAATTTATATGATTCTAAAGTATTCAAATTTCAGAAAGTTATCTGCTCATCCAAAAGTCATGTTTTTGGATGGAAGTTCAGAAGAAGTCGTCAATTTGTGAAATGATTTTGAATAAACCGGTTCAATTTAAATCTTTTATAAACACCAAAAACATTCATATATTTTATGGAGTATTAACAATAATGAAATACGAAATGAAATTGCATTCAATTTTATTGCTTACCTTAAAAGTTAAGGCCATTCGAAAAGTTCATCATCTTCAGTCGCGATGATACTTTCTTCAGTCCAGACAAACAAAACAAAATAATAACTTCCTTCGGAATCTAATGTCAAAACTGATGCTTCAATGCCATTTTTGTTACGAATATGCCATCCTTCATGTGTCCAAATTGTTAGGTCACCGTCTTCTCTCCTAAAACAGGTTTAAAAAATAACATAATTTCGAGCGTAATTCACAGGAAGTTTGAAAATCAACGTTTCCTTTTCATCAATGTTTAGAAACTATTTGATTAAAAGAACTTGACTCACCTTTTGAACATTCGATTACAATCATCTTCATGTTCATATTCGATTCCCTCCAGGAAAAGATTTGCATTAAATTTGACAGACTCCTCATTTTCGATTGTAAAATGGAAATACTCCAAATGAGGAAAGTGACCATCAACCCATTTGTGAATGAATAAGTTTAAAATTCCATCCGTAAAATTTGGTTCTAGTATTCTAATTGTCAAACAGTTCTTCATATCCAATAAATTATCAATTGTTATCCATTTCGCTTTTCGAACTACCACGTGATCCGTATTGAACATTGTCTGGTTTCTGTGTCGAAAACCATCGACTGAGGGAAAATCCAAAATGATGTTTCTCGTAGTTCTCAATCTATCCAACGCTCGTTTTAGTTCTTCGTCATATATTTCTTTCAATCTGATTTCGAATGCTTCAATACTTGGTTGAAGATTGAAAAACCAGTCAACAGTCTCCGAAAGAGATTTGCAGTGGAAGTTACCACTATTAATTAAAAGTAAAAAGTTATTCACAGGTGATTTCAATATGTAACACAAGTGTTCTATCCATGCTCTGAAACATGGTTCTGTTGGCAGCTTGATGATAATAAAATGATAAGTCGTTTGAGGACCAGTAATTTCAGTTCTCCTTCCAATGGAAAGATCTTCTCCGTCCAACTTCCTTGTTTCGAAACAGTCGTCGTTTTTAAATTTCAGAGCTCTATTCAAATGGTATCGCCATTCAATTCCTGGATATTCATCGAATCTTAAGTTGATTTCTGCACCTTCACCGAACATTAAACTGAAATCGGAGGGTTTCAATTTGATTGATTTTGCCCATTCCTTTGTTCTTTTCGAGCACCAAGAAAAGTCGATTCTGGAATCGAAACGATTGAATGAATGAGGAATTAGAAGTAGAGAACTCACAATTCACTTGGTTCCATCATTTTCAAACACATTTGTAGTGGTATCATCGGAAGTCGAAGAAAATTGAATTCTGATGGAATGACGAGACCATCTTTGTAGAGAACTTTAACGTTGTATATCGTCCTTTCATGGTATTCCGTTATGATATTCGATTCATCTGAAAATTCAATGTATTATTTAAAAAATGATAGTGAAGCATTCATTACTTACCCGTGAAACTGCCAGTCACAATCTCTTCTTCCTCCTTCTTCTTTTTCTTTGGCAATTTAAATGTAACACGTTTTTTCATAATCTTTCCCTTTTTTGATTCAATATTTCCCATTAATTTCGAGTCTTCCGGAAATGATCTTTAATATAAAAGCAGTACAAGGAACAAACTAAAAACAAGTTCAATACGTGTGACAATGAGAAAGAATGTATAAACTGCTGTCCATGAGTCGATGGTTGTCTCAACAGACGGACAGATGGTGTCTAATGAGGCAGCTGTACCTTCCTTTCGAATGCACAGAATCGATCGATTAGGAATTCAGTTGTAATCTTGTATTATATCTAATGAACCGGTCAAATCTGATTCATTTATAAACATGAAAACAATTTCAATACCTAATTAATTATTAACAATAATTAAAAGTTAAGGTCATTCGAAAAGTTCATCATCTTCAGTGACAATTATACTTTCTTCCGTCCAGACGAATAAAATGAAAGTGTAGCTGCCTTCGTTCCGATAAGCCAGAATTGATGCTTTCATGCCTTTTTTGTTATGAACATGCCATCCTTCCTCTGCCCAAACGGTAAAACCAGTTCCCTTTTCTCCCCTAAAACAGGTTTAAGAATTGTTTGTAATGGGGTTATTAATGAAAAACAAATATTGCATTTTGATGCAAAAATGTCACCTTAATGCAACAAAATGCACTCGTGAATAACATTAAAATTGCATTTTTTGCATTAAAATGCAATAATTGTTTTCGTGAATAACCACATAAGTGATTTACAAGTAATTTCTAAATGCAGTTTTCTTTTTCATTAATGCTAAGAGATTGCTCAATTAAATGTACTTGACTCACTTTTTGAACATTCGAATAACATCATGTTCGTATTCATATTCCATTCCCTTCAAGAAACGGCTTGTATTGAACTCATCAGACTCCCCATTATCGATTGTAAAATAGAAATACTCCAAATGAGGAAAGTGACCATCAATCCATTTGTGAATGAATAAATTGAAATGTTCATCAGTAAAACTCAGTAGCCTAATTGTCAGACAGTTCTTCATATCCAATAAATTATCAATTGTTATCCATTTCGCTTTCGGGACTACTACGTGATCCGTATTGAACATTGTATCGTTTCTGTGTCGAAAATCTTCAACTGAGGGAATATTCAAAATGACTCTTTTTGTAGTTCTCAATCTATCCAACGCTTGTTTTACCTCGTTTTGAGCTTTTTCTTTCAGGTGAATTTCAAATGATTCAATACTTGATTGAAGATTGAAAAACCAGTCAACAGTCTCTGCAGGTCGTTTACAGTGGAAGTTATTTTCATAAGATACAAGGATAAAGGTTTTGACCGGCGATTTCAATATGTAGCACAATTGTTCTGTCCATTCTTTAAAGTGTGGTTCTGTTGACAGCGTAGTTATATGTATTTGATTAGTCGTTTGAGGACCAGTTATCTTAGTTCTCCTTACCAAGAAAATGACATCGGGAATCCATTTTCTTTGTTCAATTATATCTCCTTCTTTACTACTTGGATCTGTATTGAACTCGTATCTCCATTCAATTCCTGGATATTCATCGAATCTTAATTTGATTTCTGCATCTGCACCAAGGATTAAACTGAAATTCGATGGTTTCAATTTGATTGATTTTGCCCATTTCTTCGTTCTTTTCGAGCACAAAGAGAAGTCGATTCTGAAGTTGACACGTTCGAATGAATTAAAAATTAAAAGTGGAGTAATTCACTTACAATTCACTTGGTTCCATCATTTTCAAACACATTTGTAGTGGTATCATCGGAAGTCGAAGAAAATTGAATTCTGATGGAATGACGAGACCATTTTTGTAGAGAACTTTCACGTCGTCCAACTTCCTTACATAGTACTTCGTTGTTACATTCGTTTCGTCTGAAAATTCAATGTATTATGAAAGGAAGCGATTGTAAAGAAGAAAATACTAACCCGTGAAACTGCCTCTCTCGAACTCTTTTTCTTCCTTCTTTTTTTGTGACCTTATAAACGGCCAGCACTTTGATAACATCTCCATTATTTTCGATCCAATATTGCCAATTACTGCCAACTTTGGAAAACGGTTCCCAATATAAAATCAGGTATAAAAGCAAACTAAAAACAGGTTCAATACCTGTGACAATGAGTTCTGCAGAATGTGTACTCTCCTGCCGATGAGCCTTTCGTCGGATGTCTCAGCTGACGAACAGACGGCCTCGAATGAACAAATGATACCTTTGCACAACTCTTTTGAATGCAAGCGATCGATCGATTCGTAATTTTTACTTTAATCGAAAAAAAAAATGATCTAAATTGTTTTTGAAAGTAAAATTGAAGTTCAAAAAGTTGAAGTTCAAAAAGTTGAAGTTCAAAAAGATTGAAGTTCAAAAAGCATACTAAATCTTTATGTTCTACTTTTTAGAAACGATTTTTGAGGAAAGAGGATTAATGAGATAAAAGAAAAAGACAAGCCACCAAAATAGAGAATATGAAATAATAGTTAGAAGTTTATCAGAGTCTTGAACATTAATGTGCATTATTTACATAATCGAATTGGAGAGCTGAGAGAATTTATTGAAAAAACGTGCCGTGGTTGGAAAATCTTTTTTGAAAGTACAATTCAGTAATATTTTCATAAAAAGAACATTCATTCAAATCAAATAAATTATTGAAAGGTTAATGTCATTCGAACAGTTCATTTTCTCCAGTGACGATGATACTCTCTTCCGTCCAGACGAATAAAACAAATGTACAAATTCCTTCTATTTCCAATGTCAAAATTGATGCTTTCAGTCCGCTTTTGCTACGAATATGCCATCCTTTATTTGTCCCAATTATTAGATTCAAACCTTTTTCACCTCTGTAACGGATACAAAGAATAACTGGTTCTCGAGAAAGTAATTCACGAATTATCAACTTTTCCTTTCCATCAATGTTTAGAAACTATTTAATTAAATGAAGTTGACTCACTTTTTGTATATTCGAATTACATTTTCTTCGAATTCATATTCGATTCCCTTCAAAACACGGGTCGTATGAAACTCATTAGACTCCTCTTTCTTGATTTCAAAACAGAAATACTCCAAATGAGGAAAATGGCCATCAACCCATTTGTGAATGAATGAATTTACAACTACATCCGTAAAACTTGGTTCTAGTAGCGTAATCGCCAGACAGTTTTTCATATCCAATAAATTATCAATTGTTATCCATTTTGCTTTTCTGACTACTACTCGATCCGTATTAAACATCGTGTTGTTTCTGTGTTGAAAACCATCGACTGAGTGAATATTCAAAACTACTTTTTTTGTAGTTCTCAATCTATCCAACGCTTGTTTTATATCTTCTTCACTTATTTCTTTCATTCTAATTTCAAATGATTCAATACTGGATTGAAGATTAAAAAACCAGCCAACAGTCCCCAAAAGAGATTTGCACTGGACTTTTCTGAGGGCAACGAGTAAAAAGTCATTGACAGGTGATTTCAATATGTAGCACAGTTGTTCTGTCCATGCTCTAAAACATGGTTCTGTTAACAAGCTGAGGATAATCGAATGATAAGTCGTTTTAGGACCAGTGATTTCAGTTCTCCTTCTAATGTAAAGATCCTCTTCATCCAACTTTCTTGTTTCCATACAGTCACCCTCTTTAAACCCTGGGGGTCTATTGAAATGGTATATCCATTCAATTCCTGGATATTCATCAAATTTCAATTTGATTTCTGCACCTTCACCAAACATCAAACTGAAATTCGATGGTTTCAATTTGATTAATTTTGCCCATTCCTTTGTTCTTTTCGAGCACCAAGAGAAGTCGATTCTGGAATTGAAACGTTCAAATGAATGAGGAATAGGAAATAGAGTGACTCATTTACAATTCATTTGGTTCCATCATTTTTAAACACATTTGTAGTGGTATCATCGGAAGTCGAAGAATATTGAATTCTGATGGAATGACGAGACCATCTTTGAAAAGAACTTTGAACCCGTACATTGTTGTTTCATAGTATTCCGTTATAATATTTGCCACGTCTAAAACTTTTTATAGAACTTAAAAAATTAAAGAAAACGATGGTGAAACAGATGACTTACCCGTGAAACTGCCCCTCGCCTTCTCTTCTTCCTTCTTCTTTTCCTTCTTTCGTGGCCATCTAAATGCCCAACATTTTGCTAACATTTCCATTATGTCCATTTTCAATATACTCTATAAATACATAAACATTAAAATCAGTTTTCAATAAGCATTCAGAAAAAAAAAGAATAGAAAACAGATACGATTCTCTTTACGATAAATTCTGCAGAGCGTGCACTCTCGACCTTTCGTCTGACGATGTTCGTCTCAACAGACGGACAGATGGTGTCGAATGAACTGATGAGACAGCTGTTCTTCCCTATCGTGTCCAGGTGACCGATCGGGAAACCACTGTTGCTCAGAAGATATAAGACAGACTAAATTGAAAAATTCACAGACGCGACAATCCTTCAAACAAAAATTTAATTATGATTTTCAGAGACCAGAGTCACCCAGTTTTTAAAATTTTTTTTCTTAGTTCTAATTGTTGATTAGTTTAATATTCTGTAATTTCCAAAGACCTGTTCGATTTAACTCATTTATGTGCAAACATTGAAATTCATATATCAAAACACAACTAGAAAAAATTGGAAAAAGATTTACAAATGTCCATTTCCTGCCCAAATTGCCCATCCCGGAAGTCGAACCCAATTTGGAATGAATTTGGCGATTGTAGGAAATCCAACGTGATGAAGAATGAAACCGACCGAACGGAGATTCGGAGGAGTTTTTCCTGAAAAATAAACTCATGGTTTTCATAAAAATCATCATTGAATACCATCAATATCAACGAATCCATACTCTCTTCCAAGGTCTTCAGTAATCAGAATTCTTCCTGTTTTATTCATTCTTTTCGGATCAGAAGCCAGAGCAACAACAGCTTTTCCTGGATATTCGACAGATTCTCCATTTACAAACATCATCGATTTGTCAAGACCTTCTTTTGGTTTTCCATTTTCATCTGGAAAACTTTGACTGGAAAGTTCTGTTTTCGCTGCTCCCGGCCATATTGAAACGACGCATACATTCTTGCTCTGAAACTAACCAATTGAAAAAGGAAGGAGAGAAATCGAACGAACGGCTAACTCGATAGAAGAATCCACAGATAATCTGTCAAGTGCTTGTTTTCCAACTCCATAGGCCACATTGAAAATGTATCTGATACCTCCTCCAGAACTGACATTTACGATAAGTCCCTTGTTACGAGCGACCATAATTCGAGAGGCATAAACTGTACAGAAATAATGATTTCGAAGACCGACATTGTTGATTGTATCCCAGATGTAAGGGTCTGTCTCGTAGAATGGTTTTCCTATATTTTCGGAAATCGCCTGAAAAAATTCGGAAATATCTTCCAAAAGTCATTTTTCTGTGACCTACCGTAACCCCTTGATATGCATTATTAACAAGAATATCCAGTTGTCCATTATGTTCTTTTTTGATAACTTCAAAGAAATTCTTGACTTCATCCATATTCTGATGATCCACGAAACGGGCGATTCCTTTTCCTCCTCTTTTTGTTATCTCTTCAGCCGTCTGTTCCAATCCACTCAATCCTACTTTACTATTCAAACTCTCTTCTGGTTTACGTCCAGTTATATAAACTGTTGCTCCTGCTTCACCTAATTGCAAAGCAATTCCACGTCCTGGAAGACAGAATACATTTTTTCTCAAATGAGTCTTGTCTTTTACCAATTCCCCGAGACGCTCCAGTGACAATGGCTAGTTGTCCGGCAAGAGACATTTCGAAAAGACTCTGGAAATGGAACAATGTAGTAGATTTAGAATACGTTTACGTTGTTGTTCCCAAGTTGAAGTTTTGAATTCATTAGTTTTAGAGACTGAACGAGAGAAAGAAAACAGAAGGAAAAAGTAGACAAATGGCAGAAAAAACGAAAAACATTTTGGAGTTGAAGGGAAGAGAGTAAACAACAAAAGGGGAGAAAAAGAGAGAGAAACGGAAAATTCTGCAGAATCAAAAAACAATACTCAGCTGTTTTTATGTCGTTTCTTTGTTCAGAACTAAGTTGAATTGTTCGATCAACAAAGAACTTCATGATAATTGAGTCCGGATATTAAACCTACTATATCTGAAAACTCATGCAAAAAAAGATAAAAATACATAAACTTCATCATATTTAACAAAAAAGAATCAATTCATATTTACAAATGACTGTTTCCAGCCACAATCAACCATCCTGGAAGTTTAATCCAACTCGGAATGAATTTTGCGGTCGTAGTCCATCCCAAGTGTTTGAGAATGAAGCTGACTGAACGGAGATTTGCGGGGGACAGACCTGAAAGAACTCTTACAATCAGATGACGTCATTTAGTTGTCTTACCATCAATATCAACGAATCCATACTCTCTTCCGAGGTCTTCGGTGATCAGAATTTTTCCAGTTTTGTTCATTTTTCGGGGATCAGATGCCAACGCGACGACTGCTTTTCCTGGATATTCGACTGTTTCTCCATTTGCAAAGATCTCTGCATTCACGAGTCCTTCTTTCGGTTTTCCATTTTCATCAATGAACTTTTGATTGCAAAGTTCAGTTCTTACTGCTCCTGGCCAGAGAGACACGACACAAACGTTCTTCTTCTTAAAAAAAAGAATAAACTTTCGAATTTAGCAATCAACTGACCTCCAATTCAATTGCTGAGTCTGCAGATAATCTATCGAGTGCTTGTTTTCCAACTCCATACGCCACGTTGAAAAGATAACGGAGGCCTCCTCCAGAACTGACATTTACGATAAGTCCTTTTTTACGAGCAACCATAATTCGAGAGGCATAAACTGTACAGAAATAATGATTTCGAAGACCGACGTTGTTGATTGTATCCCAGATGTTGGGATCTGTCTCGTAGAATGGTTTTCCCATGTTGTCAGCAATCGCCTAAATTCGATGGAACTTCAATTATTGATAACACGAAGACACCTACCGTAACCCCTTGATATGCATTATTGACAAGAATATCCAGTTGTCCGTCGTGATCTCTTTCAATAACTTCGAAGAAATTCTTGACTTCATCCATATTCTGATGATCCACGAAACGGGCGATTCCTTTTCCTCCTCTTTTTGTTATCTCTTCAGCCGTCTGTTCCAATCCACTCAATCCCACTTTACTATTCAAACTTTCTTCTGGTTTACGTCCAGTTATATAAACTGTTGCTCCTGCTTCACCTAATTGAAGAGCGATTCCACGTCCTGGAAAACAGAATAAACTTTTTTCGAAATGAATAAAGTATCAACTAACCGATTCCACGAGAAGCTCCAGTGACAACAGCAATTTGTCCAGCAAGAGACATTTTGAATTTGATTTCTGAAAAGAGAACTACATTACTCAAGAGAAGTTTTGAGAAAATGAAATCGGGTATGAATGGAAAATGTTTCGAGTGCAACTAAATTGAAGAGTAAGACTAAATAATAAAAACTGTTAGAATTCACAAAAGAAATGTCGGACGAATGGTGCGTTATAAAAACAAAGAGTTATTTAAAAACAGAAAGATATCGAATCCTGTTTTTCGTCATTGATATCGAATAGAAAATAGAATAAGAAAGAGAGTAAAGAGTAAGGAGTAAGTTGGGTACAGAGTTAGAGAGAAGAGAAGAAAAGAGTGAGATGGAAACCAACAAAGAAGAGGAAACATTTGTGTTGTGTGGCACTGGAATAGAAGAAACAGAGTAAATAACTGGAGAGAAGGAGACTACATTCTACCCAGTGACCATCAGATTTATATCTTTTTTTCTAACAGAGAGGTACACTATATCCTGTATTTATCATCATTGTTTGTATTCTAAACGAGTTGTGAAATGTATGAGAACGAAATTTGATAAAAGAAATCATCCATTCTCTATCTTTTGTGCTGCGATATGTGTTTTTTCGTGTCCGATAAGAAAACTGAATGGGAGTTTCTAGAAACAAAGTATAAACATCAAAAAGATGAAAAGAAATTGAAATTTGAAGACTAGAAAATTGAAAGCAAATGAAAGATGAAAATGAAAAGCATTGGAAAATACACTATAAAAATTGAACAAGTATGACCACTAAAATAGTCATAGAAAGAATATTTGAACCTTTGTGATCAACGAAAGTAATTATTAGACAATTTCTACAAAAAATAATAAAACAAGTGTTATATGGACTATAAGTTGGATCTGAAATGCTTTCACACTCTCTTGTTTCCAATAATACACTTACACGTTGGTGTCACGTTGGATGTGCTTCATTTTCGTTTTCTCACTCGGATCATTTCTTCGAAATTTGATAAACTTCTAGAATACAAGAGTCAATTATCACTCAGTTGAACCATTTTTCGTTCGAACTTCTTTATTGCATTTCTCTATATTTAATTTTGTGAATGAAGAACTATTATTTATGAATAATAATTTCCTTAGAACAAATGTAATTATCTGTATGCTTGTAAGACATTCATTCCAGTTCAATTGAAGATCCCAGCTCTAATAATCAGTAACATCTCCTGTAAGCCGTGTATCCTTCATAACGTCCGTTCCTGAAAAGACTATTCATTTCTATGTAACCCCTTGGATGTTGGTACTCGAATGAATCCGATTGTAGTGCACTCATAATAGCTCATCAAAAGTGCGAGGTAGATGTAATTTTTTGTTCTGTTTTCAAAAATAAGAATTCCCAAAAAACTTATCAAAATTTGTGGAACATAAAAGTACTTCAATACATATAATAATTAGTGCTTCTGAAAAAGCTGTTTATAATTCAGATTAAAAATTAACTTTGAACATTTCCTAATTCTTTTTCTTTTAAATTGCCATAAATGTTGATCCTCAATCACATTTATTTCATATTCGAATGCTTATCGTTCATGAACGCGTTCAATCTGCATTCCCATTGTATAGCAAAAGAGAATGTGTTGAATAAATACACTCAATACGGTAAGCAAGTCCGCAAACACCGTACACACATCGCGTTTGACCGTAGTGTCCTTTTTATTAGCTGTCTGACGCGTTTTTAGAGGCGGGCCTTTAAAAAATACCCAAGAAAAGCATATCCTCAGCATAAAATATCAACAAAAACCAGATAGCTCGGATCTTTTCATTTTAAAAGTAGATACGCCACACGCACATGAAAGTGTTCTGAAAATAAACCCATTAGGCTATTGGAATTATCGATTTTTATTGAATTACAGATCGGTCTCGGGTCAAATCAAACTTGAAGAGGATTGAAATCATGGCAGAGGAGACACAAAGTTCATCCTTTCCTATGGACAAGGAGGTATGTAAAAATTATTTTAAACTTGAAATAACTACTATTTTTAAGGCTGCCGAAGAGGAAATCGCTCTCCTCGTCCGTAAACCTGGCTTTGACGAACTCACAGTGGGAGATATTGTCAGACACATGAATGTAAACTATCCATTAAAAGTTCATAGACAATTGTTGAGTTTTTTTCCAGAATCGCTTCAATATCAATTTCGAATCACACAGGGCAGCATTAAAGAAGATGGTTATCGGAGAAATTACAAAAAGAAATCAAGAGCAAGGCAATGGTACTGATGGAGACGGTAGTGGAAGTGACAGTAGCAGTGATAGTGACAGTGATAGCGATAGTGATGGAGAGAAAGAGACAGAAGAACCAAAAGTAACGAAAAAAGTGGAAAAAGGAAAAGATTCCGTAAAGGAAGTCAAGTTAGAAAAACCAGCAAAAGAGGCGAAACCAGTCAAGAAAGAAGACTCAGATTCTGATAGCGGAGTTGAAGATGCAGTCCTTCCAAAAAGCAAGAAAAATGTTTCAAGAGCTCAAACAGATATGGCTTCAAATATCAAGTCATCGAGACGTGCAGCTGCTTCAGAAGCAATGAAACAAATCAGAAATACATCAGAAGGTGGAAGATTCAGCAAAGGGAAGAAAAAAACAGAGAAGGATCCCAATGCTGACAACTCCGGAAAATTTGGTCCTATGACTAAATTATGCTATATTTCCCCAGAGTTGCAGCAGGTTACCAAAGATCAATGGATGAAGCGATGCGACGTCGTCAAAGTTTTGTGGGACTACATCAAAGAAAATAATTTGAAAGATCCGAAAAACGGACAGTTTATCCGCTGCGATTCCGTTTTAGAGGGTATTTTCAAGAAGGCTCGCGTGAAAGCATTCGGAATGACCAAGTTCCTCACAAGACACATTATTGGTACTTCTGATATGGCTCCAGACATGAGAGAAGAGGCCGAACAAGAAATGGATAAGAGAAGAAGAGAATGGAAGGTACGTTCATGACTTAACTTGTGTATTCTTCTGTGAATAATTAAAACTTAACTCTTTTGTTCTACAGGAACGACAAAGACTCCGCGAAGCTGAATCCCGTTTGGCTGACGACTCTGAAGAACCAGTGGCGAAGAAAGCAAAAAAGGAAGAGTCAGATGGTGATGATGATGAAAAGGATGTTAAAAATGAGGAGGAGTCCTCGTCTGACAGTGACTAAAACAGACGAAGTGAATCCAACTTCTTTTTGAAATACCCATGTTTACTATATGTCACAAATATTTAATTGTCATGTGAAGCCTTCAAGTTATCCTTCTCTGACAGGTCACCTTCTTGTTTAAAATGCAAAACTTGTTCATTTATGTTCGCTTCTCATTCATTCTCTCCCATTCTCTTTCCTCTCACAAACATACACAAATGTCGTACACTTATGACTGAACTCTCTTCTTCAGAGCCTCGAATGTGTATAATTCGTTTTAATCCCTCGTTTTTTCTCTGTTTCATATTAAAATCGTTCTACTCTCGAATGTTTCTCATTCAATTGTTGCTTTCTTCATATGTTCCTTTATTAGTATGTTATGTTGATCTAATCGACAACCGGGCATTCCACCTTTCTTTTTTTAATGGCTCCTATTTTCCCTATTATTCAGCTCCAGATGATTTTATTGTTGGCGAATGGCTGAAGCCTAAGTAATAAAAATATTTTATTGGTCACTACATCATCTTACAACCTTCTTGCGATCTCTTCTTGTTTCCTCACGAGAATCATTTTACTTTCAACGATAATTTCTCCCCTTTTAACAAAAGTTCTTACTCAGTTTGTGCCATGGCGGATAGAGAAATTCGAGGTAAACCGAAAAAAACAGTAATTGGGAGCTTCTTGGGCCGATTAAGTCGTAGCAAAAGTCGAGGAGCAGATGTGGATAGAAAGAAAGAGTGAGTAAAATTGTATTACGAGTCATTTGATATTAAAATTTCTATTAGAACAAACCCACCAGAAACCGCAAAACAAATCCCTTCTTCAAAAAGTGATGGTAACGTGAAAGTGACAAGTAATCGCCGGAGTTCAGAGACATCTCATCGAGGTGAATATCAAAATGGGAATATCTATTAAATAATAGTCTATTAGTTCCAGAAACAGCTGCTAATTTTCTGGCAGAAGAAGCACGGATGTCGCCAGCTCGACGGCTTCTGAATCGATTCTCCACCCTTCGATCCACTGGAAAATTCAGGGTAAGAAAGGGTCAAAATAGTTCCGTGAAAATAAATGAAATCATTCTTTCCTTCCCATTTTATTGTGAAATTCCCACTCTTAATGAGTTATCTTGATTTTCAGTCATCGTCTCGTGGCGCTTCTACAGAAATTCTTAACTCTTCGTCGAATGGACTCTCGAGTGAGTTTCTTTTCATTTTCTCTCAAAACAAGTTCTTGCTAGATACAAAACATGCGAGGTGATTCATGCATTACTAACCAACACGCATATAACTCATAAAAATGTGTTTGTATAGTAAACTTATGTGATTACAGACAAAACGACGTCTGAACACAGTCTCAATGTCATTTCCACGAAGACTACCCGAACATTGGATCCCCCTTCAGGGGTGCCAATTGGTGCCCAATCCGAGACAGATTTGCGTTTCGTAACATCTCGCGATAGCCACGTAACTAACAGCTGCAAGACACTTGTAAATAAGTATTCATTCCAGAGAAGTGTTCCTCTTAATGAACCATTTGGGTTCAGTGAGAAATCTCCGCGTGCATTCATGTCCGAAAATGATTTGTCTTCTGGCACTGCAGATTTTCCGGAAGTTAATCGGACACCCAGTTATCTGAGAATATCATGTGCTTTGAATGGATACACCAGGTGATTGTTTTTCAATGTTTAGAAAAACGGGAAATTGTATTACAGATCTCCGAAAGCCGACCTTACACCAAAAGCACCAACTGTTCTTGGCGAGAGTCTTGTTGAAAGGTGAGTGACTTTCACTACGTTGTTCTACACGAGCTTCACGTGGCAAAAAATGACGTGAAAGTGCTTATATGCATTTATTGATTCAAACATACAGCTAATTATTCTTATGTTTAGAACTTTCGAATACGAATGTCGTTTAGTTTTACTGCTCACTATTCATAGATTGAAACTAATTTGACGTTTCGCGAAACCGAATTTTCGGAAGGAATATAATAAGAAAATATTCAGACTAAATAAATGATTGTTGTAGGCGGACACGAATGTTCTCACAGCCACAGGAACGAAAGGCGGCGCCTGGTTTCGATAGTCCATTGAAAACAATACAGACGAGTGAATCGAAAACTTCAGAAATCGAGTGGTAAGTTTATTTCTCTCTTTGTCTCCGACGTTCATATCTCTAATCATCTCATTTCTTCATTATCATCTCCGACAAAGAAATATACAGTATATAACAGTTGGCGAGACGAGTGCGCGTTCGGTTACCGCAGTATCAAATGTAATTTGATAAGCGAGATTAAATTTAATGAGAGACCCCAGTCAGCGAAGAGAGATCATTGAAGGGGGAAGTGTTTGCCGGACGGAGACGTCGCCGACGATGACAGATTGGCGCACAAGTGCGAACACACGGAACGAACAAACCCGGGGTGGGCCCCTGAACAATTACCCGCCGGTTGACCGCGCCTTCTTTCCGAGCGTTACTCTACTCGCCTAGTTCGTCTTTTTTTGTATACTTTTGGCTTGCACCTCCTTGCGCTGCTGCTTCAATAGGTGTGAACATAATTGCACTGCCAAAATTGGAAGCACGAGGAGAAGCTTTCTAAAGCTGTCTAAATCTTCTGTTCTGTGAAACTTGCAAAAAGATGAAAGTGGAAAATCATGTCGATTTTTTTGTCGGCAATCGAGGATTAGGGTGACAATTCGACGCCTCTTCACAACTGTTTTACAATCTTTTTCATCCGATCGTGCGTTGCCAGTAGCCTGGTTTTTTAATGCGTGGTGTCATCTCTTTTCAAAACACGCAACACTGCTTCCCATCTCTCTTTATTCGGACCATATCCGATTTCTCGGTTGCTTCTTCCATCGTTTTCTTTTCTTCTTCTTCTCCTTCATTTTCTATCTTGTTTGTCTCGTGTTGTTGGAGAGCCCACTTTTACTCCATGTGTCACTCTAATTATTCATCTCTTGACAGAACAGAACAGCATTCTCGGTTAGTGACACGAGGACCTTCTTTCCTTCCATTTTCACGCTTTTCTTTTATTCATGAGTAACGTTTGGCTTCCAAACACAAGAATTGAAATTTGAACGTTAGATATGAGGAAAGGGACTTTCTGTACCACTAGACTGATTCAGTACTTTCTTCTTTAAATTTCAATTTGTATTTCTGGTTCAAATTCTTCAAACAATCCTTCAAATCCCATTAGACTCATGCTATCCAAAGAATCTGTCATTTCATCAGCTTTTCTCTTTCCGAATCAACCAAGCAGTTTTATTTGAGAAAATGTTGGTTTAAGACCTAAACGACCTGGTTGGGTTTTTAATAGCCACTCCCTTTTTCGCGGTTCTCTACAATAAAGCATTTTTCCACCAGTTTTCGCCACTTTGTACAGTAGCCGGTCCCTATGTTTTTTCTGCTAGACCTTTCTCAACAGTTCTTCTTCTTCTCTTTCGCCTCATCCTCCCATTTCCATTCAATTCCTTCGCTTTCTTTTGCTTCTCTGTCCTACTGGTTGCCTCCATCGTTTCTCATTTGATTTGAAACCAAGCAATCGAATTCCTATAAATCCATTCACTGAGAAAAAGATATGTTGTGTATGGATTGGCCTTGCTATTCACTTTATTCATTCCAACACTTCGTTTTTCCCTCATGAGGACACATAAATTACTGTCAAGTTGAACCAATGTTTCGACCTTGCCGCCATATGGTCCGATTTCTTCTCTTTTTCAATCAAAAAGATTGGTGAAGACATATTTCATTCCGTATATGAATCACTTCGGCCCTTTCAACATTAAATTCCACATTTTTCCATAGTTCATTATAATCGCTTTTCTCGTTCTGCCTAATTTATGATGATTATTTCGATAACCCTTTCTTCGGCCGGGCGCACTTAATCCAACACCCAAATCTGTAGATGTGACCTCCTCTCTCTGGTCTCCACCACTAAATCGAACCGATCTAGATGCTAATCTCAACAGATTTTATGTTTGCTATTGTTAAATTTCTTCTCCTTTTACTCCCGAAAAGTTGTCCGAATTTTCACTTCTACAATAGGATTATACTGCCAGATTAATAACCATGCTGGTCAGCAACGGACGAAGACGGGCCATCTTGTGTTTGCACTTGTGTGTGTGTGTTCGTACAAATATCAACCCGAACGCCTTGTGGAATCATTCAACCATTCGTCCATCACACGCTTTGACGCTTTCCGGACGAATAGTAGTTATTAATAATCGGAGAACGCTCGTACCACTCGTAACACAATATTTGTCACAAGCAAAAACTTTTTGTTCTATTCTCCTTCATTTCTTTTATTTTGCAAAGAACTTCTCATGCGTATTGAGGATATCACTACTCGCCCCTCGGATCTCAGCACGATTTCTATTAGCCTTTCTTATTCGTTCGCTTATGATAAGCATGTTTAATGTTTGCCCTCTTCCACAATTTCACCACCTCGTTCTCGCTGCGTTTCGGTTCCGCACCGCTCCCTTGTCTTGTTGTGTTGACTTCTTCCTCTTCCTTCAGGCGGTGGTGGACATAAGGCACCAGGCGTTTACCTGAACAAATGTATCATAATATGTCAGTGATGGATACATTTTGTCTCGATGACCACTACTTCCACCACTAACTCAGCCTGTTGTCCATCTCATATTGCTGCCGTCGCTGCCGTTTCTTTTCTCTTTTCCGATCTTTTCTCTCATTTCTCTTTTTCGCTCTTTTGTTTTCTCTTTTTCTTCCACTACGAATCACTCAATTTTTTGAGTATCAGTTTGAACGAACTGATAAAGAAATTTTAGAAATTTTTATTAGATGATTCAACCTAACTCTTCCTTTTTGGCTAGAAAGTTTTAGAGAGCTCTAAATAACTTGTTCTTGTTTCAATATTTATTCTAAAACTTTCACCAATTGATATCTTTTTAAGCTTAACACCAGTTGCTCCTCTACATAATAATCGACTCAATACTCTACTTCAAAACGAGATGGGAAACCATGTCTCGACACCTGGACCAATCAGAGACTTGATAAGTAAATTTGACCAATTGGATCTTTGTGGTTCTCATAAAAATGAGAAAGAGGGAGTTGAAAACATCGAACCACACAAGTTTATCATCAATCAACAACCGGTAAGTAGAAAAGAGAATGAACGTGGCTGACGAGAAGTATAAAAATAATTTTTTTCAGTTGTTCGATGAGATTGACTTGAAAAAAGATGCGAATGGAAATGAGGAGGAAAAAGAAACGGAAGAACCTAATCTGAAAATTTCGACAGACGTCGAAAGTGATAGTGGAATTTCTGGATCTTCACCGGCTAGTTCAAAACGAAATGCTGAAATTCTTAAAGATACAAAAGAAGAAGAAGAAGATCAACAAGAAGTCACAACATCTACTCCATCCGATGGACATGAATTCAAAAGTCTTCATGATAAAGTCAAATCAGAACTGCAAGCGAAAATGGATGCAGCTAACAAAGATCTCGAAAATGCTGATGACTATCCAGAGAAATGTGCAGATTCATTAAGAGCTGCCCATGGAAATGCTCATTTGTTAGTCAGAAAGAAGTTTTCCAAGTTCAATGAGTTGATCGAAAAGAATCTCGTAAGTTAACTTGGCGGTCTTGTTCAGTTCAATATCTTTATTTCTATTCAGAATCCTATCCCAAATGATCCAATGCCGGTGACAGTTCAAGATTTGGAAGGATTCTGGATGACTATCACAATGGAATTGACAGGAATTCAGAAAGAATTCACAAAAGTTGAGAGGTATCGTGCCGCAAACTGGGATCCGAGTGCTGTCGAAGAAGAAGAAGAACCCGTTGTGAATACGACTGTAGCAGCAACGAAACCGAGACCTTTGACTGCCAAGAAAATCGCTCCGGTCGTGTCCGAAGAAACGAAAAAGAAGTTAGCTGAGCAGGTAAATATGTTTTCCATCCGTGAGAATGTAGTTCAGCGTGTGACTTACATGACTATTTGAATAAGAATATTGCTGACCGGAAATCACAAAAGAAAAACTGCCATTTTTTACTTACAGAAAGCACTTGCTGAACAAAGAAGGGCCGAAATGCGAGCACAGATGCGCCAAAAAATGAAGGCAAAAGCCCAGGAAGAACCAGTGTTAGGAGCCTCGGAAGAATGTTGATTAGTTCAAAATGCAATTAATATCTCATCGAATCTCATCTCCTTCTCATCCTTCCATAGACCTTTTCTATACTCTAAACCACGACACATCCCGACTAATTGCTCAAAAATTCTATAATTGGGTCATCATTCTCTCTGTTTAAAAATTACTAATTTGTATCGGCCCTCAAATATAAACTATCACGGAGATATCATCATCATCACACTCGTTGTGTACAAAGTACAATTTCAGCTCAAATTAATTTCTTCAAATCCTTTACCTGTTATATCACTAGCATATATTTTAATTGTTGACCAAACGCGGGTCAGTTTCTTCGTTTTCTCTTTTTCAAAGTTTCTTTCCCCATTTAACACATTTGTAAATGAAGTCTATGACAATCTCTTTTTCAAATCAAGCACACATTATGGAAATGGAAATATGTCTAACTATTCCCTCGAGAACACTTACGAATGGCGACTTTTGTTGTTTTTTTCCTGGTCCAACTGACTGACATCACATCAGAAATTCGTTTGTTTTTTGCTCTATTCGAGTATCAAAAAGCTCCAAATGGTCACGAGAAACATCTTGTTTTTCACTTCTTTTGGCATCCAGAACACACGGTTTTCAATGTGACGTGACAAAAGACATTTTCTGCAAAAAGGACATTTGAAATGAAGAAGTTGACGTTTTTTTAGATGGATTGGAAGAAGAAAGGTTCGAAGATGGAATAAGAATTTTGAAGATCACGATTGTATTGGCAGAATATGAAAGACATACCGTAAGTACTGACCAGTGTTCGTTTTCAGGAATGAGCAAATATGAAAGAGAACAAAACAAAATTAAATAACGTCTACAGTAACCGAACACAGTTTTTTTACAACAAATGATGAGCATTTATAATTAGTATTCTCATCTTTCAGAGTGTACTGGAAGAACTCAGGAAATACCAAATGAACACTATTTATCAGTTAGAAAGCCATCTTCGGAAAGCAACGAATTTGCGTTGAACGCATTCCCGAAACCAAAACTACAGTAATCTGAAATTCAGTCTGCTCAAATATAAACTTCCTGTTGATTTATTAGATTCTAGTCTCCCGAATCCACCAGTTTTGAATTCCAGAAGAACTACCAAATCTCTCTCTCTTGACCACTCCCTATTTCCGGAGACACTTGAGAGTACTCTCTCTTTTATTTTTTCTTCTTTCCACTCTGTTTTTCTTCTTCTCTCAATTCTTCTTTTTCTGAAATTTAGAAGACATCTATACGATTTTTTCCTCCTTCTTTTCGTTCGTTCGTTCGTCCCTCTTTTGATGTGGTCACTTTACGAATGAGTGTGTTTGTGTGTGTGTGCTGCCCCCAGAGTCGTCAAATGTTTTTTGATGAGAGTGTATATTGAGACGAAACGGACTTCTCTTCTTCTTCTTCTTCTGGAGACAAATGCACTCTTCTAAGAGACACTTTTCAACAAGACTCATTTTTGATTCTGAAGAGATTCTGTCTCTCTCTCTCTCTCTCTCTCTCTCTCTCTCTCTTTTGTTTTATATATTCAGTCACATGGTCGCACTTTTCTATCCTTTTGGGAATTTGTTCTGAAAAGAAACTAGATCATCAAAGTTTAATCTGGGACTCGGAAGTTCCATTTCGAGAATTGGACTCAGAACGTGCGTGGAATGAGTCATGTGCTCACGTAGAATCTTCAAATCTTTAGGGAATTTAAATCTGGAACCAGAAAAGGTTCAATATTCACTTTTTTAAATTCTACTTGTATTTTTCTTTCTTATCTTCATTCTCAAATCTCGATAAAACATGAGTTTCACCGTTGGAACCACACTGTTTTCGGACCACTTTCATTAGGAAAAACGAGAGTTTGGACCTTTTTTGAACTTCCAAAACCACGTGGTGTACTTTCTGAATCGTTTGGGAATACAATCGGACTGAAAGAAACGAAATGGGTTTTCTCTTTTTTCCTGAATCCTGAATCCACTTCAAAAGATGGACTCGTCAGGAGAAAATTCGAAAAGTATTCACAGAAAACGTTCGATCAGAACATTCTTTAAGAATCGAATTCCCTCATTCTTTATTATCTTCTAAAGGCGGCCATGAACCCAATTTTCCTTTTTTCTTTTAACTTTACGAGCGAAGAAGAATCATCTTCTTCTGATTCTTCTTCGAAGAGCCTTCTCTTCTTTTCTTGATATCAGCTGTTGAATATCCCTCTTTCTTCTATCAATTTCATCATGCTTTCGTGCCAATTTGCATCTTTTCACCCTCATTTCTTCCTTGATAATTCACATTTCCCGCTGTGATTGTTTCCTACTTTCGATCCGATTATCTTCTAAGAAGAGATTCATACTACCCTTCTCTCTCTCTCTCTCTCTCTCTCTCTCTCTCTCTCTCTCTCTCTCTCTTTCACTCAAAAAACACAATATCAGATTTCTAGAGTTTTTGATCTGAAGACTATAGTAAAAAAAGAAGTCTCTGGTGTATAATATTTATATTTTTCTCTCTCCTAGTACGACATTTTTTTGGTTTTTGTGCTCCTTTTTTTGGTTCTTTTTCTGGATTTGTCACTACTGCCACGACTATATAATTGAATTCGAAAGAAAGAAAAAGACGGGTGCAAATCGAAAAGTTCAAAAGATTTAACAGAATTTAGGCGATCATGTGAAAGCTTTTTTGGATTTTTTTGGAAATTTTCTAAACGTGACTATTCTGGGATAACAGATTCCTCTGATTCTAGTATTCGAATGGATTCAAAGAAGCGACCTGTCATCCCCTTTTCTTTTTTGATCTGTCTTCTCCGATGTTTCTCACCTGTTCTTCCTCCAATCATCCCAAATTCTTTTCTTCGTTCTCGTCACAATAAGATGATCCTTCTCTTGTTTTTTCCTTCGCCCCGATGCAGTTGGCGTCAAACACTTTGCAGAAACATGTTGAGATATCGAAAGGGAACAGCCGGACGCTCGATTACAAAACAGAGAGAGAGAGAGAGAGAGAGAGAGAGAGAGAGAGAGAGAGAGAGAGAGAGAGGGAAATGGAATCATCAAGCACTATCATATATCTATCACACACACTCTGACACTCACTTACACACACGATGAGGAAACTGGGTGATTAGAGAAGATGTAAAGGGTTTCGAGCGGCACAAAGATATGATTTCGGCTCCGTTTCGGTTCACTTTTTGGAATTCACTTTGAAGTCAAAGGTCGAAAATAGAGGTTTTCTATTCCCTCAACCAATCTGAAGTTCTAAAATAAAACATCTGAAATTCCCTTTGATTGATGTCTTCATTCAATCATTTTGACATTTCTGAATATAGAAAGAACACATCTTCAACTGATAAGCCACACCTTCACCAGTTCATACATCAATTGATTAGAAAATGCAGTTTATTAGAGACGTTTTGTCTCTGAGTGCCCACGTAATTCGATGATTCCACGTAGAAAGAGCAAAAAGATTCCTTACGGAGAAGAAGAAAAAGTGTGTGTGCATGCGATGGGGGTTTACGGGTGCGTATACCGTTTCAAGCATGTGCCGTTCCGTCCGGAAAGTGGGCGTGTCCTTGGTTCTGCGTCTCTTCAACTCCTCTACTATTTTTGTTTATGCGCTCACACGCACGAGCGCCCAGGGTCTTTCCGCTGGGTGCTAACCGCATGGAAAAAGAGAAACAAGGCGTTTCGTCCAGTATAAGCTGACGGTTTTCTCTTTCTCTCTCTGTCTTCAATATTCGCATTTCTCTCTCTTCTACTACCACATACAGAGGCAGTCAAACCTGTAATCTTTTGCGGTTTGGTAGTTACGGTTGTTTCTCTCTTTTTCTGCTTCGTTTTGTATCAATACATTCTATGATTCTTGTAAAAGGACACTTCCATTCTCTCACTAGTCTGAAAGTTAGAAAACGGGAATTTGAATCTGTTTCCATATCTGAAAAACTTCTTTCTAGATTCACAGATACTCGTTGTTCAGTACCGTCCATTCGTCTAAAGTATTCCGAAATGTCGAAAATTAGTACAGTAGTTCATCAATCTTTTCTCTGAAAAAAACCACGCCCTTGACCATCATAAAGTCATAAACTATCTCTCTGAGAGAACGGGAAAATATGCCAAACTCTTTCTTCTTCTTCTCCAAATTCATATATTTCGTACTGTACAATTGTCCATTTCTTTGTCCTCCTCCTTTTCGTGGAGACAAATGGTTCCTGTGAAAAGTGCAAAAAAAGAGGAGGTCTTCTCAAGTTTACCGCGCAGTATCTAGTTCCTCCTCCTTTTCCACACAATCCGATTAGTTCTACTAGCGTTCCACGTCGTCGCCTTCTTCTTCTTATTCTTCTTCTCGTATTACTTCCGTTTTGTAACCATTCGGAATAATCATTCATTCAGAAAAGACGTATGTGTGTTCTCATGACTTTTTTGTTCATTTCCTGTTACCGTTTCATCTCGATTTTCTCACTCAATTGTGTCCATTATTTCATTTTTCTCCTCTTCTCTTCATTCGAGAATACTTGAGAACCGGTCAATCAAAAAGTGAGAAAAGGTTGAGTGGGTCATGAACAACACAGTTGTTTCACTCAATTGTGTCACCGTTATTCGAATAGTTCCACCCAAATAGATTTCTAGAATTATGAGACACGAATTACTTCCAGCTACATTCAATTCCTGACTTTTCAATTGAACCAGAACTCCAGAGTTTTTTAAAATGATCCCGTGTAAATGATCGATTAGCAACTCTTTAAGCCTGTTCCTAGCGGTCGTTCCATCAACTATTCGTCATAATGTCTACGTTGGCCGATGGGGTTCTAATCCATCTTATGACCAAACCAAACGTCATTTCCTATTGACCGTCCGTATTTCGGCGCCACGTCATATACCGTACCGTCTGCCGAGTTTCGAAATATCTTGCTCCAGGTGGTACCATCCTCACTTTAAAGGAGGTTGGCCTAGATACGAGGTGCGTGATCTTGTTTTTTTCATCTGTATTCTGTTCATCTGTCGTTGTTCTGGACGTCCTTCTCCATGACAGATTGATTGACCACCATCGACGCCTCCTTGTTTAGAAGAATGACCTTGAATCAAAAACCCAACGGACTCTCCGGGAGGTTTCATTTCGAATTATCTTCTTCCTTAAACAGTTTCCCTTCTTGTTGGCAACATTCCAAGTCTTGTTTATTCTGTTTCCGCTTTATGTACTTTTCGTCAGTTCTCTCTCCGAGACGTTTCGAGAATAAAAAGGTGATGCGGTACGGAAATGTTTGTTGAACGGAATGGAAGGAGGAGGGAGAGAACGCGCGGAAAGAAAAAAACGATGCGTTTCTTCTAGAAGATTCTATATCCATAACCATGTGTTAAATAGAAAGAGAGAGAGAGAGAGAGAGAGAGAGAAAGAGGGAGAGACAAAGAATATATTACCATTTGCAACCTTTCTCGGATATTGTATACATTAGAAAATCGAAATGTAATAGAATTTTTTAAAACTACAATCTAGTTGAATGTTTATTTGAACGTCTTTCCAATTCTTCTGATGGGTTTATCACTTTTCCCCCTTCTCTGAGTCACATTTAAAGTAAATGAATATTTAAATTCTCTGCAACTTCTCTCAGATGAATCACTTCTTCTTCTTCCATCCCCCTTCTCAATTTCGCGTAAATTGCGGAAAAAGTTTTAGAGGTCAGTTCGTCTCGTTTTGCGATAGAAAAAGAAAAAAAGAGATATAGACAACCCGAAAGAAAACAGCTGTTCCTTCCGATTCGATCTGACGTTTGCGCCCCCCTTCTCTGCCGTTTCCGTAGATGTACTACTTCCCCTTTTTTGACCGACCTTCTTTCTTTTTTTGTCTATTATTCTCTCATTTTTAATTTGAACTGACCTAGAGGTTTCTCAAAGTAAGCCAATTTTCGAATTAGGCAGAAGGAATTTTTGACCGAAGAAAGTGAAAATGGTCTTCTAGACCTAGTTTATTCTTCTGGTACTCTGGTACAAGACATCCATATCTAGAAAATCTAGACATGAAGACTTTAGAATTGTATCTTTTTCAAAAAGGAACTCACATATTGTTGGATGAATTTATCGTTTAAATCTTGTCTAGACATTCAATTTTCATTCCCTAATCGTCTAAAAATTCATTTTGAGTCTGATGGAAGTAATGGCTACAACAATACATACAGTAATTTGGAACTCAAAGTGGGGGCTTCACTTAACTAAAATGTCTAAAATCTACGGATCATTGAATTTCTAGATTCAAGGCCTTCTTTTTTTCATTTTGCCCCAAATTCATTTCATTTGACCTTTCTCTTTCTCTCTCTCTCTCTCTCTCTCTCTCTCTCTCTCTCTCTCTTCAATTATTTGTTTTCTCACTTATTCCTTCACACATTGACCCAATAAGAAACTCGTAACGTTTTTTTTCAATTTCTCTTTTCCACATGTTTCCAACTTTCACCACGTCACAAAAAGCATGGAAATCTAGTTGGAAAAGAGAGAAGCAATTAGGCTTTCGGTCGTCACATGAAAAACGAATAATTATGGATGTGAGAAGGGGAGGCCAGATGTCGAAAAAGTTTTTAGTGCGAACAAAGAGAGAGAAATGAATTCGGGGCGGAGCGGAAGAGAGAGAAGTGTTCATAATCTTCTGCCGGACATCTGCTTTTCTCTTCTTCTTTTCCGATTCAACCACCGGAAATCTCAATTTTCAATAATTCAGTTGAAACGGACGAAAAGATTCATTTCCATCATAATCACTAATACACTTAGTGACCCTTCAAGTACGAATTGCTTCCAAATCTTTCCATGTTTCGGCTGTAATAATGTGTCTAAATCTCTTCGTGTTTCACACTATTTCTTCCTTCTTCTAGTCAAAAGGGTCCTGATCATAGAGAGAGAGAGAAAAGGCGGAAGAGAGAGAGAGAGAGAGAGAGACCCGAATCGTGTTTTCGGCGAAACATACACTCAAGCGTCGTCGGCAAAAAGAAAATGAAGAAGAAGAAGAAGAAGGGAAGACTTTTCTTTTGTTTCTGTTCATTAATTTATAGTCCAATCACTCTTTTCCGCCCAGTTACTCTTCTTCTGTCAAACTGATTCCCTTCCTTTTTCTTTTTCTGTAGTACACACTTCAGTGAAATAACTGCGGACCTTCTGACCATTCCCTAGATATTGCAAAGAAGCCTAGATACCCTAGAGAACTTATCAATATATTTCAAAAACCATTCTTTCGAACACATGTTTTGTTATTCTCGACCTTCTGACCGTTTCCGCCACGTCACCATCTCTCTCTCTCTCTTATCATTTGAAGATTAATTGTCTAACTACCCACTCATTTTTGCCATTAACTGCCGTTAATCAGGCGAATCACTCCACCAAAATGAGGGAAACACATACAAAGTTAGTCTCATTTCACCTCAACACAATGAGTCGACGTTCTTCTCTTTCATTCGACAGTCTACAAGAAGTGATTCTTGTTTTGTGACGTATGCGAACCTTGATATCAGCAGTACCTACATTCTATAACTCACAACTTCTTTCCATCAGTGTGAGCTTGATCTAGGTTACTGTAGGTCTAGAGAAGAGAGAGTGCAGAGAAACTAGACTGTCTGGAAGTCTACGTCTCTCTCTCTCCCTCTCTAGCCTCTAGTCTCTAGATACTGTAGGTCTAAAAACTGATGATTGAGCATTTAAATATACAAAAATCAGGAGTTTTTCGTCAACACATCTTCCATTCACAAGTTTTTATGGAGTATATTTCTGTTGTTAAAAGTGTTTTCTCGAGTAAAACACAACTTCACTCCACCCTTAAATTCCCGCAAATTCTTCAATAATCTACCATAAACCTTTCGTTTTTTACAGTTTTTCACCCTCCCTTTTCTCGATTAAATTTTTCAAATTTTTCTCAATTTTCTCTGGAAATTATGATTGAAGGTTACTTCACAGTTTTTCGTCTTCTTCTTGTTTACTTTCTTCTTTTTATCAGCTTCTCCGAAAGTTTTTATCTGTTCACTCTTTCATTAAATTAGAAAACTTTGATCGTTTCTATTACTTTTCTCCCCCGTTTTCGATATATTCTTATCTTTCTTTTGCTCCTCCTCTTCTTTATTTACAAAAATATTATTCCCATCTCTCTCTCCCCTTCCGATCAACTAAAATTTTTTGCTGTTTGTCGACTAAAAATGTCAGAATCTCCAATTATCATACCATCATAAATGTTGACGAAGCTCTTTTTTGGGAGAAGAGCGAACATGAAAATGTATACAACTTTCTCTCGTTTTACTCTTTATGTTCAACTTTATACTTTTTTACGATTCCAACTCTCAAAAAGTGTATGTAAATATAAAAAGGAAATGATTTGGGGGTTGGAAGGAGAGAGAGAGAGAGAGAGAGAGAGAGAGAGAGAGAGAGAGAGCATCAAGTTTCCGGTTGAATCTAAAGAACTCTAGTGTACACTTTTTGGTCTCAAAGTATCAGAAGTTGATCTAAAGAGTCTATACTCATTCTGAAAGTTCCTCTTTAGTTCCTATCGTTGATTCTCTATAAAACTGAAATCTTTGTCCTATCTTATCAATTTCCTAGACTATACAAAACTCTGAAATCGTCTGAAATCCTCTAGTATCATTTCTCGTTTTCTCTCTCATTTTTATTCCAGCAGAAACATTGAAAAGTGTCAGTAAAAAGCGACACGGTAGTTGTGCATAATCGACCGGTTTTCTCCCTCCTCCTCTCATTCCGCCTCCCTCAATAACTTTTACTCCCGTTTCACTTTTTCTCCCCCCTTCCTTCCTCTGGGGGTTACTGTTTCGAAGCATTTGCTGCAAAAATCTCCATTTCTGTTTTCTTTCTGGATTATCCTCGCGTCCTCCGTGTGCCCTCTTTCCGTTCGTCTGCACCTTCTTCTCTCTTTTGAAAAACACCTTCTTTTCCAGGCGATTCGTTTCTTTGAAAACGTGCGAAATGGCACCAAGAGAAGATTCTCCGTATACGACTCTTGGCATTTCCTCAACTTCAGATGACGTCGAAATTAAGAAGGCGTGAGTTGAATTCTCTTTTCAAAAGTTTGTTCTCAAATATGATATTCTACAAAGTTTGCATATTTGTCTAATCTCTTGATTGCTTTTTCGGAAAAAGTAAATTGAAAAAAAAAGGATTCTGAGCTTTCAAATTGAAGTTTAGAAGGAAAATTGTATTTCAGATACCGTAAACTAGCTCTAAAATGGCATCCCGACAAGCATACAGACGACAAACAGAAGGAAGAAGCCGAACAAAAGTTCAAAAAGATCGCACAAGCCTATGAAATATTAACCGACAGTGAGTCTTTTTTCTTTTTGAAATTTATCAAAAACGATATTTTATTGTTTCTTTTTGGTGCTCGTTAATTTTTATTCGGGGTTTTCTGAAACTAGAACATATTTCTTTCGGTTTCCTCTTTCGGAAAAAACTTTTGATTCTGTCCGAATGTCTTTTGGTTCTCCTTATCCCGGAATGAAAAAAACAAAAGAGAATCATTCATTTCGTTTGTTTATTTACTGAGACACTGATTCATCCTGTTTTTTTTGGGACGAAATGAACTCGAAAACAGCTCAGTTCATGTTCGAATTCTTCGGAACATTGCAACAATACAAAAAACAAAAAGAAGATTCAGTAGACAGATCTTCTGAAAAATATCAATTTTTAAAACACTTTTTGAAGAAGAAAAGAGCAAAATATAATTAAAGAATTAGAGAATTAGAAGGGGAAAGTGAGAGTGTAAACTAGTGTTGTTGTGTAACAATCAGTCGTTTTCAAGCACCTGCTCTTGAGAAGTTTGTCAATTAGCTGTTGAAAAAAAGTAGAAAGAAGAGAAGAAAAAAGATGGGAAGGACTAAAGAACGGACGATTCCATACTATGATACGTTGGCAAACAGAAAGGTTAAAAGTGCACAGTTTTTAGATTAGAGGACAAGTTTCAATGAGATTATGTTTATTTTTGAAAGCACTTTCTGGTTTTTCAAAAGAGAATGATTAGTTGAAATTGAAAAAAAGGGAAATCCAAAACTCGATTTCGTTTTTTTCTGGTACTAGACAGACTGCGGAGTTTATGATTTATGAAAGAAACTAAATTTATTGGATATTAAAATTCCACACATCGAAAATCAAAAAAGAATCTTTTCCAGAGAAGAAGAGAGCCGACCTCGATCGATCTGAGAATCCGGGACTCCACCGTCGTCGCAGTACTCCTGGAATGCATCGAATGCACAGTCACGATATGTTCCGCTCGCCTTTCGATATTTTTCGCGAATTCTTCGGCAACCGGGACCCGTTCGAGAACGTATTTTTCGACGACGCTTTCACATTTCCCGATGTCGATTCGTATGCATTCAAGAACGTCCCACGATCGGCCGATTTCACGACAAAACATCATTATCATCGATTCCCGTCAAGCAGAGTTCACATTTTCTACGATGAGAACAAGAACAAAATGGAGAGAGATGACAAAAAGTGAGAGAACTTTCATACGGTAGTCGGTATAATTATTTCCAATTTATAGCTCGTTCTCCACTGTAATTCGATTCTCGAGCCCAACTGAACCAGGAAAGAATGCGACGGTTCGGAAGACATCAACATCCACAAAAGTCGTCGATGGAAAGAAAATTGTGACGAAAACTGTTGAGAACGGAGATGAACATATTGTTGAGGTAAGGAGGACCCCACTGATCCCTTTAAATATAAAATACTTCTAGATCCATGAAGACGGTGAATTGAAATGTCGAACAGTGACAACTCCACCAACATCACCGACAGTTACAGTCGCCGCAAACTGAAGCTCTTTTATCCATTTTTCCCTCCGTTTTCTAGTCATTTTCTTCCCCCTTTTTTCAATTGTTTTGGGTATCACATTTATATTTTTCATTTCAAAAAACACTTTCCTCGTCTATCTTTTCCAAATCCCATCATGTCTTTTCTTTTCTCTTTTATTCTCATTTTTCTACTTTCCATTTATTTATACTTAAATCCCACCGAAATTTGCTCTTTCAAAAACACAAAAAAGCACACAACTGTCTTTTTTCCATGCCCTTCTTTCTTCTTTTTCTTCTTCTTCTTTCCATTCTTTTTTCCAAACTAATGTGCCCGTTTCTACGGACTCTCTTTCTCTCTCGGCAACAAGTATTATGAATCGAATTCTGTCATGTACATAATGTGGTTTCCTCATATAATACTTTTTCAATACTGTGTAGGTTTAGACACAATGAAACATGTTTTTCATCTCTTTTTGTTTGTTTTTTGCAAGAAGAAAAAAAACACAAAATGTGGACAGTCTGGTTCGGGAAATGAGAAGGTAGGCAAACGGGAAACCCATGGGTGGGAGGTAAGAAGTGATGTAGTGTCAGAGGTCATTTATAGAAAGAGCAGTAACGGGAAAAAAGAAATAAACATTCACATATTTATTGGAATTCTATCATTTCACATAGTTAGTTCGAGTATTTATCTATTAGTCTATTTCTTCTGCTCGTCCTCCTTTTTATCTTCGAGAATGTTGCTGGCTTGACGAGCAATTGTTTTTGTCTGGAATCAAATTCATCAAAAGTTTATCGTCTATCCATTAATAACCAACATTACTAGTAGTATTGGCACTGGTCAGACTCCACTCCGAACTTCTTTCCCACAACTTCTGCCCCTTAAACGAGAATCCAATGATTTCCACTTCTGGTTGTTTATCAGCAAGAAGCATGAAATTGACATTCAAAACGAGATGTTTCTGATCAATGAGCATATGCAATTTAATGCTTTCTTGGAATGCATGATGACCAGAATTCGAAGAAGTTTGAGTTGAAGAAGTAGAAGAAGAAGGATTTCCATCTGTTGCATCCACTTTAATTGGTGTCACTTCCAGTGTTTGATGAGTTTCTTTAACTGGAAAAACAACAGAATCAACAGAAATAAAATGTAAAAATCAAATCACCAGAACTCAAAACAACCATCTTTCCGTCTGCTTTCAAATTCAAATTTCTATTCGTTTTCGGAGTTTCGTGAGACGTTGAACGAGACGATTTGTCTAATTTCACCTTCTCCTCTTTCACCGTTTCTTCCTTTTTCTCATTTATTTCAGCTGGTTTTCCTTCTTCTTCGCGTACTTCTCGAATCACTTTCGTCTCTTTTACACGCCGAATTCCCTGCGGAGATGTGGAAGATCTTGGACCAGAATGAGCAGAAACACGATCATTATACAGATCTTTTGCAGTCATATACGACGAATTATTGGCACTTTTCGTTTGATACATATAGACTGAATTGCCTGGAGACGTCGGTTTCTTGCTGATCATTGATGAAACTTCTTTCTGTCTTGCCTCTTCAATCTTCTGAGAATCCAGCATTTGGGCCAAGTTTTTAGAAGCTGTTGGCTTTTTTGAGCTCAAACTCTTATCCAAATCAATTTCATTATCACTGTGTTTCTGTTCTTTGGTTGAAATTCCACGACGAAGAGGACTTTTATCAGGAGTCGTCTCAGTTTTTCCATTCGATTGTTCAAGAATCAAAGAGTTATTGAGTGGACTCTTTGGAGTAGAAGTTGCTTTTGGAAACGAACGGAAAAATGTTTCATTGGTCGCCGTGTCATATTTGTCGATGGCACTCAAATTAATTGGTTCTTCGTCTGGACGTGTCAATTTACGAGAAGTTTCTCTATCTGGACTCTTCGTTTTTTTCAGAGGATTCACAGAATTCTCACTCAATTTCTTCTTGATTGCTCGATGTCCTTTGGCCCTTGATCTTGATCTTCTGGATTTTGCAGAGGCAATGGACGAAGAGTCGGAAGAAGAAGTGTTAGTAGATGATTTCCCGCCGGGAGTCTGAACAATCGAAACAACTGAAGCTCCTTCTTTTGTCGCTTTCTCTTTCGAGTCCTCGAAAAAGAAATTAATCTCTCGATACTCCGATTGTTCCTCTCCGAATGCTCCCATTTCATGAACCCACATATTCTTCATGTTAGCAGTCGACGAGTGTGTCACTTCTATTCTGAAAACAAATCTTCGTTGAAAGAAGATTCCCCCATCTACTCACCCAATATTTTTACTATCAAATGAGACATTCTCAGTGAAACCGGTCGTTTTCGTTGGATCGAAGACTGATTTGATGGAATTGATCGAGACAGTTCTGAAAGAATAAGATTCTGTGTTTCAATCCGAAAGAACTTGCCCATGAACATTGATATCTTTCAATCCAATCTTAAACTTTTCATCTCGAGTGTAGGTCTGATCGATGGCCGAAACACTTTCCGTACAACTGATATTCAAGAATCCTTCCGCACATTTCCCATGTTCTCCAATGATTTTTGTCTTACAAATGTCCGAATAACTCTTCTCTTCACTTATTTTCATCTTCTTCCCATTCGAAATCTTGGCCACATTCTGGACAGAATGAATGTAGATTCCTTTTGAAGAATAATAAATTTTGAGTTGATATCCTTCTTCCGGTTCTTCATCTGTCGGTTTATTCAGATCTGTCGATGAACGAGTAGTTCCAATGAATTCGGCTTCAACCATTTCTGAATACAGTTTTCGACGGTCATCCATTGACAATTTATGAGTTGTCAATAGAATCTTCGTAATGAATTGAACAGTTTTCTTTTCACTTGCACCAGTTACTTGTTGTTCTGTTAGAATGTATAATGGAGATGGAAGTTGAATGAAATCTGGTGGTCCTTTCGTTTTGCATCCAATTACACTTTTATTACTTAAATGAGTTGGAAGACGAAGAATAGGAGTCGGATCGCTCTGAATATAGGGAATTATAATTAATCTCTTTCAAAGAATCACCTCTTTCGGGGATTTCTGATTTTGTATCGATTTTGAACGAGATTTTGAACGGGAACGGGAGGAAGAAAGAGAGCGAGAACGACTCCGAGAACGGGAACGGGAACGAGAACGTGGTCGACTCTGACGAGATCTTAGTTTGTTTCCACTTGCAGATACCGAGCGAGCCAACGAACGAGGACGACTTTTGGAACGACTTCTGGAACGAGACGACATCGACTGTGAGCTGCGAATGGCGTTGTTGACGATAGCTTGACGACGGAGATCCACTGATCCACTACGAACACGTTTTGGTTTTTCGACTTCACTGATAATTGTGATCTTTCTTTTCAAATCTTTCTCAAGATTGATTGTTATTTGTCCAGGAAGATCATCAGCAGCGGAGACGTAGAGAGTCTCATCAAAACTCATCGAAGTATCATCCGGGGTTCTCTGAAAGTGGATTGATCTCTGTAACCTGAAATTATTTTTTGATACCTTATCACTTGGCTTATCGTTCTCCATTTCTACTGTGTTGTTTTTGAGAGACGATATCTTTTCAGAATAAATTTTCAAACTGAACATCAGAAATTCTGACCTTTCGGTTTTCCAGAGCACTAGACGGTCACGCTGAAACTGGTTCACTTTGATAATCTTTTTGAGAAATACACTTTTTCAAGTAAATCAACACGATCAATTTCCACGTTCGTCTGCTCTCAATTTCAAATATTTGACATAAACTGTACATAAAGTGTTTGTTTGTTTGACCTGCTCATAAAGAGAGAGAATACGGGGCTCTTTTACCCTTTTTTCAATCAGAAACCGGAAATTCCAGTTATGAGGAGCAGAGAGAAAATGGTGGATTCTATTAGACAAATGTAGCGTGTTGATACTGTTTCTTGTTTCGTTGAGAGGGATATTACACACTAACAGAATAGTAGTGACCTAATTCGCAAAGTGAGGAAAACAGGGATGGCATAACAATGGAGTGAGAGAGAGAACGGGTAAAGTGGCTGAATTATATGCATACTCGGTTCCAGATAAACACGGAAACGGGATTCTGAATGACAGTATAAAAAGAGAACAAAAACGTTTTTGTAATCCCATCAGTTCCAGCGTCTTCTTCAATTCCTTCTCTTCTTGGTTTTCTTAATCAATCCGCCTGGTTTTTGGTTCTTCTCCATTCGAAAGTTCTTCTCTTTTTTTGTCTTTCATGACGTGGCTGTAGCCATTAAATCCTCCTCTCCGTTCTCCTGAACTATAAATATTTACAATCGTGAATAACATCTCGTTCTCGTATAAAAGATATCTGCATTCAGAAGGCACTCGTCATCCGCAGAATGAATCGTCTCACTCTTCTTTCTCTTTTCGTCACTTCAACATCCGCTTTTCTGTTCCCAATGGCTGGAGGAGGAGGCGGAGGAGGATGTGCCCCACCACCTCCACCCGCATGCGGATGTGCTCCTCCACCACCTCCCCCACCACCACCATCATGTTGTCCACCTCCATCATGTGGATGTGCTCCACCTCCACCTCCTCCTCCACCACCTCCAAGAGATCTGCAGAAGAGCCTCCAGTTGAAGGAATTCTTAATATGGATAGTTCTCTGGAATGTAATGATAACGAATTGAAGAGTGTTCTTGAGGAGGTAAGATAAGACACGTGGATGCTAAACTCTCATTCAAAATAATTTCAGAATATGGGAACAACTCCATCGGAATCCCTATCATCTGTCCGTTCTTCTCTTCCTTCTGGAGACTTCTTTGTCATGTGTACACATGGATTGACTGCGTATTCAGCACCTTCTGGAACCAAATCATGTTCCGTTCGAAAGGAAAATCATTTCTGTCAAGTATTCTCATTGAACGATTCAAATTAATTTTATTTTGAAATTAAGACACAGAAAGTTCTATAATTATTTGTAAATTTTGTAATATTCTATAAATATTTTATCCCAAACTACAAATCGTGTAGCTTCCCATGCGCTTTTTTCATTCTCTCTTTTCTCGTTTCGATAGCAATTATCTTCTGTCTCTCCTTTAATTTCGTCTCATCTTCTTCCTCTTCTTCAATTATTCGATCGAGAAATCTATCGGCAAGTTCTCTGAAATTTCAATAATCTTCCATATTTTCGGGAGATTTCTCACTCAAAACAAGGCCTATCAACTGCTTGTTTTCTCATACAATCCAATGCGATTTCGAATATTGTATCTGACATTTTCCTCGCTTTATCATGTCGACATCCGTCATTGAAGAATTGATAAAGAGTCGTCGGATTCTGAACTCCATATGGTTCTTTCATAGTATCACACGTTTCGAAGCAAGTGATTCCAAATGACCATACATCCGCTTTCAAAGATAAAATGCCACTTGCGAGTACTTCTGGGGCCAACCATTTGAATGGAAGCTTCTCCGGATCATCGTAGTAAGTGTGAAGCTCATCGAGACAAGGTTTAGCGAGTCCGAAATCTGTTATTTTACAAATATATCTGAAAGATTTCAATCGTTTTTTATCGAGACTTCGTGATTACTTTCTATGATAGACTGGATGTTTCTTCAGAAGAACATTCCTCGCGGCAAGATCTCCATGGACAATCGGCGGAGTTCGTGTATGAAGAAAACTCATTCCACGACAGATCTGTGCAAGAATATCGAGCCGTTCGTTCTCCGAAAGAGTCGCATCCGATTTCTCAATGAATTTCTCCAAAGACGTTTCCATTAGTTCAAAGATCATCAATATTGTCATATGATTCGGAAGTCCATTGTCTAAACTACTGTAAATCAACGAATATCCGTAGTAGGAGACAATATTCGGGTGAGCAACCATCTGTAAGGTTCAAACTCAAGGTTTCTGTTTCGATTAAGAAGATTAACCTCAAGTATCTCCATTTCCGTGAATGCAGCATGTCTCTCATCCTTGTCACTCTCTCTTATATCCAATTTCTTCACTGCAACGGGTACACTCTCTCCTGAACTTTTGATGAAATTGCCTTTGTTAACCGATCCGAATGCTCCTTTTCCAAGTTGTGCTCCGTGTACTTGCTGTAAGTGAATCAAGAAGATTAAAACTAGTTGAGAAAGAGCTCACAATTTGGTCCAAGTCAATATAAAATGGTGAGTTGATCCGTAGTGACGTCTCATGAACTGGTACTTTTTCCCAGTCTTTTTGCTCTATTTCCTGATCAGTTTCTTTTGATCCAACACTCGGAGATCTTGGAATTATGAATCTTTTGAGGTAAGAAGTGGCTATTTCTCTATCGGAAGGCTCTAATTTCAGTCGATTCGCCACTCTTTCATGAAGGATTTTATCACTATCAAAAACCGTTTTCGTCGTGAAAAGCAATTTCTCATTGCATTCAAATCGTCGTGTCACTTCTTCAAAATGATTTGCTGCCCATTGTTCTAATTGCATCGGTTGACACCGTAAGTCTTTTCGGAATCTTTGTGTCGGTGGGGGTACTGTATTTCGGCCGACAACGAGTGGAGACGATCTACAGTATACCAGTTTATCGGGAAGAGCTGAACGATGAACAGAGAGATAATGAACCAGATCGTAGAGTGTTTCGTATCGTTCCCCCATCAATTCATAATGTCCAAGTGACGATCGATGAATTGGGACAACCTGAAATTCTACCGTAATACTTCAATAGAAGGGCACTGACCGCTGGCTCAAACGGTGTCGTTTCAATTTCTGACATGAATTCGATGAACTGCAATTTCGCTGATTTCTCAGGCTGCGCGTTTTCAGGAAGCATTTCTCCAAAGAAATGATTGATTGAGTTGATCATGATACCGTAGTCTAAAAAATAAAAAAGTAATTCAAAGTAATTCAAACTATTTTTCAACTCACTTCCTCTCTCAATCTCAATTAATTCCTTCAATTCATCATCATGCTTCTTGTCTCTTTCAATCAAAATCATCAAAAAGTAACAACGATGCTCATCAAGATCAATATTGAGCCAAGGAGGAGAGAAAATAGCAAACAATCCAGGACACAAAGCAGATCTGTCACTGTATAATTTATGAACAACTTCGTGGATTTCAGCATTTCCGTGGAACCAAACTGGCCATTTGAATAGAAGTGGATGATCTGAGAATTCAGATGAATGGATATTAGAGAGGATTTCTGATACCATCATAAAATTGTTTTGAAACTATATAATGAGAAGGAATGAGACCCATATACGGATTCACACTTCTTTCCGTTCTCCGCCTGCCAAGTGACCATTGAAATGGCATTCGCATGTAAGTTCCTGCCTCGATAATTCGAACTCTGATACTTTTCATTCATTATGTTCTATGAAGTGCCAACTAACTGATATTCTTCTGCAACTACATGGACAGTATCCCCTGCATGAACATTTAAATCATCAAAACTATTTCCTCCGAAATAGTCCCAAAGAACAATACATTCCATTTCATATGACTCTCCGCAAAGAATAATTGGTGAAAATGCAGCAGCTTCATTCATATTATCAAATAGAGCATCATCTGGACGATCTCTTCCGTCAATATCATATCCAAGTTTATCTGCGAGTTTATCCAAAACTCTTAGCATTTCGTCCTTGTTTTCAATATCCTGAAATTCTTTGTTCAAATTGATTCTCTACTATTCGTTACATCATCAATGTGTTCATCTTCTTCTACAATTCCTTCTTCAAGTGAAACATCACTATAATCTTCTTCTGGATCTTTTGAATGTGGCATCAAACGGGTTGGAAGCAGAAAAACATCATTCTTGTGGATGTCGACTCCCTTAATTAAATTCTTCGGATTCTAGAAAAAATCAAATGATTTACCGGTTCCCGAGTAGGAGTATGTGCCATTATCGAATGATTTCAATTTATTATTGGGACTAAAACGAATGAAATATTTATTGAACTTCAACGTGGATTCACGTTGGAAAACAGATGAGATCACGTGGAAATTGTTTAATTCACAAATCTTTGAGATAATGGTGGAAGAGAATCTTCATCTTCGGAGACATCACTTGATTCAAAAACCCTCTCATTGTATCCAGTACATCCTTTAATAATTAACTTCGGAGGTTTGAAAATCATGAATCGGAATTCATAAGAATCAGTGAGAAGGAAGACGGAGAATGCGAAGTAGCAACACCATTCATATATTGCATCAATTGCCACGTATTGTTTAGCAGGATCAGGAACCCAATTCGCTTGGATCACTGGAAAAGGATTTCAAGAGATCTATTCAGAAGATATGTACTTACTTGCAGCTGCAAGAGAAAATACTATAAAAGCAAGAGATATTCTGATAAAAAAGAGAATCCATCTGGGAACATTTGCATCTCGAATGTTCAATGAAAGTAAAGCATGAACCCAAATATAAATATTCGCCATTACGAGTGCAATTTTATTTCCGAACGAAGCCACGTGGTTGATTTTTGTGGCCTACAAATTTGACTTTTGACTATTCAATATGAACGTGAACTTTCTGTTTTCAAAGTAGAACTCTGTAACTTTTCATCGAATAATTTCATTTCAAAAAACTCTTATTTGAAAATTACGAAATTACCGGGAAGTTGACTGCCAATTGGTAAGATGTAAGTGCAGCCAATCCAATGAAAAGACTCATTCTACTCGCTTTGATATACCCTTCTGAGAAGTTTGCTTGCCGAAAAAACGATTTAAGTTCTCGATACTTCAAATACATCCACACAGACACTGGAAAGTGTAATTGAAAAGAGAACTTGATCAGTATCTTACATAGCAAAAGAATATGATTTGTCATAATAGTGTAAGCATTTTTTGCAGGAATGTACTTTGTGAAATCACTCAAATAAGGCCAATGACCAGGAAAATGTTTGGAATAAATCGATAATATAACACTGAAAATGTTTTCTGCTTCATCATATTTTGATATGAAACTCACCAAATAAGAAGGCAAACAATAGAATACAAAGAGATCAGAAGTGGAAAAATCCATATATTGATGATTGCCATCGAGTCGTTTATCGTGGAAAAAGGTCTCTGTTATCAGTAAGTTTCTTTCTTCCCAATTATTTATTCTAGTTTTTATCGAATTTCTTTGTTTTATCGAGGACTCTGTGCTGATTTTGAATTCCGCACGAAATGAAAGTAAGTACTATATATTCAGAAGAGAATAGTTTTTCGATGGTAATTCTTTCCGAAGTGTGCTGCTGACTGTTATTTATATGAAGAATGAGCAATAGAGTGCCTGTCTGTTTGCCATCTTTCGTTATCACTATTTTGTAAAAAAGTCTTTTGAAAGGTAGAAAACCGACTACGCGGACTAAGAGCTAATTCAGAAATATGGTTAACTGAAATTTTTAAACACATGGTCATAAGAATAAATGCTGGCTGTTGAAGCCAAAATAGTTTTATGATTAGATATTCCTGTTTATATCAACTTTTTGGTGGTCTTCTAGGGCTCTGTAGTGTCTCCATTTACAGTGAACCAAATTGAACTACCGCCAATAGCTGGGTGTGTCAAACTGTCTGCGTCTCCTCTCTAAGCGCGTGACCATAGAGCGTAACTGACATTTTAACTCAAAGGAAAACAGTTTTACTTATTCAATTTATAATATTTAAAAACTCAATTTTTTTAAAAATAAAATTCACTTTTTTTTCAGTATATGCAAAAATCAAGCCCTGGAAATGTACAAAAAAAGGAGTCGTCGGAAATGCTCTTTGCCGATTATGGCAAGACTCCGTCAGATAGCGAGGTAAGAATTTTTAAAATAAGAAAATGGTTTTAAATCCTTAAATTCAGGATCCAACGCCAGAAAATAAAAGAGTAATCGATTTATATGAACCAGTTGATGCAATGTGCCTAAATCGAGAGAGGGATCGAGTGGTTGTAGCTGGAATTCGAGGGGGTTTGAAAAAAAAGTTTTCAAATCTCCAAGTTAATCTATTTCAGTTCTTCAAATAATCAAAATACAAAATGTAAAAGGAGAGGCGGTTGAGCCACCATCAATTGTCAAAGATCTCGATATGAGAGTTTACCGGAAAGGAAAAGTTAATATTCTTTATTCTGCACAGAATGTAAAATGGAATCAGCTTTATGGTTTGTAGTCGAGATACGTATATTCTGTTGCTTTAAACCACAATTTCAGATCAATATATAGCTACGACGTCTTCTAACGGGTCAATTGTATGTTGGAATGTTTCTAGGAGAAATAGTGAGTTGATTCGTACCCTTTTTCAAAATATATCGAATAGAAAGGTATTTAAAACCTTGCAGAATCTGTCTTCAAATCCCATGAACGATCTGCAACGTGTCTCGATTGGCATGCATCTACTCCATATACTCTGATCTCGGGATCACGAGATTGTACTGTCAAATCATATGATATGCGTGTTAAAGACAGCCATCAGCTTACGTTCAGGTGAATTTTTGTAAGTAGATTTTAATCATAAATAAAGGAGTTTCTTCAGTGAACGAAATTGTGAATCGATTCGTGATTTAGCGTTGTGCAAAGCACCTGGATTCGATGATTACTTCTTCACAGGAGACGATGGAGGAGTAGTTCGACTGTGGGATTTACGTCAGACTAGGAGGTTAGTTTTAAATTGTTTAAATTTCATACCACGCATTTCGTACCGAAATCATAAAAAGCTAACCTGCTTTCCTTTTTAATCCTGATAGAAAAACGCATTCAATTCCATGACATTTTGTGTCTTTTTAATGCAAAATGAGAAATCGTATAGCCAACGGAAGACGAATCTAAACAAACCCCAAATGTTCTTATTCCACTGCCCCCCTCTTTCCCCTTTTTCATTTCCATTTGCATCATGTGAGTGCACAGAGTCATAATTCAATGCTCGAACGCCCTACCCGTCCTCGTCTTCCCCATTATTTCTCAATTGAGCCAATCGCGAATTCAATTTTCTCGGAGTCTCTCCTTCAAACTGTTTCACTTTATACATTTTTTACACAAACACCATTCCAGATTCATCTTCCAAAAAGTTGCACATCGCTCGTTTGTTTCTACACTTTCACTGAATCCACATGATCGATCATTAATCGCTACTGGAGGCGGAAGAGACAAATTGGTAAAAATCTGGGAATGGACTGGACCAGAATTGAATCGAGTGTCGGTGGTTGAGACAACTGCACCGCTAGGACGAGTTGTCTGGAGACCGGATAAGCCATATCATCTGGCCACTTGTGCAAGTAAGACTGATTTCAAACTGTCAAATTCCCAATAATTTTTATAAGGTGTCAACGAGACCACAGTTCATGTTTGGGATGTAAGGAGACCGTATCTTCCATTAGTTACATACGATGAACACCGTGACAGCGTAACTGATGCATGTTGGCCAAGTAACAATCAGGACGTATTTCTGACTTGTGGAAAAGATGGACAAGTTGTTCTTCATAACATTGATTCTGGACATGTAAGCTTCAATTGTCTTTCCTTTTTCAATTTTTTTTTCTTTCAAGGCGCCAATATCTTTCGCATGTGATGTGGCATTTGATATAACTCCAGATGGAATGATGGGATTGGCTATAAATTCAGAAATTCACGCTAAAAATGATGCAGAACTCGAAGCCTCAGTAATCTCGACGGATGGAAAAAAGAAATCGATTCGCCAAATTCCATACGAATCATTCAACAAACCAATCAAAAGTTTGGTCGCTTTCGGCGTTCCTGAAGCTTTGACACATAGTTTACCACCTACAACATTCTATAATATAGCCGAGAAATACGTTATCGGTGGTGTAGAAATTGCACAACTGTGTGAGAAAAACTCTAAAATTGCTCGGAAAGCCGGGCTGGAACACGTGGCGCAAACCTGGAGACTTGTTGAAGCGCTTTGTGAACAAGCACATATTCAAGAAGAATATGATAAGCTGACAGCAGAGGAGAAGGAACGAGTTATTCGAGCATGGGCAGTGTAAGAGTTTGATATTGTTAGTATTAGGTTAATTGAAATGTTCAGGCGGAAGAAAGAATTAGCTGCCGAAGGCCGGCGTTGGCTTTCAAATTTGAACGATCACTATCGAGATGATGTGAAGAGACAAGTCACTCAAAGACTCGAGAACACACAACATGTCACAGCGTTTCTAAAGTTCTCTAGTTCATCAGAGTCTGAAGATGGAAATGACATCATTGGGGACGGAGAAAACAACAAAGAAGATGTTGATCGAATGAAACCAAATGTTGATAAGAATGCAGTGAAAACAAAGAAACGTAAGAAGAAGAAGAAGACAACTGCCGCCCCCAGTGATTTCTATTTTGGAGCTGGAGAGGCGAATTTCAAAGGAGGGAAACAGTGAGTTTTGATTATGATTGACCTAAAAAATTTAAATTGTTTACAGAGAGATTCTCCATCATAATGAATACATTGGTTTGAGAAAAGAAGCATATGAACTTCGAGATGTGGAAAAAGAACGACGGTTTTTCTGCAAAGCAAAAAAGCAACCGACCAGTATGATTAATCTTCTTCACTTCATCCACTTCAAACAATTTTTTCAGCTGCTGAAGAGTATGATGAGATACAAAAGGAATTGCTAGAAAACGAAGCAGACTTTCAAGCGTGGTCTCCGATGCTCGAAGTTTATCGTATTCTCCTTTATCACGCTGAACAGGGAGATATGCAAACGTGTGCAACAATAACAATGGTCTGTGGAAAGCGACTCATGGACGCTGTTGATTTTTACACAATTAATGGCTGGATTTTATGTTATATAGGTAATATTTTCATGTTTTCGAACCATGTTTTAGTGATGAATATTTTCAGAAATGCTCGATAGATTAGAACTTTACATTGTGATTGCAAAAATCCGAAAGTATTGCACAATTGAAAGTATCAGTTCGGTTTCCCGTGAAAACACGACGATACAGTTATCACATGCTGATTGTAATGCTCTGATCGTTAACGGGCGATGTTCAAGATGTGAATCCGCAGTTGAAGCAGATTGTACTGTTTGGTAGGGTCACTTCAAATAACTTCATCCAGAAACCGTAATTGCAGTCGTTTCCCCATCATCGGTATGACCTATCAATGTAATGTATGTGGTCATTGCATGCATGCTGATCATGCGTACCAATGGTTTCAAAAATCGACATCTTGTGCTTTCGTTGGTTGCCCGTGTACATGCGGTGAAAATTTGTGGCCCGATATTGAAAGGACGTTTATCGGAAACGATGAAGTTCAGAGAGCACATCGAAAGTTTCAAAATGAAGAGTCAAATGACGATGAACCATCTGAAAACAGTATGTTATTTTATTCATTAGGTATAAAAGTGGAGTACAACAGATATCTATTCTTTTAGGAGTCGATGCGTCACGACTTGATACTGATTCTGAAGAAAGCCAGGAAGAAGATCTCGAATGGTCTCCAGGAACAGCGACTGTTAGGCAAAAGTTTGGAGAAATACCATGTGAGGACTGGAATACACCGTGGGCACAACACCTGGTGAATCTGGTGAATGCGCGAAAGGAAGTATACAAGAATATGAAGAGAGAAGAAGGAATGGAAGAAGAAAAAAAAGATGAAGATGTGGATTCAGATGAAGCTCAATATAACGATCCAAATGCTCTCAGTCCAACTGCTCAGAAAGATGCAAATGACTCTTTAATCCGAGGTGCATTTTTGTACAGTCTGCAAAAGGAACATGAAGTTCACAAAAAAATAATCCATTCGAAACCTACCGAAGACCCTATTATCAAACGAAAGCCAGTGAAGAGAAAGTCTTTCACTTCTGAGAAAGTAGAAAACCCGCATGTGAAAAGACGACTGGAGAGAATCATAGAAGAAGATGAAGAAGGATGGGATGACGACGATTCTGAAGAAAGGAGTGCGAAGAAGGTAAAACGAGAAGTTGTAAAACAAGAAGTTGTCGATGATTCTGACGATGAAGTAACCGATGTTTTCCAATATCAAAGTTGGTCTGTAATGAAACATGCAAAAAGAGGAAATAAGCTCAACGCGAAAGGCTACATCAAATCAATCGGTCCCATTGGTATTCAATCGAATCCAAATTATTTCAAAAGGCCAAGGGAAGCTGAAAACGAGAGAACGACTTCTCCCATTTTGACAAATGCTGTCAGAAATCATCTGGCTAGTCTCAACCAGAATGTTGTCGGAAGTAGTTCAGAAGACAGTGACACTGACGAAGAACTCTACAATCCTTACAGTTTTCGAGAAGTTATTCGAAGAGAAACAGAACGACACAGAATGAAGAAAAATGCACCGAAGTCGTTCGGAGAGAAAGCATGGGATATTTTGAATATGGTACGTTTACAATTCTTCAATTTTAAAACTATTGCCATTTTGTCTTCAGTCTAGAGAGGAATTGAAGGAGCGGAAAGCCGAAAAACAGAGAAAGCGAATGAAGAATCAGTATAACGAATGGTTTGCTTCTGGAACTTTCAGGAAAGTTGAAGTGTCTACGGACGAATTCACGGTCTCGAGTCTCTCTGACTGCTCCACATCGACTGAATCGACTTCGGAATCCTCTTCAGATGTACATTATTCTGCCTCGAAAGAGAACGATGCTCTCTCCTCTAGCTCATCAGTTTCTGAATTGTTCATTCCTGCTTCTGAAACTGCTCAAAGAAACGTCGGTAAAGGTTACAAAGCAGAACACGAATCTGATTTGTCATCCCATGAAGAAATGCCGGCTGAATCAATTGAAAATGCACTAATAGCTACTAATGATGTTGATCCGAAACAAGAAGTCGTAAGCGTATAACTTTCCTTGGCTCTCTCATATCTTAGTTTTTCAGCCAACTTTGGAACTTGCTTCCAAATTCAAGAAATACAAAAAAGAAAGCCGTGCTCTGAGCTTTTCATCTAACGATGAAGGACCAAAAAATCATAATCGCGCTGAGAATTTCTTCATCCGCATCAAAGGGGCTGTTCCGCCGTCTTCTTCTTCTGAGCAGTCCAGTCTTCCAGTCTCTCCAATATCCTCTTGTCCCAGTTCCCGGTCGCCAACCCCTCAACGACGGGTTCAACCTCGTCCATCCACTCCTCCCGTAAAACCGGCAGAAAGTGAATACGAAGAAGAAGAAGACGACACTTATGATGAATCAGAATATGAATTCTCAGAAAGCCTTATGGAATCAGAAGGAGAATATTCACCTCCATCTAGAAAAACAAGTTCTATTCCTGCTTGTGAAGCTCCAATTATTATAGAACCACCTCCTATCACTTCATATGCTAATCCTATATTCTCCCGAATTACTGGTAAACCTCAGCGCTCAAGGCCCGTCTCTATAAGTGGAAGCGGGTACGATAATCACACCAATGGAAACGAAATGGAATCTGATATGAATACGGCCAATCAACTCTTTCAATGTAGCTCATCACTTCCGACAAAGCCGGTTCCTGAATTTCTTTTTGCTCATAGAGAGAATACAGAGGAAAGTAGTACTCGTCATAGTAGTAATCAATCAATTCGTGACATTTCTGGAAAGAAGCTATCAAATGGGACTCAAAATAATCTTTCGACTTTGAGTATTCTTTCTCAAGAACCTAATTCGAGAAAAACATCTTCACAATTGGAGAATGGAAATAAGATTAATGGCGTTTCACACACTCCAAACGCGCACCCAAAAACTAATGGAATTGAGAAACAAGAAAAGCAGCAGAGACTCGATAGTTCAGACTCAGAACTATTCTCATCAGAAGACGAAGAACCTCGTGCCCAGTCTCCTTCTGTTCAGAACCACGAAGATGAGCCGTTCTTCCCAATGATTGATGATATTCCAACGATATCAACTAAACATCCATGGGAAACAGAAAAACAATACAGAGATCGACTTGTTAATGAAAAGAAAGAGTTTGAAGACGAAGAACGAGAACGAGAAGAAGAACGCCAAGCTATACTTGAAGCTGAAAGAGAAGCGGAACGAAAGAGAGAGGAAGAAGCTAAAGCTCGGGCGATTCTACTCAGTAAGCATACTCCGGTGATGAGAGAACTTGCGAGACGTAAACGTCGACTTGAGCTAAAAAGCAAGATTTCATCACTTCCACCACCGTTTTATAACTCGATGAAACCGCTGAAACGTGTCATTTTAACTGGAAAACAGTTCGACGATACTATGAGAATAGCACTTGAGGTAAAATGTTGATAGAGTTTCATTTCGAAAACCGTATTCATTACAGATCACAAATCCAGATCCAGAGTGTGACATAAACGAAGTTTCAGACTATGAGGAGTTTTACAGAGAGAAAGAAGCTTGCCTTCCTTGTAAGCATGAACTCAAAGAAAACAAGCAAGAAAAGGAATATGTTCAATGGTTGAAGAGTGTGTAAGTTAGATTTCCAGATTCAGATTCATATTCACAACAATCAAATGCGAATAATTTTCAGATCGGAGGAAAACCAAATGTTCTTTGCCAAATCTCTGAATAGCACATGTTCAGCTTTTCAACTTGCTCATCTAGAGTTAGTCAAAAACTTATTTCTCTCTAAATTTATTCTTCGTTTTCAGTTCATATAGCACTGATGCTGAAAAAGCTCAAAAGACGGCTGTTCATATGGTAGAATTTATCAAAACATTTTATTTTATCAAATGGGAAGATCTCTTATTGGCTGACAATGAGTTTATGCTCAAAGAAATTTATGCCCTCTGGCAAGATTATCGAAAGAAAAGACCGCGAGTCTGCAGAACCCACTATAGGGATTATCAGTTCCGATTCTTTGCTTCTTCGTGAGTTATCGCATTCTTTATCCTCTTATTTTTATACTTGTAGAATCGCAACCAAAATGAAGCAACATCTTCTAATGGAAGAAACTCCATCAACACGACAATCCTTGCTTTCCTATGACTGGTTACATCTCAAACCGTGTGTGAACACTCTTGACGATGGCTTGAATTCAGTGGATGAAATGTTGGATACTGTTGTTTACCGTAATCCGAACTGGAATATTGATGAAAAGAAAGCTGCGAATAGATATTGGGATATGTTTGGAGATGTTCCATTGCACATTGAAACTTCTGAGAGTGTCGTCGTTCCTCCATCTTCAGAAGATCAGTTGGAAATCATAGATGATTCGAATTACTTCACGAAGAAAATGATCAAAAATTCAATGTATAATGCCAGAAACTATGAGATCAAACTGGCATACACGAAGAAGAAGAAGCCAGTTGACTTGTTTGGAGTACAAGACAGGACGAAGAAGGTTTTGAATCGAGAATGGCAAATGCGTTTGGATAAAATGGTCAACGAGACTCGGAATGTTGATCTCTCGACCAGCAGTTTCCGTGTCAATCCATACAACAAACTCATCTATACGGCCGACGAAAAACATCCATGGCCAGTGTGCCAGTTCGATATGGGCGACCATTATGTCACTGTTCAACCAATGATTTCTAAAAGATATGAAGAGCTGAAGTCTCGTGTTAGAAGGAAATTCACTTTTAGACGCGGAGAAAAAGCTCATTGCGTGTCGAAGCATGTTGAGATCACGGTATGACAAACAGTACTGTTTTTCTATCATTTCGAAAATTAATTTTAGACTGATCAACTTCGCAAACTACCTTCTTTCAAAAAATTCGAGCCAAAACTTCAAAAAGCCACTGATTTCAAAAATAGTAAGTGTCCTTTGATTTAAAAATATTAATTTCTGGTTTTCAGTGATATCCAATCACTTCAAAGTAGTCGACAGACCAATTGTCGAAAGTCGACATGAGATTTACCCAATAATAGAAGAGGACGAAGAAGCTGATCTAGTCATTTATTTATTAGAGAATGAACCTCTTGAAAATGGAAAACCTCGACTAGATCCAGAAGATGTTTTTGCTGTGAGACGAGAACTTCGTGGGTATAAAGATCGCGAAGCTTATATACTGATGATGGAAGACCGATACCGAAAGCAGTTGGAAAGCAACGAAAAGAGGGAAGCTGACAAAATGAAGATAATGAAAAAGCATTGGATGCCTGAACTTCGTAAAAAGATTGGTGTTGCTCGGAAAGTGATTGAAATCGTGAGAAACAAACTGTTTCAGATAGATTTAATATCAGTAATTACAGGGAAGGTTGCTAGTGGAGGAAGATGTTCGAAAGTGGATGGAGTATCAATATGAACTCTCATTTGCACGAAAAACGTTTAGAAATAAATCGTGGATTACTAGAAAACAGTGAGTTTTTTAGTTAAGACTCATTGCTCAGTGATGGATTTCAGAATGAAACGAAATGTTCCTCCTGAGTGGCACGAAGCTATCGATATGATAGATTTCAACGAACCAGTTTCACCTCCTCGTTATGCAAAACCATTACCACCTCTGAAAACAGACGAGTATACCCCTGGACCTCCTGCTTACAACTCATCGTCGGACAGTGAGGATTACGACGAAGATGATGAGAAACCAGAAGATGACACCTTCATTCAATACGAAACTCAACCTGATTTACCTTATGTCGCTGCGAGATTACAAATGGATATCAGAGAGAAAGTCAAGATGGCAGACGAATTGGCTGATGATGAATGGGAGTATTCTGATGATTCCAGTGTTTCATCGTGGTTCAACAATGATACAGATGATATCATGAACCGGTTAATCAATCCGGATTATATTGATGAACATATGATAATGAAAGAAAAACTGAAAGGAGCTCTAGGAAAGAAATTATGGGAAGTATTGGAAGAGAGAAGAAGTCCGGAACCATCAGACGACGAAGAGGAGAACACATCATTAGAAATGATGATTAATAAAGAAGATAATGAACACAAGAGAGTGGAAATTGACTTAATGAAATCGAATAACCAATCAAATGATATAGGAAATTCTGATGGAAAAAGGAGAAAAGAATTGACCAAAAAAGAAATGGAGCACGATTATGAAAACTATAACAAGCGAGATGAGAGGAAGACCGAGATGGAACAAGTTCGTTGGTTTCTCAAAAAATTTGCTTTGGATCACAGCTACACATCTGAACCGTATGCGTGGAACGATGAACTGCGTGATGCTATTATATGTCTTCATGAGAATGAACTACGTCGAATAAGTAATCGACTCCACAAGCAAGTCCGAGAGGAATACGAATTAACGACGAATCAAGAGGATGCCATTGTCGACATTATTCCCGTAGATGAGAATGGTCTTCAATATAAACTGATAAACTTCTTGTTATTCCGAAAAGATGGAGAATGTTTTGGAGACTCTTATAACGAAGCGAATGAATGCAGAAAAATTTTGAATCCTATTCAACAGTATGAGATGTTTTTTGGAAAGGAAGGCACTTACAAATTGAAAACAATCGGAGAAGATGTTATGGTGAGAGAAACGGAAGAAAAAACTTTCAAATAAAATTATTCTTAGATCATGAAAAATGTTCGTTCGTCAGTTGATTATCTCGTACGAAAAGTTGGAAAAAACAAAAAAATGTCACAGGAAACCTTGAAACGCTTCATCAGACTTTGGTGGTATAACTCAAGAACAACATTGGAACGATTCATCACTTGTATCGAAGTAAGAAATTGTTTCCTATTATTCCATTTTTATTTGACGACGTTTCAGGAGCAAATGGAAACGGAAAATCAACTCGTGGAAAATTTTAAAGAACTCTATTATAGCGTCAATGATTTGGAAATTATTCGGTATCAATTTGATGTGCTGGAAATCGGATGCTTACTGAACGATATGTTATATGTAGTTGATGAATATGTTGAAGAAACAGAAATTCTCTTCCGTGACTGCACACATCCTATCGAGAGAGCAGCATACTCGGCAATGAATGTTTGGGATTGGATGATTTTCAAGCACGGCTATGCTGCTTTGGACGATTTTCTAAATGCAGACCGGGAGGCTGACTCAATTTCCTATGCTTCTAGTGTTTCGGATATATCATCTGAGGAGCAGGAAGGGATTACTGATTCCTGTTCAAAATCACTCACGAAAGAGGAATCCGTTATTGAGAATCATTCAAACTCACTCATCAAAGAAGATGAACTAAATGTTTCATCTCAAGAGAATGGTTTAATCTCTATTATGACATTGGATTCACACCCGATTGATGCTGAACAAATCGATCCTACTAAAACCGAGCTTTCTCAAGTGGAAAAGATTGTGCAAGCTGAAAATGAGGATTTGAGTTCTGACGGATTCGAATACCTCACTTACGATAAAAGATGGAAGCTTCTGACTCAGCAAGAACCACGGAAGTCTAAGAAACGTCATTATGCGGCAGTCATGAAGAGCATGAAGGAGAAAGAAAAAGAGAGAAAACGAATTCACGATGAAGAAGTTGCAAAGCTGACACTAGATAAATGGGAGAGAACCGAGAGGGAACATAGGTGGAAAGTAGAAGACATGGAGCGGAAAGTACATAACTATCTGATGTTACAATTAGCAGTTGAAGAGAACTATGGTTACGAAGAAGATCAGAATCAGCATACAAATTGGAAGCATATTATCGAAGAGCCTGAAGACTTCACAGATGTTCCCAGCGTTGCTATGTATAATAAGAAGGGACTGACAACGGATGAAGTGCTGGAAATGTGTGGACTTCCACTTACTTTAGACAAACACATTTTCCAAGTCGAAATGGAAGAGTGTCAATCAGCTGCAACTTCTGTCGACGACGCCTCTGAGTATGCTGAAGAGATTGAGAAAGGATTTGAAAGTGACGAGTATGAAGTACCAGAAGGCGGAATTGATGAAGATGCGAAGAGTTATTCATCTGTCAAACATGTTTTCAAGCACGAGCTCTACTTCGTAAGTTGATTAACTCTTAATCATAAAATGTCGTATTTTTAAGCAACGAGATTTGAAATCGCGGAGAGTTCCTTCGTGTGTCATCATCTTCACGCCAGAAATGTTTTTCGAGAATTTGGTTGACGTTGATTTAGAATACAAGAGATGGAGAAAGATCATTGAAGCCAGTGAATGCCCATTCTCATTTAATAAGCTAGTGATGAGAGAAAGAATGCTTCAGAGTTGTAGAGATACCTTCCGAACTAGTTTAATCGAAGAGTATCTATCATCGAACGAAACGAGCTATTCAGCAATACAAGAGGTTCATCATTCACCTATCACTTCCAACCATGATAAACTCGTTTCAGATATTCAAACGATGTTTCATCCTTGTTGTTATTGACACTGAACTGAAACCGTGGGATTGTCGTGTCGTCTCACTGGATGACCATTCGAACCCAGCATTCGATCGAATCTCTCATATCAGAAAGTCGATGATCGAAGACTCAAGAACACGCTTATCGGATTGGCTCATTGTTAATAAAATTGACATGGAGGTGTATGCGAGCTGTCCAGCTTTCATTGTTTCCGATGAAGAGTTAACATTGGAGCATGCATCGCAAATGTCATCTATTTTCATTGATGAGCACGTACGAGATAATTGCTTATTGATTAAAAGAAACGAAGGAGTCCGAGCTTTAGACGTATGTTCATTTCGGAATATCCTTCGATTTCTATTTCCTTTTATTTCAGGCAATAATACGAATGCCACCGCCTCCGGCCCACAAACTCGATGTGTACAAGATCATATTCAAACCGATTTATGATGCGTGGTACAAGGTTTGGAGTTTCGAGAACAAACAGACTCATGCAAGGACTGTCGTGACTCGAAAGTTTGATCCTGTCAGAGAATACATACATAAATCGAGAATGATCATCAATTATGCTCATCAACATTACCGAATGAAGAGATTCGATTCTCTTATGTCGAAAGATCCTACAGAATTCCAATGTGAGTTTAGAGTTCTTAATCTTAAAAAAACTAATTGAAAATGTTTCAGTGGTGGATAGATCTGATGTCCCCAGTGCGTCTTTATTCGATAACCTTGATGCAGTTGTCAGTAAATTCTGCAATGAAGATTCACGTAAGTTGAATTTCTATATTAACAGATAGCCGGTTTTAATTTTTCAGCTCATTTGGACGATGCTAGTAGACAAATTGTAAAGGATACGCTGATTCAGTTAGCCACAGGAAAGATTCCATACTTCACAGCAAATTACTTTGGTGGATATGACTATTCTGAAAATGTGAGTTACGAAAACACTGCGCAGTGTTAGAGACGCAGCGTCGCACGGTTATTTCACAAAATCTAGAGTTTTGCGTTTTTGATAGCGCCCGCCGCCTCTAAACAACGCTTGATTTCTCTGAAGATATTCATTACTGATAGCTCATTGTGTGTTTCTTCAACAAACATGTAATTAAAAAGGTTTTAAGATTATTTAAAATAAGTACCTTTCTTCCAATTACTTTTTTATTTGGCAATTCTTACGTTTTTAGGTCGACTTGAATCAAGATGATGAAGGGAAAGAAAACGATAAACTACCAATGCTAGGTAGCACTGATTTCATCTCATCAAACACATCTGATGCACATTCTTTGGAAATGGACGATTGTGAAGAAGAGTACAAGTGGCTCAGGAATATGTATGAAGAGGCCGATTTCAACCGAAGACGATTCATGGCTGTTCTTATGTTTGAAATCGCACAGAAATCACTGCTTCAATTTGCTCCAAATGTGGCTGACTTTGAACGTGCTCGGAAACGATTTGAGCATTTGCTGACTCTTCACGGACGGCAGAGACCACTTCTTGATATGATGCTAACAAAAGTTCGCGGAACTTATTTTATGGTAATGATTTCAATTTTTCTCTTTTGAAATTTATTTTTACAGCCTCTCGAAACTAATATGTTCCTGTACGATTCAAAGCTAATCTCATTTGGCGAGTTGGTCGATTCGGAAATTCACCCGAAAGATTGGAAAAACCATAAAACTACTTTTGAAGAACACAGAAAACAGATACCATCCGATCCGAACGCAATGTCCGATTTCTTCGAAATGCACGATAAAGAAAATGATTCTGACAGTGGATCAGAAAATCAATCAGAGACGTCGTCGTCTTTGAGTGGTTCATCAGGCTCTTTGAACAGTTCAAAACGCGGAAAACGAGCACGAAAAGCGATGAACAAAGCGCAGAGAGAGTCGATGCTACAAAAACTTCGCTCGAAACCGACGAATCCAGATGAAACATTCGCACTTGAAAAGAGAGCGCTTGGATCGAGAGGCTGGAGAGTGAGACGACGAATGAACGAACTCTTGGAATGTTTGTCAGATTTGGATCGGAATGCAATTGAAGCAAAACTGCCGGCGAAGAAACGAGGTCTTTTGAATTACATCACCGATCTTATTGTTCATAACTCGGATACTGCTCATTGGTCATGGGGTGATCTCAAAATGCGAACAAAAATCGGTCGGATTCCACCACCTGGAAGAATGAAACCGAAACATATCAATCGGATCATGAAAGGAAAGGTTAGTTTTAAAAAAACAGATGCTTCTCAGAAAACGTTTCTTTTCTTCAGACAATGTACAAACCTTCTAAAAAGTATGATCCAACGAATCCGAACACCAATGGACGTAAATGGTTCTAAACTGTTTGTTGTTATATTATTTTTTGTTGATTTTTCATGTTATTTTGCCATACTTTTTCATGTGTATCAACACCACGACATGTTTTCAGGGTACTTTTAAAATTGTGATATCAAATTTCCACAAGTTGCCTTATTTTTACTGACACTTCTTGTAAAAATTGTAATATTATTGTTTCTTTTCTTGTCATTTTTTCGGTATCTGGTAGAACTTCCAGAGATATTACTGTTCCAAATGGAGCGTCAACAAGTTGACAATTCATTTTTGAAGAAATGATTCCCGGGTCAAGTAGACTGTTGATGTACAGATGTTTGGTTCAATGTCGAGCTGTATGCTCCAAAAACAGCTTTTCAACTTCAAAACTAGCAATTGGGTTCGGAATCGGAGCCGTTTCAATATCGAGGCTCAGAAGACTGAGATGCGACGCAGAAGCTCATGATCCATGGCTTCTTGTTCCAGAAAAAGTGAGTCTCTGTTGCAGACACCTTCGTGATAAATATAAAGTTATAGATTTCAGAAAATCGTTCATGAAAAATCAACAGCAATGAATATAATCAATTTGCCAATCACCTTAGTTTCCCTTACATATACGACACTAAGAAAACTGCTGAGGTAAAAACCGATTTTCTTGATCTGACTATAAACTAAAATAATCTATCAGGTGCATTGGACTATTTCTTCGTTTCTCTCCACTGTTGATTACTTATCCTCTCACAAAAATCGAAGCACTGGAGAATGTTTGGTGGAGAATTCTTCTTTGGAGTGTACAAAACTCTGGTCCAACATTCATCAAATTGGGACAATGGGCGAGCACGAGGAGAGACATTTTCAGTAAAAAGTTTTGCGACAGAGTGAGTTTTTTCTCAACACAAACAATATGAAATATGTCTGTTTTTAGTTATCAGTTCTTCATATTCAAACGAAAAACAAACGATTTTTCCGCGACAAGAAAAAAGTTCTCGAAGAAGTTTTTGGAAAGGGATTCATGAAGTTGCACGGGAAACACGTATTCCTTGATATAGAACCGTATTCGATTGGATCAGGATGCATTGCTCAGGTTTATCGAGGACTGATTGATGTAGCAGAGTTCGAAAAAGCAACGGGAAAGAAGATTCCTGAATTGGAAGGAAGAGAAACTCAAAAGATTGCAATCAAAGTTGCTGATAAGGATGTAGATAAACAAATTGAACTAGATCTTTCAATTCTTCGAAGCGGTGCATGGATAATGCAACAAATTGTGCCTTCGTTATGGTATCTGGATCCAACTGGTGCATTAGAACAGTTCGAAATGGTTCTCAGAAGACAAGTTGATTTGAGCAATGAAGCGAAAGCTCTGAAAAGGTTCTCTGATAACTTTCATTCAAAAGAAACTGGAATCAGATTTCCAATTGTTCTTGGGTATACTAAAAAAGCAATCGTTGAAACGTATGAAGAAGGAATTTATATCAACAAATTAGTGGCAGAGGAAGGTCAACCAGAGGTTTGATACTCAGTATCTTTTCTCGTAACCCTCATTCAGTTTCAGTTGACAGCTCGGCAGTCTCAAGCAGTTCGACGACGAATCGCTCTAATGGGAGCAAGAGCGCTTCTCAAAATGATTTTTGTTGATAACTTCGTTCATGGAGATTTGCACCCTGGTAACATTTTGATTCGATTCAACGACAGTGAAAACAATTTGAGAGGAGTCCACAAAGCGCCGAAACCTGACAGCCTTGCCAAAAGAGGAGTTAGTGAACTTTATCGGCGAAGGGATAACTTATATTGTTTCCAGATCGACTGGTTCCGTTCGCTGGTAAATTGGCGATCCGTTCCAAAAATTCGATTCACAGACTCTCCATATCTTGAAGATGAGCCTACTCTTGTTCTCCTCGATACCGGAATTGCAATATCAGAAACACCAAAAAACCTGAACAACCTGAAGTCTTTATTCCGTAGTGTTGTCGAGAAACGAGGTTACGAAGTGGGTCGGCTTCTTCTAACGCAATCCCCATTCCAACAGTGCAAGGATCCAGAGCGATTCTGTAGGCAAGTGGAGAAGTTGGTACTCAAAGCAAGAAGTGAGAAGAGTTTGAGAACGGTAAGAACTTATCAAAATACTCATTCGTTTATATGATTATGTTTCAGTTAAATATCTCCGCATTACTCTCGGAAATGTTCACAATCGTAGCAGATCACAAAGTTGAGCTTGATTCAGCATTCACAACAGTTATTCTATCAGTTATGGTTCTCGAAGGTTTCGGACGTTCGCTTGACCCAGATCTTGATCTTTTCCAATGTGCGAGACCATATCTTTTGAATGTGTTTGTATAGAATCAAGATACAGACTGTACAGTAGATGAGCTTTAATTCAGTTGTTAGTTGTTAGATACTCTTTGTTTTCTTTTCTTCATTACGTGCATTTCCAGTTTAATAAACGTTTTTATAATGTTTGATTAATGATAAACTATAATTGGTTTCTCTATCCAGTTTCTACCTTTTCAATCTTTTTTCTTCATCTTATATTGCTTTCGTAGATGTATTCGGTGTGGTTGCATGCTTTGTTGTTGTGCAGTGGTGGTACGTTCGCTCCTAATTGCATACCAAATTATAGTTTTAGTTTCAGATGTCTTACCAAGTACCACCGCTTCGACCGGAAGGAAGTCCACGTAGCAAGGAACAGATGTCATGGTTAGAAGAATATTTGGAAGGAAAAGATGAGATACTTCTTTATATCACAGCAGCACTTGGAGTTTTAATGCCAGGATTTGTATATCTGCTCTACCATAAATGTCATTCTTACTATGAAAGATATGCAAAGGTTAACAGAATTTCAATAAGTTTATTTTTAAAATATTATATTTTAGAAAAAAGAAGAACAACGTCTCGCCGAAGAACTCGCAGAATCAGAAGCTGTTGTGATTGTTCTTGGAAAAGAAGATGGAATCGCAGCGCCGTGGGCAAAAGTCATTCATGATAAGCTGTGTGATGAGATGGTTCGTAAACCAATGATCTGGTGGTCGGATTCTTTGAACGTGAAGGAGCTTATGGAATTCAAAGGATTCTGTGTTTTTATTGCTGAAACAACCAATGGAGGTCAACCAACTCCATCTTCTGAATGGTTTCTTGAATGGTTGGAAGATCTAGCAGCGGACTCGAAACTTCGAAAGAAAGCGCACTTCGACAAAATTCGATTCTCCATTGTTGGTTTTGGAAGCAGTGACGATGGTCCAGCTGGATTCAATAAAGTTGCTCGTACACTTCTGAAGCGTCTTAAAATTGTTGGCTCGAAACAAATAACGGAAGTGGAACTTTTCAATACTTCTGAAACAGGTTTTTTGATCATTTTTAGCATATTCCAAATCGTCGATTCCAGATAAACAAACAATGGAGAGATTTATTGAATTCTCATTTGAACTTCTCCTTCAAATGGATAAGCATCTTCCTGGAATGAGTGGAGGAGACACTGATGATTCCGAGGCTGCTGAAGGATCAAGTTCCGAAAGTAGCTCCGAAGAAGAAGAAGCTGACGAGAAACATAAAAAGTCGAAATAGTGTTAGAATCTTTGTGAATTTATGTACAAAAACCTTTTATCCCAAGAATAGCTTTAACCATAAAACGTATTTACCGCTATTATGAAGTAGAAATGTAATGAAAATCTAATTTATACAATTTCTGAAAATAACGTTAAATTTCAGTATTTATTTACCCATAAAAAATTTAATTGTATAAAAACTGCATGATAACATTTCCGTCAAAGCAATATTGAATGTGAATAAAAACCTCTTTTTTTTCATAATTTCGTTTAAATTTGAATTGTCGGAGTTATTTTCTAACTTGTATATCAGAGCTTTTAAGATTTTACCAATAAACATTTAGTTTGTTTTCCATATATTTCTCAAATTTTTGCATGAATGATATATAAGATTTTTATGGACTCAGCTGGGAAAGCAAAACCGGAAAAGGCCCGAAGGGGCATTCTTCCCGAAAAAAGAAACTGCGCTCTATCGCACACTTCCAGCACGAGACGGCCCCTATTGGCTCCCTCTTCTCCAGCTTTTCCCGAGAAATCCGGACAAACACTTTGCACCTGCTGTGCACCGTGTTTTCATTCCGGAAAATCGATAAAATAACACAGCGCCGCTCGTGTTTTCTGAACTCTATTGATTCTTATCGGTTGGTCACTTCACTCCGAAGTTGCCGATCGTTCTCTCCCGTTTCCTTATTTTCTTTCCCTATGTTCTCTCAACACCAATTTTTATTATTTTATTTCAGCTGATCAAGATGGAGGAAGATGATGTGGAATCGGCGACTCCTGCTGAATCACAAAAGCTTTTACAAAAAAGCAATAGAACCTCATTTGACGAAGTAAGCGTTTTGCGTGAACATTTTTTCGCTTCATGAAATCATTCCAATACATTTTTTAGAGAGATATGGTGATGGTATTAGACGATGATCAATTGATTATGGAAAATCGCAACAGCAACGATTTACAGAGCCCATTGCGAAGTGTAACAGTATGTTAATTGTTAAAAAGGGGAATTTAGCATAGTATTAAGTACACCGTTCATTTTCCCTTTCTATCTCTCAACTTATTTATGATTGACACTACTCCTATATCAAAACTAAATGAAAACAGGTCACCTGTTTTTCTCATGGTGTGATGATTAAAATAACAGCTGAAGTAAACGTGTGTTTTCTTCAGGACGTGCTCCGAGAAGCTGAAAACATCATCACCGATGGTCCTCTTCAACAAGCGACAACACTAGAAAATCAAAATGTGATCGTTGATCAAGTAGATGTCGAATTGTAATATTTTTATAAACACGACAAATTATCACTACTTTTATTGTAGCCCCAACAATCAACCATCTGATGGTCAACGGTTTGAGATTATCGTTCGCCACAGTAAAGTTGTTGAACAACCGGCGAATCAGCAAAGAGACGAGTCGATGTATGCAATAAGACAAATGAGGTTGGCAACTGTGATCGAAGGTTCGTTTTTTCGAATGGAAAACGTTACTCAACTTCGTTCGAGTAATTAATCAAATTGATGCGAACTGACAGAAATTCACTCATCCGGTTATTTCTGACTTCTTATATAACATAAATTCCTCTCCTCTCATTTCTTTTTTTAATAACCATGATTGCAGGTATTGAAGCAGATGGCGGTGATGGTCCATCCACGTCAGCATCCACAAGTACATCAACATTCAAAAAAGGCCATCGGCGAGCATGGAGTATGCCAAATGCGAAAGGAGAAAAGATGACAGTTGCCGTAATTCATGACAATCACGAAGAAGGTGGAAATCAGCATCGACGTCGAATAGTGAAATATAAACTACATCCACAAAGAAGAGGGGAAGATTCGACGCCTCCAAATAAGCATTTGAGATTCATGACGGCTGGACACGATACAGAAATTCATTTGGATCACTCGGATGATGACGATGAGTTAGAAGTTGAGATTAATGAAGAAGAAGTCATCATTCCAAGTGAAACTGGAGAAGGGCCAAGAGCCGTTATCAAAAGGGTATGTTACTTTATCTGTGAAATTTTATAACAGAATAAGTCATTTACAGTTCTGGGAAGCACGCTGGAAAGCAACGAACTTCGAAACACTTCCCGAATGGCTTCAAGACAACGAATATCTCCGTACTGGTCATCGTCCACCACTTCCTTCATTCAGCAGTTGTTTCAAAAGTATTTTTGCTCTTCATACTGAAACTGGAAACATTTGGACACATATGTATGGATGTGTTGCCTTCTTTGGAATTGGATTATGGTTCCTCACTCGCCCACACGATCAAATGCAATGGCTCGAAAAGTTAATATACTCCGCCTTCTTCCTGGGTGCCGTAATATGTCTTGGAATGTCGTTCCTTTTCCATACCGTCGCATGCCACTCGATTGAAATGAGTAAGCTGTTCAGTAAACTGGATTATACTGGAATATCGTTGCTAATCGTTGGATCTTTCGTACCTTGGATCTATTTTGCTTTCTATTGTCGTCCTCAGCCGATGATCATCTATAATGCCATGATTATCATTCTTGGAATCGCTGCAATGGTTGTTTCTTTATGGGACAAATTCGCAGAACCGAAATTCAGACCCGTGCGAGCCGCAGTTTTCATAGCAATGGGCCTATCAGCTGTAGTTCCAGCATTCCATTTGCTTATTGTCGATGGTGTTGATTATATGATTCAAGAATCACAAGTACATCTGATGCTTATAATGGGTGCGATGTATATTGGTGGAGCTACTCTATATGCAACACGTGTTCCTGAAAGATGCTTCCCCGGCAAGTGTGATATATGGGTCAGTGTTCAAATTGATTCATTCATGTTTTACCCTTTTTATCGTTTCAGTTCCAATCACATCAACTGTTCCACACGTTTGTCGTTCTCGCCGCTTTCGTTCATTATCATGCAATTTCTCAAATGGGAATGCACAAATTGATGAAAGGATCATGTCCTGAACAATTAAAAATTCGTTATGGAAGCGAGCTGAACCCATCATTTTTGGGAACACTACTCGGACTTGACGAGCCTTTGAACGTCAGAGACTGGACTCCTGCTGACATTGGTCTTTGATATGGTAATACATTTTCGCTCTAAACATTATAAAAAACTGTTTTCAGACCGACTCTTTCACACAGCAAATATGTATAACTGCGTAAATTTCATGCTGCTCCTGTTTTCATATTACTCTCGTTTTTTGCTCATTCCTTTTCTTTTCTCACGAACCCCTGGTATTACCTTTCCAAACATTCTCATACTTCTATTGTGATACTTTCCTCGTCTCCTCGTTCCCCTTCCCAATTCCATTCGTGTTCCTCTTCTCCTTCGTCTCGTTTCTTCTTTTTCTTATTCCCAAGTATATTTTTCTGTTCGTGCCCTCTCTCCTTTTTTCCCTTTTTTTCATTTCGAACAGACTATTGTTTGTTCCAGATTTTTCTTCTCTTGTGTGAAAAGTTTTCTGTGCACTGAATTCTCAATTTCGAGCTTTTTTCTCTACGATCATCTGATATTTGTATTGTATTGAACACAATTATACTACAATTAGAACGAACATCTGCTTCAATATTCATACTTGTAAGTTTTAAATTAGATATTTTATTTATTAGGAATAAACAATTTTAGTTGTTTTTTAAATGTCAAGGAACAAATTGGTGATTTTACTACCCAACCAATAATACTGTAATCGTCTCGTTCGAAAACTGATCAGTTGAAAGTTCCACCTAATTGAAAGGCTGGAATAAGATCACTAACATTACATCTATGAATTGGTTTTATTAAATTTCTCCAAAAAGTTTTGCCGTTGAAAGTGTCACGCGCACTCATCCCGTTCTCCACACACTCATTGTGTCTGCCTCCACTCGCTGTTTGTTCTCTCTCGCGTTTCACTGGTTGCTCATTTTTCGTTTGCGGTCATCTTCCTCTTTCCCTTGTGTCGCGCGTAGCTTCCCTTCGGTTTTCTTCTTGTTTTCTATCCTGATAAAAATAAAACTTCGATTTATTGGCTTCAATATGTCCGCTACTCTAGGTTATTTAACAATATTACAATCAAAAGCCCATGAAATAACAAACACTAACACTTCTCATTCGTTTTATGTTTTGCTTTCCTAGTTTGAAAGAATAGTTTTCATGAAAGGAATCCCTTTTCCCAGGATTATTTCTTTCGCTTTCTTCATTTTTCGTATTCCAACCACCATGGTGCACCACAAGACTCATATTCACAACAGAAAACTTCATATTTATAAACAATTTTGTTTTCTGGTTTCCAAATATAGCATTGCTGTGATCGCTGTGAACAAATTTCAATTTCCGCAGTGTACTGAAAAGTAGCGATACATTTCAATCTCGAATCACATGCTTCGTTGTCTAGTGCGCCATCCATATAAGCAACTACCAAATGAAACCTTTTGTGTCTCGCGAAACGAGAGTGACACACATTGAGAAGAACGTTAATTCGATTGTCGCCGTCGATGTTGATGAACGCATCATCGAATTAATTAGGGCCCCCTTCCAGTATTGATCGTCTCTTGTCAGTTTGTATTCAGCTATACCCGGTTATTACTTATTTACAATACTGGTTACACATAATATTTTGATTTGGCTTACCTTCAGGTGAAAATATTCAGAGTGGCACACCTTTTTTTAAATCGCACCTTTCTTTTTCTTGCCTATTTTCAATGTAACATCTAATTATTAGCCGGCTTTAAGATCTTCAATTCATGTTATTCAAGACGCCCTAAATAAGCTTCACCCACCTTGTTTATCTTTCGAAGATAACAAATTCAGTGAGTTTTCTTATACGAAAACATCTCTTCACATCGTTCTCTGCTCGTTTTCCCTATTTCATCGAATCTTCTCCGTATATGTTATTATCATTTTCGTAAACCCGTCATCATCCTCAACAAGTGAGCAAGCATCAACTCTCAAAAGTAGGAATTCCTACGAAATCGAAGATCAACGATGATCGATATTCTAGTGGATTGACTTCAAATTTTTTCTCGATTGAGGAGAGTTGATGCGACAACAAACAAGTCCTGTTTCCGAGCGAAACGTTATATACAGTTTTCTCTCTCTCTCTCTCTCTCTCTCTCTCTCTCTCTCTCAGTCAACACAGAGAAATGGGGAATCGGGCGGACTGTGATGTCACTTCTGCCATCTAACTCGGATTGTTTAACTGACCCTTCCTTTGCGGCTACTAAAGTCGCAACTCGTCGAGCTCACTATCAATTTCACTTTGCATCACGCGACGACTTCTTTCCTCTTTTTTTTGTTCGACGTAGTGAGGTTCTTCTTTTTCTTGTGCTTTCCTTAGCGTTTTCGCTTGAACGCGTGTCTGCGTAAAGAGATGTTGAAGAAGAAGAAAGCACAAGTGGCTGAAAGCAGGAGCGTGCGCATGTGCAGACATCAAGAGGCGCCAATTGCATTATTGCTCTTCGCCAGTCCGCAAAGACGAGCTCTGGCCACCCATAACGTCTTCTTCGTCCCACGGCCTTTTTAGAAGTTAGGGAACTCGTCACTCTTGAGACGAATTGCTTTTGCAGACTTCCTGTAAACAAATCGTTATTGACCATTTTTCATCGTTTTCGTTTATATGTATGTACATTGTGTATTCTGTCATTCACATTTGTTCGAATCGGTTGAAATTTAAACCTTTCGAGGACGTCGTTCCCTGCGAAATTTTCATGAAAGAAAGTAAAATACGTTGACCACGAGCACGAGAATAACCATTAATCATGTAGGATCTACTTGTAGCTCTCTCTCTCTCTCTCTTCCTGCCTTTTTGTGCACAACAATCAGTCTTCGCCAAGAATGAAACGTCTTTGTTCAGAAAGGCGTCTTCGAGCTTCTCCCTACGCTCTCTAATTAATTCTTCTTTTTTCTAGGTTGCAACTATTCCTTTACTTTTTGTTATATCCATTTTGACTCAACAAAGACTTTACTCTTTGATTTCACGATTTTCTCCACACCGACTTTCTTTCTCTCAATATAACATTATTGATAACTATAAAAACATTTCAGATCATGTCTTCTCCTTCCGCTTCTGCAGACGATGTTAAGCTAACAGCTGATGGAAAAATCTGTCTCGATGACCCGGCCGAGTTCTTGAAGAGAAAGCCGAAGAAGAGTATTTTGAAAATGAAACAAGACTCATCACTCGAGGGCAAAGACGGACGCGCCCACTTCGATGAAATGAATATTCTTGCTACATATCATCCAGCGGACAAAGAGTACGGTACCATGAAGGTGACGAGAACTTATGATGACATATATTGCTTGAATATGATTGTTTTAGATTGACGAGCCAAAAACGCCATATCATCATTCGGATGGAGAGAGCGAGGGCGATGAGGGAGTTCTTGGAGTGCCTTCGACGCGAGCAAGAAGAGTCTCTCTTGGAAATGCTGTCGACCCAGAAAAAGTAGCCGAGGGACTTGCTCATCCAGAGGTCTTTTTTTTAGTTCGTAGCCGTTCTTTTTCAACTCTCTTTTTGTAGTCTGGAAAATCGCTGTCATCGGCTGAAGATTCAGAAGACGAGGGAGATCTCACCGAGGAACAGAGAGGTAAAAAAAAAGTTCATTTCATTATTCAAATCATTTATTTTTTTCAGCTCACCGTCGCGATTTTGAGAAGAAACGTCGCGCTCATTACAACGAAGGAGCTGCATTGAAAATGCACGCTGATTTGGATGTTGAGGAGGAAGAGGCAGACGACGGCAAAATGGAACATTAGCTGACAACTTCCCAAAAACACACACACAAATGCAGTGGTATTCTTCAACTATTCTACCCATTTCTCTACTTCCATAATTGTTTAAACATTCTACTCTCGCCTACCGTATTTCCTTTAATAGCAGCTCATTTTGTAGCACAAAAAATTATTCAATAGACATCTATCAAAGGGAATACGGTAACTATTACATTTTTTGTTTCAAACCAAAGAAACTGGATTATTTTTGTATATTCAACGTCTTGACTATTTATTGTTTCTTCCCCGCTTCTTTCTCTTTTTCATATTTCTTCTTGAACATGAATCTCTTTTTATTCTTATTTTCAAATTGTGAGATAACAGTAACAAGATTTGACAACAGGTAAACCGCTCTCATTTTAAGTTTTAGTTATATTTTGAAAAGAAGCAAAATGTTTGGCAGAAGTTTGATCATTTTAAAATAGAACAAACTGATCATCGAACTATTATTTCGTTCCTTTATCTCGATAACGGTCGAGACTACAACGGGTTCAACAGATGATTTGTATTGAGAACAGGTACACTATAGTCTCTCTGCAGTTTATTATCTCTTCATTTTCTCCTTTTTTGTTTACTCTTTCCTTCTTTTTTTCTACTTTAAACATCATTTTCAAATCAATTCGATTCCATTTTTGAAACCATATTGATATGTCTAGACAATGATTTTTTGTAAAGAAAATATATGAATTCAATCATTTGAAATATTGTTTTAAATGACTGACAATTAGAGAAAACCGAAATGTGATTGAGACTTGTAGAAAATGTACTTTAAGTTATCAAAATTTGCAAAATTCTGCAGCTGAAAATCTTTATTTCTTTCTCCAAATTCACCAAAGAAATAGCAGATTAAGTTTCAGAAATCAAATTCAAAATGTCACTTTCTGGTCAAATTGCAATTGTGACTGGTGCTTCTCGTGGGATTGGTTTGTAAATCTATCAAACGAATCAGAATAAGTAAGAAGGAATTATTTAGGACGTGGAATTGCTTTACAATTAGGTGAAGCAGGAGCAACAGTTTATATAACTGGACGTAAACCAGAAGAGAGTTTGAATAGTAAAGTGGGATTGAGTGGATTGGAACAGACGGCTGAAGAGATAACAAAGAGAGGAGGAAAAGGAATCGCCCGTTTCGTTGATCATCAGAATATGGATGAAGTCAAGAATTTCTTCGAAGTTATTGAAAGAGAACATAATGGACAACTGGATATTCTTGTCAATAATGCATATCAAGGGGTTACGGTAGGTCACAGATTGATGGTTTTTCAATATTTAGAAGACAACTCTGATTTTAAGACAATTTCTGAAAATATGGGAAAACCATTCTACGAGACAGATCCCCACGTCTGGGATACAGTCAACAACGTCGGTCTTCGAAATCATTATTTTTGTTCGGTGTATGCTGCTCGTTTGATGGCTTCTCGTAACAAGGGACTCATTGTGAATGTCAGTTCTGGAGGAGGTCTCCGTTATCTTTTCAACGTGGCATACGGAGTTGGAAAACAGGCACTCGATAGACTATCCGCAGACGCAGCTGTGGAATTAGCGGTTTGTTCATGAAAGGGCTAAATATATAAATAAGAAATTCAGAAAAAGAATGTTTGCGTTGTATCAATTTGGCCAGGAGCAGTGAGAACTGAACTTATCGATAAGTATTTTAAAGATGAAAATGGAAATCCGAAAGCAGGAATAAAAAATGCAAAAGTATTTACAAGCGGAGAAACAGTTGAATATCCAGGAAAAGCTGTCGTCTCTCTTGCTTTAGATCCTCGAAGAATGGACAAAACTGGAAGAATTTTGATAACTGAAGACCTTGGAAGAGAGTATGGATTCGTTGATATTGATGGTTTGAAAGAAAGAAACTCCATTTATTACTCAAATAAATATATTTTCAGGATTAAAACCTCCGAACATGCGCTCGCTTAGTTTCATTATTCAACACTTAGGCTGGAATACAACTGCCAATTTTGTTCCCAATTGGGTTAAAGTACCCGGATGGATACTTTGGGCTGGAAGCAGTCGATTATAATTTCTGTTTTAACCTCTCATTTCGATTTGTTCCTTTCATCAAATAAATTATTGACGGGCATAAGTAAAATAAAGAGATTTTATTCGGACCAGTAAGAAATTACTATGATGGAAATGATGAACTGAGAATGTTTTTTTGGGAATTCTTTATAGAGTTTGCTGTCTAGTTAGACAAATCTAGACAAACAAAAAGCATGTCACGCTATTTATTACTGTAAAAAACAACTTAGTAGAGAATTTACAGAAAAAAACATATACAGTCCTCTGGGACAGCTATTTTTACAGCAACTTCTTCGTCTTTAGACGGGTAAATCGGATACATATCTTTCCCCTCTTCATTGTCTTTGTTCAATGCAGACGAGGAGATATCGCCAGATTCCATCTGCAAAAAACCTAGAATTATTACATAGGCATATTTAATAATATGAAAAGTACATTTAAAAAATAAAAACCTGAATTTACATAAATTTTAACCTTCTAAATGAATAAAATTAATCGAATAATTTTGAAAACACATTTGTTTTTGAGAGGGTGCGGTTTGGGGAACTACTACGCGACAGGAAAGTCCGAAAAACGATAACGGGAGAAGAAGCGGAGGAAGATGACGAAAAGCACAACAAATCGAGAGCAAAAAGTGTAGTTTCCTATTTTCGGAGCAAAATATGCTACACCAGTTTCGACCGTTTTCCTCTGGACTGGATTTCCATTTGATTTTAAAAAAGAAGGAGAGCACGGTCTCATCAGCAGAGGACTCACCCTTCGTCTTACCAAAAACTAACGAGAAAACTACCAAATATAGACTAAAAAAACAGTCATAGGTTGATGCTGAAAGCTGAGAAAAGAGATTAAATTTCTTGTTAAGTGTGAATGAAACGAAATATTATCAGACCGCCTTTTTAGCTCTTTCGGTTCGCTAAGAGGCCAAGTGGATTCTTCCTGGTCACAGAAGAGAACATATTTAAAAATAGCTTTCGGAACTTCTAAGTGAAGAAGAATTGCTTTGTTGAAATCACAAAATTTGCTGGAGTGTATGAATGTGTTTTTTTCGTCTGCAAAAAAATGTTATTTTTATATGTTGTTGACATACTCCAGTAGTCAGCGATATTCTCCGAACTGCAGTACATACTCTTCCCTTTGCATCAACAAATTACAGAGTTGCAGAGATACATCCACTTCGTGTTTTTAGCGACCTAAACAAGGTTAATACGCAATACGTTTCAAAATGATTAAAATTACTTCAGTACTGTGAATAAATGCTTGTTTTTTCATCACAGGCATTTGACCGGCAGTGACAAAATTGTGAGCTTCGATTGTTGTCTAAAACCCAAAATTATTATGTTGAACAATGCTTACTTCAATTAATTTACACAGTTTTGCGGTTCCGATCGGTCCACTGATCAGTGTGCATGGGGATAAAAATTCAATTTTGTAAACATGTTAAATAATCTTCATCGCCGACACTTCGGATATCCTTGATGTCAAGCTGAAAGTACTATTTTAGTTTCTAGCGATTACGTTGTTTTTTCTTACGCGTAGAAATTGTTTGGCATGAATTATTTCCCGTATTTGATTGATCAAGTACAGAAAACTGAAAAGAAAACTTAAAAATAATTGAAAAGAAAACTTACGTGACAGGAAAGTCCGCCGTAAATCGACAACGGGAGAAGGGCCGAAAAACGCGCGGCCATCTGCCCTAACGGCCGGCCCGTTTGCCCCGCCCCCTGTGTGCTTTGTACAGTGAGCGGCGGAACCCGGGAGGTGTCGGCTGCATGCATAAGGGTGGGTATATAACCCCGAGCTAAGAAGGGTGATATCGGTGGAAAGCAGTCACTCGGAAGGTCCGCGATGATCCTACAGGTTCAGGCAGGCGGGAGGTGAGCTAACGGGGGAGGCATCTCCTGAGTGGCCCATGAGAGACTCGAGTACACCCCGGATAAGTATCGACCATGGGGCTGGTACCCCGGGATTTTCTGAGCTAAAAACGGGGGGTTTTGATCAAAATGTTGGGCCTGGCCTGGCCGCACGTGGCCGCGATCGATTTTATTGATTTTTTTTGAAAAAAGTCGATTTTTTGATCAAAACCCCCGTTTTTAGCTCAGAAAATCCCGGGGTACCAGCCCCATGGTCGATACTTATCCGGGGTGTACTCGAGTCTCTCATGGGCCACTCAGGAGATGCCTCCCCCGTTAGCTCACCTCCCGCCTGCCTGAACCTGTAGGATCATCGCGGACCTTCCGAGTGACTGCTTTCCACCGATATCACCCTTCTTAGCTCGGGGTTATATACCCACCCTTATGCATGCAGCCGACACCTCCCGGGTTCCGCCGCTCACTGTACAAAGCACACAGGGGGCGGGGCAAACGGGCCGGCCGTTAGGGCAGATGGCCGCGCGTTTTTCGGCCCTTCTCCCGTTGTCGATTTACGGCGGACTTTCCTGTCACGTAAGTTTTCTTTTCAATTATTTTTAAGTTTTCTTTTCAGTTTTCTGTACTTGATCAATCAAATACGGGAAATAATTCATGCCAAACAATTTCTACGCGTAAGAAAAAACAACGTAATCGCTAGAAACTAAAATAGTACTTTCAGCTTGACATCAAGGATATCCGAAGTGTCGGCGATGAAGATTATTTAACATGTTTACAAAATTGAATTTTTATCCCCATGCACACTGATCAGTGGACCGATCGGAACCGCAAAACTGTGTAAATTAATTGAAGTAAGCATTGTTCAACATAATAATTTTGGGTTTTAGACAACAATCGAAGCTCACAATTTTGTCACTGCCGGTCAAATGCCTGTGATGAAAAAAAAGCATTTATTCACAGTACTGAAGTAATTTTAATCATTTTGAAACGTATTGCGTATTAACCTTGTTTAGGTCGCTAAAAACACGAAGTGGATGTATCTCTGCAACTCTGTAATTTGTTGATGCAAAGGGAAGAGTATGTACTGCAGTTCGGAGAATATCGCTGACTACTGGAGTATGTCAACAACATATAAAAATAACATTTTTTTGCAGACGAAAAAAACACATTCATACACTCCAGCAAATTTTGTGATTTCAACAAAGCAATTCTTCTTCACTTAGAAGTTCCGAAAGCTATTTTTAAATATGTTCTCTTCTGTGACCAGGAAGAATCCACTTGGCCTCTTAGCGAACCGAAAGAGCTAAAAGGCGGTCTGATAATATTTCGTTTCATTCACACTTAACAAGAAATTTAATCTCTTTTCTCAGCTTTCAGCATCAACCTATGACTGTTTTTTTAGTCTATATTTGGTAGTTTTCTCGTTAGTTTTGGTAAGACGAAGGGTGAGTCCTCTGCTGATGAGACCGTGCTCTCCTTCTTTTTAAAATCAAATGGAAATCCAGTCCAGAGGAAAACGGTCGAAACTGGTGTAGCATATTTTGCTCCGAAAATAGGAAACTACACTTTTTGCTCTCGATTTGTTGTGCTTTTCGTCATCTTCCTCCGCTTCTTCTCCCGTTATCGTTTTTCGGACTTTCCTGTCGCGTAGTAGTTCCCCAAACCGCACCCTCTCAAAAACAAATGTGTTTTCAAAATTATTCGATTAATTTTATTCATTTAGAAGGTTAAAATTTATGTAAATTCAGGTTTTTATTTTTTAAATGTACTTTTCATATTATTAAATATGCCTATGTAATAATTCTAGGTTTTTTGCAGATGGAATCTGGCGATATCTCCTCGTCTGCATTGAACAAAGACAATGAAGAGGGGAAAGATATGTATCCGATTTACCCGTCTAAAGACGAAGAAGTTGCTGTAAAAATAGCTTTCCCAGAGGACTGTATATGTTTTTTCTGTAAATTCTCTACTAAGTTGTTTTTTACAGTGTTTTTGTGTTTTTTATAGATGCATTCGCTTGTTCCCTCAAAAAGGAAACGTCATCATTCTGGAGTTTTAAAAAAGCCACTCGACACGTTGACAACGATTTCTCAAAGGAGAAGAACAGAAAAAGACTAGAAAGGCTAAGAAAGCCTGTTTCTCTCCGCAAAAATTGCAGATATCTTCTAATTCTTCCAACGACTCCGGTGTTTCACAGAATGCAGGATAATAGAAGAACTAATAACATACTTTTTGTATTCATTAATTTTTATTTAATAAAACGTATAATGAATAAACAGTTAAACTTTTTTATACACAAAACCGAGTCGTCATCGTTCTGTATGTTTCTGCACCGCTTGACTTTTTGCGAGGGGAGTAACCTGAAAACAAAAGAAAATAAGAGAACAAATCATAATACGAAAAATTTCGGAACATAAAAGTGAATGAATTGCTGATGGGGAAGTGCACTTATAAGTGAACAAGAATTTATTTTTATAGAAAATCAGGTGAAAAAACGATATTCCTATACTATCGGTTTTACGTAGGAAAATAAAACGGGAAAATCGTGCGGACCACAGCGTTGCAAAAAAATTCCTTGAAAAAAGGCCTAGCATATTCAAAAATTCAAAAAAATTTTGCAAAGATTCAAACGCAATGCTGTGTACCGTGGTAATTTTGACAAAACCGTGTGAAGGTGTGAAGTTAGGTGTGAAGTGATTGCGGACTTGCGTACCGTATTCTGTATTTTTATTTTTCCAAACTTTTTTCACACTGGATATTCCTCATACGGCCCAATAAATATGTTGGGATGTTTTCTCTTTTTTTTCAATGTCTCTACTTTTGCTAATCCAACAGTAACTAGGTTCGAGAACCTCAAATGCTATTCACAGAGTATTCTGGTTCTCATTGCGAAACTACGCAATTTTTTAAGCATGAGCATTGATTTCAACACTTGACCATGCACTTTTTTTCCAACTCTCAATGATCTACCGTTTTTTAACGAATAGTTTTAAGATTACCAGAATGTCTCAAGTCGAGGAAAGGCCGAACGAACACAGTCCGGCTAACTCCCCTCTAAAACCAACTGGGTTTACAGAGACAGCTACAGGAGGACCGTTTGGAGCAGCAGCTCCGTAAGTTACTAATGATAAAACTTCATATCTGATTCGATTGCAGAGTTCGAAACACACCTACTAAGAATCAATCCTACGTCCCAACGCAGTACAAATTTAATCCACAATACAACAAAAAGAAGCTATTTGCGGCGTATATAACGCAAGATGAATCAAATGCTGGCCTTAAGGATGGATCAATGTTCAAAGGAGTATTGCGGATAAACCCCAAAAATTATCTAGAATGTTTCTTGGATCATCCAAAAGGAACCGAATATCCAGATGTCCTAGTTTTAGGTCAGGATAGAAATCGTGCAATGCAGGGCGACGTTGTTATTGTGAAAATGAAACCAAAAGAAGAATGGCTGGTGGGTGAAGTCAAAAAGAACCTAGATCATCAAACATTTCAGGTGAATTACGTTGAATATGTGAAATGGTGGGGACTGAGCAAGCAAACTGAAAGAAAACAAGGAACCGTCAGCAATAACTCAAATAAGCCAGAAAAACGATGCCTTCAAAACGAAATTGAGGATAACGGAGTTTCTGCAGATGAAGTTCCTGATTCGTGTCTGATCTCAGTTGGATTCATTGTTCGTATTGAAGAGAAGAAACATTTACGTGTGGCAGCTGGAAAACTGCAATTGATGCCGAACAATGCCAACCCGAATGTTATGTTCATCGCCACTGATTCCAGATTTCCAAGAATGCTCATTCCAAAAAGCGAGGTTGACAAAGAGTTCTTTTCTCGTCCCAAAGATTTCGAGAAGTTCCTCTACACAGCTAAAATGATCGATTGGCGAGATGTGTCAGTCTATGCGGACGGAAAGCTTGTGAAGTTGCTGGGAATGTCAGGAGAAATCGAAACAGAAACAGAACGAATCATATACGAACATCAAATCGATCACAGAGAATTTAGTGATGAGTGCTTGGAATCTCTTCCGATTTCAACAGCTGAAGATTGGAAAATTCCAGAGTCTGAATATGAATATCGTCGTGATTTCCGAAATGAAATCGTGTTCACAATCGACCCAAAAACAGCCAGAGATCTTGATGATGCTCTTCATGCCAAACATATTGATGATTGTGATGGTAAAGGAACCCCAGGAATGGAAATTGGAGTTCATATTGCTGATGTTTCGTTCTTCTTGAAAGAAGGAACAGAACTTGATCAATGGGCATCAGATAGAGGAAATAGTACATATCTTTCTCAATTAGTTATTCCAATGCTGCCACGTATTCTCTGTGAACAGTTGTGTTCTCTGAATCCAGGAGTTGATCGTCTTTCGTTTTCTTCTGTTTTCAAAATGAATTATGAAGCCGAATTGAAGGGTGTGTGGTTTGGAAGATCAATCATTCGATCTCGTGTGAAACTTGCTTACGAGCATGCTCAGGATTTCATTGAGAATCCAGAAAAGGACTTCACTGCTGCAGAATTACCAGAAATTTCAAATGGAAATACTCCAGCCGAGATCAAAGAGAAGACTTTGATGCTTCACAGAATCGCACAACTTCTGAGAAAACGAAGAGAAGATAACGGAGCTCTACGTATAGAACTTCCAAAACTGAAATTCGCAATGGACGAAGACAAAAAACCGCAAGGAGTTTCTATATACGAGGTTTGCCATTCATTACCTTTAAAATATAATTTATCCTTTTCAGACAAAAGACTCCAACAAACTTGTTGAGGAATTCATGTTATTGGCTAATATGGAAGTTGCTAAGAAGATCCATGAAAGCTTTCCAAACACTGCACTTCTCCGAAATCATCCACCACCAAAAGAAAAAATGATGAAAGATGTCTCAGAAGTTTGTGCAAAAATCGGTTTTCCTCTTGACGGAAAAACGTCAGGAATGCTATCTACCTCACTTCGTAAATATCAAGGAAACAGTCGTCTCGACATGTGCATCCGCCAAGTTATATCTTCATTAACTATAAAACCGATGCAACAAGCAAAGTATTTCTGCGTTGCCGATCATCAACCATCATATTTCCATCACTACGCGTTGAATGTCGATCACTATACTCATTTCACGTCTCCTATCAGACGATATCCTGATGTTATTGTTCATCGTCAGTTAGCTGCAGCGTTGGGTTATGGTGACAGATGTGACAGAGATCCTGAAGAAATACAGAATATTGTATAATATCTAACAACTAATCAGTCAGCATATTTTTCATTTTTCAGTGTATTCGTTGCAATGAAACGAAGCAAGCGTCCAAAGAAGCTTCTGACGAGTCAGCCATACTCTATTTCGGAGTTTTCATCCATTCAGTTGGACCAATGAGATGTCAAGCTGTTGTTCTTGGAGTTTTAGACTTATCCTTCGACGTTCTCGTAGTTGAATATGGAGTTGTCAAGAGGGTTTACGTAGATGTAAGAATAGTTTTTCATCTATCTCTCAACTGTTTTTTTCCAGAAAATGAGAAGAGAATACAACAAACAAGCGGAAAGTTTAACACTTTTCTGGCCAGCGGATGCAAACGCCGAGTCAGGAAACAAAGATGAATTCTCGACAACCATTCAGATGTGCAGTGTAATTTCAGTCTTACTGTCTCCATACAAAGAGATTGAAGTCAGTGCAACTATGCAACGTCCCACCCTCGAACAAAGAGATATTCTGAAATCTAACCTCAAAGAAATGATGGAAACGGGCTCAAAAGTTCTGGAATAGTCATTTATTTACCCGATTAAATTCAGTGATCTCTCTTTTTCCACCTCGTGTGATATTTATTTCTACTTGTTTTTGAATGTTAATATTCTTGCTGTTATCATTATGTTCGTGTAAGTACTCCCTGGAAATAGTAAAGAAAGAGCATATTGTAATTTACCAGTAAATCTTTAATTTTAATATTTGCATAATTTAACAAAGAACTAGTTTTTGGGACACGTATTCAGATTGGGAACTAGAAAGAAAAATACAAAATGATAATGGTGTGAATTTTATGAAATGGATAAGGGTGAAATCAGTATTTCTCGCGCATGTTGTGTCCCCAAATATAAGGAGAGTTGTTGGAGACTGGCTTAGCAGTAAAATTGAATAGATGATTGTTGATCTTCAGACGATTGCAGATTTGGAGAAATAGTTCTGTGTTGGCTTCTGTTATACATCCGTGAACATTAAGGTAAACAAGTGATGGTTTATGGTTGAGATGTCTGAAAAGAATCTTTGAATGAGCCTGTTTCCAATGTATTTCAACTCACACTATAATGTTCGGATCCATTCCGTAGCAACGATTGAGAGACAAACTGACTAATTCAGGAAAACGAGAAATGATTGTGGCCACAGCTGCATCGCCCAATTCGGTGTTGTCTGATAAATCGATATCAACTAAGCCAGGCGCTTTGGTGGAAAGCAGTTCGATGTCTAAAATATTCCAATCATAGCATTTTTAAATTAATTGAATTCCTTACGCTCATCGTTCAAACCAAAGTTTCGAACTGATCCAGCAAGATTGAGTTTTTGGATTTTATTAGTAAGATTTTTCAAAATTACATCAAGAATCGGCAAGGAAAGTCCACACCAGGATGCGTTAAATTGTTCAAGGCTGAAATTTAGGAATAATTAATCAGATTGAAGAGATTGCTTACTTTTTGCAGTTTTCAAAGATTAGTTTAGCACCATTGACAGTGATTCCATTCGTCATGGAAATATCAAGTTCTCGAAGGTTTTTGTTAGAAGAAATGCAATTAGCAACATGATCATTCAGAAGATTTCCTTCAATTGACAGACATTTCAGTTTTTGGCACGGTTTCAGAACAATCGATAGCTGATGTTGGGAGAGATTTGAACGAGAAAGATCTAGAAACTCGAGACGAGATGAACTGAGCAAACATGAAGCAAACATCCGGGAATTGATAGTAACTGACATATCTGGCTGTAAGTAGTTCATAAAAACAATAAAATATTTGATTTCCTACCTTTGCTCCAGCTAGACGAAGAACTTTGATTTTTCGTCTCATAAGTGTGACAAGTGATAATTCTGTTACAGGACGATCCATGAGATCTGTGATCTGCCATCTCCTCGATGCATTTCCAATTTCATAGAACTTTCGACAGACTTTCATTGCAGCCACGAGATCCCTCTTTCGCAAATTTGAAAAGATTGCGTCTATTATTTCGCTCGGAACTTTGTATTTTTGAAATGGATTTTCTATGACTGTGGCATTTTTTCGTCTGATTGGCAAACAATGTTCATCTTTATTCTGGTTATCGTTCAAGTTTATCAACCGCAACTTTGCTGAGCTGGAAGCATGAAGAACTAAAATAACATCTCTAGCTGTCTTCCTACCTTCTAGAAATTGAGAGTCGTGTGCTTTTTGTTTTGTGAGTGTAACTTGGAATAATTGAAACTAGTTCACCCGGAGAAACTGAAAAAACTATGATTTTTAACTCCGAATCATACGAGAACAAAACCTGATTCTACATCGTTCTCATCTTCACACAAGTCAAATTCTAGAAGACTAGAACGATGACGTGCAATAACTCGAGACATTCTTGTTTGATAAATATGAAAGTGTAGTAAATAAGGAGGCAGATAAAGTTCAAAAAGTGTGTTATTTTTACAATTTAATAGTTTAAATTTATTCCCGGGCGCGGGCTAACATTCGAGTTTGGCGCGAATAAACATGCATTGAAGTGCGCCCCAACGTACCGTTTTAGTTTTGAACGCTCTTCAGATTTTCTTTCTCGTGTTTTTGACATTTATTAGTTCAAAATCTGTTCCACCGCGTTTTATTTAATTAAATCCAAATTTTATGTAGTGTATCATTCAAAAACCAAAATTTTAAAATCATTACTATACTTGGAAGCAAAAATTGAGAAAGTACCATTTCGACAATTTCGAAACTCGTGACTCATCAAAATATTTTCAAATAATAATCTTGTTAGGTTTCCTTCTCATTCTTTTTCGTTTAGTGTAGAGTGATTTGATAGCAATCATTATATTCATTTTGGAACTTGGTTGATAATTCTATTGAATTTGAAGTTATTAGAAGGACGATCCGGCTTAGGATCAGGATTATTAACCATTTCGTTGTCTTGATCTTGATTCCTTCTATTATACCTCCATGATAACGGATCTGAACTTATACGTTTTCTACGAATTCAACTATATTTTACCTAGTTTCTGCAAACTCGCTTGAACATTCGGCTGTTCCACATGTTCAGCTACATTGTTTAATCCTATCAACCGATGAGCATAAAGATGTATTTCATTAAAAATGTAGTCGTCAGATAGTTCATCTGGAACGCCACGTTTTCGTTTCGTCGATTCATCTGCTACCGTTGAAACTGCTACCTCGGTATTATGAGCTGAATTGAAACAAAGTTAAGCTAAGTTCTGCTTATCTAAACTCATACGCATATTTATCATTTCTCCTCTTTGTATAGCCTCAATCAATGCATCCAAATCAAGATCTCCGTCGCCTTGTGCCTCACGAAGAGCTCTCTCTTTTCGAAGCCTTTCTTTCAGACGTTTAATCTGGCATTAGAATAAAGTGAGAGAATGCACATCATGTAGAGACAAACCTGCTCCGCACGTCGGCGCCTACTTTCCTTGTCTATCTCCTCTTCACGCTTGCCATCTGCCCATTTATTGAAACTGAATGTATTGAAAACATTCGCGCCGTCTCCCATCGCAAATCAGTAAGAATACGTCCGGCGTGCTACCACAAATTAGTATGAACTGATGAAAACCAAAGAGACTGAAAGCTTAACCGAGTGCGTGGTTGTGAATATTCTATTGAAACGTTTGACGTTAGTTTTTCTTTGTTCCTTCGGTATCCTTGGTAACACTATTTTATGTGCATGATTCAAGAGTTTTTCCTTGCAGAATACGCAATCATTTATAATTCAATTGATCATTTGTTGATCGTTTCTTTTTACATAAAACATTGTTCGTGTTAAATATTAGTCATGCTTTGTCTTTCAAAATGTTCCAGTGTAACTGAAACAACTCACGTGTCTCATTCCCCTTCTTTACTGTTTTCGTTTACTTCCGTATTTCCTTTTTCTCACTCCGTTTTTCCATTTTGATGTGTGCGTCGCGTCCAGTACACCCAACCCGACGACAAATCAATAACAGCTCTTGCACTGCCGTCGGCGACGGATTGTGCTAGAGAGATGGCCGCGCTCTGCTTCTCTGCGCGTTTTCTCTTTTTCTCTTTCGCGTTATTTTTATTCGCATATACTCTATGTTTAGTGATATCTCATCTCTCAACTTCTCAATAACACTATGATTATTTCTTGTTTTTCCAGTGATTTCTTATACATTTTATTATTTCGTGAAATTCAAAACAGCTTTGCATAACATGTGATCGATAATAATTGTGTCCACAGTACGTTCATAATCTCTCTGCCTCCTCTCTCTTCCCTAATCCTTTTTGTTACTGATGAATATCTTTTTTTCAAATAAGAAGCATGGATTATCGCCAAAGTGATAATTGGTTGTTATTCTTATTTCTATTTTTTTGCGATCTCGTCTTTTTGTTACCGACTGTTCTGAAAATATGATAGCTTTTTTCAGCGCGTTTGTCTCAACCATGTCGGCTGTCGAAGAAAATACGGACGACTCTCTCTACCCAATCGCCGTTCTTATCGACGAGCTTCGCAACGAAGATGTGACTCTTCGTCTCAACAGCATCCGGAAGCTGTCCACAATCGCCTTGGCACTCGGAGTTGAACGCACTCGTAACGAGCTTATCCAGTTCCTGACCGATACGATCTACGATGAAGACGAGGTTCTTCTCGTTCTTGCTGAACAGCTTGGAAACTTCACTCCGCTGGTAAGAAATTAGAATCAAAACAAAGTGTATGTCATTTATTTAAGGTCGGAGGTCCAGATCACGTTCATTGCCTCCTGCTTCCTCTTGAGAATCTGGCTACTGTCGAGGAAACTGTCGTTCGCGACAAGGCAGTTGAGAGTCTTCGCAAGATCGCTGACAAGCACAGCTCTGCTTCACTCGAGGAGCATTTCGTTCCAATGCTCAGACGTCTTGCTACTGGAGATTGGTTCACTTCTCGTACTTCTGCCTGTGGACTCTTCTCCGTGGTTTATCCACGTGTGAACCCAGCAATTAAAGCTGAAGTGAAAACGTAAATCGATTCATATAAAAAGTGTAAAAATAGTTTTTATTCAGAATGTTCCGCACTCTCTGCCGTGACGATACTCCAATGGTTCGTCGTGCCGCTGCTGCAAAGCTCGGCGAATTCGCCAAAGTCTTCGAAAAGAACCAAGTCGTCGAAGGACTCCATTCCAGTCTCACTGATCTTCATGTTGATGAGCAAGATTCGGTCCGTCTTCTCACAGTTGAATCGGCTATTGCTTTCGGAACTCTTCTCGACAAAGCAAACAAAAAGAAGCTCGTCGAACCGATTCTCATTGAATTGTTCGACGATAAATCATGGAGAGTCCGTTACATGGTCGCCGAGAAGCTTATCGAAATTCAAAACGTTCTCGGAGAAGATATGGATGCCAATCATCTGGTTGCTTTGTTCACCAATCTTCTCAAAGATCCAGAAGGGGAAGTCAGATGCGCTGCTACTCAACGTCTCCAGGAGTTCGCTCTCAATTTGCCAGAGGATAAGCGTCAGCACATCATTTGCTCACAGCTTCTTAATGTTGCCAAGGAGCTTGTCATTGATGGAAATCAGCTCGTCAAGTCCGAACTTGCTGGAGTTATCATGGGATTGGCTCCACTCATTGGAAAAGAGCAAACTGTTTCTGAACTTCTTCCGATCTACATGCAACTTCTCAACGATCAGACTCCAGAAGTTCGTTTGAACATAATATCCAGCCTGGACAAAGTGAATGAGGTTATCGGAGCTGCACAGCTCTCGACTTCCCTGCTCCCAGCAATTGTTGGTTTGGCTGAGGATGGAAAGTGGAGAGTTCGTCTTGCCATTGTTCAATTCATGCCACTTCTCGCTTCTCAATTGGGACAAGAGTTCTTCGATGAGAAGCTGTTGCCGCTTTGCTTGAACTGGCTCACCGATCACGGTTTGAAATACATTTTGTATGTTGTTTTTGTACCAAACTTTTTCAGTTTTCTCGATTCGCGAGGCTTCCACACTCATAATGAAGGAACTCACACAGAAATTCGGAGGGCAATGGGCCAGCACAAACATTGTGCCAAAGATGCAGAAGTTACAGAAGGATACAAATTACCTTCAGAGAATGACCTGCCTGTTCTGCTTGAATACCCTCAGTGAAGCCATGACACAGGAGCAGATTCTCAAGGAAATTATGCCAATTGTGAAAGACGTAAGTATGAAATTCAATATCATTTCAACATTCTATGCTCCATCATTTTCAGCTTGTCGAAGACGATGTGCCGAACGTCCGATTCAACGCAGCCAAGAGCTTGAAGCGGATCGGGAAGAATCTTAATGCCACGTTAGTTTTGAACTCATTTTTCAAAGATTCAATTTTATCATTTCAGCACATTGACATCCGAAGTGAAACCTCTTCTCGAGAAGCTCGGCAAGGACAATGATTTCGATGTCCGATACTTTGCAGAGGAAGCTAAGAACAGTATGTCACAGTGTTTAAAGTTCAAAGAAGTAACAAACGATTTTCAGGTCTCGGCTTGTAATCGGACATATCGATAGTCAAATTGGAATCTCTGAATGTTTCTCCACTTCTCATCTTTCTTCTCCACTTTCTTTATATACTTTATCTTTCTTCCTCATTTCTTGTTTTTGAGCACAAATAATCGTTGAGGTGTGTCATCCTCGAATCCTTCCCTTTTTCCTCAAATCGTCCATTCATGTGTAAATGTTAGTCCGGCATCTATGACACAATCCCGTATTGTAGTTCTAACAAACAAAATCTCTATTAATTTAAGTTCGACTCTTTTCACATCCTACTTCTTTTCGTACCCCGTTTTCTATATAACATGAATCCACTTTTTCAAATCCGTTCATCTATATTATTTGAAATAAATAATCATTGACTACGCGATACGAGATCAGGATGGCTTTTTCAACATAATCAGGATTGTCCTAGTCTCTCGATCTATTTGCAGTTTTAGTGAAGTATAGGGGAAACAAAATGGGGATTTTCTTACAGTGATTATGTCAACATAATGGTCGTTCAGTATTTTTTAATCGTGTTATTCCTGCCATCAGTGGCCTCAAATGCCGGCCTATTTGACCTTGCAGAATATCGACGGGTCTCTTATGACGCCACTATTGGAGACAATTTTCTGTGGTTTGCACAGGATTTAGATCTTCAAAAAGTCACTGCCGATAATATCGATGATTTCGAGAAAAGAATCGTTGAAAATATTCCGGATGAAACACTTCCAAACTATATGTTTGTCACCAGTAAAGGAGGTCAAAAGTTCGCTTGTTTGTTGCCCGAAGTCGAAGATTTGAAGGTAATTGGCGAGACGCAATAAACATTTAACAGCCTGAAGAGATAACAGATCAGTCAAATCAAACAAGATTTCAGGCACCAAAGCCTCCAAGAAGTAGCAAGAATCCAAAAGTTTATGGCGAAGCTCTGGCTGCCAGTTTCTACGTGGAAAAATGTATAACACTACGAGAAAGAAGCAGTTGGTGGTCATATCTTCTTTGTCGGGGAAGAACCGTCGAACAGACGCATGGAGAACGTGAGTTTTTAATAAAATAACCATACTAATCAGACGATTCTGCAGAAGGCGATGAAGGCTACGTTAAAAATATTCTCGGAATATTCGACGGCACATTCACGATGCCTTCTTGGCAAGAATCAACAGAAGATCGATTACTCTATCTAGAAGAATCATATACGAGTGGAACTTATTGTGAACTGAATAAAGAACCAAGAAAAACAACTGTTCGGGTTAGTTTCTATTATGGAAACTTTTTTCATAAATATATATTTCAGTACGAATGTGATTCTCAACTCAGTACCAATGAAGCATATATCTCTTCATTAGTCGAAGTAGTTCCCTGTCAGTATTTGATGATTGTCAAAGTCGGAACACTTTGTCATTATCCTGAATTTCTACCAGTAACTCTAGCAAACACAAAAAATATCGGTTGTCAACCATATCTTACTCGGAAAGATGTACGAGACCTGCTAGAAAGACAGCTTGAAGAAAAGAAGAAAAAGGAAGAAATGAAGAGTAAAGTGCTCAAGGCAAAAAAAGAATATCTTAGAGCAACAAAAAGATATAATGCGATGACAAAGTCTCAGAGAAACTTGCATTTACCTGACGTTATTAAAAAGTTGAATGCAGAAATGGACTATCAAGCTGCGCAATTCAACATACTTGTTGCTAGTTTAGGTAGTCTATATTGTTTTTATTCGAAATTCAATTATTGCTCATTTCAGAACTAGAGGGCGAAAAGTTAACAAAAACAAAGTTGGATAGCATGTGGAAGTTATTCAGCACTGCTGAAATCACAGATATCATTTTTTACGGTAACTCATGATACACTATGACAACTCCGACCTTCTCGTTTTTCAGCTGACCACGATTCAATTGAAGATGAAAACCGAGCCAATTTATGGTATTATTTCAATGATCCAACATGGCCGAAAGATCAGTTTCCAAAAGATATTCTTGCAACTGCGGTTAGTTTTTAAAATAGTCTTCCCTGAGAGAATTACTTTTCAGGTCCAAAATAGCTACATAGATGAAGTACAACAACTTTTGAAAGGAGATTATGTGTTCGACGATAATGGAGGACACGTTGAAGGGTACCTTTGTCGAGTTGTAACCTATATAATGAAAATAGAGTTTTACAGTTTAACTCGATTTTTGAAAACCGGTGAGATCGATTTGGAGACAAATTTAGTGATTCCGGCAATGGAAATTTACGATCAATTAGTAGTAATGCACCTGATCCGTTATGTAAACAAATACTGGTGGATTCATCGTATATTCACGTTCTTCAATGATGAACGAGAAGACAGATACAGTACAGAAACAGAAGAAATGGAAGAAACTGTTCAATCGATCATAGAGTCAATAATGAGACCACCAAAGCAGCTCGATTATTTTCCAATGGGTAATCTAGCGTGAGTTTTTAGTTTGGATCTGAAAAAGGAATTGTTTTTTTAAGGAAACATGTGATATCTCCACTGTTAGATGAGCTATTTGAAGATTTAATATATCTCAGTACTGATGGTCCGAATAGTGAATTGTTCGATAGCAGCTCCGAGTTATATAAAATAATTTACAATGTTCTGGAAATTGTTCCATATCCTGAAGGACAATCAGTCAAAAAGGAAAATGATGAATTCAAGTACCGTGTCACTGCACTGCAGGATGATCGTACTAAAACCAACATCACCATATCATATTTACGACTTTTAGCACCAGTCTATAAGCTGTTGAGTGTGAGTTTTGATGATTCTGATCAACCGACAATTCAGAGAAACTTATAGATTCAATGGTTCCAACGACAGGTTCCAAATTATTTCCACGTCAGTCCTCCTTCTGGAAATTATCTGAAAAAGACTGAAACCGACGATTATAAATTCCATAAGAATCTTGCTGATGATATGGAATACTTCGCTAGAATTTTGATGTTCACTACACTCTATGGAGTAAGAGAGTAAGAATCGTGTATTAAATAGTAAAAATGAATATAAATTTTCTCAGTTTTGAAAAATGGCGAGACGGGAAGAAGACGACTACATTGACTGCGAAATTTATTGAAAAATCTCTAATGAAAGAACCGATGAAGCCAAGTCCCAAAATGTCAAAAGTAATCGAAATACTTGTTCAATTATGCTAAAATATATAATTTCAGATCGCAGCTCACATTTTGAATAAAGAATTGGGACCTCTGATCATGGATGCAACGAAACTAGCTTGGGAGAACAAAATCGAAAAATATCAAACAGCTTACTGGGCAAAAGATCATAAACTACGAAAGCAAGCTCAATCAGTGCAAGGACTCATGAAGGATCTTTTAGCAGTGAAAGATGACAGCGATTCGTTTATGTCGTTGGGAGGAGGAAACAGTAATTCCAAAAAGCAAGATTTGCTCGATGAAAAATGGCTTGACAACCTAGCGAAACTTGAGTCGATAGAAGAAATAACTGAATCACTCAAAAGTCGTTCCTCAACCATCGATGATGACTTTTTAGAGTGGGATGCCCAAGAAATTCTCGACTTGTTGGACAAAGCTGGTCTCAGTAAGAAAGGTATTCGTTTTGAAGTGATCATCAAGTAGTTTTTATATTCCAGCTGAAATTCAAATAAAAATGTTTGATGCCGACGGAAGAGAAATCAGAAATGAAGATATGGATGCGCTGACAAGAAGTTTATTAGAAGAAAATGAGGCAATGAATCGTTTCAGAGATTCAGAAGAAGCATATTATAAATTGCATCCAAAAAAGAGCGAAGAGAAAGAAGAAGAGAAAAAAGCTAGCGGATTATAATCTTCCAAAACTTATTATTCACTGTGATTCTAGTCTTCTGTAATTTTTAATTTTATGTGAATCATTACGGTTTGTATTCAAATAGTCTTCATGTCCCTGTCAATTTTCACTTTTCATGGGAAATTCAGCTTTAACTCCACTTTCCTACCATTTCCGATTTGCCACTGATAAAACTATGGGTTCTTTATTTGGAATTAATTCTTTCACTCTTCGGTTAACGCCATTTCTATCTATTATATAACTATTTTGTCGGAAAGTTAGTATTTCTACCGCTTGTTTCATTCAGAACTCGATGTTATCGGTTTTGATTTGGGTTGCAGTTATGGCTCAGGTACTCGTTGCGGAGCCAACTGTTGTCGTTGTTGGAGGTGGATTGGCTGGTCTCTCAGCTTCTCTTGAGATTATTACTGAAGGTGGACGTGTTATTCTTGTTGAAGGAGAAAACAATACTGGAGGAAACTCTGCCAAGGTATTTATTCTCTAGATTGTATTTTAAAATAATCCAAATTCTCCTCTTGAAGGCTTCCAGTGGAATTAACGGAGCTGGAACCGATGTTCAAGAGAAACTGGGAATCCGCGACTCTCCCGATCTTCTTGAGAAAGACACATTGAGTGCTGGCGATAATGAGAATGATAAGAAGTTAGTCAAAATACTTGCCGAAAACTCTGCCGACGCTGTGCAATTTTTGCGAAACGTCGGTGTCGATTTGACTGATGTGAATCTGTGTGGAGGTCACTCTGTTCCACGTACACATTGGATTCCATCACCGAAAGAAGGAAGACCGATTCCAGCTGGATTCGAGATCATGAAGCGACTAAGAACCAGATTAAATGAAATTCAAGAGAAAAATCCCGAATCATTCCGACTGATGACTCAGACTAAAATGACTGATATAATCAGAAAAGAAGGAAAAGTTATTGGAGTAGAAGTTGTTTCAGTCGAAGGAGAAAAGTCTCAAATTACTGGAGATGCTGTCATTTTGGCAACTGGTGGTTTCTCGGCTGATCGTTCAGCTGACGGTCTTCTCACTGAATATGGAAAAGATATTCTCGATTTCCCATCAACAAACGGTCCATTTGCTAGAGGAGAAGGTGTCAAAATTGCTCGATCTCTTGGGGCTAAACTCATTGGCATGGACCGTATTCAAATTCATCCGACTGCATTCGTTGATCCAAAAGATCCGTCAGCCGGAACCAAATTCCTTGCTGCTGAAGCTCTTCGTGGAAAAGGTGCTCTTCTAATCAACTCGGATGGAAAACGATTTGGAAATGAGCTTGGACGACGTGACTACACGACCCGCCGTATTCTGAATCATGCTAAGCCAATCGAAGAGAGCTTCCAAGGTGGATCATCCGGTAGACATGCTGCTGTTATGCTGATGAGTGAGGCAACAATCGATGCTTTCGGAAGACCGGCTTTCAATTTCTACGCAATAGTTAAGAAGTTTTTCGGTAAATTAATGCAGTTTATAATGTTAATAATTATAATTTTCAGTCAAATACAATAATTCTGATGAATTGGCGAAGGCATTGGGTGTTGATGGATCGGTAGTGAAATCAACTTTGGATGATTACAAGGATATCTTCGACAAAAAGAAAGAGGATCCATTTGGGAAGAAGGTGATAAAGTCATGAGAAGTTGCCATTTCAACTATCAAGTTCCAGGTTTTCCCAGTTTCTGCTATCTCTCCAACTGAACCTATCTACGCTGCCATCGTCGTTCCAGCAATCCATTATACTATGGGAGGACTTCAAATCGACGAAAACGCCCGAGTTGTTGATGAGCAAGGGAATCCAATTATTGGACTTTATGCAGCTGGAGAAGTCACTGGTGGAGTTCATGGTTCTAATCGTCTTGGTGGAAACTCTCTTCTCGAATGTGTTGTTTTTGGCCGTATTGCTGGTCATTCTGGATTCAGTGCAGCTCGTGAAGCTTCTCGTTCCGAGCTTTAGAGCATCTTTTCTTCAAGCGACTTTTTAATTTATTTGTGGATCTTTTCTACAGTACAATCCCTCTGATTCAGTTCTTTTTCTTCTTGTTTTCTCTCTTTTCACCCCTCAGGTACTGTAGAATAATCCACATGTGTAAAAACACAGTTACTGGTTCTGACAGTTCTAAGCATTATTTTATTGTGATGTTCATTTTTATGGGTTGTCTCTTATCCTTTTTCGTTTATTTTTCCTCTTTTAATCTGTCGTTATCGTTGTTAATTGGCGCGGCTATCGGTAATAAATGTGTTTTATTTTCAGAGACACGATGATCAACGATGAAGCGTTCGATGACCAGCAGCCGGCCGATGAGGTGTCGTCAGCCACAATGAGAAGGCTTGCTTTCGAGAAAATGGATGATGATTACTACTTGGGAGGAGCTGTTGGAGATGAAGTTTTCGATTCAGATGATGAAGTTAGGTAATGGATTTTCTCAATAAACGAAATCATAGTTTCCTATCATCACGTACTCAAAGATTCATTGTACTATGATAACATAAATTGCGTACGCTCTCAACTTTATGTTCATTGTCATTGAGAAAGAAAACAGATAGAATCACCTCCTTTCCGGGTCTATCGTTTTCTTCAGAGGGTAAAAAGTTGATAGGCGTTTAAAGAGCGTTTAGAATGTGTGAAGATATGAAAAGGAAGGGATGTTGCTTGTAGAAAGAGAGAGAGAGAGAGAGAGAGAGAGAGAGAGAGATCATAAAATCAAAACACAGACACCTTTTCTGCACTTTTCTTATAATAACCGTTGCAGTTCCGATGACGAAGTGAAGACACAGTTACGGAAACTGGCTGGTATTGAAAAGGAAGTGACAAAAGATGCATTCGGAAGACGAAGAAGACGTTCAGAGTTCGAAGATGATATGGATGATGAACTTGATAGAAGCATCACAGAATACGCCAATGAACATCTTGGAATCAAGCCGAAAGTTGTTGAAATGGAAGATGCTCCACTGAAAAAGATGATCAAGAAGAAGGAGGAAGAACCATCCAATCCACAATACGACGAGGAATGTCGGAAAGTTGATGAGCAATGGCGTCGTGATACGGATGAAGTAGAACGGAAGATGGCAGCCTTGGAACTACTTCCATATGATGTTGATCTGACTGACAGTGAAGTTGATCCTGAAATGCCGGCTGCTGTTCTGAAAAACAAGAGTGGGCAGGCAATAAAACTTGTATACAGTTGTCAAAACGGTCAGAAATTTGACGTGGAGAACAGAAGGCAACGTCAAAAAGAACGTCGAATGCGTATTGCTGCTTCACGTCTTCCGGAAAAAGAACATCGTGAGACAATGATACGAACGATGGTTGATACGTTTTCATCGAATGATGTGGAAAGCACTGAGACTCCGATAAAGGTACGCAAGATTGGGGAAACTAACTGAAAACACGAAGAACAAATTTCAGAACAAATATGACGAGGTTGCAAAAACGACTCAACCACTCGCATCGATACTGAAAAAGTCTTCTTCTCCGAAGAAACCGAAAATCGAGGAAGAAGAGACGAAAGAAGTGAAAATGGAAGTTGATGAAATTGCAGAAGAGAAGAATCCGATTAAGAGAGCGGCCATGGAAAGACTGAAAGAAATCGAGAAGAACGATGATCTCCTTTATGATGATCAAGAAGACGAAGATAATGAAAAATGGGTGAAAGAACACCGGAAGATCACTCGAGGGTTTGTGCATTTTCCAACTCTTCTGAGATTTCAATGAGCAAAATTACAGACAAGACGTCCCAGATGGAGAAGCGGATGGTGTTCTTTCATGTCCTGGATGTATGGTAGAACTGACGAGAGACTGTCAACGTCATGAGATTTACAAAACTCAGTATAGGTTGGAATCTCTTTTTTTTCAATTCAAAATCAAATATTCTTCTTACAGAGCCATGTTTGTCACGAATTGTCAGCTGGAAGGAGAAAAAATGGCCATTGAGAAGACTGGAAAAGAGAAAAGACGTCAACGACAGAAGTCTAGAAAATCTGGAGGACAAGTGAGTTTGATTGTATTTTATGTATGAATGTTCTGATTTTCAGACGAGTTCCACTGCTCCACTACTCGACGATTCAGACTTGTACACTCAAGTGAAATGCTCTTCCTGTGGTACAATCGTTGCAATGATGGATTCAGACGAGGTCTATCATTTCTTCAATGTTCTCGCCGGTTATTCCTAAATCATATCTTTCTCGGTTCTCTATCCCATTGAATAGATCTCTATTGAATCTGTTGTTTTATGTTTGGAATTTATTTTGATTTTTGATAAATGTATCATTAAACTTAATTCAGTTCATCTTGAGTTCCCCATCTTTTGATCATGTTTTGGATTAAAAAAGGAGACCCAACAATTAAAAAACGGAAACCAAAAGAATAACAGATGGTCAAGAAATCGAGAGAAATCAGGACAAAAAGAGGCAAATGCACCTGTCTTGTTGATTTATATTCGGAATTATCTAAACGAATTGATTCATATCCCAAAGACGATATTTCATTTCTTCTTTCGGAGGATCGAACTGTTTCGATGAGCTCTCAATCTCTTTTTCTTTTTTTATCTTGATCCCTTTTCGTTTGGTTTTGTAGATACACACCCATCCGATTGATAATGATTTCAAGTGACTTTTTACTGTATGATTAGAAACTATTTACGAGAGAGAGAGAGAGAGAGAAGATGAGGGGGGACGGTGTTCGTACATTTTGATCAGAAATCGGACCTTGTTTCCGATTATCAAGATTAGAAGAGAAGAAGTTGTGGGGGAGGAGGATGAATACACATCTCTCTCTCTCTCTCTCTCTCTCTCTCTATCAGAAAAAATTCACAAGAAAACGCAAAAATTGTTGCTGCAATCAACAAAAGAGAAAAGAAAAGGATAAGAGAGAGAAGATGTGAGTGCGTGGGGGAGAAGAGCGCGTCACTTCCGATGCGGAAAGCCATCTCGACATTCCGATGTTCTGAAGGACGGTGATGGTGGTCTCTCTCTCTCTCTCTCTCTCTCTCTCTCTCTCTCTCTCTCTATCCGTTATCACTTATACCCACAGAAGATAATTAATATGCTTCCCGTATAAGTAACTGGTTGTTTTCTTCTTCTTTCCTTTCGGGGTCAATCTGAATTCCTCTATTCAGCTTATCATTTCCGTTGCCCCTGTGTTCTGATTGTTGATCTCTCTCTCTCTCTCTCTCTCTCTCTCTCTCTTTTTCATAATTCACGTGACACAGCTTCCTCTGTTCCTCTATATCGCAAATCTTGTTCAATCAACCGCACCCCAAAAACAAATTCTCAAATCGTCTTTTCATTTGAAATCTCAAATATCTCTCATCTATATGTACTTCGAAAACCACAGTAGCATCCCCCCATCCGATTGACAAAAAAAAGAGACTCGATCATGTCTCGGTCGGCCGCTTCCGTGGTCAGAGGACAAGGTCGTAGTACGTCGTCCGTCCCCGAATCTTTCGAGATTTGCACCAGCTTGTCAATTAGGTAATGGGGAAGAAGAAGAAGGGGGAGGAGATGAGATGAGATGAAAGAAGGAAAAAGGGATTTGAAAATCGGCCGTCAAATTGATAACACTTCTCTCTCTTTTTTTTTCGAAATGAAACAAATTAAGTTAATTAGGAGGAAAGGGGGAAAGGATCACATATAAAATGGTTAACTGAACAAGTATTCGATTGTTGATTCCGAGAAATCGAAGTACGGTGTGCTAGGTTGGAGGAGTACTGTACCTACCGTATGACCTAGACTTCAGGAAGTTTTTTGGTCAGTCAATGGTAAGTTTACTCGAAAGAATCAGATGAACAATGTGGTATCTAACATACAAAGCCAATAAAAAACATTGGTTGAACTCTGTTTTGCTGACAGATTCGAGAAACTGATAGTGAGAAGTTTCTTTGCTCATTATCCTTTGGTTCATCAAATTCGACGATTCATGTAGTACGTTGTCTGGCAAACTGATGAAACATTTGATTCATTGGTCTCTGTGAAATCCTCTATCTGCCGTTGTATTGCAGAGTCTCCTACTCGGCTGTTCTCGTCAAGTATGGGACAAACTTTGGGGGTTTTCCAAGTCTAGGACAAGACTCTGACAAGTTTGTCACAAGAGTTGGGCATTTCACAAGTCTTGGCCATAACTGCCACAAGTCTGGCACACGTTTTCATGCAAGTCTTGGCCAGTTAGTATCTAGCACTTGTGGGGCCTTTGTGACATACTTGACGAAAACAGCCGAGTAACTATACACACACATAGCCTCCATGCACGTTCGCGTAATCTTCGGTTTGATTTCTTGATAAAAACCCCAATGAAATAATGACAACTACAACACATAAATCTCTTTTCTTTTTCGATATCTGATAGATGCCACATCATAGTTTATTCAATCCCGAAAGTCATTAGGAAATGACGAATGGCCGTGTCATCCCAGTTGTCGATTTCCTCATTTACCCTTTTCCGAATTCGTAATTCAATTGAGTGTGTGAGTCATATGAAATGAACATCTAGTACAAGTACTCTTAGATGTTTGATGAACGAATTGAACGGTTTTGCAAAACGGAGAACGGAAAGAGAAAAAAGATAAGGAGAAAATGAAAAAAGGGTGTGAGAAGAGGAATTCGAATGAAAGGAGAAATGAAATCGACAGCTGTCCGAATTTGTATTTTGGTGTTTTGATTTCGAAAATAAACAATTTGTCATATTAGGATGAGCTCAGAGAAGACTGATTTTCTGATAAAGAGGAAAATGAAACAGATATAAACATCTTTTGACGACTTATTGTTACGTAATACTGACGATCAAACAGATACAGTACCGCTTGAAAGTATTTTAAGTTTAGGTTGATTTCAGTGAAAACAAGTTAACTTTGAACGGAGTGTCGCTGTTCCAGGAAAAGTTTAGATATTCTAAAACTGCTGAGACCCAGCACAGAAACTTTCCGTAGTTGACCTAACTTACTTGGATAATATTTTTAAAGACTCACTGTAAAAAAATTTTCAATTTCGTAGGCAATTTTTTATTGAAAAAGGAGATCTTCTGAAAACTTTCTTCAGTGGAACCCTTGTCTTAGAAATGGTCTTTCATAAAAGTAGTCAACTTCAAAAATAGAGTCCCGTAATGATTGAGATTTCAGAAGTTTCTACATCATCCCCACGTTTTCTAACGAAAGGATACACTCTTGAACGTATTCGAACTGAAATCAAACTGAACTTGATGTACTTTTGAGCGGTACTGGACGTCTGTTCATGCAGTTTTCAGTCCACATGTTGTTCATTCAGACAGTTCGTCTACTTCCCTTGTAGGATCAATCTGAAAAGATCAAATTGATCCCAGTCGCAAAGATCATTTTCAATTGAAAGATTCATGAGTAATGAACATTCTAAAATCAAAATTCAAAAAAAAAGTGTTTTCTCAAAGAACAAGTTTTAGTATTTGCGTTGGCGTGCACTGTTCGCAAAGCTGTCTGACTCAACTACTGTAGTTGTACTTTCTACTCCTCCTCCTTCTCATTTCATTCAAGGTTGCTCGTCTTGATCTCAAAAGTGCATTTCGTCTAATTCCCCTCCAAAATGTTGCCCTTTTCCGAATTTGCACCATCAGCTGCGTTATCATTTAATCTGATTCGTCTGTTTCGTGTTCGTGTAATCCAATCAAAAGGGATAAATGATGATGTGACTAGCCAGCAGCCAACCAACTTGAAAACTTGGTTCTCAAGGTCAAAAACTCAAAAGGAACATCTTCGGACTAGAGTGTCGAATGAATGTGTCGTCGTATAGACCGGAAATCAAAGAAGACGTCCGATTCTGAATCCACTTGAAAGTGTTCTGTGACCGAAGTTTGAAAGAGACTAAAACACGAAAGATGAAGAGCTCTTCGTTCGGAAGAAAACGAGGAAACGATGAATCCGCATTCCTTCGAGAGCTTTTTTCACCGTTCATTATCGTCTTCGGAATCTCGGGCGTGGTATCCTCTCGAAAAAATTATGGAAAAAGGCACTGGAATTCGGGACACAAAATCGGCAACATTCCATCGTTTAGATCATATAAAAGATGATGAAAAGATCAGATGAAACCCTCTGTGTCAAGGTGTGAATTGCTCTTATTTTCCGTTTCTATCCTCATCTTACTGTAGTCGTTTACTTTCTATTCCTTCCTCGATTCTCTCCTGAAGTCATATGCCATCTCTCTTCATCCACATTCTGCCACTTTCATCTTGTTTGTTCAAACCTAATCACCACTTTCATTTTCCCATTCAAAATGGGTCAAGATGAAAGGTTCAGATGCCGCCGCCAAAGTCGTCGTCATCAGAAGAATTGCCAAGTCTTCGTCGTAAATTTATCCGAATGAATCAGAAGCATTCGCGGAATTTCGGAAGTTGTCTTTTTTATTTTGCAGGTGGTGGAGGTGCTCGGCAGAAGACTCGTAAATCACGCGTGCGTGGGAGGTCTTCTTCCATCCGACCGTCTGACGGTCTTCTTCATTTTCCCGCGCCTTTGACGTGATGAGAGGGCGGAATGGGTTGGCCCATTAAATTTGAATAAATAGTGTCGCCAAGTGATTCGCAGCCTATAAAGGACGTCGGGATACCTCTTTTCCTATCCCTTTTTTTTCTGTTCATTTCGGCCAGCTGTCCTCCCCCTCCTCCTCCCCAGAGTTAACTGGGCGGAGAGAGGTTAACTAGATGCAAAATGGATAGTCTCAGGTAGTTTTCCACAAAAGAATTAGGTCTGAGAGAGATTCATTTACTAGATAGAATTGAACGGCGGGTTTTATGTTCGGCCCCACTCCTCCTAATATGGGAAAAGACCTCGAATTAGAATTAGCCATTGTCGAAATTGTTTTGTCCACGTATAGTTTTTCATTCGTTTCTCACAAATCTAGATTCAAAATAGATTATTCTTGAGTCTTAATGTATTTGCTTCTCCCATTTTGATTCTTTTATTGATAACCAAGATAAAGTGATTGGAAGATACGGTATCTGGAGCCTCCGGGGGTGGCATCAAAAAGTTGTTATTTTCAAGACGTTATATCTCAGTTTCTGATGAAGATACGAGAAAGTTGTCAACTAATAAAATGTTTATATATCAGAAGCAACAACTTTTTAGTAGACACCTCATTTGAATCTCTCTTATGGATTGAGATACATCCATTAATATGACTGTGCTCAACGAAACAACTAATCTTTCGATTTTTTGAATCCCTCCGAATTAGAAAATTACGTGTAGAATCGAGAGACTCCGCCCATTTCTCTATTTTCGAATTAACAGTTTCCTCTTATTTTCATGACCTAGACAGACAAATAGAGTACAATTGTTATAGTATTACTACCTCCCACATCACTTCAGACTCAATAAAAATGTACTCGAAATGGTTTCTCTGCTATCCAATTTTAACGGTCAAATCTATCCATTTACATCTCAATTAGACTTCGGAAGAAGAAGGAGGAGGAGAAGAGAAATGAAAAAAGACATCAAGTTTCGGGCAAAGATTGAAACTTTTTTGTTGATTGTGTTGTTGTCGAAATCGCAGAAAAAACTGAGAGATCAAGTCTTTTTTATCCGTTTTCCGATGATAGGTGTCACTATCTTCTTTCCCCCGATGTTTCTCCCAGAAAAAAATAAAGTTTTTCCCAATGTGTTATCCAAATAATTACCCATTTCCGGCTGATAGAATTCAACAGAGAATGTTCGCTTGTTCAACTAATCACCGCCCGTTTTCTTGCGCCTCGCCGCGCCTCGCCTAAATCCGCGGCGCCCGTTGACTCCGCCCACTCCGAAGAAGAAGAAGAAGAAGAAGAAGAAGAAGAAGATGACTCCTCTCCTCCCCCTCTTCTATCCGTTTTTTGTCTCCTATGTCGCCAGAATGTCTGTTTCACCACAATCCCCCCCCCCCCCCCCCAATTCCTACTTTGCAGCATTCTTTATCTATATAAATATGATGAATACGCACATGACCACTTTATCCCATCAACCCCTTCTCTCCCCGATTACCGTATTCTTTGGTCTTGATCTTCTTCTTCTTAAAGAAGCTTCTAGAAGGAACTTCTCATCATTTCAGGTTTAACTTCTAGAGATTTGTGATCGTTTTCTTTTATCTATACATCATTATTCTGAACTTGACACAGGTTTACAGTCATCTTTACTGTAATTCCTCTATATGATGTGCCTTTCCCTTCATCCCCTCATACTTCCTCTGTGCTTCTTTTCATTCCACATTCAATTTGATATATCTCGTCAAATGAGTACGTACCGCCCGTCTCTCAATTGGCTGGTTTCGTTGTGTTTGACGCGGAGCGCCTAATCAGCGCACAGTCCTTCATTTTTCCTCCGATTGATACAAAGTTTTTGTCTCATTTCTTCTTGTCCGAATGAGTGATCTCTCTCTCTCTCTCTCTCATTCTGTATCTCTCTCTCTCTCTCTCTTCCTACCTAAAGTCGGAATCCAACCGTATCTCTTGTTCTTTTCGTTTTGCAACAACACCATCTATGGAAACACATTGTTTTTGAAGGATTTATTGCAGATTTCGACTTTCAACGACTCGGGTTACACTCGCCTTGATTCTATGGCAAAATGAATTTGTTCCTGGCACTTTTCGCTTTTTTGGCTCCTACGACACTCTCTTATAACGTTCCTCATGGATTCCTGACAGGTTGGTTGGTTGGTTTCGCGAAGAATTACGAAATTGTCTAGAATTTGCCATCTTTTGGAGTTTCTTGGAATTAGGAATACTAAAATATGATATTTTCTTGAATACTCTATATAGATGACTAGCTTGATTACAGTAATCCTCTAATCTTACATTTTTAGTTTTCTGACCTTCTAGAGGTCTACAGTAACCTACTATCTCTCTTATCAATATCTTCTTATCTTTTTTTCCCATAAACAACTATCATGTTTATACTTTGATTTACTGAATCTCCTTGGAATTCCCTTCGAATTTTCAGGTCAAGCTGTAACTTCGCATTCTGGTCCAAATGATCAAGACGCTGAACTTCAACATGGAGAAGATGAAGTAAAACGGCAGAAAAGGGGCTATTACTTCCCATCAAACTTCCAAAATGATAATGGATTACTCGCCCGATCAGAACATCCAAATGAGTATCTTAAGAAATGGATTGTCCATGAGCATAACAGATACAGGCGTATGGTATGTACCCACTCAACTCCTTCATAAAACAATTAATTCATAGGTTCCTGCTTCTGATATGAATATGCTCTATTGGTCGGATGAGCTGGCTGCTTCTGCTCAACGACACGCCGACACTTGTGACTTCCGTCACTCACGTGGACGTATCAACGTCGGAGAGAACATTTGGGCAGCCCCTTATAGTAATTATTCAGATTCAATCTCAATCTGGTTCAACGAGGTAAGAGAAAACGTTCTGTCTTCAGATCATAATTACCATCAATCATTTCTAGGTCCACAATCCAAGATGTGGATGTAATCATGCCTACAAACACTGCTGCGGTCACTATGTTCAGGTTCTCTTAATTACCTCTTTTTATTATTAACTAATCCCACTTTAGGTCGTCTGGGCGAAGACCAATCTTGTCGGTTGTGGATTTTCACGTTGTCGTGACGTTCAAGGAGTCTGGGGACGTGGACATCGAAACGTTTTCGTTTGTCACTACAATCCGCAAGGAAATACGGTATTCGTCACTGCGCGAGGACAGCTTTACGCGGTTCGTTGTCCCCCGTCGAACTACGTTTTTAAGTTGTTTCTAACTGTTGCTTTGCCTAATTGAGTGCAGTGAACTTGGTTTTTGTCTCTCTCTTTTTTTCGCTTTCTAGGACGACGTTTCTTTGAAAGTCTCGCTTTTATCTCTTTTTGAAGAGCAGGTTTATTTTCTGTTTCTGTCATTACTCACAAACACTTTTCTATTAACATCTATCAACTGTCGGATATTTTCAGATGCCAGCATTTACATGGGCATCCGGTGATAATGGAAGATGCTCAAACTGTCCAGCCAATGCCCCAGCATGTTATCAAGGACTCTGTTATATGCCAAAGAACTATGAGCATTCAACAACAACCACAACTCCATCAACAACTACAACAACAACTGAAGAACCAACGACGACATGTTCTCCAGATGAGGACGTTGATCCAAATGATGCTGAAGCGGAGGGAGCAGATGATGATCAATTCAGAATGAGAATCTGAAGAATTCGAATTGAAAACACTTCTGTACATTGACTTTCCCCTTCCATCACCTCCTCTTTTTCTCTCCCATTTTCCGATTTACTAACCGATGAGAACTTTTGATTGTTTTGCCAACGGGTGCATTTTCGATGCATTATTTATTATTCATGTGTATGTATAGGTGATGAAAAAATCATTTCTACGCTGATTACTAAATGAAAAGTACAATTGAAACTGTTTTTTTTTCTTCTTTTTTACAAACCAATCAAGTTGAACTGAAACTTCAGGGATCAGTCTCCAAACGTCGCAGTTTCGAAATGAAAAATAAAATGAATATGATTTTCTATTCCCTCCCTAATTCAAAATAATTTTCGTGAACCTAATCATAATATTTTCCATTTCTATTCTTCCTTCCCCACGGAAAAAACTATTTCTCAATTAATTGAAACATCAAAAGTACTCAAATATCTCATCGAAAAATGGGATGTTGTCAGTCGAAAAAAGCAAGAGATCGGTCATCAGCGAATAGAAGAAAACCTGTTGTGAGTTCTGGAACCAATCACGAACCTCTAATATAAGTGCAGCCTCGTCACTATCCACATGAACCACCGCCGCCTTATGAGCAAACAGTGAATAAGAAAGGATCGAAGCAATCTGCGGATGGAAGTGATCCGAAAATAAGAAAGAAGAAAGAGAGGAATGAAGATCCACCGGTAGAAGAACCACAAGAAGAGCCGAAAGTTGAGAAGAAGAAATCAGAAGAGAAAGTGGAAGAGAAAGAGAATAAAGAAGAAGAAGTTCAGTCTCCAGCACCTTCTTCTGGAGTTCCCACTAGAACTTCAACGACAAAACCCAAAACGAGTGATCTCTCCAGACAGGTATTCATTCTCTTCTCTGTTCCCTTGATAACTTCTCTTTCAGTCGCCATCTCGTCCTCCACCAATTCCTCCAAGACGTCCTCCTCCGCCTTCTGGACGTCCACCTCCTCCTCGTCCTCCACAATATCGTCCACCTCCTCCTCCAGGATATCGACCTCAATACTATGCACATCCACCACCTCCTCCAGTTATTGTTGGACCTCCTCCTGTCATAATGGGTCCATATCCATATTACTATGATTCTATTGCCTTTGATCCATTTTATGATGGATATTACGGTGGATATGGATGTGATGGATTTGATTTTGGATTCTATTTTTAATTTTTCGGTTCTTTTGAAGTATAAAATTGTATCGAAGAAATGAATAAAAAAGGAAAGACTTTTGAATAAACATACAAAAAAAGAGAATATGTTGACCGGTTAATGAGCATCGAATGACAGATGGTCCTTCTGAACATGATGATTTTCGCATATATAACATCATCGGGAATGGTAGTCTACCTTTACCACACATTCTTCAACTACTCGTGTGGCGGGTCAAAGCAGTCTCAATATGTATAATGTATGCTAAGAGAAGAACCCGAACATTCCGCGTTCTTCAACCCGCCACGAATGGTTCGATTATTTGAAGGACTTGGATGTCACTGTGAGCTACGCTAGTTAACAGTGTTAGTAAGAAAGATGTCAGAAACGAACCCTAGTTAAAAGTGGATTGATTAAAAGAGAAGGTTATGAAAAACATTACCTCCTGATAGAGGAAAACAATGAGATGGGAATGATAATCCGTGCATCAGTTTGGGAAGTATACAAAAAATGGGAATAATTCACAATGAAATTTCAGATGAAGACCATGTTAATTACTGAAATATAAACAATAATATAAAATCCTAGGGGACGATGTTTGTCTGCTTGTTCGCACTCCCTGAATACTCGTGAGGTAAGTTCACGTTTCGAAGAATATATATGGCTTGTAAACAATAAAAGAGCAAGAGAAACCGAAATTATAATAAATTAGTGATTCGAAAGAAAAATAAAACATTGACTTTTGAAACAGCAGAAGAATATATTCACAGACTCAATTCTAAAATATGAAATGGGAAATGGTAAAAACACTTTGTATGTTGAAGAATGGCCGAATAAATACGGTAATCTCCGAATTACCGGTTCCAAGCTGTAAAGCCAAAGATAGAACATCGCATTGATATTTTTATTTCATGTGAAAAATTATACAGATTTTAATGAAAAACTGTACATTTTTATTTTTTTCATTTAACTTTTCCTATTTTTTTTAGAAGTTTTTACATTCAAGTCTCAAATGCAGGTTTCTCTTCGTGGACACTTTTCTGTCGAAATGGTTCATGATAAAGACTCATCAAGCTGGCTGGATCTCGTCAAGCCAAAGCCCAACAAGCTAAACTTGTGGCTCATTCTCTTGTCACTGATTGGAATGATCATCGGACAAGTCATCGAGAACGAGCAAAGACACCACAAACACTACTGGGAGCAGTGGATACAATCGTCTCCTTCCACCTACGTCGCTGTTCTCGGTAGTATGATAATCTCACTACTCTTCTTCGTCGAATGGATTGTCACTGTGCCGATGATTAGAAGTTTGACGATTCTGATGGTTCCATTTGGTCTCTACAGTGAAGCTTCGGCGATTTGCCTCTGTAAGTCGGCAATTTCTTCTTGTCGCAAGTGCATTATTGTGATTTAGTGATAAATTCCTTCTACATGGCGCAAGGATTTGGAATGGGGGCGATCGCAATCATCACAGTAGCTTCACATTTACTCGGTCCTATTTGTTCTCATTACTACTTCAGTAGTGTCATGGAGATGGCCGGCGTCGAATTCTATCAACGGACGGTTTTTCTGGTTCTCTGTCAAGTTGTTTGCCTCATCCTAGCTATCTTCACCCCTCAAACTGTCGACTTGGAAAAAATGATGGACAGAGTTGTTCCGGAGCTTGACCTGAAATACGATTATCTTCTTAGATCAACTGTTTTTATCTACCTTGTTCAATTCTTGGGTTGGTCCACCTATATGTTTGATTCATATGTGAGACAAGCAATTGAGAAAAGCTATCATTCGGGAGAGGCTTGCTTGCTTGTTGTTCCACGTAGCTTCAAGTGTCAAGTGGGCCGGATCACACACGTATTGCAACAATGGGTTGACTCGGAAGCCTTCATCAGAGAAGCTATCATCCTCACAAAAGTCACTGTCACTGCGAAAGGGAAAGGAATAGCACAGTACGGAAGTCCGGAATTTTGTCTTTTCCAAAGAATTCAGAGAGGAGATGATGTGAATGCTGAAGATTACAAAGAAGAAGAAGCAGTTAAATATGCTCTTCAGAACAAATGGATCAGAAGGGTAACACGCTACGGAGTCTCGGAATTGAAGTTGGGAAACAAGGCTCCACAAAAAGACGAAGTCAAGGAAATTATATGTCAATTGTTGGAGAACAAATCTCTTTCAAACGCAGGCAAGTCCAAAAAGAAAATTCCTCAAGGATGGATCGCCGAACTGACAAAAAGAAATATTGTAAAACTCGAGTGAGTTCTTCAATTCAAAATCCGTCTATTTTTTAATTTCAGAGTTTCTGCCTCCGGAGATCTTTCCGAATTCCGCCATGGATATAGTGTCGAATTCAAGCTTTGAATCGCCTTTCAACTGGCTTCTTCTCCGACGAGTCTTTCTTCTTTCGGTTCTTCCATAATTCTCTTATCTTTTGGTATTCTTCAAAGAGAATATAAGAATATATATTGAATAGTCACACCCTTCTCCGTGTTTCTTTATTATTTCATCAGTAAAATTGTCAATGTCACTAAGGTGGTCCAATGCAAAACGAATTATGTTCATGACGACGACACGATCTGAAAAAAGTTCGGCGGAGAAGAAATTCGCTGTTCGATCTTCAACTAACCGCTATTCTTCATGAAAAATCATTGAAAAAAGGACATGCAGTGCTATTTGCGTTGATTGACAAGTCCACTACTTCCGAAATCCAATTAACATATGACAAATGGGTTATTCGGAATAAATATATAATCGGATTATATTCAGCAACGACGTCATCTGAAAAAAATGTGGCGAAGAAGAATACCCTATTTCATCTCACACTAACCTCTATTCTGTACGAATATACAGTTCAGAGCCGAAAATACTTGATCGACGAGCCCAAATCTTACGAATCGTCAGTGACAAATGTATGATTCGGAATAAAATTGGAAAGACTTGCTTATGACGAGAAGCATCTCTGAAAAAATTCGGCGGAGAAGCATTTCGCTGTTCAATTTCTAACTAACCGCTATTATGAAGATGCTTAAACGAAAAATATCTATCTTCTGAGAAAAATAATGTGAGTAGTCGATCGCTACGTACATCCTCTGAAACTTAAAAATTATTATTAGTTATCCACTTACCGAAAAAATTTCTCATAACGATTCAGTTCGAAATCCGACAAAATCCTCATTATTTTGACATTTCAATGGAGCCAGTAACGTTGACAAAATCAATTTTATGTATTAATATTAGAAAAAAACTAGAAACCCGAGAAAAATGCAACAATTCGTTGAAGATCGAAAAAACAACAATTTAAATAGGCCAAATTAATTAAATTAATTGGATTACTGTAACAGTCACAGTCACTGCCCGTGTCGAATTACAAATTTGTGTCGAAATTCGACACGGGGCAGTGACTGTGACTTCAGCCAGAACTGCCAAATTTTCAGACTATCAGGAGAAAGTATATTTTTAAAAATTTTTGAAATGTTTCATGTATTTTTTCTTGGCTACGACTTCAAATTATATCCCATGTATTTAAAATCTTGAAGCATTCATAAAAACTGAAGAGCGTTCAAAAAAGTAGTTGCTTTTAAGTTTTGATTATGAAGTTTAAAAACCTACTAAACTTCAAAGATACAACAAAACGCTACAACAAAAAGACTCCCCAGGAAATAGACGAAGAGTGTATCGATGGGTGAGACTTGTTGTGAAATTGAAACACGCTCAACATGAGCACTTGAAATGAGACAGTTTCCTATAATAGATATATTTAGTTATTATCGTTTCATACAAATCGCCCGGAAATGTTGACGTTTTATTCAATTTAGGCTTGAAATGTAATTAAAACGTCAAAATTTCCGGGCGATTTGTATGAAACGATAATACGTATTATTTTATGTTTTGAATTCAAGGATCTTTTTCATTAACCGACAAGACTGTTATTGTTCCGAGAGCACGGTGTGACTATTGGTTTATTAGAATTTGCCAGTCAGCAATATTCTGCGAAATTTGTCAAAAAAATTTTTGTTTTCTAATGTTTTTGCACCTACTCACTGTAAACTCGCGTGACACGACCAATCAAAGCAAAGATGTCTGTTCTATAGAACGAATACAACATTTTTTCATAAATAAAAATTATTTTATTCACAAGTTTTCAAATGTATCATATTTTTTTAAAAGTAGAAACAAGTTAACAATAGTTTGTTATTAAATTAAAGGTTTTGAAACAACAGAGGGGGTCTTATATTTGTAGACAGTGACATTCAATACTTTCATATAATCGAACCATCCGTTACGGGGAGGAAGGAAAAACAAGCGAAATTCGTCTGCCGATTTGAAAAAAATCCATTCGATTGTGAGAATGAAAGTGTAGAAATGGATGTAAAGGTTTCTCATTGGCTGAAACAATCAAATATCAGATGAGAGAAAGAGATCAGATCTTACCGTAATCACTTCAAAAACCATCCAATATCCGACAATGGAGAAGAAAACAAAAGCACAGAAAACTTCTTTCCAATTGACTTTAAATGGATATTTTGGAATAAGAATACTTCCTGCATTGGATCTTCTCAATTGACCAAATACAATGAATGAGAAACAGAAATATCTGGGAAGATGGGGATCAATCCAATCGGTATTCAGATACAGAATATTCAGAATATTTCCAATGAAAGCAGTTTGAATTAATCCGAATTTACATGAGGTGACGAACGGTGAATGTTCGGGTTGTTTCCTCGTCATACTGATTACAAACAATGGAAACATTGACAGAAATGGAAAGATTTCCCATGTTATAAATTTAGATTTCGTTGGTTTACCACACCAAAAGTAACTGAAGAATGTGTGGTAGAGGTAGAATCCCATTCCGAATGATGTTACATATGAGAAAACCATTGTTTCAATTGAAGAAAGTTCTGATTTATACAAAATAATATGTTTCTTGGAAGGGCTGTGATGAAAAATCAATATAATAAATGGAGAGGGAAGCAGATGTTCCGAAGGGCCATCTGTCATTCGATGCTCATTAACCGGTCGACAGATTCTCTTTTTTGTATATTTATTTACAAGTTTCTCCTTTTTATTCATTTCTTCAAGACAGTTTTATACTTCAAAAGAACCGAAAAATTAAAAATATTATAGAATTCGGAATCGAATTTATAGCCACTGTAATACCCATCACAATTTTATACTTCAAAAGAATCGAAAAATTAAAAATCGAATCCGAAATCGAATCAGATTCATATCCACCGTAATACCCATCATAAAATGGATCAAAGGCAATGGAATCATAGTAATATGGATATGGACCCATTATGACAGGAGGAGGTCCAACGATAAATACAACACATTCATTTTATGAGTTTTTCATCTTTAAATCAATCTTTCAACAAATTAAAATAATAGAAACGTCATAAAATGATTCCGTGAACTCTTTATTTCTAATCTTTGCCCTGAATCTGACAATTGAAAGTATAAAAGTATGAAGATCTCAAAGAAACAGATTAATACTCGATATCTACTCGACTCTCTCTCTCTTCTAACCAACTAACCAACTAACAATGTATTATCGTCCACCAGTAAGTTCCCGTCTTCCAAAGAATCAACCCCATCTGAACCTTCTCAGACGACTGTCGTCTCGAATGGAATGGGAACTACTGTCGTGTCAACGAATGCCACTCCAATGGTCCCTCCAGTCGTCGCTTCTCCAATTATGGCTACTCCTGTCATTTCTCCTGTAGTTGCCACTCCGGTCATTGCCACTCCAATGGTTACTCCAGTTGTTGCTGCTCCAGTTGTCGCTACTCCTTTGTGTGGTGCTCCTGTCGTTGCGACTCCATATGGAATGGGATATGGCGGAGCACGATTCTTTTGATTCTTTAGATCTGATGATTTGAATTCAAAATAAATATAATTTGATCTTGTCTTGTAACTTGGTAATGTCGGAGATTATTGTAGAAGTGTTCCTAGCAGCATTTTTCGTTTTGCTCTCGGTTTTCTCCAGATTGATTGTGGACTTGCTCCTCTGTACTGTTATTAGAGAATGTTCTGGAAACTGGCTACCGTAATCTGAATTAATCTCCACAATAGAATCGTAGGTCACGTCCAATTATTGTCTTGACATCTAATCATAATTTAACGTGTTGTTCCATTTCCTGATAAATGAGTCCCTTATCTGATTCTCTTCTCCATTATTATTTATAAATTGTGAATCAAACTACAATCGTTTCACGAGTTACTCAATGTGCGAGTGTTTAAAGACATGTCCATGCTGCTGTGGTTGCTTCAGATCATGTTGGGGAAAACTAATGGGTAATCCGTCGGCAGGCTCGAAAGTAAGTTCAGAAGCTCCATGACTCTGAATCAATTCTTCTTCAGAAATCCCAGTCTCCCATCTCAAAACAACCAGGAATCAGTCCGATAAGTTCAGAAGATCCTCTAACTCCTGCCAAAGTAGCTGGAGGGAAATCCGAATCACTTTCCGCTGAGAAACCGGGAGTTGCGAGTAAATCTAAAGAAGACAATCCGGCGAAAACAGAGAAATCTTCTGAACATTTGGCAGCTTCAAACGATGCGAATGGTTCGAAGGATGGGAAGGATTCAAAGGATTCAAATGGATCTAAAGATTCAAATGGTTCTAAAGATTCAAATGGTTCTAAAGATTCAAATGGTTCTAAAGATTCAAATGGTTCCAAGGAATCAAAAGATTCCAAAGACTCGAATGTTACAAATGGGTCTAAAGATTCAAAAGATTCGAAAGGATCAAAGGATTCTGATGATCCGAAGGGTTCGGATGAGTCGAAAGACTCAAAAGGTAATTTAATTTCATTAAATTCAAAACAACTTGTTGATTCAGATATTCTGAAGAGCTCGAAAGATCCAAAAGGTCAAAAGTCAACACCTCCAGCACCAAACAATGAAAGTGAATCATTCCCAGCTCCATATGGAAACTATGGTGGAGCATCAGGCAACCCGACAGCCGGAACTGGAAAAGAATCATGTCAAGCTCCAGCTCTAGGAAAGGAATCAGAAGGAGGAGGAAAACAGACAGGAGCTAAAGGACAAGTTTCTAAAGTACAAGCAGTGACAACCGGAAAACAAGCATCAACTGTTCTAGCTGCAGCTACAAAAACAGCAGCTCCTGGAACTGTTCCATCTTCTCAAGAACCATCTTCTCCTACTTCTCCTACTGGTTCGAATGGAGGTGCTGCTGCAACAAGTACAGCTCTCGGAGCTGGTGGCGGAGCAGCAAGTACTGCATTCGGAGGCGGAGCAGGGAAGTCGATGGCTGCCGGTGGAACTTGTGGTCCAGCAAGTACTGCATTCGGAGCTGGAGGTACAGGAGGACAGAATCAAGGGGCAGGGAATCTCGGAAAGTCAACTGCTGCCGGAGGACCGACAAGTACTGCGTTTGGTGCTGGTGGAGCAGGGAAATCAGTGGCTGCTGGTGGTGGAGGTGGAGGACCGACGAGTACTGCATTCGGAGGCGGAGCTGGGAAATCCATGGCTGCTGGTGGAGGAGGTGGTGGAATGGGAAAATCGACTGCTGCCGGTGGCGGTCCGGCAAGTACGGCCTTTGCAGGTGGAGCAGGAAAGTCGATGGCTCCCGGTGCTGCAGGAAAAACGAATATTCCTGCTCCTCCAGGAGGCGCTCCAATGGCCGGAACAACAAGTGATTCTTACTTCCGTCCTCCAACTCCTGCTGCTGCTCCAGCTCCTCCAGGACAATCAACTGTTGCCGGTGCTGGAGCAAGTCCCGCTGCTGCAGTTTCTCCAGCAACTCCTGCAGCTGCTGTCACTCCAACTAGTCCTGCAGCTGCTGTTTCCCCAGCAGTAGCTGCTGCACCTGCTGTGGCTGCTGCTCCTGCAGTCGGTGTTGCTCCAGCAGTCGGTGTTGCTCCGGTTGTTGCAGCTGCACTAGTCGTCGCAGCTCCTGTGATTTCTCCAATGATGGTTGCATCTCCAATCATCTATCAACCGGTTGTGGCTGCTCCGAAACGTGTTGTTATCATCCGTCGTTGAAATCGAACTGATCTCTGATTTATTTTTGTAAAGTCTCGAATAAAGGCAACAAGAATTCAAATAAAAAATCAACAAAACAAAGTGTAAATTCAACAAAAAACATAACAAAATCAATAGACTCGTTTAGAAGCTCTAGTGATTGTAGATAAAAATTTCTTGTATCGAGTTCTCTCAACGACTGGTAGATTTGTAGCGAGAAGTCCTGAAGCGTTCTTGTCAGCCAATGAATGAAGTTTTGACATCGCCAGCAAACTGTCTGATCCGTAGAAAACTGCATCGCCAATGATAGAAGCAGTCAACTGAAATACAACATTATTCTTTTTTTTAATTTGAATATCATTACCATAGAGAAATATGATTCGTTTCTTTTCATTCCATCAACCAGTCGAGAAACACCTTGAATCAATTTGTGACGTCGAAGAACGAAAAGAGTTTCCATTTCAGAAGACAGAGTACGAGAAGCGACTGCATTCAAACTGTTCCTCACGAACTTTTGTGTATTCTTCAAAACTTGACTAAATAATTGACAGAAAATGGCAGTGTATGATTTAACGATTGAACTTTTTGCAGATTTCATTGCCGTCTCCAGCAAAGAAATCATCTCAACAAGGACTGTAAACCATGATTCATCACTCTTTTCTGTTCCAGGAGTTTGATCCATTTCTGTCCATCCATCAGCAGCCACTCGTGAGAACACAATCTGGAGAGCCAGTGATTCCAACGGCGTTCCTCCGTACATTTCAATTATTTGATTGAACAGTTTGATTTCACTCAAACTCTCTCCTCCAACCATATCTTCAGCGAACTTCACCAGGGAATCTATAAATGACATTTACGATTATGATAATTCATTCGAAATCGCCTACCGAATATTTCTTTTCTCGTTTCTGGTAAATGAACATCTTGAAGCAAACTGAGCAAGTCAGCGGTTGAAACATCGTCTGATTCAAGCTTCTCGATGATCTCTGCTCCACTTCGATTCGTGAACTTTTTCGGTGCTTTTTCTTCCTCAGCAGAAGCTTTGGCTTCCATTAACACTTTCTTCACTTTTTCACTTGAATCTTTTCCTATCTTCACCAGCTTTTCAAGTACATCTTCTGGAAGTGATTTCAGAGTTTTGAGACAACCGCTGTTGAAATCATCGAATATTAGGGAAAAGTTAAGAGTCAACAATGAAAAAGCGATCAAGTATTTAGTTTCTTGAGTCTTGTCAGCCACTTTTTGAATAAAATCAAAAAGCTCCTCGAGCTTTTTGTGATTCTTGCTCGAAGTTGTACGGGACTTTGGACAGACGGCGGAAATTGATGCAAGTTGTTTCATTACTTCTTTCTGTCTGTAATTCAAGTCATTATCTTGACAGTGAATGCTCAAACACTCACTTTATTGTTTTCAGGTCCTCGATAAGAATCAAATCCGTCTCAGAAATTTCGAAAAAGCGGCGAGAAGCAGTGATCACAGCACTGTATAGAGTTGAAGAATTTTCAATTTCAGACGATCGAACACGAGCAGCTAGTACTTTCAACTGAAAACTTTCAATACGTTTATGATGAATTTGATGCGTGTTTTACTTGATTATTCTCTAAATGCGTTTCGATTACTTTTGAAAGTAACTGAATGCTATTTGTTTCATGAAGAGATACACTGAAGAACTCCAAATGATTGAGAAAGACTTTGGATAGCTGAAAGATAAACGTTTTTTCATTCAATTCTCTACAAATAAATTACCAGTTCTAGTTGATCTTCACTAATCTCTGATGGTGAACCGAGAGATTCGATGAGTTCTTTATCTCCACTCATAGCACTGATCATTTTCATTCCATAATGTTTTCTCATTGATTTCTCTTTCAGAACCTCCGACTTCCAATACTCAGAAACAGAACTGGAGTCTGTTTGATTGTCTCCATACGTGTTTTCGGCTAAGATTAAGCACATGAAAGAGTAAGCGATCGAGAGAGAATAAACTGAAAAAACATCAGTAACAACTCAATAGAACATTACCACCTCACCTTTTCGATCCTGCTTCCAAGCTCTTTGAATTACATTCGGCAATCCAGCCTTAATAGTCTGAAGCAAAACTCCAAATCCATGTCCGAGAAGGTTTGCTGTATTGATGAATTCGTTGGCAATCGAAATTTCATTCCTGAATAATCTCTAATTCTTTCACTTTATAAATGAGAAAACGAACGGTGACTCGGATTCATTGAGATGTTCCTCAATCAGCTTCCAACATGAAACAGCAGAATCAATTCCCAAGATTGAAAAATGTTTTCGGAAAATTGATAGAAAAGCTTCTTCTACGTGGGCTTCTGATTTCTGCAAAAACAAAATCAAAGAATGTCAGAATTAATGAGTAACAATACTTTTTCTTTGCATAATTTCAAAGTAGTTTCCAGAACAGTTTGAGGACGTCGAGACGCTTGAACTTTATTCAGAAGATCTTGAGCTGATTTGTTGTCACCTGAAACAGAAAGGTTTCAAAGTAGAAAATTAGGAAAACTCACTGATCAAAGCAAGAGCAATTGGTTTTTCGATGTTTTCTTCTGCTTTTTGTGATTGCGCTCCGATGGCTTCTTTCAGAGCTGTCGTCAGTTTCCTCCGTTTTTTCTCTGGAGCATCTCCCATCTAAAAAGTTTGATTTGAGAAGTTTTAGAATACAATTTCCAGATTTTTGAGAAAAAAGCAAACTGTTGTAAAGTAGTGCAATGTGTTGCAAACTCGCTCTACTGTGACCCGTCTTTCGGAGGCAGGGCAAAAATGTTTCTTCGGACTTACTTCTTTGTTTAGATTAAGCGGAACTGTATTTGAAGACTGGTATTTATATCTTGAGAGAAAAAATACTCAGACAGATTAGTAAAAGTTGTAAACCAGCTCATCGAAAACTGTTTATTGTTCGTTCAGTTACGAGAAAATCGGGTGCAAGCAATATACATGTTGAACATAGACAAAATAGTTATGCGGAAAGAATGTGAGGTGATATAAGGAGAGGAAATACCTAAACAAGGTTAATTGATGTATATTCAACAGGAAAACTGAGGGGTTATTTGAATACATATAAAATGATACAGATTATTGGAGAGATGATTTATCATTGAATGAAAACTTAATCTTCAATATCTTCTGTCTCGAGGAAGGATATAAGGTTTCCGATTGGTGGAATTCCATGTTTGAGAGGGATCATTTCTTTATCCACTTCAAATTCGACCACTTCGGCTTTGTTTTCCACGATTAACACTCTTTTGTTCATACATTTAACTGTCTGCTCCACTTCGATATACTGAAAGAAAAATGTTTCGATTGCAGTGCGAGAAACAAAATGGAAACTCACTCTGTTTCTTGCAGTCGGATTTTTTGCTCTGGAGTTGTTTCTGTATGTGATAACTGTTTGGACATGACGTTTGCCTTCAATTGAACATGTTATTGACGCTGCCGAAGCAATCAGATCTCCTTGTTCGTCCAATTCTGGCTCCAGCTCGCCGTACTTTTTGCACTCATCGGTTTTGAAACGATAACTTGTGGTCTGAAATGAATAAATTGGGGAGCGAATGAGATCAGGTTTATCTCACTCTTTTTCCACTTGATTCTATCACCGATGCGGTGACCACTTGATCAGAGAGTTGGAATCCTTCGTTTTCTGCTACCATCCCTTCGAGTAGATGATAAAGTACACTGAATGGCATGACATTGGTAGTCTGAATGGCAAAACGAGCAAGACATTGTCCCGTTTCTCTTGGTTCGGAGAGGAGAGACTTCTGAAAAGAAATTTCCGTTAAGAGTGTCATTAATTTTGTTTTTTACCAGAATTAGTTCAGGGAGATCCTCAATTTCCATATGCCGACATTGCATCGTGAAGAAGTATGGACGGTGATTCGGATGTTGAAGCACATAGTAAGCCAATTCTTTTTCGGATTCGCGTGTCGTATGAAACCATCTCAGCGAAAAGTAGTCGTATCGTTCGGCTCGGATGCTTTCGCTCGGCGTGTTCTGGATGTTTCGCAAAACTTTGACTGCTTCATCTCGGATGCGAGTAATATTTTGTCTTTTCGTCACAAGCTTTGGAGTTTCGTCGATTCGATGAACCGTACGATAATTCTCATCTTCCACGAGCTCTACATCCTCTCCTTGCTGTTCAATAGCATCTTCATTGTATACTGAGTTTTGTGGTTGAAAGACTGAACAACCGGCGCGGGGAGTTTCGAGACAATCTCCTTCAATTTCCTCTCGTTTTGCCACGTATCGAGTGACGAGCAGCTCTTGTAGTCTTGAGCGGGAGCCCGATGACATACTGGAAAAAGAAAGCTAAACCGATTCATAAATTGTTGAACATCAAGAGAAAACAGCATAATTCATGAAAAAACAAGGAAAAAAGAGAAATTTTCGTATAAAAATTTTAATAAATTTCAAATGCCGCTTACCGCCAAAATGCACTACAGAAGTCTGTTCGTGCCGAGACCTAATAAATTTCAGTATGCTCCTTTGAATTTCAATTTTTGATCGTCATCATTTTTAGATTCTTTCGTTGCATTTCTGTTAAATTTTTTTACTAAATAACTACTTAAATATTCTAATGAATTTACAGAAATGATCGTCGTGACACTGGTCGCAATCTGTTTGCTGGGAACAGTCAACAGTAGCTTCATGCGAGGTACCTGCTTTTTTAAAAATTAAATCAATTCAATTAAACGTTCAGACTGTACGAACTTAGCCGATGGGCTATACTCTCTTGGCGACTGTGAACCACGCTTTTTGACGTGTTCTGGCGGAATTGAACGAATCATGGATTGCCCGGAAGATCTTGTCTACCACGAAAGTCAAGAGATCTGCGACTGGAAGCATAACGTGTTTGCATGTGGAATTTCGGAGACTTCTGGAGAGGAATCTGGAGACTTTTCTGGAGATGGATCAGGCTCTGAAAACGGAAGTGGGAGTGGAGAAGGTTCCGGGGAGTCTTCTGGCGATGAGCTTCTTGAAAACGGTATTTGTTTAAATCTATCTTTGAAGATGTTGGAATGGTTTTTTAGTTTGCGAAAACAAAGACGATGGCGTATACTCATCTGGTGTCTGCACAAACTACTATTTCATCTGCGCTTCCAACTCTCCTCGTTTCCTCAGTTGTAGCACACCTCTCTATTTTAATCCAGTTCAACAGAAGTGTGATTGGAAAGAATCTGTAGAAGAATGCAGAGAAGCGATTGTGACAACAACTACAAATGACTACACCTCAGAATACAAAAGCTATGAAGATGAATCATCAGGAGAAGGCAGTGGAGATGCGAGTGATTGCAACGGAAAACTCGATGGAATATATCCTCTTGATATATGTTCAACTCGGTTTCTCACGTGTTCCGGAGGTATCGCTCGCATCATGGACTGCCCTTCTAATCTTTTCTTCAATCCATCGCTCCTTGTCTGTGACTGGCAAAGAAACGTCACTGGATGTGCTGGGCAGCCAGAAGCTACTGTGAAGTGTACTGAGAACGGATACTTCTCGTTTGGTCAATGCTCATCATCATTCACCGCCTGCACAAATGGAAATTCTATCGTCATGTTTTGCCCATCGGGATTAAAATTTTCTCAAAATGATCAAATGTGTGATTATGAGTTCAATGTTCAAGAATGTCAAGATGGGTCCGGGGAAGGTGAGAAATAACAAGTTCATTCCATTTATAGTTTAAAATTTTAGAATCTGGAGCAACATCAGGTTACAACTATCCATATGAAGAAAACACTTCTGACGATCTTCTTACTCCCTGTATTCACATGGAAAATGGACTTTATGCTCTCGAATGCACACCACGTGTCTTGTCCTGTCAAAATGGGCATGAAGACATTTTTGAGTGTCCTCCCACTTTGGTTTTCAACGAACAATCCCTCATCTGTGATTTCCCCGAAACTTCTTTGAAGTGTCAAATAGAAGGTATACGGCCCATCTGAGCGCTCTGATCATATTCTTCTTTGTTTCAGATCACATGCTGATTCGTGATTCTGCACTAGCCACATATGATTGCTCAGTTGACGGAGTATTTTCGAACTCACTCTGCTCCCGTTCCTACCATAAATGCTCGAGTGGAAGTCTCATCAAACACGAATGTGCCGATTCCGGCGATGTATTCTCAACTCTGGATGCCACTTGCGTCGATGCCTCTTCTCTTCCACAGTGTCAATAGTTACATTTTATCTATTCTTTTTTCTACTACCACTAACTTCTCCCACTCACCTCTTGCTTGTAAATTTCTATTGCTTTAAGTTTAATATCTTTGTAAAATAAATGAGCTGCAATCAATTGTTTTCTTCTCAACTATTTAGATCATCTATAACAGGAAGCTCACAATTGTTTCGTCAGGAAAGTTGACCTTGCCTCCTCCTCTATGAGTGATGATAATGTCACTTCGTCTCTCGTGGCAAGAAGATGCAGGTAGGCTCCTCCAGACAGGGGAACGGCAGCCCGTCAGCTGTCATCTTACTACTCTTCTTCATCAAGTTGGGGAGAGACTACGCATTGATTGGTCACTTTTCGTTCTGCTCATTGGCCTTTATCATTCAGAAGATATAATAGTTGTGGGTGGGAAGAGAGAGAGAGAGAAAAACAGAAGACAACTTCTGGAATTCTCCTCCTTCTTCATTCTTCTTTTCCCTTCTAGTAGTCATCAGATGATCTTTTGACGTCATCAGGGGCTTTTGTTGTAATATTGAGAGAGAGTGACCATTCAATCTTTTGCCATTAGGCTCATTCATTCTGAAGTCTTCTATCAGAGAAACAATGATTCTTCACACTAAATGAATCAGTTTTTAATGGATTTTTGAAGATTTCATTTATAATGTTTTTGGGAAAATTGGGGGAAATTTTATCAATCTTTTCCGAAATATTTTCGTTGTGCAATATTTCAGTTTTCTCAAATGTTTCCCAACTAGGTTATATTTCCTTGTTATAAAGAAGAAGATTTCAGTTTGTTTTATCTAAAGAAATTAGAAAAAAAGTGTTTAAGGGAGGAATTTTTGTTAATATGAAATTGAGCTTTTCGTATTTCTTCTTCTACTTCTGTTGAATAATTTCGTTAAATAAGGACAGAATTCGAACAAGTTTGATCTCTGTAACCGATTCAGCTTTTAAAAGCATCAGTTTCTTGCTGAAACTCTGAGCTTCGAAAGCTTTTACTGACGGTTCCAGTTCATTCTGATTGCTCTCCAATATTTATAAAAAAGCCAAAGCTCTACAGAAAGACATTCACTTATCCGATTCTTCGTTTCAAGCTCTTCAACTCATTCTAATCAAAACTGTTCTTGTAAAAGCCCACCTTCCCTCTCTTTCTCACTTCCAATCCTCTTTATCTTTGCTTTTCTTTTCACAACAAAGAGTCAGTTACACCTGGCAATTCTCTCTCTCTCTCTCTCTCTCTCTCTCTCTCTCTCTCTCTCTCTCTTTCAAACTGAGAGAGTTCGAATTGTCTTTTACTTCTTTTTTCTTTTGTTTTCTCTTCTCTGTTCCTCTAAGTCTCTTGAAATGACAGATGACATATTTCAGGTTTTTCGGTTTTTTGCAGCAAAGTTTCAAGCTCATATTGCCTCTTTCCTGTTTCTCTAAGTCTCTTTGATTCCCATTATCTCTCCGACATCCCCATCCTTCTCCAATGCTCAACCCGAACGATGCGGATGACTCGGATAGTTCGACAGACTCCTCACCGCCCGTCGCCGTGCCGAGACCCAAACGATCGGCTACCGTATCCCCGAGTACTCGAAATTCATTCTATAATTCAAGAAGACGTAGTGATGCTAATTTGAATTTTTTCAACGAGAGAGAACGTCAGCGTGAGAGACGCAGAAGTATGGTTCGAGCAAGTAGAGAAAGAAGTGAATCTCGAAGAGCATCTCAACAGAATCTGAGAAAAACTAATAGTGAACCGAATGTAGATATGCCTTCGGTGAGATTTCATTTCACCTTTTTTATCTAAGATAATTCATTCAGATCGACGTAGAAGCTCTCCAAAAACTGCTTCTTTCACTTCCAAAATTCGCTTCGACTTCCAGATCAAGAATCGTAAGTCTCCTTTTATCTTCTAATTTTTCAGCATTCATTTAGAATCATCGTCACGATTCTGATTCCGGCGGTGAGATGACAACAGAAATCGAAGAGCTTAAAGACGCGGCGAAAAGTATTCAATCCCTTCAAAGAGTTCTTGCCTATCCATCCCAAACATCATCGGATCGTGGAGGTAATCGTCGTCTTCCGACAGTTGATCCAGTTGAGTCGTGCATTGAATCTTCAGTATTCTCTGATGTCGACGAATCGTCTCTGGCGACTGACACAACAGAAGGAGGCCGTCGTTCCGGAATATCTACTCGGTTGGGTCATCCACGTGGTGTTATGCAATTCATTCCTTCTATTAGAAATGATCAATTCGTTCCAACTTCCGAGATTCGTCGCAATTCGCTTTCAAGGAAATCTTCGGTTCCCGATGGGTTTATGAACAATGAATTGCAATCGGATCCGGTGCCAAACGTCAGAAATAGGTAAGTCATTTGAAGAAAAAAGAGTTTTTAGTAGAAGGGATTGTTCGTATTTTCAAAAAGTGTTCAGAAGACGTGGAATCGTTGACGAAATGTTCTCTTCTTCAACTTCTCTTCTTGTTGATCGACCGTCGGAAACCCTTGCTGGAGTCAATCGTTTTGCAAAACTACTTGATACATTCCGTAGTCGACCTACATCTCCAGAACAACATCCTTCGATTTCCTGGAGTCCATACGTGTATTCTGATGGTGGAGAAGCATTGGAGACGTGTGGAATGGAAGATTCCCTCCATGAAGCTGATATTTTATTATGGAAAAAGAGGAGTAGAGCAAGTTTACGAAGGCATTACAGTGTGAGACATTTGGCGGCGAGAGAGCTTCTCGACACGGAGAAATCATTTGTGGAGGGACTCGAATTTCTCGTTACAGTATGTTTATTTGAAGTGACTTCTAATTCAAAGTTCTTTCAGAAATACATGAGACCACTTCGTCAGCCACTTGAGTGTACGTTGATTGAAGCTTCTTTGGTCGACAAAATCTTTTATCGAATACCAGAAATTCTTGCTCATCATCAAGTTCTTTTGACGACTTTGAGTCAGAGAATTGAGCAATGGCATAAGGATGCAATATTAGGAGATGTTCTATTGGCTCATGTGAGTTTGATGAAAAGGGAGAGAGAGAGAGAGAGATATCAAATAGAATACTTGCAGTTCTCAAAACAATCAATGATTGAAACGTATATCGCATTCGTCGACAATTTCAAATTCGCAAAGGCAGCAATCACTCAAGCACGTCAGAAGCATGCATTTGAGAAGTATTATAGTGTTAGTCTCCGATCACCTCTATTAAAAGAGCATCATCGTTTCTTTCAGAGATGTTGTCGAGATCATCCGAATAAATTAGATTTGGATGCTCTTCTAATTTCTCCAATTCAACGGGTTCCCAGATACGAGTTAATAGTTAAACAAATGTTGAAGCACACTCCAGTTGAACACGAAGATCGGGAACGTCTTCAACGTGCTCAGAGACATATTCATTGCCTTGCAGTTGCCATAAATCAACATAAAGATGGAAGTGAACAAATGGAACAGAGATTGAGAGAAATCGAAGCAATTGTCGACGGATTAGATGATGTTAGTTGAAAAGTTCTCATTTCAGTTTTATTATTTCAATTATTTAGTTAGTGACAAAGGAAAGGACACTTCTCAGACACGATATAATAATATTGAAAGGAACTGACAGAGAACGATGTATTTTCATGCTTTCTGATCTTTTATTGGTGACAAGTGTCAAGAAGAAAGCAAAAGTTATGTATAATAAGTTAACGTGAGTTCTCTTTTTCTTCCTCTGATCCCACTTCATCTGATATTTCAGATCTCAACGAATGGATTTTCTGGAGAATAATAGATTCAAACTTCTGTTCAAAGTGGCTTTAGAAGACGTTCAAATCTCGAAAGATACACTTTCTCAATTGGAAGAAGTCGAACGAAAACTCGAATCTTCTCGGGAAGATGATCGCGTTTTGAAGAAAATGTCTCAGTTGTGTTCACTTTTGAAATGCGAAAAGAAGGTGAGCGGAATGTTTTTATTCGTTTGACTAAAAGATAAATAAATACTCGTGAAGGGGAAAACTAGAAATCCGGATGAGAACAGTATCCGATTGGATTCTGTCCGGATACGGTCAGATTACGGTAGGTACCACAACAACTGACTGAACCGATATTGTCTCCGGAGAATGGAAGTCCTTTGGTGAAATATTGCCAATAACAGGGAGCTGCCATATCAGAATCAGCTAATCTGATTAGAGAAGTGATCGTTGAGAGAGTTCCTCCGATGATTCCAAATATCAAAACAGCAGCATTCAAGGCAAGAATTGCTTTTGGAGTTAAACGAAGAATTCTGAAATTTTGGAATCAAAATAGTTCATTTTCTTTTGTTCCCAACTCTTTCAAAGTAGCTCTCTCATGAGTTGGCTCTGCCACGTCATTCGATTTCTCTTGACTGTTCTCTTGAAGCCAAATGACTTCTTGAGTTCGAATTGAAAGATAGAATATGGGTGGAAGGATAAGAGTCATCAGAACCATTGTGGATGCTCCAATCAAATCAAGAACAGGACCGAAATGAGGGATTGTTAGTCCGATGAAAATAACAAACCAGAAGAGAACAGATCGAACCAAAAAGCGTTTCACTCCGAAATCTGAATTTCAAATTAGAGGATCTTTGATATCAAAGGAGCTTACGATGTGGTACTTTGAGCAATTGCTCAACTTGTTGAATCGGCGGAGACATCACAATGACGATAGTTGTGATCACGTGAACTGCAATCATCAGATTCACTGTTTGTTGAATCCATTTGATTTGCAATGAGGGAATAATAGCTTCCCCGACTGTGCTTCCATAGACAAAGTATCCTCCGACGGCGATGCATAGATAGAGACAAGTACAGACTGAAAGAGGATTATTATTCAGTTGTTCAGATACTTGAACACTTACAAATAATAGCTAAAACAACGGAATGAACGAAATGAGCTGGCTTTCTCATGTCGTGTTGAATCGTCGGAAGAGTTGCATGACCTCCGAAAGCGAATACAAATGTTCCGAACGCCATGAAAGCTTTTAAAAGATTCGGTTCATCGTGTGGAACATCTTGTGAACAAACAGGAGCGTCATGAGCCAATCCAACTACTACAAGAATGACGGCACATGTGCTAGATCCTGCAGAGAATAGAGCTGCTTGCCAGAAATGCATTGGCGATGGGAGCATTGTGGCTGGCCAAACAGCAAGACCAACTATCAGAATGAGATAACATTGATTGATGTCTAAATTAAAGAAGAAGTGGAGCAGAATAGAAAGATTCTTGGCAGCAAGGAGTACGAGAACAGTTGCGAATCCAATTTGAGTGATGCATATCATGAAGGCGATGAAGGATCTCATCTTTCGACCGATTGTTCTGTATGCCATTTCTCCATATGGTTTCCGACAACTGAAATAGGTTTTGGTTTTTCAATTTTGATTTTTTGAATTCTCGGGGCTCTCGATGTTTCAATTACGATACAGATCTATGACCATCAAAGTACTTCCTTTTCGTAAACTAATCTCAACGCGGAACTTTTCGATATGACCTTCTCTTTTTTTCTTTTTTCTTCAATCTAAACATTTCAAAATGACCTACTGATCTCTATATTCCGGCCATCGATTCTGCATTATTTTCCATGTCCAACAGAGTTCCAAAGCAGTGTAAAGAGAAAAAGCAGAGCATAAGATGAGTAGAATTAATCCAGGAATCAATCCCATTGAAGTAAGAGCATAAGAAAGAGCAATCATTCCTCCGCCGGCAGTCTCTCCAATTATGAAAATGGCTCCGATGATCCATCCGATTCCTTTTTCATTTATATGAGATGTGGGACCATCTTTCTGGAATTCCATTCTATTGAAGGGAATGAATAAATTGAAAACTCACATCGGTAGTAGACCAAACTCTACTCAAACCCATTCTGGTTCAATACTGAAAAAGCGAGACAATATTCTCAAAAAAAAGGGTGTAACAAAACAAAAAAACAACGAGGATTGAATGATGTATATGTTTCCATCGTAAGAGATCAGACAAAAAATAAACAAAGTAAAAAGGAAAAAAAGATAAAAAACTTATGATACCTTCAGTGTAAAGTGACGTCTTCTACATTTCTTTTCTGAAACTAAAGTTCGAAAAAAGTGAAAAAAGTGAGAACTGATGACAAAAAGGTGCTGAAAACACGTTGAAGAGATTTGCATGAGAAACGAGATAGTTCTCGAATTCATTTTTTCGGTTCGAATCGGAAAAAGGAGAAAAAAGGAGAGAGAAATAGAGACATTGATGATAGAAAAAGTGGTGTAATGTTGATTTACGAAACTGATATGATATGAAAAAGTTAGATCAAAGAGAAGAAGTAAACCGGTTTTTTGTAGATTTTAATGGAGACGTTGGAGACGATGGAAACGGATAATTCGATGAGCATTCGAGAGTTCACAGATAAAATGAGCAGTGATCGAGACCTGAGTGCAGTCCATCTCGATGTTCTGACCTCGTAAGCCGATTTGTTTAAACAGTCGAATGACCGGTTTTTTTTGCCAGAAATGGATTCGAGCCATTCGTTTTGGAGTTTCCGAATGCGGAAAAGCGAAGTGTTTGGGAGGCAACGTTCAAGGATGCAAAAACAACTCTTATCAAACATTTGACAGCAGCGCCGAGTTGTAGTCTGAAGACTATCATTGCTCATCAGACACGGCCCGGATTACAGGTAATCGGATATTTAGGTCTCCAAAAATCTCTTCTTTCAGTTATGTACGGCTACCGTAGTCCCTGGAAAACGAGTTGACAGTAATCCTTCTCTTTGGGTTTGTGCAAGTGATAAATTCAGTGGGCAAGTGGCTGTCATGTCATTAGATACCGGAGAGATTACAATTGAGAGTTGTTCGGCGATCGGAAATGCGGCTGTCACTGCAATGTGTACTGTACCTCCACCAACGTGAGTTTGAAACTTCTTGTTTTCTTCTGAAAATAAAATGTTTCAGGAAGCCAAGAAAACGAAAGATCAAATCACAAAAGTCACTGGAACAAATGCAAAATGAGACGATAATGGATATAAGTAGCAGTGGATCAGAATCAGAATCATCTTCAGATGAAGGAACGTCGACTGCTGGACAGACGACTGTCTGGATTGGAAACGACGATGGAGAAGTGTTCGTTGTGAATTCAACAGAACGGATCAGATCGAGAACGAGAGATCGATTAGCAAGACTTCGGAATAGTGTCACCTCAATCTGTGCTGCGAATGGGAATGTTCTCGTGGCGACTTCTTACTCAAATCAAGTACAACTTCTTCTATTTCGACCTGCAACTGATGGTGGATGGGATCTCGAGAATCCGCAGACAGTAGGACACGTATGTCAGTCACCAATCACAAATATGCAACAAATTGGGAAACGGGTTATCATTGCAAGTGGAAATTCACTTCATTCTTTCTTTATGGACACTGGAAAGTTTCAAGTAAATTTAAAATCAGTTAAGAGAGACTAATGAGTAATTTTCAGCCTCCAGTGGAAGTTCTTCCGTCTTCTGATATTATCACTTTAATGAATGTAACTGGACAATACGTGTTTCTTTGTGGTCGAAAATCAACAGAAATCTATGTAATCGACGTTTTCGATCTATCGATTCTCAATCATTTCAACGTGTCGTCATTCGTCAGATCGCAATTATCCGGAAGAGAGCACATCCTTCGTGAACATAAAATGGGATGTCTTCGTGTCTCTTGTCTTACTGTAGTTCGCCATAGTCTTTGGATTGGAACTTCTGCTGGATTCGTGTTATCAACTTCGATTCAATCTCTAAAATCGAATCCGACTCCTGATCTTCGCGGTGAGATTAGAGGCCAAAAGTCTTGAATCTATGATATTTCTTTGCAGTTTGTGAAATCGGACACAGTGGTCCATGTCGGATTCTTCTTCCAATTCAAACTCCATCGCATTCGAATCATTCTTCACGGAAACAAAAACGAAGCTCATTGAATGTCCCGTCTCAACAGTCTTCTCAGGTGTTTACCTGAACGATTTATGAGATAACTTCGAGAATTACAGATGATGCTTGTCAGTTGTGGAGAAGGTTTGGACGATGGAACAGCTACTCAGGATCCGTCGACGGATGCAATCAATCATCTGATCTTTTGGAAATGTTTATGATCATTATTCTTATGAAATTTATCACAGATTATTAAAACATTTATTAAAAAAGAAAACTAAAACAAATTAAAATTACAAACATTAAACAAAACTCCAAAAATGACGAAGATATCCAAAACTTCTTCGATTTTCACTGTTTTCAAAGAATTTGTTCAAAAACTCTCTTGTGAAAAATACATTAAAATTAATCAAATTCTGGCTCATTTCATTCTTCAATTTGAACTTTTTGCCCACAAAACCGTCGTCGAAAACGTTGGTGATGTCATCAAGATAGAAATGATTACCATTGCGTTCTTCATTCAAAAAACGTGCTCCTGAATTCAGAATTTCCGGAATCTTTTCCATTCTACCAGTGGAAATTGGAAACAGATCGAAAGTGATGCTGGTATTTCTTTTCAGATCCAATTCCGCCATTTTCAACAATTTCGGAATGTGTTCATCAAGATTGTCCATTGTGAACAAATCGAAATCTTTCGGAAATCTCAATCTGATATTTTTCGTCGGCAATATTCTTCTTACATTCGCCAGAATATTAATGAATGATTCCGTCTCCAGAAAGTCTTCCATTTGACCAAAACCATCCGAAAAGAAGTGTAAATCCACTTCGACTGACTCCAAACTGTATTCTTTCGTTATCTGAGTCTTTTTAAATGGAACATCAAACGACGCTTTCGTCAAGAATTCCGAATACAAAACGTTTTGATTTGTCTCAAAACCGCTGTCTCGAAACTCCAATTTCACCGTTTTGACTTTCCATTTTTGGATGATACAATCCAAAACTTCTCGTGGATAGCAATGAGAAAACTTTCCGCCGCTTCCTCCGATCTCAGAATATCTTCCTATTCCAGTATTATTCGTCAGAATTACATCAAGATGATCACAAGTGACAAGGGAGGAAATGGCATTATTCAGTTGCTCCAATGCATTTTCTCTTGAATTGCTTAGAAGAGTACAGTTGTTACCGTACTCAAATAAATCTCTGGAAATAGAGATTTTCAGATGAATGAGAGAAGAACGACTAACCTATCGGAGAGTATCAAACTATCAAAATGCGTTGGTTCTTCAATCAATTCGTCAATGACACTCGTCTGAACGGGTCCATATTTCTTCGATTTCTGAGCGATTCCTCCACAAGATTCACAGCCAATAGAACACAAACTCTTCATGCCGACGAACTCTTCCACGTGATCATCTGAACAATTGGGAATCAATTTTGGTCTTCAATCTAAGATCTTACACTCTCTATCAATTAGAACATCAATGATGTCATCGTGGAGATCCTTCTTAAAATATTCAACTGGCAACTCTTTGACTACCAATTTCTTCACTTTTACCCCTGCCACCGAATTCAAAAATCTGAAAATTCTCATTTATATTTTGTTATTTCTGATGTTTCGAATACCTAAAATAAGGGTAAAGTTTAGAAGGTTCGACTGATTGTCTATTGACTTTTATGGTATTGTCTGTAGACTCTGTACCACTTTTCCAGTATTCATCACCGCATGAATCCACGTTTCCATCGATTACCACTTCTCGATGCTCTTGTCGAATTCTGTGAAGAACAGCAGCATTGAAACTCTTATTTATGTTCTAGAAAATAGCGATTAATTTATCATCCACAACCCTGAACTTACTCTGAATCTCAATTGATTCATGGCATCTGTTGACTGATTTTTTAATATCTTCTCAATGATAATTGGATTTTCGAATACTTTTTGGATTAAATTATTATCCTAAAAGAAATAATTTTCATTGGAAAGTATTGATCCGAAACTTACATTTGATTTCTGGAGAAGCTCTTCAGTCAATCCATATTTTTCGTTGGAAGTTTCCGATTCGAACGAACCATAATAGGCAGAAGGATTGGAAAAATCAAATTTGGTCATTATTGGAAAAATGGAATAAATGAATTGGGAATTGGGTAGAAAAGAGGTAATGAATAGAATAAGAGTGAACGGGGTGTCTGGAACAAAACATCTGCTCTTTTCTTTGTGTGAATACAGTCTCAGATCTTATCTAAAAGTGTATTCTGTCAATCGATCGATGGTCTCAATAAAAAAGAATTTGAAATTTTATTCGCAGAATTAATCGTTTCTAAATGAACAAAAACCATTCGGATCAACAGAAGAAACTGTTAAATTTCGATAAGTTCCACAACAATCGATTGTTCCATTTGGAGATGAAAATGGAAGTCCTGAATGGAAATATTGAATATAACATGGAGGAGGCAAAGATGAATTCGAGAATGTTCGAATGGCTGATATAGTTGCAATCACAGCTGCCAGTATACCAAATACTGTAATGAAAGATACTTTTGAAGCTACAAAAATGATGGATTACACATAGAAATGCAATTGAAAATGAGCATTGGTTTTGGAGTTGAATCGATTATTCTGAAACAAAATCTTCAGATATTCCGAGTTTTTTCTGTACTTACTCTCTTATACTCGGCATCGTTTCTCTTCTTTTATCCAATTTTCGTTTCAATTGAAATGTTCTCAAAGATAAATAAAAAGCAGACGGTAGAATCATTGCGATCAACGAATTCACCGAAGCGCCCAACTGAAATGGAGCATGAAATCTTTCAAAACCTATCAAGAACTCACCAAATTAATCATCGGTCCGAAATGTGGAAAAGTGAGAGCTGTTAGTGTCACAAAAAAGAAAACGATTGTTCGGAGTAATAGCCGTTTCATTCCGAATTCTAAAAATAGTTTTCTTGTCTATTTTTTGATCTCAACTCACTTTTTGGAACTTTTGCTATTCCTTCAAAAAGTTGGAAAGCAGGAGATGAAGCGATGATTATGGTAGATGCCACGTGGATTGCAAACATTAGATTTATCTGAAAAGAGAATGAATATTGTCAATCAATCTATTTTACTTACCAATTGTTGAAAAGTGACATTTTGAATAGAAGAGATGATTGAATCTCCAATTGAACTACCGTATACAAAGTATCCGAGATAGGAAACAGTCAGATAGTAAACTGAAATAACGGACCATGTAAGAATCAATGAATAAGAGAAGTCTGAAGGTCTCTTCATATCGTGTTGACACGTTGGAAACGATGGATGAGCTGCGTATGCGAAGACCATGGATCCATACGACATGAAAGATTTGAATAAATCTGCAGGATCATGAGGAACCTGTTGACCACAAGTTGGAGCATCCTGAATAACTCCAATCACAATTAAAACGACTGCAGCCCAACTGGAAGCTGTAGATAGCCAAGCGATCTGCCAGAAGTTCGCGGGACTTCGGAGCATCGTTGTCGGCCAAACGATCAAAGCGACGAGGATGATCAGATAGCATTGGTTGATTTCAACGGAAAAGAAAAAATGAGCAAGAACTGATGCATTTTTTGCGGCCAGAAGTAAAAGTACAACTGAATATCCTAATTGAGCAAAGCATATCATAATCTCAAGAGCAGTTCGAGCGATAGGACCAAATGCTCGGAATGCTATCTCTCCGTAGGGATTTTGACATCTGAAACTCCAAAACTAGTTTCAGAAATAGAAAACTGAAACTAACATTTTTCTGTATTCAGGCCATAATTCTTGCAGAATCTGCCACATCCACCCTAACTGAAGACCAGTGTTCAGAGAGAATCCAGCACAGATTATAGTCAGAACAGTACCCCATTCCACACCTATAACTCTAATTGAACAGCACAGAGAAGAAGTCACAACAAACCCATAACCGTAAATGCCATCGGCATCGCCAACATTCCCGCTCCGGCTGAATGTCCAATCAAGAACAAAGATGCTTTTGGCCATCCCATTCCCTTCGAATGAGATACTTCATTCTTCTAAACCACGCAATATTCATATTCTGTGTTACTTTCAACTTACTTTTCTTGAATCAATATCAAAAGGATGAACTGCATCTGCAGAATACATTGACGGAAAATAGGTGTGTGGTCTACTTTTTTAACACTGACGACATCATCTCTTTGTTGATCACATTTTGATTTATGATTCAGTTTTCGTAAACCTCTTTTGTTCAGTGAATTATATTGAAAACGTTTGTTTTTGATTTGAAATCAGTGAACACTCTACACTCAAACTGTTTATGCTTGATTTATTTGTTTATTTATTTATTCTTCATTCATGAATGAAATGCCTTCATCATATCCAAACTCCTACCACTCCCTTCCTACACACAATAGTTGACAACGATGCGCCGAAATGACGGATGACGAGTCGTTTATCGTATTTCTACACATCTCTTTTTTTTATTCTGAAGTTTTGGAGCAGTTGAAAAGTGTCTAGAATGCTCAGAAATATTTCTTCTTTTGTATCAAAAGCAACACGACAAGTACAGGTAATTAATGTTTAAAACTATAAAAATTTTAAATCTCTTTAATTTAGGCAACGGCCGCTTCTTCCTCGACTTCCTTCAACGGCGTTATTCCAACAGAGAAAATCGAAAAACGATTCTCGTTCAGCAGCGGACCAGGAGGACAAAATATCCAAAAGAATGCTACAAAATGTGAAATTCGTTTCAAAGTGAGCGACGCCGATTGGCTGTCTGAAAAGCTCAGGAGTTCGGTTGAAGAAAAACTGTCACATCGTATCAATTCGGCCGGAGAGGTTTGTTTTTTGAACTCTGATTTAAATCTTGGTAAACCTCTAATCTAATCTTCGTTTCAGCTCATCATTGACAGCGACAGAACACGTGAACGTCACCTGAACGTAGCCGATTGCTTTGACAAGTTGCGATCTGCCATTTATGCAATCGAAAGAGACGAAGGGAAAAGGCAAACTACTGAAGAAGATGAAAAGATTTTAAGAGAGGTAGCCAATTTTTGTCTAAATGTTTATAATTTACATTTTTGTAGAGAGCAGCAGTTGCCACGCAGCACCGTCTTAACGAGAAACGGAGAACAAGTGAGAAGAAGGCGTCGCGAAGAGCTGCTGTCGAGTTATAATATAAACTTCCTTGTTTTCTCTGTGTTCCATTTTGAGATAGATAGGTTTCCGTTGTTTGTTATTGGGGTTAATACATATTTCTCTTTCTTATTATTGTTTTATGCTGCTCAGCCATCACCCTTCAGCGCATACGTCTAGTTCCCGCAGGTGTCGTATAAACTGTTCATCCAATGAATGGCCACGAGAGAGAGAGTATTTATGCGACACGATAACTAGAGAATTGGGGCGAACAGCGTGAACCTTTATTGTTTGTCTGGTCCGCAGACGTCCTCATCACGTGATGTGTTCTATGCGTTTGTATTCGCATTCGAGGAATTATGAACATATTGATGTTTCAAAACACAGTTTGATTATTTTCTCGAAACCCCTCATTTCCGGATGAAAACAGAGGAGAAAACAATGATTCATATGTGCTTTCTCTTCTTCTTCTTCTTTCCAAAAATAACTCCGCCCTTCATCTCTCGTGCTTTCATAATCCTCAAAGCTCATCCTCTTTTTTGTTTCTCATCCGTTGTCATGCCGATTTCTGTCTGAATCTTTCAGCTGAACTCTTTTTAAATAAGGAGAAACTCATTATAGTTCTAAATAATGCCCTTTTTATGTTTAATCTCAAAATAGAAGAGATTTCTAGAAAAGAAATAAGATTCCATTGGCGTTTTCTTGACATTTATTATTGTTTTTCGAGATCAAAATGTCATTTCTTGACATTTATTCTCAAGAAAGGTTACTGAGTCTCTAGATTAAAATTATGTTGAATATAGAATTGAATTTCATCTAAAAATCATCATCTTTGTTGAGAAATGAACCATTTCATTTCTGAATTCACATCAGAAGCTTGCACTTCCGTTTCCACGCACTTCTCTGACGGTGACTTAGAATTCGTCTGAAAAACCAACCAAACACCGAGGGCGTGAAATCAGAGAAAAACAAAAACTATAATCTCTCTGGTGCATTCTTGTAGTTCAACTCCAATAATTTGAAGCTGAAATCTCAATTTGACACACAAAAAATGAAGATTATGGGCGGTTCAGAATGCATTTTTGTGAGCAAACGGATAATCCGAGGGCAAGCATCTCGATGAATAATCCATCAGAGATCTAATATCTTCTATATCAATATACGGTCATCCATCTGTTTCATTTGGAACAGCATCTGGTTGTCCATCTGTCTGAAGATGTGCATACATTTCCTTCTCCTCTCTCTCTCTCTCTCTCCTTCTTCTTCTCCATTTATAAATCTTCTTCTTCTATCCAAAACTTGACTCTCCATTTCCACGAATCCTTTTTCGGAATTAATGAGCATCGAAAGGAGCTCTCTTCTTTCATTTGCACGCAAGTGGGAGCTCTTTTTTATTCCAAAAGAACTTCATCTCTTCTCTCGAAAATAATGCTAAATCTAATTGAATTCTAATTTCTTTTCTCTCTTTCTTCTCATGTTCATCTTGTCCTATTTCCGACCCTCTCTTTTTGTGACACGAGAGTGCCATGTGACTGACCATATGACTGTTGTTCAAGTAAACAGTACTCACCACCGACTTCTGACACCAACACAAAGATGTCAAAGTTCTCATGTTTCAGAAAGAAAAACGAAATGAGCTTCTTCATCTAATTGACGTCTTCTGAAATCTTGAAACAAATCTCAAAACGAAACGATGAACGACGAATTCGACGACGGTGAGTATATCTTCATTCTCCTGTTCTGTTATTTCATCTTCTTCGTCTCGCACTTTCTCTCATTTTGCCGACGGCATACCTAATCACTCATCTCTGATGTCTGCACGAATATTTTCGCGAATTTCTGTGGCATTTTCGATTCCACGACACTCGCGAATTTTCAGATGATTCATACTTCTTCTAGACATAATTCATGAATTCTAGACATGAGATTTCAAATTTATCAGTCATGCGCGATGGTAATGAAAGCCTTTAGCCGTTGTTGTCGAGTCTCTTTTCTAGAAAAAAGTGACTCAGAAATGAACTCGTTTTCTTCTTCTTAAGAGTTCTAAGCTCGTCTTCTTCTTTTTTAAGTGAGAACTTCTTAGGGATTATCTTTTGGTTTCTGATTGTGAATTCCAAAAGGATTACTGTAGTCTACGTACGTCAGAAGAAACGGAAGTTTCCTTGATAACAATTCATTCTAGACAACCTTTCTGTTCCCAGATAATATCATAGAACTAGAGTTTTGGTTACCACAACTAGGAAGTAAATTTTACAATCTTGTTTGCCCCGCCACCCTCATTCTTTACTTGAAAATGTGTCCCTGAAACCTTCTGCCACCTGTGGGGAATAGCTTCGTGTCGTCAACTGACGAAACACTTCTTTTCATAAATACACGGTGAATTTTTTACTACCAAAATTCAAATTAAAGTTTGCGCGTCACAGTAATCTAGTGGTCGCATTTGCACCCGGTGAGTAGCGACGAAAGGAACGGTATATACGATACGTAGCTACTAAAATGTGCAAACACGGCAGCGGAAAAATACAGATTTAAAACAAAATTACTGTAACTTGGCATATTGCCAAGGTAGTAAATAATTCACCGTGTAAATAAGCGTACCGGGCGGCACGCACGTTCCAGTTCCTGCCCTTTCGCCTCTTTTGTCCGCCATTTTCTACGCCGCTACATTTATTGCGTCGATGAAGATTATCGCACAAAAACATGTGACCACATGACCGTTTGGCTGATAAGAAGCTTCTCGGAATGACACGATGAGCGGGTTTGATAAGCATTTCGTTCACAAGATTTAGATTGATACGAACGATTGGTACTTTTCAAACCCCCTCTCGTTTCAATTCCATTCGTTTTTCTTTTATCTAGAAGCTTCGCGAAACAAAACTACTCACAATCTTCATTGTTTCTTTGTCTCATACATAATGCACATTCAGATGTCGTTGAAAAATGCTTGAAATCAGCGGAGAGAGCTGTTGCCCTTTCTAGAGAGTGGAGATTTAGAGTCTCCTGGGGGGAACAGAGATCAGAAGAAATGGCGAGACCGAGATGAAAGATAGGGCGTTATGAGGAGACGAGCGTTGGCCGGCCAGCCGGGCGGAGAGGCTGGCTGGCTGACAAGACCGAAATGAGAAAGTGTTTTGAGGGAGAGATAGAGAAACACGAGGGCGAAACGCGAAAGAAAACGACGAGACAAGTCCAGCACGGGCAGTCGTTGGTGCGAAGGTCTCTCTTCGGTTTCGTGTGTGCGCGTCCCGCATTTCAATGGACATTTTGGGTCAGCAGCAGCAGACGGTTTTGAACTCGGTCTCGTCTTTACTGTCTTTCGATCCATCTTTTGTTCTACTTTTCAAGAGCTCTCGAAAAGTGTCCGATGTTTGCACATAAACTTAGGTTTGCAGTATCTTTCTCAATCGATCTACCTCGTAGTTTCTTCAAAAATTTGAAAATAGAGCAAGTTTTCAGTCACAGAAACCTAGAGGTCAAGCGCAAGTCTTTATACAAGGAAGGCTTGATTCTTTCAAAAACATTCTAGAATGCTTCTAGTGCCTATTTCCTGCTGATGTTAGGTCTGTAGACTCTCTGAAGCACAGACGTCTGTGCTTCAGAGCTTAGAAAAGTTGTGCACAATTCTTTTCCATCCTATTGAAATTCCTTGTGACAGGAAATTGTTATCAAAAGAAGAATAGTCTTTTTTCATTTCTTTGGAAATAAAATTTTTATGAATCGTTCTTCAGACATATCTCAGCGCATCGCGGTGTTCAATATAAATTTCGCTTTCATTTCACCTGACCTCGGAACTATTCTACTTTGGCAACATTCTATGACAGTAATTCGTTTTCCGCTCTAAAACATCCCACTGGGATAATTGCATGCGCCTTTAAAACTTCCTCCAATTATTTTTTTTCGAGGGTTTTTTATTTAGCCTAAACGTGTCATGTAAAAAAAAAATACGCGGTCTCATACTAAAATTCTCACTGTTTCTAGAAAGAACTTCTTTCAAAAAAATCATTAGCGTAATGCTTTCATCACCTGCTTATAAAGTTTTTTATTCTCTTGTTTCGTGTCTCATCCATTTCTCTCGCGCATTCTGCGTCTCTCTCCCTGTCCTTTTGGCAGAGAGTAGCGTGCAGAAAAAATAGTTTCGAAATATAGCGTAGTGTCGGTGATACGAGAACATTCTTTTCGAAATGTTTCCGAACTGAATAAGTTTTCCTGATAGCTCTCAAGCGCTTTTTCGCTGAGTTAGGCATTCTACTGTTGTATCCGTCCACGATTATATTTGTGCAGCCATGAGAAGAACAAAATTCAGTGAGTTTCGCCGTCTCGCCTTCTTCGTCTTGATGATTTATTTATGCGAGTTTTTTATGAATTGTGTTTCTTTTCAGGGTTGACTAGCGGCTCTTCGGCTGCGGCGGGAAAGCTGATGCAAGATGGGATCTCCTCGACGCAGTTGCTCCAAATGCTGCTGCAAAGAGAGAAACTTCTTTATCAGGTAATTCATTAAATTCAATTCACAATCGTATCATATATTTTTTCAGAACTACCCGCTAAGTCTGGCCCAGGGGAAGGGTATGATTGGTTGGAGAGAGCGAAACCGTGAGTGTGCCTGGATGTGTGCTGCTGCAAGAAGAATCGGGCTGGAAATGGATGCTGCTTCTCTGGCAGTTTCCATCTTCGATCGAGTCGTCACCAGCGTCCGTATCCCTGGCAAATACGTCAATTGTGTCGCCGTAGGAAGTCTGAGCATTGCCAAAAAGCTATGCGAAGATCATGAGGAAGATGCACCAGTCTTCCTGGGTCGTCTTCGTCTCGAATACAGCGCACAAGAACTGAAACGTATGGAGCTCAAGATTCTCCAAGTTCTCGGTTGGGATGCACATCTTCCAAACCTCAATCGATTCGTTGAATGTCTGCTGTCGGAACTTGAAGCAACTTTCCTGCTGCCTTCCATCAAGTAAGTTTCAGAGTGTGAAAGTAAAAATTAATTTTAATAAATTTTTTAAATTTTCATTTCTCCCTGTTTCAGAAAGCACATGGACTTTCTGCTTTGTGACTCCACTCTGACATCTAACTTCCGCTGGAGTGTACTTGCTCTTTCAACCGTGTCACTTCTGGTGGAAGCAACCAACAAGCACTGGCAATATCCGATCAACTCGTTGGCTAGACTTTGCAAAGTGAGTTCATAAAATCAAGTTTCATTTGGTATACGAATAACTAATCGTATCTATTACAGATTCCGATGAGCGAAGTCAACCGTTGCCGCGTTAAGATTTCTAATCTCTGGTCTCGCCACATGCTTCCAATGCCATCGACATTCCACATGCTCGCCGACCTTGATGACCAAGACAGTGACATGGATGTAGACAGTCCACTCACCTACGATCAATCAACCCATCCTCCGGCCCCCTCTTCTGAAGCCTCCGAGTATATCACCTCGCCGGTCCCACGGGCACTACAACCAACTCCGTGTTAATCAAACACACAACATCACCATCAACTCTGTTCTTGAACAGTGCTTCATTAACACTGTTTCAAATATCAGCCATCATAACATCTAATGTGTTGGCATAAAAATTTTCATTCTTCTTCTTTCTTCTGTTCCAACAAGTCAGAAAGAGAAGGCAAAAATTGTTCACATCTTCATGAGTCCACGATTAGTCCGCCGTGCTTCATCGCTCGTTTTGGCTTCTTTCCCCTCATTTCCCCCCTTCCAATCGAGCTGGTTCTCTGTTTTTGGCAAAAATGTAGTACCAGCGAATTGTAATTAGAAAACAATTATTTTCCTTTCCTTTTTATTCACTTCTCACACCACACACTTCCATCCTTTTCACAGCGGCAGGACCGCGGCAGATATTCCCCACACACTCCCGATGATTAATCACATTTTCATCTAAGTTCTTTTGTTCACAAAGGTAGAAACTGTCGTCTAGCCGTTTTCCCCCCGATAAAAACCCCCACCATCACTTTTCCACTTCATACTAATACAAATTCTATACATACTCTGTCAAATTTCTGTAGTCGAGACTCCGTCTATCCTACTCCCAAAAAAATATTCCCCTCTCCCAGAAGCTATTTCATAAATACCATCGTGTTTTGAAGGACCCTGCTTCAATCTGTGGATTAATGAAGATAATGTTTGAATAAAATGTTAATGTTAAAAACTATGGTTTTATATTTTATTATGAAATTTCGATGCGATTTCTCTCTCAATTTCCTGATTCCTGTCTCATAAGAAACTTTTCTACTTCTTCTTTCCCGATGTACTTCGACAGCAGACATATCGTTGTCCACTGGCTGAATATTGACAGAACGAATTAGTTGGACACGTGGAAACCAAGCAATTGATCGGTTGATTAGTATTATCCATTTGGACTGTTTGGCCAGCCGAACAGAGATTCGAAGTTGAAGTCGTCGAGCAGAAGTTATTCACATTACTTGTTCCGGATGGACATTGACAGAAAGAGTTCATGCATTGAGAGTTCCCAAGACATTGTTGATTTACACTGCATTGGGATCCAATGGAAACTGTATTGTAACAGACTCCGTTGTATAAAATCTGAAATTCATTGATTATTTCAGCTGCTTGTCTCGAAAACATCTGTCATTTCAACGTCATAGTAAACTAACTTGATTTGTAGTACAAGAAGTACTTGTTCCCTGACAGAATCCATTATTGTTATTCGAACCAGATGGACATTGACAGATAGAGTTCAGGCATTGAGAGTTACCGAGACATTGTTGAGTAATTGTGCATCGATTTCCGATTGAAACTGTGTTGTAGCATTGACCATTGTAGGAGATCTGTAGAATTTTGGATCAGTTTTCAAAGAGTTAATCTAGAAAAAAGCAGAAAACGGAGTTCTTTCAAATTAATAATGTCTGGCACTATTTCAATAAGAGTGTTGCTTGAATCTCCGATATCTTGGAGCGCATAAGCACCTTCGCTATGAAAACTTACTTGATTAGTACTACACTGTGTACTTCCTCCCTGACAGAAGTTATTCACATTAGTGGATCCAGATGGGCATTGACAGAATGAATTAATGCATTGCGAGTTTCCGAGACATTGTTGAGTTACAACACATTGAGAGCCAATGTTGACAGTGTTGTAGCATTGTCCGTTGTACAAGATCTAGAGGAATTGAATATGAATTGAGTTAAAGTTCATATAAGAGTAGAAGAGAGGATCAGATACTAGCCGATCAGCCAAGATCATTTGCTTTTTTGAGAAACTCACTTGATTCGAATTACATTGAACATTTGATCCTCCTTGGCAGAAGTTATTGACATTAGTAGATCCAGATGGACATTGACAGAATGAATTTATGCATTGGGAGTTTCCGAGACATTGTTGGGTGATCATGCATTGGGATCCAATGTTCACAGTGTTGTAGCATTGTCCGTTGTAAGAAATCTGTGAAATGAAAATGATCAAGAGGTTCAAAAGAATAGCTCACTTGGTTTGAGTTGCAGTTAACATTTGATCCCCCTTGACAGAAACCATTTACATTCGTCGATCCAGAAGTACACTGACAGAATGAATTGAGACATTGGGAGTTTCCGAGACATTGTTGAGTTATCATGCACTGGGATCCAATGTTTACAGTGTTGTAGCATTGTCCATTATATGATATCTATGAGATAACTTTTTGAACATGTTCTTCTTTTCATTCTTGTACCTGATTAGTCTGACATCCATCGTTATTGTTATTGGATGTACATACTCCATTTAAGAGTTGAGTTCCCTGTGGACACTGACAAATTCCATTTGTACACTGAGAACTCGATAGACATTGTTGGGAGCCGACGCACTGTGACCCGATAGAGACATAGTTATAGCATTGGTTAGAGATGCACACCTGCAAAATACACAAAAGATCAATGTGAAGTTAGAGGGAACAGGGAGAACTCACCTGATTTGAGGAACACTGGATATTACAGAATGAGGAGACGCAGATGTTGTTTGTACAGACGGCGTTGTTGAGACACTGCTGTGAAAAAGAGCATGAACCGCCGACTTGCACTGTGTTGTAGCATAATCCATTGATGGAAACTTGATTGGAATTACATGAAGAAGAGGAGGAACTGATACAGTATCCATACATTGCAGTGGCTCCCGATTGACATCTACATGTTCCCGAATTGCAGATTGCTCCACCAACACATTGTTGATTGGCAATGCATGTCTCTCCGACGATTGAGTAGAGAACGCATTGATTGTTGACAAGGGTTTGAGTATTCTGACAGTTTCCGGTGGTGAATGGAACACAGTATCCGTAGACGAGTTGACTGGAATTTAGGATTCAATTAGAATAAAAGATGAGTGTGCTATGTCGAATTGAATTGTTTTTTTTTCAAAAATAGAATTGCGTAAAAGTTTAAAAAAGATAGGTTGTCTGAAAACTCACTAATTACTATTACACGTGCAGACTGCATTGTTGCAAACAGAATTATCAATGCATTGAGATGAAGTGACACAAGATTGTCCTGGAGAAGCGAGTGTTATACATTGAGAATTATAGGAAACAGTTCCAAGTTGACAATTAACTCCATTGCTGATCACACATTGCTGGTTCACATTCACGAATCCGCTGTTACACTGACAGACAGAGTTTTGACACTGTGATCCACCGGTACATTGTTCAGTTCGTTGGCATGCAGATCCAATATTCACTGAATTATAACATTGTCCGTTGACCAAGACTTGACCAGTTAGACATCCATTATTTCCAGAAGAAGAACATGTTCCTAAAGTCTCTGATTTGAGAATAATCAAATGATTTTTAGATGTTACCTGAAGAAGTATTCGGACAACAAACTCCATTATTACACGTGTATCCAGATGCACATTGAGTGTTCATTGAACACGAAACAATTTGTCCATTACCTGATATTTGAGGACTCGAGTTGGTTCCACATTCTGAAATTACAGTAACCCAAAGGGAATTTCAGATAGAAAACTAACGAGTGTTCGTTGAATAACAACAAATATAGTTACTGTAAGTGCTCGCATATTGACAAATTGTTCCGAAACGAGAAGTTCCTGATTGTGAGAAACAGCTGCAAGAGTCTTGTGGAGTGCAAGTCTGAAAACTAGACGTCGTGGTTTTTGAGAGGAAAAGTGAATGATTACCAGTGGCTGATTGAAATTGTTATTTGAGAATAGAGGAGACAAGCCAGGCGGACATTGGGATATCACTGTAGAAAAGAATATTTATGAAAACAATTAGTTTTCAATTATGATTATACTAAATGTTACAGTATCTTTTACAAAAAGAAAAATACCTGCAACGAAAAGAAGTTCCCATAGAAAAAGAAGACGAATCATAATCTTTTTGGGCACACGTCGAGACGGGAATCGGTTTGTGCCAACAGTGAAAAATATTTCAGTTTTTTGCGAGACTCACCTCTTCCCCTCCCTCATTTTTCCATTATTTGGACACCTGTTCTTGCTCCGTTTTTTTCGGAATTTCACGGAGTTGCTCCATTTGTTGAAAGTATGACTGTGGGTAGCAGAAATCAGAGTTAAAAGCCACAAATCAAAATACGAAATAATTTATTTATATACATTGAAATGAAGAAAGGAAAAAAGCATTCACCGGCGTTTCTTTTAGTTTTCGAATAGTTTATTTGGTTTCTCAGATATCAAACATTCAATGACTGCAGCCAATTGTTCGTATGTTATTGAAGTGACTTTTTGATCTGAAAACACTCAATTTTACATTTCTTTCCTATATTTCAAAGTTCAACCTTTCTGATATCCGTTTATATGTGACTGCATTAAAACTGGTCGATAATCCGAAAATCCCAGTTTCATATCGATTTCTTCCGTTGATTCTATTGCCAATTTTCTCAGATGAGATTTCATTTTAACCGTATCCATGTCTCGAGAAATCAAATTTCTTCGGAACATTTCAATGAGTCGTTTTTGATGATTCACAGACGTTGAGAATGTCTCTTTGTCAGTCACCACCAGAATTCGATGCATTTGATTTAGAATTGTCAGCACTGGATCTTGAATTGGACGAAGAACATTACTACTCATAGTGAGTCCATCGATCAATTGTTTTGATACTTTCAGATCAGTTGACGAAGAACTTCTCGCTGGATGTTCAGCAGAGCATGTTTGAACACGTCGACGATTCGGAATGGCAGACGGAGCAGATGGAAACATCATACTGTACTTGTCAGTTGTAATTCGTGGAAGTGGAACTACACTGATCGATGTGACACGTGGTGTTTCTCCAGCTGACATCGAATGATTTCGACCTGAAATTCCATCATAGACGTGCCTTTTTATAAGAGAAAACTCACGTGGAGCTGGATTAATAGGTGGAAGTAATCCAGTAGAAGCAGGCGCTTTCGATCTTCCTGGTCTCTTATAAGAACTCGTTGAAGAATTTAAAGATGAAGGTAGATCATCATTCTTTGCACTGTTATAGTTTGAATGCTCAGCATCAGAAGCGCTTGCTTGTTGACGTGCCACGTCATCCAGATACTCGAGAAGACGTGCTCCACATATTTGAGAGACCTTCAGAATATCTGGACGATCGGAAGGATCAGGAGCCAGACAAGAAGTAATGAATATTCGGAGATCATCACTCCACATTTCATCCAATGGATCATATCTTGCTTCGACTATTTGCATTGCAAGGGTGAGCATATTCGTTGAATGAAATACTGGTTTCAATTGACACATTTCATATATACAACATCCTGAAAATGAATTGTTTCATTCAAAACAAGACTTTCACTTACCAAAAGACCAAATATCGGCTTTCTCTCCGTAAGGTAAATTCTGAACAACTTCCGGACAACTGTAGATGATAGTACCAGCCGCCGATTTCAAATACTCCGGTCCTTTCTGCTTTGCCAATCCGAAATCAGTGATGACGACTCGTTCATCGACTGTCATCATAATGTTATTCGGTTTCAGATCTCTATGAATTATTTGTTTCTCTTTGTGAAGATAACGAAGAGCCAACATCATCTGAAAAGCGGAAATTGAATGGGAGAGGAACGTCTAAACTCACTTGAACAACAACTGCCCATATCTTTTTCTCTTCGAAATTCTGCTTTTTCTCTTTCATCGTTATGATATAATCTCGTAGAGAAAACCCTCGAATCAGGTCCATTACGATGAATAATCGATGATTCTCCACAAATATTCTTCGGTAACGAACGATGTTTGGATGTCGTAACTGTTGTTTTATTATCTTCACTTCACTTATCATATCTCCAAAACTTTTATCCGATTCCCGATCGTTCAGATTAGTCATAAAGATCTCTTTGAGTGCGAAAAGCTTCGATGAATTCTCCGAATAACTTTGACTTTTCTTCCGTATTGTATATACACATCCGAATGCTCCGGCACCCAATTGATCCAGAAGTTCATAGTCTCCAACCTCTCCGACTGCTTGTCTTCTTTCATTTACACTTTCCCATTCTTTCATTAAATCTTGATTCTCTTCAATCAGTCGATCATACATTTCAGCAACTTCAGAATAATCCGAAAGTTGATTATTGTAATTTCCAACATCGACAAATTTTTCGAAGATTTCCGTCGGTAACACTTTTTTGATCAGTTGTCTTGATTTCTCAAAAGGATACATAAGGCGGAGAGCTCTGAACACTGACGATTGAAACTGAGGCCACGAATCGATCGTTTCATCCGTCGTTACAAGTCTCCGAACTCCTAATAATTTTCCGAGAATATAAACTCCATTTGCATTTGCCATCAACTGTTGATTACTAGTTGCTTGTGCTAACTGAGCCAACAACGCAGTCATCCCAGTGAGCATTGAAACCCAATCGCCAACTGATTTTCCAGGTGGTTTCGGATTGGTAATCGCTGCAAATATGAGACTGATACCTCCGCGATGAGCAATTTCCATTGCAGTTTCATTTTGTTCTGCTAATTGAGCTAAAGTCCATGCGACATGCCAAAGAAGACGAGAGTTTTTAATCGAGAGAAGACCAATGAGAATAGGGACGCCGTCGTAAATTCTGATTTGTTCTCGAGCTTGCTCTTCGTTTGAAAGGATTCGAAGAAGGCTTACACACAGTCTGAATAGAAAGAATTGACTAAAATCTTGGTAAGAGAGACTTACTTTTGTGTCATAATATCACTATCCGGAATCAATTGAAGACAGACATCAATCGTGTTGGATTCGCATAAATTATAGACGCATACCTGTGAATAATCAGAAAGTCTTGCCAGAATCTGAAGAAAAAACATTTATTTTTTCGAGCATTTTGAAATGAAAAACCTCTAGAGAATGTATGAGAACTGTCATTTGCCGCGTGGCAAGGAGGACCAAAACCTTGTCTTCTAAATTACATTCCACGAATTTATTTGCATTCTCTTTGCTGTCGATTAGTTTTTGGGTCACATCTAAACACAATCCTCTCCATTTTTTCTCAGAAAACAACTCTTACTCAAACAATTCACAACTGTCACATTCCATTCTGGTTCGTTATTCAGAAATCGGGAGGCGATGAATCGAAATGTCTGAAAAACGAAATCTTAGAATGAGTTCAAAATGAATGATACCTCGACGAAATCATAATGTGAATTGATTGAATGAAACGTGGCAATTCTTGATTTATCTCGGAATAACGTTCGAGCCAATCGGAAAATGTGATAAATCCATTTCCTCGGCGGACGAGTTCGAATGAATTCACTGGGGAGGAAAATCATGAGTTTCAAGAATTTAATAACTGTCTCTCACCTGCTACAAATCCGATTTCTGATTAGATTAATGCATAATTGATGAAGAGATAGACTGTCTAGACTCGTCTCCTGTTGCTCTTCTCTGAAATTTGGAACTTTTTGGATGCGAAGAAAATCGGAATTCGACCAACACAAATGCGGCCAAAAGCTCGATTTCAGTTCTAGCAAACGAAGTGTCCCCGATTTGAAAAGTAGATAAAGAGATAAGTAATGGATGATCCTCTTCCTCAGTCGTCATCTTATCCACATTTTCTGAAAAAAAAGAGAGTAATCAATAGAGAAGAAGAAAAAGAGGAAGAAAAAAGAGAATTAGAGATGCTTAGTTGGCACGTTTTATGTTGAAATTCAAAGAAAAGAAGAGGAAGGAAAAGAGAAAGAGAGAGAAAAGAGTATGTATCCCTTGACAACTCTCGAGCGAAAAAGAAGAGAAGAAATGAGAAGAAAACGGCTGAGCAGCAGGGAATTATGTTTCTTTTTCTTTTTGCTTCTCTGAGAAGAAGCAGCAGATGAATATATAAAGGGGCGAAAGGTGTGAGAGAAAGAGTAATTCAATTGTTAACTCAACCGAAAGGATAAGGTGTATTGACGTATGTTTCTCTTCAGAATAATGGTCACTTTCGAAAGATTTCTCCTTTTCTGACGCAAGAACTTCATGGGAAAGTAGCAATCAGTGATGGAAATAAATACGCTTTCTGATAAAAATAGAAACTTCTGAAACTATTTTCGAGTTTGGAGAATCAAACAACAGGAGTGATGTCTCGACGATAAATGGAATGATGTAAGCAGAAGACGTGTACATGACAACGGAACCCATACAATTTTTGTAAAGAGAAACGTTTTCATTGTTTCATTGTGTTTGATGATTATGAATTCGTACTATGTGTAACAGATTGTGTGTCTATTTTCGGATGAGTTTCATAAGGATTTGAAAATATTACCCGAAGTTTGTAAGAGGACTTGGATAGATATTGGTCACCAGAAATAATTTTACTTAAAAAAAGACAGAATTTACCTATAATGTTATTGAAAATTGAAATCTTCTGAAAAGTGAAAAACAAATTCATAAAAAGGAACTCATCTGAAATGTTCAGTTGAACGAACAGGTGAAAAAGAAAGAATATATAAAACAAATTTATATGAATGGAGACTTTGAATATCCCGAAACAACCAGAATCATTGAATATTTATATTTAGAAGAAGAAAAATTGACGACGAAAACCCAGCAAGTAGAGCATTTTAATAATGATATCTCTCCTCGAATTCCCCGTTTCCAGTTTCTTTTGAACGACGGAACATTCCACTCCAGAAGTTACAGTACTTGAGATAATTCATAAATGTGCTTTCTGTTGGAGTAGAATCAGATGCCCGAGAGTTCTCAGTCGTCGGTGGTGGTGGTTTCCGATTGATATAATCGAATTTGATTCTATTCTCTCGAAGGAAATTGTACTCTTCTGTTTCTTCCTCAACAGATAATTCTTCGTCTTCAGAATATTCTTCTGAGAATTCAATCTCTTCTCGAGGTGCAAAGAATCCGGCTCTCGCCTAAAAAATATCATTATTTTCGAAGTGACCAGAATAAAACATACTCTTTCAATGGGTCTCTGACAGACTTTCGACACTTGTGAAGTCTCCGAACTTTTAGTTGTTCCAGGATTTTGAGTATATTGAGAACTCTGTGATGTTTGAGATGACAAAGAAACCGTCGATCCACTTGGAGTAGAAGTTGTAGTTGAATTCGAACTTGATCTTTTGTATGAAGTATTGGCAATCAAACCAGCAACTAAACATTCTCCACTGTACTGTTTACTCTTTCCCAATCGTGCACATTCAAACATCTGCCACGTTGGCTGCGGTTCATTCAAAATACTCTTCATGAAATCTAAAAGACGTGTTCGACTGTACGAACAGCATGCTGGATTTTTGCCACGTGCCAAATCGACGAGAGCTCCAATAACACGATATCCACACGAGAAGTGATCAGACTGTGAGTCAGATTGAAAGATGATTTGAGATTAAACTCACTTGTGCCTCGTACTCTCTATCGACGACTATTGGAATGTTTTCAAGGAAAAGATGCCCAAAAATGTGAACAATTTGATTGCCTATCTCTGGATTTATCTGAAACAAGAAGCTGGAAATTTAGTTTTCTGTTCTTCCGAACCAGCGGTCTTCCAGAGGAGCCGTATGTCTGAAGACTATCGAATACTGACACCTCGCCATGATATCCTGCAATTCTTCCTCTTGGACTGTATCTGCAACTTTTTTTGGTTATGAAATTAAAAAATTAAACTACCGAATGAGCAAATAATGAGATCTTGTTCTGTCATACAACACTTGAAACGCGATATTAGTTCCAGATACATGTTTTCGAACATCTGCCATATCAGTCTGAAAATCGGTTTTCGAAGAGGAAGTTCTAGAGACTCACGTACAATTAACAGAAATTGAATTGCAAGAAGAGCTTCCATTTTATGAGGGCAAACGGCTTGAAGTTTATCACAAAATGAATTGATTAGATCGTCTTGGAGTTGTTCTCCGAATTGAATCTATAGGAAATAACTGATTTCATTCGATTTTCCCTATAGTATACCTCTTGTTCCTTTGGAGCTTCTCCTCCACTCGACGCCGTTCTTTCTCTCTTCTGAACCTTCTCATCGTCGTCTTCTTTTTCTTTTTCTGCTCCATTATCCTTCTTTCTTCTCATCATCACCATTGTCAACATCTTCTTCTTCTTCTTCATTTTCTTCTCATCTTCTTCTCCTTCTTCCTCTTCTTCTTCTTCTTCCTCTTCTTCTTCTTCTTCCTCCTTCACATTGTCATCGTCTTCATCCTTCTCTTCTGATAAGGATTCTTTCAATTGAAAACGTCCCATATTAGGTTTAAAAACACCAAAAACAATGATTTTGAGAAACACAGAAACAATAAATCAGACGTTTTTGTGACGTTGAAAAACGAATATCAATCCACATTTTATGACGTTTATCGATGGAAAAAAGAAGTTCACGCTTTGTTTATTTGGAATAAATTTGGGAATTTTGCATAGAAAGAAAACATAATTGAAAATATGAAAAAGATAAAAGAAACCGAACAAAAGAAGACATTATAAATTGAGCAGACATGGATAATATGTCAAAGTTTTCAACTGATGATTAATCACTGATAAAATTTTACAGTTGATTTAAATTTCTATAAGGAATTTGATGTATTGAAAAAGTATAAGATAATAAAATGATTTTGTTGGATTTTTTCAGAAGCGAAGGTGGATATTGATAAAGAGGTAAGAAGACGTTCATAAAACTCACACACACAGCGGCTCCATTGGATTGGTCAACAATTTGAAATGATTTGGGATCCTCGAACACATAAAACAAAATTCAGAAGACGAAATTAGCCTCTATTAAAGAAGTTGATATACCTCAATATCTGACTCCAGAAAGTTCTATAGATCCCTGAAGAAAACGTTATCATCATGTCCCCCATTCAAACATCTTGACCTTGAAATCTAGATCTTTGAAAAAACGAAATTCTTAATTGAAATAGTTCGTTTGTTCGGCTAAAACCTTTCCCTTTTCTCTTCCAATTTGGATTAACCCTCTGTGTTCTTTCTTCGAAAAGGTTACTCACCTTCTCTGTTTTTTCTGTCGAAGAACACCTGCCATGCAACGGTTTCATTTTAAACTAATAATTTCCGAAGAGAGGTAGGCGATGAGGAAGAAGTGTCTATGCATACCCCGCTGAGTTTTTGTATTTTCCACAATCCGAGTAGTCACACCCCTTTCCAAAAGCTTCTCCTTTCTACACACAAACCATTTCCTTGATCTCTTTCAAATGTTCAAAACTAAATTTCCATCAGAGCATACCTACATCATTGGAATTCGACTATTCGGTTGTTCAAAAAAGCCAATTAAAACCATCATTGTGTACTTTCGAGAGTAAAGGAAGGACCGATGAAGAGAAGATCATCGTCCTCGACATAAATAAAGTAGACCATCCTCCATCTCCTCTTCCACGTCTTCCCCTCATTCTCCTCATTTCATCCTTCTTTCTTTCTTCTTCGCTTCTTACTCGAAACGACCCAACTTCTTCAATATCTGACCTTGTGTTTTTCAATGTATACTTACTTCTTCTTCTCGCCGATACTCTTCCATCATCCACTCATTTTGCTTTTGAATATAACCGACTCTCTTTCGATTCCTCATCCTTCTCACCCACTCAACCTATTTTAGCCCTCTCAGTTTTCGTTTTAGTGAGAGTCTCAAGAGATTGAGTTTCGATGAACACAAAATGATCGGAATTTTTGAAACTCAAAGAAAAGAGAGTTTTGTGTCTTTTGTTTAAGGTCATTTATCTCAACTCTCAAGAAAGCTATCAAAAAGTTGTCAACTAACAAAACTTTTAGAATTTTATTAGCTACATTTTATTAGTTGACAACTTTTTGATAGCCCCTCTCAGAATCAAGATACAGTCTAAGAAGCAATGTTATTTCAGAAAGTAGGATAGAGCCAGGAACTTCTGGAAAACCGTTGTTTGATCTCTTTAATCCCAAAACACACATTCTGATCAGACACTTTTCCGTATCACTTCCTCTCTAATCCATTTTCCATCTCGTCTGCTTCTTCCTCCTCCTCCTCCTTCTCAATCCCCTTCCCACGAAGCTTCTTCAGAAGAGAAAAAGAAGATTGCAACACACTGTTTCGCAATTAGTTCGGTCATCGATTGAGTCACCGATTCTTCATTTCTCACCCCCGTACTCTCTCATTATTCTAATTCACGGGCGTTGTCGTCAGGAGGGACAGAAGCAGAAGAAGAAGAAGAAGAAGAAGAAGATGTTGGAAGGCATACTGTCTAGCGGAAAAGAAAAGGCTTCATCTCTTCTTTCCAAGTGCCTTCTCTGATGCTGACAACTGGTCGTTGTCTAATCCTCTTCTTCTTCTATAATCTTTCAGTCGCTGTGAGTCGATTAGCTTCCTACTCGTCGGTTTCGGATATATGTTCGGTTTGTTTCGGGGGTGCAGAAGACAACAAAAACTTCTTTTGCAGTCGTTTTTTTTTGTTTTTTTTTTACGGTTAGAACTTTCTAGGTTAGAGCTAGTTTACCATAGATCCTACTGAAATACAGCTATCGTGACGGATGAAAGATGTTTCACCGTAATTGACTGACCTCATAGCTGAGAGACGCAGAGAAGCGAGAATGTCTGACAGTCTGCGGCTCGTTTTGTCTCAGCTTCAAGCAGTCATTCTCACGTTTCTAGACAAAAGGCTGTAGCTTTTTTGGCTACTATCAACTCTTAGCACGCTAAGAATCCTCCGGAGCCTATGATTCGCCACTCGATTTTTTTAGAGCTCAAAATAACTTGAATACTTCTTGGTTTCATAGAAAGTTGACCCCTTTTGCCCAGAATTGTATGAGCAATACACGTTTGCCAACTGATAACGTAACCACGAATACGTCATCGTCTACCTATCCAAATCCACGTCTCTCTTCGTCAACCATTTTTCCGCGTGAAGAGATGCGACAGAACGCAAATGTTGCTGTGTGTGATATTCTGCTGAAAAAAAGTGCCCAAGAAATTCAACGATTCGGAATCGAAAGCGGCCTGAGAAGAAGGCATCAACTACAGTAACCTATCATTATACACCTACTACGGCACGTTTACTTTCCGCGTTACAGCTTCACGTACCTTTTGCCGCCGGCTTGAGAATAAGGGAAACGCCTTTCTCTCTTTTCCTCATTTTGATTGTACTTTTCGGTTTCTTCGTTCGGTTTCTTCGTTTCGAAAACTAGATGAATTGTTACAAAAATGATTGTATTGTTTGTTTTAAACAAACCGAATGGAAAAGGATTCTGTTCTTCGAAGTCTCTGCTCTATGTGGGCTCTTAAAACGTTTTTTACGTTTTTGGAACTCTTCTTTCGTGAAACTAAATGAAAAAACCATTTTATAGTTTCGAATAATTTCTTTGAAGTTCTGAAGAAACTCGTATTCTCTCTCGTTTTCTGAATCCCCGTTTTACGAAAAAGAGAATTATATTGGGATTAGCTAAGACGTTCTTTCATCTGAATTGACTTCTTATTGAAACTTCAAACTATTTTCCAATATTCACAAACTATTATAATAAAAAAGTTTGCCCGTTTTCTGAAGGCCTGGTGCACTCAGACACCTTCCTAAACTGATTTTCTGCTCGTCCATCTTAGAAATAGTTTTTAAAACAGGCTCAACTACAAAAGTAGAGTTCTGAAAATGGTTAACAGGTTTCGAGAGCATCCATATGATTTCTAACAGTGACACATTTAAAAAGTTGACTTATTTGCACTGAAATCAGACTTGATATGATCAGTACTTCCGCTATTATACCTCAGAACTCGAGTCGGTATTCAAGAACCTATTTCAAATTTCTCACGCTCCCCCCTCCTCACTACGGTAGTTAAATTCATCATTCAATAAAAACCATTTCGAAACACTTTACCACTTCACAATTCTTTTTTCCCTCTCTCGACATTTCTTCTCGATTTCCGTTCCCATCTCTTTGCCATCGGATCACCCATTTCCTCCGGTTTTTCCTCACAATTTGATGTTGAATTCGTTTCATTTTTGACGGTCAGTTTGTGATTCGAAGAAAAGAGTAGCAAATGTAATAATGGAGGTTAGATGTAGGTGTGCGTTTCCATAAATAATGGTATAAGTATGTACACATGGCATGACCTTCTCTCGAAATGCTTCTCACAAGAGACACTAACCCCCCTTCTCCTCATTCCGAATTATAATTGACGACGTCAGTCGGGTGGTGGTGGTATCGTCGTTCGATGTCTTCTTCGGGGTCGTCGACCTGCTCGTTCTTCTCTTACTTCTTCTCCGTCATCATCCAAAAAGTTTCGTCGTCCCTTGTTTCGTCACAAATGACAGAAGAAGAAGCAACAACTTCATCGATTTCCAAGTGGGAAAGATTAGTCATAAGTGGATAAAAAGTATGCTTTGTTAGCCGTTTCTCGATCTCTTTCATGACCGTTTTCCCTCATTATGGTTTCATCTTCCACTCTGTTCACTTCATTGTTTTCCATCACATTCAATTCAATTCGGGGAGGGGATGGATGGCGTCGCTCTCTCGTTCCCCCCTTTCAAGAACACCACTTGTGGATGTGATTCATATCACATCCAGTCAAATCTCTTTTCCAATCCGGGTAGAAGACGAATATGGAAAGCAGTTACTTTCTGTTCGTCTTAGCTTTTCAAGTTGTTTCGAGTTTCTTTGGTTTCTTCGACAACTTCTCGTTGCTTTTTCTTTTTGGACACTATTTTGATTTATTCTGTAATTGTAAGATAGCTCTATTGCTGATGGAAACCATTTTGAAATTGTATTTTCTTCGCATTTAGTACTAAACTGAAGTTGAAATATGTCTATCCACATATAATTTTTTTGCTGGCTCAGTACTTTTCTCAGATTCGAACTCTTCTAGACTTAAAAAAGTCGGATTCTGTGTTAAAATTTCGACATAACTGCGAGAATACCTCAAAAACCTCAAAAATATTGAACCGATCGGTAGAATATTCTGAAATTCTGAGAAACCTCATTTTCCGAGCAGCATTTTTGGAAAAACAAGAATTATCTGAAATTTGCCTTGAAAGTTCAGAATGTCTAAAAACACTGAATCAATAAGATAACAGCTCCAAAACTCTAAACGGCCATATTTCACATTCCAACAAGTCTATATATTTCTCACGATCGTCCATCAAATTTCCAGTTTCAACAACAACATCTCCTCTTCCGTTTCTTCTTCTTCTCCACCATCCCAACATATAAATTCCTCAGAAATGGTGTCGGGAGAGAGAGGGCGCGTCATCAGATGAATATCCTTCCGATTCCTCTAGCAGCTCAACAATCCCCCCCTTCTATCTACTTTTTTCATCTGCATTATTCTATTCGGTCATCATAACATTCATTTCTTCTTCTTCTTCTTCTTTTATTTATTCCGTTTTGCCACGTTTCTTGCAATTTCCATCCGCGTCTTTTTGTCATTTGTCATACTTTTGCATGTTGTAATCCGAGCTCTTTCCTCTTATTTCTGCCGTACGATTCGGATAGTCTCAAGTGTTATTTATTCATTATCCTTCCTCTTCTTTTCACACCTTTTTCGTATGACATATGTATTTCCTTTACGTAATCCATACCATATCCTTCTTTTCATGTCAATTGTCACTTGTTAGGAACCGAGTCAGAACATGATCTCAATTGATTTTTCAACTTAGTCTAGACCCGAAAATCCTAGTTTTTTATCAGATTCACGAGATTCTTGAATTGAGACTAGTCTAGGTATCTGATTATCAATCACACGTTTCTTCAGCTAGTTTCTTTATCTAGTCATAGAACTTCACAAATACAGTTTTAGGTGCATGTTCTGCGACTTCTTTCTCATGATTCATCAGTCATTACATCCCCCTCATCATCTCCTGCCCTTCTAATAGAGCCTTCTATCCCCTTTCCCCGTATTTTTCCCGGTAATCCGTATATGTTTTGCATCCATGTATTCCCTCAAAAACCGTTTAAAATTGGATGTTAACCTGTCTACTTGACTCTCTAATTACCCTTCATTTATCTTTTCCTTCTTCTTCTTTCCACTTTCGATTTCTTCTCTTCTTCTTTTTTCTTCTTCTTCTTCGTCTCACTTCCATCAGCTCTTTTTTATTTAGGAAAATGTTTCGCTTATCACTTTATCACACTTCTGATCATCAAAAAAAAACGAATCTGCCCACAGTGTTTGTCACTTTCTCTCGGTAATCCGTTCATCTGGACGCCAAATGTGATAAGATGATTTGATTAGACTTTCCAAAGTAAAATATGATGATGTTATGTGTTTTGAACTAATAATAGGCGCTTTTTATGTCAATCTTTTATCTAGTAGTACCTGCTCAACGAGAGCCAGAACCGTATTTGAGCTGAAAAGTATCATGAAGATGTATCTGGTCTCCGGATGGGCTCACTTTATCAAAACAATCTCTCAATCTGTATAATCACCGCACTGTACTTTTCCTTCTTCCCTTCTACCTCAGAATCTCACACTGAATGTCCATATATGCATATAACCCGTCCACTTTTGTCTGACTCTTCGCGTGTCCATCTATAACAATGAGTAGTTTCCCATGCGTCATAATCAGGTCTCTCTCTCTCTCTCTCTCTCTCATCTTCTTCTTCAGCTACAAATGGTAATCTTGTATACAATGAGGTGTTTTCTGATGTTATGTTGTGGTTGTTATGTGTGGAAGCAAGGGGGAGAAAAGAAGTGAACGCATTCAGAATAAGAAGAAGATACAGCATCTTCTTCTCACTAGGCGACATCTTCTCTCATAATCTTGTTATTCTTTTCTTTCAACCCCCTCCTTTACTTCATTATCCATTCTTTTTCCGATCTGTGTGTGTGCTTACTGACTTTCAGCATTACGTGTTTTTGTAATCTCTAATGTAACCCAAAACTTTTGAGTAGCCATTCGAGTCTAGAGTGAAGATACCGTATCTTGTATCAATTACACGAGCAATGAGAAATTGTAGACGGATCACTGATACAGTACCCCCAACAGTATCAGGTTTGGGTTACTTTCAATACAAAGAAGCCTATTTCGAAAGTGGGTCACTGTGCCAGGTAATCTGAAGAAGCTTTAGAAATTTCAGAGCGTATTACCGTAACCCCTTGTCAGCTTTTGGCGCCCTCCCGGCTTTCAAACTTTGTAATTTATCTTCTGCTATCTATTTTTAAAAAGGTTCAACTGATGGTTTATTCACTAGTACTTACCGTATCAGGATGTGAGCTCCGTATCCTGATCATTAGATAAAATGCAAATTAAACAATAAATCATGAAGCTTTTGTTAATCTAACCACTCTCTTCTCTCCTCTCTCTCTCTCTTTCTCTCTCTCTCTCTCTCTCTCATATTCTGTCTCATTCATCTAAACATTTTGGCAAGAAAGTACTCCACTCTTCTTGTTACGGTATCCTCTTTCTCTTCTTTCACCTTCTTATTCCCTTTTTCCGGTATTGCGGGAGTACATACTAGACTCTGTCTGCACTCTCTCCGTTTAGCACCTTCTTTGAAACAAAAGACATCGGTCTCCATCGGTTTTGAAGAAGGTCGGGAGGGCCCCAACACAACCAATTTGAGTGCAAACACTGGTACAAACCGGGCGGGACTCTCAATGACAGGTCGCCGGGGGGCAGGGACGATCATTTTCTCTTCTTCGAAATCCCTTGCTCATGCGGGAATCGATAATAATTGTTCGTAGAAGGAGGTGGTTGCATGCGTATAGGACCTTCTCTTAATGACCTTGAACATTCCATCGGTCAGGCTCTTTGTGTCGGACCCTCCTCCTCTTCACCGCTCTCCAACTGTTACCATTCCAAAGATATTGGAAGTGCACAATAGGTTAATCCCCCCAATGCATATCCATTTTCAAATGTGTTCCCAGAGCTTTTGTAATTTTATGAGGTATCTGACGCCAAATCTAGGAAATTTATTATCAGATCATCGATAAAATCTAGGTCATTTTGAGAATTTATTTGAGAAAAACTGCTATCCGTTGAGCATTATTTGGTGCATTTTCGAAAATGCGATTCTACAATTTCAGTTAAGTGATTTTCGAAAAATACCCCAAACGACAATTCGAATTCTAGAAATTTCGTGATTCTCTTTTCCAAAGAGCCTTTCGAAGCTTCTCGATTATTTGAGATATTTTTCTTCACTTTCATCTCTTCCTCCCTTTTCTTCTCCTCATCATTCATTTCACTTCTAGAAGAATCCGGTTCCAGCCATTTCTCTCTTCTCCGGAAACAAAACTTTCAACCCCTTCTTCTTCTCCTCTATGTCCATTTCCCTTATGCTTTCTCTTTTTTTTCGCTTTCTTTTCTTCCCACAAAACCGTTTTGTTTATCTACTACTTTCTCCGTTTTTAGCCATTTAACTGCATCTTTCTGGTATTTATTATATCAGTTTTTTCCATCTTGATCCGCGTATTTTATTCCAAACCCAATTGTTATCCATTCGATTCATCTCTTGAATGCTTCTTCTTCTTCTTTTGTTTCGGCCCTCCGTTGGCTTAAGCCCAACACCATTTTTCAACATTCAACCTTTTTCGGATTTATTCATTTTTCTTCAGATTATAAAAACTGAGAAACCTAGAGAACTGATAGCTGTACGTGATCATTATGATTCGATTATCTCCACTTGTACCTGATTTGAATTTGATTTTCTAGATTCTCCTATTTTCATTTTTACTTTCAATTACTTCTTTTTTCTATCAATTCAAATATCAAAACCTCTCTTTTCTTTCAGAATTCCGAATGCAAAGGCATGCCCTACTCGGGGCACTGCCACCCCTTTTCATACTTCTACTATCAGTAGAATGTATGAAATTTGACCCTGAACGGATAGCTGCTCGACTTCGAATCGATGAAAAATGGGATCAACTCGAAGCATTTCAATCCATAAAATCGAGAAAAGGTCGGCAGATTCAGCCAAAAGAAATTAGTATTCAAGTGAGTCATTTGACATTGAAACATGTTCTTCACAACGATTTTCGACGATTTGTTTAACGGGAGAAGGTCGTCTGTTTTTTTGTATTTTTTGGTGTCCGTTGACGGTCATTTATCCCTTCCCTCCATTCTCTTGTTCTCTGTTGACCAACGGAAATGAATGAGCTTTGGTGTGGACAGTCGTATTTGCACAGATGCATTCCTTTTTCATCAATTACCGGCCTGTATGACACCTGCCGTTTCGATACGGCAATCGGAAGAACATTTTAGGGATTAGGTTGGGAAAGAGAGAGAGAGAGAGAGAGAGTGAGAGAGAGAAAATGATGTATTACAAAAGTATTTGAATGTCAATGGGTCAAAAAAGGGGATCAGCTTTTTTTTGGAAAAGGATTTCGAAAAAAGAGAAAGGAAGACAGTACTGTATTGGAAATTTTCTAATAGTAATATTAATTATTTCAAATAATTTTAAAAAGTAAATTGTGAATTGAAAAAACTCCAGTGTTATCAATAAAACTATAAACAATTTGACCACTGTCTGAATTTCTATTTGAAACTAAAATGCAGGGGCACTGAAAGAGTGACTTCTTCGAAGTGACGCTTGAAAGTTTCTCCTGAATTCTCTTTTCTCTTTGAAAATTTGAATTTTAAGGACTTCATTTTCAGGTAACTGCTCCTTTATTCTCAAGTCGTCTCTTCGATTACGGTCCAACTGCCGGAGACGAAGAACTTCCACAAGCTCTGGATGTTGGAAAAAAGCTTGATCTGGTACACCCACTCTCGTTTTTCGGATCCGATTATAAGACTATTTATGTGAGAGAAAACTTCTTTTTTTGTTTTCAAAACAAGTAATCTTCTAGGTTTTATCTAATGGAGCAGTCGGTTTCGAAGCGAGTTCTCGATCATATAAATCTGGAATTCTTCCTGGTTCTTCGCGATTTTTGGCGCCGTTTTGGAATCGAAATGATTTGAGAAATGGAGGAAAAGTGTATTATCGAGAAGTTACAAGTAATTGTTTTTTTCTTTTTTTCTGACAGAAAATTAACACATTTTTATTTCCAGAGGGACGAGTTTTGGAGCGTGGACAATCAGAAATTCGATATCAATACGACAAAAATGTGAAAGTGAAATCAGCTTTAATCATCACTTGGGACAAAATGCAACCCCTGAATACGGCTGCTCTTCCAGATGAGGTATGCCCTTTTAATAGAGAATTCTTCAGAATTCTGTCATTTTCCAGAATACAAACACATTCCAAGCGGCAATCTTCATTACTGCAAACGGAACATTTGCCAATTTCATCTACAGTAATATCGGATGGACGCAAGGCGCCGAGGTTTGCATATTTACATACAAATAAGTAATAATTAAGATCATTAGACGATATGTAGAATAAGAGAGAGAAAAGGGGAGAGAATAAGAAACGAGATTAGAGAGATTTAATCACAATTCAATTGTCTTCCGCCAAAGATTTTCATCTGATTTAACCTGGATCCAGAAGTATTTCTCCGCCGGAAAGAGGGAATCGCTTTCTTTCAAAATAATAATGATTTATGATGGGAGGGCATTTTTGACGATCGGGGAATAATGAAATTGGGGGTTTTCAATAGAAGACACTTGAGGTGCCCTTCTATTAGAGTATTCAAAAGAGTCCCAAGTTATCAATATACGTTTGCAGGCTGGATTCAATGCAGGCGATGCCACGAATCATTTCAAACTTCCAACTTCTGGAACTCCGAATATAATGTATTTGGAGGAGTACGGTAACACTGGAATACCTGGAGAATGGATGTTCGAGTTATCTGAATTGAGAGTTATCAGTTGTAAATCTGGAATCAAAGGAGACACTTGTGATCAAGGTTAGTTTCTAGAATTGAGATCTTCTTCAATGAAAAAGTTTAGAATGCTCGAACGGAGAATGGGGACCAGACTGTGCGTACTGTTGTCATTGTTCCGAAGGAACTTGTCATCCGATTTCTGGAGATTGTCCACGTGGTTGTGCCACGTGTTGGGATGGAATCGCTTGTCAAACAAGGCAAGAAAAGTGTGCAACGAAGACTCAATGCGCTTCGAATGCTTTGTCGTTCAATGATTATGATAGATGTGGAGAACCAATTCAAAGATGTCAATGTTTGAATGGATACAAAGGAGATGGATATAATAATTGTGAAGGTAAGTGATTCTAAAATTCTCTCCTGAATACAGTTCTCTCTTTAGATGTCGACGAATGCAAAACCAATTCCACTATCTGTCATAAGAATGCAGTTTGTACGAACACTCCTGGAAGATATTTCTGTATGTGCAAAGAAGGATTTAGTGGAGATGGACAAACCGATTGCTCTCAATCATTCCTTTTCCAATACGATACACATCATCAACTTCCTCGGAAAAAGAATTCAAAAATGGAATGGAATCTCAAGAAACCGATGAAAATATTTGGAGAAATGACAGAGAAATTAACTGTAACATCAACTGGATTAATTGCTTTGAACGAATTGAATCGAGATGGTGGACGATTGGAAGAAATGCAATTAGTTGGAATTGCTCCGTTCTTTGGACCAATTGATCTATCGAGAAGTGGAGCTGTTAGTGTAGAAGAGGTTGATGACGTCGAAGTTCTCAGAAGAGTTACAAGAACTATTTCTGAGAATTATAATGATCCGACATTCGAAGCAAAGAGTGCTCTCGTTGTTACTTTTTCAAATGTGACCGATGGAAAACAGGCGGTACGATTCTTCAAATTTCAAAAAATTCAATTTTTTTATTTTCAGAAAGGGAACACATTCCAAGCGCTTCTAATCGATGGATCCGGTGCTCGAAATGAGAAAATGACATTTGTCGAATTAATGTATCGAGATCTTCCATGGGCGAGTGGAGCTGAAGCTGGAATCCTTTCCTCTGATGCATCCTCTTCAATTCTTCTTCCTGCTTCTGGAACTGAAGCGATTGCTCAACTGGCAAAGAACAGTAACATCAAACAACCAGGAACATGGCTTTATCGAATCGACAAACCTCAATTGATGCCTTGTGCTCAACCAATTCAAGTTCCTCCATATTGTGATCATTTATTGAGTACAGCTCCAAGACTTCCATCAAAGATTGGAGAAGAAAAGAAAGAAGACTTGACTCTTCCTTCTCCAGGAGCATTCCTAATTGATCAACCATCAGAGACAATCGTTCCGACACTTGTTCGTGGAGGAGGTACTGTAACAAGAGGAAGAAATATTCTCACAGTAACAACTTCTCCAATTGGAAATCAACCATCAAAACGACCAACTACAAAAGCCACGACGAAACCTCGTCCGAACTTTTCGAGTACTCCTCACCGACCGATTGTCTCTCTTTCGGATGAAGATTTCGAGATTGGTCCAGATGCTTTCGAAGTCACTTTCCCTCCATTTATAACTGTACAACCTGAATTATTCCGTCCAAATCAACGTCAAGGATCACAGAAATCAACTCAGAGACCTCTTCCAGATTTCTCCATTAAGACTGTGAGTTTTTGTCTTCAGAATTAAAGTATCATCTGAATTTTAGCCTCTCCGAGAAGAAGTGACTACATCGACAGAAACGAATTCTCGTATCACAACCACTAGGAATTCTCATGTGACAACAATTCCTTCTCGTGCTCCAATTGAAGAAGAAATGTCTGAAAACGATCAATCGCCGTTCGAACTCGGATCTTTCGATGAGTTGGAATCAATCGATAAAGCAGTAAGTTCCGAGAACTTTTATTCTGAGAATTCAATTAATTTTCAGTTCCAAACAACTAAAAAGAGACCGGAATTGTCTGTCACTTCATCTCCAGAAGATCTTCGAGGAGATGCTCATGTAGTGGAAACATCAGAAGAGACAGATGTTCCAGAAGAAGAAGAAGAAGAGACAACAACTGAAATGACAACCACAACGACAACAACAATGGTTCCAACGACTTCGACGACAATGAAAACAGAAGCGCCTCCTTCGATTTTCGTGTTCACGACAACCCAAAAGCCACGTCCTGCACCAATGACGACGACTCAACGGAAATTTGTTCAACAGCAGCAACCGTCGATTGTCGTGAATTCACAGCCACCAACGCAGAGAAATGGGCCGCCAGTGAATGTTGGACACGCCGAAGAACAGTCGCCGAGTGAGTATATTCTTTTAGAAGTTCCTCCATTAACTTCATCTTTTCAGAACTGGCAATTCTTCTACCAGTGATGATAATTCTCGCGTGGCTTCTCATTCTTCTTGTCATCGGTGCATGTGTTTGTTGTCGACGACGGAAAAGATCTCGAGAATCTTCTCAACTCCGTGCAATGTACGGAGCCGGTTACGGTGTCCGTCCGACTGGTTACGAGTCGAAACGAAAAGAGTCAACATATGAAGATCATTTGGAGAGGGCGGCACGTCTTGGAGGACAACCTGCTCTTTCAGGACAACAGGTACGTCTTCTCTTCTTTTGTGTCGTTTGAGTGTTTCTTCTAACGGTTTTCTTCTTGTGGTTTCTGTGTGTTTTCCTCTAATCGAAATAACATTCTCAGGCGGGAAAAGTATCACAATACGGAAGTTATTGGAATCTTCAACCACTTTCAACTCATCATTCACCGGCACGTTTATCGACACAAGAACGACAGTCTCCGCCGAGTTTCATTAATAACGGGTATACTAATCAAACGGTGTGTTTCTTCTGAATCAAACTAGAGACAAAACGTCATGGTCATCGTCTTCTTCTTTTCAGCGGTACACATATGCAGGGCACTATTAATCAACGATAATTCATCGAAAGCGTGTTTTGTGGCTCTTTTTTGTTTTAATCGAACTCTTTCAACTAATAATTTCAAACGCATCTTTGAAAGAACCGAATTGTCGTCGTGTCGTCGATTGTCTTCGAGAGAAGACATTTGAGATGCAACTGCAAAGGTTCCGTGTTTTCAAATTGTTGTGACATTCATCTGCTCATCCTTTCCTCACCGTTTTCCCTTTTTTCGATTTTGCGTGTTTTCTCAACTTCTAAAAGTCTCATTTTCCGATTTAATCATTCAGAAGTCTTCATCGGAATCCACTCTGATCGAATGCGTCAGATTATGAGCCATTCCAAATTAATAATTTCTAATGTTCGTCTTTTTTCGCCTAGACATTGCCTCTTTTGAACAGTCTTATCATTTTTTTCTTTCATTTCTCATTTTCCTGTATTTTTTTTCCTACACCACCTGTAATTGATTGACTAGCGTTTGCTTATTGACGGGATACATCTGAGCACCGAACTATTACTTTCATTTTCCATTCTTAATATCATTACTTGTTTATTTTTGATAGAATAAAACCGTAAACTATTAATTGTGTGATAACAAAACGACTTTGCGTTCTCAATATAATTCACCAGTGAGAAATGAGGTTACAATAAAAAACACTGGAACTGAGACAGGAAAACCCGATTGATTACTACATCTAAAATTCTAGGGAATCTAACAGAAAATTTTACAGGAGACCAGATTTATCTAATCGATTTCAGCTGAGTTTTCGGCGGAGGAGTTTGGAGGTAATCCCAGAAATTGGCATAGTCTTTGAAAACTGTTTTCATCAATTCGTTGATGATGTTATCGGCTTTTGCAATCATGTTTCCTTTTTCATCGAACATAATTTGAGAGATGGTGGCTGAAAATAAGTAAACTGTTGAAAGTAGTGAAAACAAAGCACCCACGGAAATCTCTGAAGTGAGACACCAACTGATCATGAAGAATGGTCCATTGCTTTTTGTCGGCGTTTGTCAATCGACAAAGATCATAAGCCTCTTTAAAATGGAACTTTCTAGTGTTCGTGAGCGCATGGTATCTAGTTTTTCGTTGTCTCAGGGCTTTCATAGTTTCTCTATTAAGAATATCGTACGGACTGTACTTAGCCTGAAACATTTGTTCATTTCTCTGTTAATTTTCGTCCGCTTCCCATACCTGATAATACAGGGAAGCCAGCATGGGCGAGAAACACCAATCACTGAATCGGTCGATATGAGAGTACCGGGAAGGCAACAAACGCTCATAGTCAGCACAGAAACGTTCCATGAAACATCCGTATTCCCAGTCTCTTGTATTGAGGTAAATTCGATAACCATGGGCGCTCCACCAAATTTCTAGAGGGTTTTCGCGGGTTCCAGGGTGATGCAAAACTCGATCGTCAAAACCTTGGAGTTTTTGCTTCAGTGAATAAATATCCAAGCGGGCATCTCGAACAAGCTCACTCAAATGAAGAGTTAGTTGACGATCTGAAATGATCAAATACTTACGAATCATTTGTTTTTCAGAAGTGGGTGCGATTGTCTTTAAAAATTGGTGTACACTCACTATAGTTGTTTCCACGACCTCCGTACTGTTGCATTGCATTTCCAAAATCCGATTCATCTTTTCTTTCTCTTGCATATTCATTACGAAGTTTATCTCTAGCACGTTTTCTCTGTATTTCGAATCCATCTTTACACCTGTTGAAATGTGCTTTGTATCCTATTCGATTCGAGAATCTTCCAGGCTTTCTTGAATAATCCGCCCAGTCACCACTACTATCATGGTAAGCCATTTCGAATTTCTTTTTACGAGTATCATCCTCTTTGGATGTTGTCAGGAGATGATATGACGCATGTTTTCCGGAGAATGATTTACAAGTTGCAAGCGCTTTGACATGTCCGGGAGTCGTAGTGTTTCTCAAACCGTAAAATACGGGCCAATACATACCATCCGACTGTCTGAACGGATAAAGATAATTCATTTTCAACCTGTCTAGTCCAATAATTTTGTAGTCGATTTCTCTCAAGGCTGAAATAAATGAAATGGTTTTGATTGTTATACAGTATTACCCACACAATGACATAGACATCGGAGTAAGGTTCCGCGACTTTTTCGTCAATATTTTGATTTCTGCGGCAACTTTATTCAAATTTTTAGTAAGCATGGCCATTCGATTTCTCCTAACTGGAGGCGCCGGTACTTTAAAGACAGGGGCCGCAGCGGATGGTCTTGAAGGTCTTCTAAGAGGGAAGACACGAGTAGTCGCATTGTTTACAGGTGGAATTATAACAGGTCTTTCTGAAGAGATTGCAATAGCACGTGATACTGCTTCAGATCGTTCCAGATCGCAATGAGCTCTGTCAATCGGCCATTTATACTTCGTGAGAAATTGGTCTGAAATGATCAGATTGGAATCGTTCAGTACTTCGAGCGGGTATCCGCGTGAAAAATTGTTTCTCCGAGAAATTACTGTAGATTAATAAGCTTCGTAAGGAATCATTACGACAGGAAAGGCTCTAGAAGCTTCTTTAGATTTCGTTTCATAACCTCACAGAAACATGCACAATGGGCTACCTTTTTTCACCGTCCAGTTCGCAGGAAGTTTGCACTTAAAAGATGAATACGAGCTAGCAACGACTAATCTGTAAGAAACATGATTCGAAGAATTTTCTGATGCTTTGGTATCTATCAGTATATTTCAAGAACCCATACGTGAAAAACGTACTTTGGTTGCGATGGAACAGCTGGAACAGCTGGAACAGCAGGTGTGCTGTTCAAACTATTTTGGCACCGTTCAATTTCCAGACGCATTCTCTCCAATTCATAAGCTTCCTCTTCTCTTTCTTTTCGCAATCTTTCTGCTTCTTTTCTTTTGCGACGTTTTTCTTCTTCTTCCATGAGCAACTTCCGTTTTTCTTCTGCAATTCTCAGCTCCTCCTCTTTCTGTTTCTCTTGTTCTGCCTGAATACGTTTTCGTTCTTCTTGCCTTTTAGCGAACTCCTCCATTTCTGCGTTTTGTTTCTTTTGATGTTCTTCTGCTTCTCTTTTTTGTTTTTCCAGAGCAACTTGTTCACGCTTCAGATGTGCTTCTCTTCTTCGCTCCCGTTCTTTTCTAGCTTCTTCTAAAGTAAGCCCTTCTATCTCGGGCGGTTTACTGAATTCATTATTAGTCTTCATTGATTCGGAGCTGAGCCGTTTATCTTTTTCTGTTCTCTTTGCTGGAACATCGATTTCTTCATCGACACTAACACTATGCTTTCGTTTGAGACACATCTGTGCTTCAGGCGCATCTGCTGAACAGCTCGGGATATCGTCTCGATTGATATTCTCCAGTAACTCTTCTAATTCTTCTTTTCTCTGGGTTAATATAAAGTATTCCGCTCTTTCTTCAGCTCCGGGACGTTTTGAATAATCGAAATCATCTACCAAATCGGAGTAACGGCACAAAACATCACGTTTTCTTCTGAAAAAAATCAATCAACTATAAAAACTTGACAAAGCGACATACTCAATCGATGACTTTTCTGATTTCACGAAAGTGTTTTTGAGAAGAGAAAAGTAATCAAACAAATCAACCTTTCCTTTTTTGTATCTGGCCCGAATTTCCTCGGCAGCTGAAATAAATACGTTGTTCATTGCAAATGCAAATTAAAACTCACAGTATCTTTTGAGGTGCAAGTTTACGCTTTTCAACTTTTTAAACCTTTTCTCTGTATTTGGGAATCTAGAAATTTCCATCTCGTCCATTTTGTCGTTCATGTCTTGACTGTTTAATGCGAAAACTTCTTTTGTGGACTTGCTCCAAGACACTCCTCGTCTTGGCTCATGAAGCTTCTCGAAATTCGACTGGTGAAGATGTGTTTCACTTAAACGCAGATCCGGTTTGCTACTGGTGTCACATGATTCCAGGTCTTCTCTGAAACGATATGAGCTGTTTCACTATCTTCAAAACGATCTACCGATCTCCTTGCGAAATCAGATAAAATTCTAATAAATCAAAAGAATTTGACGAGATCTCTGTTTGCTGCTCAATAAAAAAGATAAATTTACCTAAAAACGTTAGTCTTGCTGACAATATTAGTGTTGTGAGAACTCAAATCATTAGCATTTCTCCGCATGAAAACTGTATCGGGAATGTACGATTCTTCCGAAAAACGTTTTTCATGAGCCTTAATCGCTCTGACTCGCTCTCTGTGTTGTTCCAAAATTCTCTCTTTCAGCGATTTTTCGGGTGGTGGTTCAGCTGAAAAGAAAAAGAATATATTGACGAGAAGAAATAAGATGCGCTTACACTGCATTTCAGGAAAATGTAAACTATCGAAATCTTCAAACAATTCCTGAACTTCTGGGTCGATAACCGGCTGCAAAACATATGAATATAGCTGCAGTAGGATTCGTTTTATCGTTCAATACCTTAACTTTTCTCCCCATTGTGCTATATACATTTGTTTCCCGTCTATAAGAAAAACACACTTTACAAAAAGATGCGAGCGGCAGAGGAAGTTAGAAAGAAAAATATCAGCCGGAAAGCAAAGAAGCTTCCGAGATTGAAACTCGCAAAAGTTTTATCGTTATTATAAAAACATAGATGCAACTGATAGGACTTGTGCAGCGTACCACCATCGTTGTTGCAAAACGAATGAAATAGTGTGTTTTGGCGGAGGAAAGAGACACAGAAGAAAAAACATACAACAGACGTTTCTCTTATTGCGCGAAGATAGTGAACGGGTGAGTATAACCCGAAGGTGACATGGTCAAGAGAAGTATGAATGATGGCAACTGGTAGTAGAGTACGTGTAAAAGGGAGGAAAAGAAGGGTAAAGACTGCTAGCAAGTAGGTTACTCGGGACTTTCACCTCATTGCTGGAGCGGCTAAAACGATCTAGCATGCACATACTGAGTGACCTTCCCAAGAGAAAAGTGTATTCATGTCAAACGGAGCATCAATCAACAAGAACAAACAGTAATTAACCCCTTTCGGCACATCACTATTTGTTTTGGGTTCTTTCGATTGATTTGATACAGAAAGACAGTGTAAACATTACACAATCGGTTGCTCATATTCAATAGAATACTTATCGAAAAGACAATTCCCCCATCCATATTTTTCAATTGTTTTTTTTAATACTTTAAATTTACCTCATAAACTCCTTCGCTTCCGCTTTGACTGTTGGATTCCCGTGCGCAAACCATCTCTCGACGAAACGAACGTTTTTCAAATGATTTTTGGGAGAACACAAGAATAATTTTTGTCGCGCCCGTCTACCATACTTCAAAGGTGCAGCGCGGTGAATCAAACACGAGTCTCGCCACGTTGACCATCTTTCTGCAGTACGTTCACTCCAATAAAATAGTTGAAACGAATCCTCAAAGAAGGAAAGTTCTCATAAAAGTAATGATGGAACACATTTGGAGAATCAAATATATAAAACAGTGCAAAACTTGACAGATCAGAAGTCATACCTTTTTGAAAAGAATTGTATTTTGGAACATCAATTTCAAAACACAAATCATTTTCTCTTCCAAAAGTATCACATTATTTTTAATTTCCCCCATTTTTTTGAATTGCTGTCTAAACTTTCGCTTTTATGTCTGAATGTGATAAGACAACAAAAGTTTGGCAGAATCAGAGTTTTCATTTTTCTTCCTGGTCGCTCTCGTTTTTGATCGGAAAGTTTGAATATTTATAGACCAATATGAATAATTGATGTAGCCTTTGTAGAGAATAAAAGACACTTTTTGTGACCGATTATATTGTCTACTTCTCATTCGAATACAGTCTACCGGGAAGTACTTGTTCTCTGTCCTACATTTCTAGTCATATTTCTAGAAAATAGTTCTTTCAGAATGTCTGAAGTCGCTGAAGTTGTTCCAAAAATTCTAGAAGTGATATTCTCTGAAGTACCAGAACCTTTCAAAACGGTAAGTATCTGGAATGTAAAAATGGGAATTATTGTATTTTGTAGTTCAATATAAATATAAAATTATTGGAAAATTCGAGAAGCTTCTGGTCTGAATGCTATCAGATTATAGTGACGTCGAACGATGAAAAGTATTCGGATAAAGTGATTTCTCCTCTATTTGTCAAGGTATTTCGAGTATTCTAGAAGACTGTTCACTGATTCCCAATACTTTCAGATTCCTAGAATCTCTGCTGTAAATGCAGCTGTTGATCCAGGAAATGATGAAGAAAATGCTGCTATTCTTCGATCTTTGACTGCTGTGAGTCCATCTAATCGGTTTCTCTTATCAATAACTTTTTCAGCGAGAAGTGATTTTCTATAAAGATTTCAAGAATATCCAATTTCCCGGATTCCCGATTCCTCGTTTTTATTATGGAGAATCTCTTGAAAACGAACCAATGGCTGGTCTTGTTTGTGAAGATTTTTCTGGAATTGGATCATCGATTGACTTTGTTCCGGGATTTAATCAAGATCAAACTCTTCAATTAATGGAATCTCTTGGTCAATTCCACGCAAAAACTATTCAGATAAGTGGAGATATTCCGTGGGAAAAATATCCGAATGACTTGTATGATCAGGAATATATGAAGATGTTGGTAGGTATTCTGTCGTCTGAATGAATAATAAAAACCGGTTTCAGTATAACGATACTCTGGATTTCGAGAATCTATGCCCGGAGAAGTTGTCGGGTAGAATTCAGGCGGTGAAACATGCATTTGATGAGGACAGCGTTGAGAAGAATGATCAATTGAACATCCAATTGGGAATGCCATTTGTGATTTGTCATAATGATTTGAACACTTCGAATATTCTTTGGAATAAGGAAACGGGAAAAGTGAGTTTGCTAGTGAGTAAAAAAATAAGAATAAAATTTCCAGATTCAAGCATTCATCGACTTCCAACATATTTCAAAAGGAGCAGTTACTTTCGATATTCTTCGTATCATTTCTCTTGGATTGACCTCAAAGGATAGAAAAGAAAACACTGAAAAGTGAGAATTTTCAGATCGAAACCTTTTATATAAGGGCATGGTTCTGAACCTTCAAATTCTATATTTTCAGATATCTCCATCATTACTACGAAACCTTCAAGAAGAACTTCAATGCTAACTCGATTCCATTCTCATTCGAACAACTTCAAAAATCATATTCTGCCCATTTCAACTTTGTGAATGCAACTTCTCTGTTCAGTCTCTACTATTACTATAAAATGTACAAGGACACAACTTTGGATCAAGACGAAGATCCAGCCGAAAAAGAAGAGAAAGCCGAAGAGATTTTGAATCGAGCTATCGGAATTCTAGATGATATTATCCAATTTTCTAGAAAAAATTGATTTTTTAATGTGCATGATTTCTGAAATCACTAATAAATTTAGTCGCAATTGCCAAAACTTTTCTCGTGTTCGGGAAGATTCTAAAACCAAAAATCAAAGGTTCTCTGAAGATAATAAGATTCATAAGCAGTTCCTATATGACGAAATCAGTTCCTCTCGAATTGTTGCCTCCTATTTACATTTTAATACCCCCAAACAGCAGCAGCAGCCATCGACCCGGTTTGCCCTCTCTGCATGAAAAAAAAAGATTACTCATCAGATCGACACATGTTTTCTTTCTCTTTCTACGTCTCCCACTCTCAATATCAGATTAGAACAGTTTTCAGCACACAAATAGTGAAAAGACAGTCTTCTACTACAGGCGTCGGGAGTCCATATGAGTCAGTCGACAATTTCCTTCTTCTCCTTATTCCTTATCACTCTTTTTTGACTGCTTACACGTTGTTATCGGTTGCCTCCCTTCTCTCCATCGGCCCCGCTGTTCTCGACGCCTTTTTGCAACAACTTTCGCGTTTTGACCATTGATTTTATTTTCGCTTCTTTTTTTGGGAATCCGTGTTTTTATTCAGATATTCCTTTCAGAAATGCCAAATGATTTGCCACTGCTTCCACCGAAAAATCAGCTCAAACACCTGGATAAAACGATGATTTCTCCGCCGACAGACTTCAGGTTTATCCGTTTCTCTGGATATCTTTTGACTCTTGTTTCTTTCAGACATCTTGCTCATGTCGGACCAATGGGACAGACTGAAATCGAAAATCTTCGGAAGAGTGACAATGTGATTGATGCGGTCAATGAAGTGTGAGTGCTCAATGAGTTTCATTGAAATGGAAATGATATCATTTTCAGAAATTACTACATTAAACCGTCATCATCTTCTAATAGCACAGTTCGATCTCAAAGGAAAGAGGTTCGCTTTTTTTGAAATTGATCTTTTTTGTTTTGAAATTCTATAGAGAGAAATTTGAAAAATTCAAAAACTTCTGATAAGTAGATTACATATTGTAATTTATTGTTACTGATTTCCTGTCCATGAAACTAAACTCTAGTATAATTCAATCAATTTTCAGAGACTCGGTCTGGATGACGCATTTCCAATTTCTCAACCGAGTCCAGAAAAGCGAGAAGATGTGAGAGAATATCAGAATCATCCAAGTTCTCACCAATATATGAATATCGCTCCGCCGAGACCCAGTACAAAGAACTACAGAGCTCCAGCACCTCCCACTCCGCCTTCGAGGTTAGTCTCCTTCTTTTCGGAAAGTCACCAAATAATCAAATTTTAGAGACACAAAACCAAATCTTGTTTTTCGTGAAGAGGAGCCGGAAGTTGTAGATCCTCCTGTGGTTTTTAGGTTGGATTCCCTTCTCCGATTCTCTAATCATTTTGATATGTTCAGATCAATTTCCAAAGAGCCAACAATAATTGAAAACCTGTACTCTCCAACGATTCTTACTCCAAAACGAATCGAGGCACCAAAACCAAACTCAGTTGTGATCGAAAGACCGATGGATTTGGGATCATTTGGTTTCGGATTGGATGATTGCATTCCTATCATGAAAGAGACGTCTCCACTCAAAACACTTTCTCCTTTGCACCGCCCGTTGGCAATCCCGAGACCTCAACTGGAGACTCCGATTCTTTCGCCGGCAAGTCCTCCGAAGTATCAAGATGGAAATTATATGTCAACTGTTCGGAGTACTTCTGCTCAAGGGAAAAAGATTTTAGATGAATTGGATGATTGGTTGGATGATTTAGATGATGACGATAGAGAACAATTATCTACAATTAGTACAGATGAAAGTGGATATCCGACTCTTGCTCATGAGAAGGATCGGGTTTTTATGAAACATTTAGTTGAGAAATATGAATTGGGAGTTGAACCAGAGACTATTCGATTAAAAAAGAAAAAAGGTCCAGCCCCAGCCATTCCAATCGAAGCTCTTTCTTCTCCAACATTTCAAGCGCCTTCATCCATTCCTCCATTTTCCAATCGTCCGGTTAGCATGCCTCCCAATCGTCCTCCTCCATCATATGATGCACCGAGTTTTGATGCACCTGTTTACGAACCAAGTGGACTTGTCAACGGAAGAGCTCTGACAAAACAAAATGCACTGGATTTGCGTTCAAGTGAGGACAGTGTTTCTCCAGCGATGGCGAGATTCTTGTATGATAAAAGACTGAAGTCTGCCACAATGCCAATGTCGATTGGAAGGATGACAACGTCTTCTGGATTTACAGACACTTCGACAACGTCTTCAAGATCTGATGCAGCTTCGAGTATTCTTTCAGCTGTAGATGAAGATTCCATTGAAGTTCTGAAGACATGGGAAGAAATTGAAACGTCTCCTCCGGTTCCGAAACCGAGAACAAGGAAAACGGTGAGTTGAAGAGACAAAAATCATAGTTCATCTCACGAGTAGACATTTAAAAAGTCAACAATTGATTTACTTTTTGCAGGTCTCAACAGAACCGAAATCGATAGAAGAGGGAAAAGAAGAGAGTGGAAAAGAGATAAAGAGCGAAAACGTGATTGGGGAGGAGTTTGAAGTGATTGAAGTGAAGGATACCGAAATAGAAGACGAGAGAGAAGAGAAAAAAGAGAAAGAAGAAGGAGAGAAGATTATGGAAAAGATAGGGAACAAAGAAGACGAATTCAAAAACGAAGAGGTGAGAAAAGTTAAAGTTTTGGGAACAATTAGGAGAATGAACTTTTTTGTTTGTTGATTGGTTTGATCTTATCACGAGATTCCTAGACAAATAACAGTCAAACAGCTGACTTTTCCAAAGAGATTTAGGGAGGAAAGATTAGAGGAAAACATGCTGCTCTTTTATTAGAGGCTTTCTGAACAGTGAATGCAAAAGAAAGAAAAGCCTTCAAAATTCCAAAACAAATTCTTAAAACGAGTATTTTTCAGAAGAAAGAAGTCAAAATTCTTCCCTTCGCTTCGTCTCATCTTCGAAAACAATCATCGGATTCAGAAGAATCCGACGGCCACGACGAGTTCATTGTGACACGATTTTAACTGGTCTAAACATTCTCAAAACTAAATTCTAGTCAGATACATTCCAGTGCCATTGCATTCCTTTTCTCAATGAAAACAAATAAGACAATATTGTTTATTTCTTTTTGAAAAACAAAACAAAAAAAGAATTTTTTATGTACAGAGTCTGTTCCCGATCAAAATTGAGATCGGTTGTCAGTGAGAGAGCTCAAGAAGTTTCTTCAGATGCTCTTCGGCGGCTTCGAGATCGTCACGGAGGTAACGGAGTTTGGCTGGAGTCACGAATTCCTCGTTGTACACGTTCTTCTGAAAATAGAATCAAGAATGAGAAACTACAGTAATCCTGCTATCACATACCAATGCAATTTGACTTCTGATCACCTGGAATCGAGCCAATTCAAGATCACACTCGAACTTTGTCTGCTCATCGGAGTTCGGTGCATCGTGAAGTCGAATCAAATCGTACTCTTGACGACCGATTTTGGCAAGACGAGTGGCTTCGTCACACATTTTTTCGGTGATTTCTGAAATTTGAATAGTTATACGGAAAATATGAAAAGAATAAGAAGAGAAGGAAGTGACCCGGACTAGGGAGGAGGAAGAGGAGGAGAATCTTCTCGGAGATATACATCTCCTATTTGCGTACGGATGGACCTGTCAAAAGAGAATCAGAGGAAGAAAACGATTCAAAAAGTATTGGCTGCTGGAAACGATGGACAATGTGAACAGAGCGATCAAAAAATAAGAGAGAAGGTGGGAGGAGGCTGGGGTGGGCGGAGCCTGGACGCCAATAAACTGTATTAGAACAACAACAGGAGAAGAAAGAGTGTTAGAGGTCAGAAGAGACGATAGAGAACCACGAGGTGACAGAGAAAAGACAGATGGGAAGAATGTCTTGAAGAGATTGAGATATTGAGAGACACAGATAGTATGAGAACGTACTTTGTGTGCTTTTTGATTTCAGTTTTCAAGAGAGAAAGAGAAAATCACGTTGATTAGAATAAAAGCGGAGAACGATCAGACGATTAAGTGGTAAACGACTGATCATAGAACTATCAGTTGAAAAGGAAACTGGAACATTGTTCAAGATCAACGATTAGTTGATCATCGGATGAAGCGATCAGTTTTAAGAGAGAGAGAGAGAGGTGTCTCTCCCAGTAGTGTAGCAATACAAACAATAGGGATAGAATGATCTTTGTACTCGTATTTGAGGTGGTAATGAGAAGACTCGTTGAGAACGGACCATGATGACCCCTTGTAGTCTAATTGTAGTCCCTCCATCTGTTCTTTTGTGGATAACATCTCGAGCAATGTCTCTTTCGAGAGTCTTTTATGGAGACAAGGTCATTATTAAGAAGGTATTCCAGTGGAATAAACTATTGTAATTCATGTCTAGAATTGCGTTTTGCTGCTGGAAAGGGATAAACTTGACATATTCGTTATGAATGAATGATGAAACAAAGTCGAAATACGATTAGGAAATCTTTGAATTATAGGGAATTTGTTCAAAGAATATTAAAATTCAGATGTTAAATATCGGAGAAAACTATCAACAACCACTTGCAGTTATACAGTTTTGTAACGGATGTTCTCACAAATTCAACAGGTTTTTCTAATAAAAACTGAAAAGTAAACAGGCGAAAACATCGATCATTTCGTCTCCGAACCCATTTATTTCTTTCAAATTCAGTCTTGTGATCTCTTTTCCAAACTACGAGTAAACAGATGGTTATCTGAATTATACTACGGACGGGCACTTTCCATTTTTCCCTTTGTCGTTGGCAACTGAGAATAATGAGCGGGAGTGTGACTTCAGTTAGAATTCTTTCAGAAAATGATTATCGCTCTTCTCGCGAAACGTGGCGTTGTACATAATTCCAGATTGAAGTGTAGCTGAAATGCTGATCAATCAAACTACGATTGCTCCTGTTCTTCTCCATTCTATCTTAACTTTCGCTCGTTACAGTTCTTCTTATCTTGCCAGTCACATGGCTTACTTTGTTTGTCCTATGGTCTCTGTTCCTTTTACACAGGCTCTGCCTAAAACGTCACCAAAAACCGACTAGTTGTTGTTCACCGTTTTTTGTTTCATGATTGTCGATCGGTTAGTGTTCATCATAATTACTTGTACCCAAAAAATACTAGAGACAAAATGACTTCAATTGAATCGAGGCAACAAGGAAGAATAACAAGAGAATTACATAAACCAGAAAACAATTATCACGCGGAAGTTTTCGAAAGTGGCACTCGAATGTTTCCCAGACGAATCAGCTCTGCACCGTACTTCTCGTATAGTTCTCCGCCTTCTTTGAAATCTTTGGCCGCTTCACGCATTGTCAGGGCTATTCTTCGGCCTCTGATGTGATGAGCGAGAACCCCGTGTTTCCAGTCGTATCTGCATTCGTCAGCCATACAAATCAGAGAGCGATGGGGCATATAGACGTAACAGAGAAATTGATTTGAGTCGTTGGATAGTGTCATTACGGATCCGTTTATTAAATTTATACTGAAAAATATTTGAATTGGAAGAAGACACAGAGAAAGCAAAGCAAACCTAATAAGACGATTTCCCCAGATCCACATATCGTCTTGATGCATCTCAATCGCACTCTTTTTCACTTCTTCATACTCCAAATTACACATTTCGAATGGCTGATAATCTCCTAGCTTCTTGGCATCGTATTCACTCATTTTGGTGAGAAGCATGTCGGCATATTCTGGCATTCCGATAAACGAATCTGTTTTCACTTTTTTGTGCTTGAAGTTGACTTTCGGCCCGTAATCCTAAACACCTGGTATTTCAGTTGAAAATTTCTCAATTGTTTTCTCACTTGTTTTCTGCGTCCACTCTGGGAATTCACCCAATCTACTGTGTCTATCATATCCAAAATGTTGCTTTCTTCTGTTCCGGACAAGAAGTCATGAATGAGTGTGAGCCCGTCGATTTCGATGGAATCGTCGACTGATGCGGAATGACACACGTTAGACTCTGAAATTATGATTTTATCATACCGAGATGCCTTTTTTCACCTCACCCTCTATGATTTCTTCTAAAGTTGATGTTGATTTCAGATTGTTTGTTGGAATTGCGAGCTGTCGAATGTGATCATAAACAAAAACCTTCAAATAAAGAGTATTTGAAAGGAAGAATTTTGAGATTATACCTTGTAATTTGCATGTTTATCTCCTTCCACTCGCAACTTTTTGACTCGTTCTGTTGTTTCACAGAGGGCACAAAAGCGAGCTCCTTTGCAGCCACATTCTTGTGTCGTTGATCCCATTTTGAGAACTGATTTCTGTAATTTCGAAATATGAATGTTTTAAACGGAACTTTTCCAGCTGATTCCACTGATGAAGTAAGAGATTTTCATGAAATAAACAATTAATGCCAAATTCATTCATATTAAACTTTTCAAAGAAATATTTAATCAAACAAAAATGAAGGAAAATGGATGGTTTACGAAAATACAGAATTCTTCAGAACCATGCGGCAGTGTTGCGAAAGCGCGTGCGCAGGATTGCAACTCTATGAACTGAGCCCCACCCATTGTATTTCAGCAGTGAACTGTTTTTTTTAATTATCGAAAAATAATTACACGTTGTGGCTCTTCTTTTTTTTTAGTTGTAAAAATACAATTTTAGAATTCGCTAAAATTATTTCTTTTGTTGTGGACACTTTCATTTTGTTTTCTGGCACAAAGTGCACATTTCTTTTTGTGATCATTGATGTTTCTCCGTTTTTTTTTTCTATTTAAACCGATCATTTTTCTCTTTCGTTTTTCAATTCTTTCTCCGTATAAATTTAGCTAATTTTCAGAAATATGGGGAGCTCTGTCCGAAACTTTCCCGCACTCTTCCGCGGACTCAATGTGAAGGTTCATTTTCAGCTCAACGTTTTGCTACTAACAAATTGTATCGATCTGTTCATTTTACAGAACAATATAATTGCAGGGAGCTTGTCAAAAGATGTCTCTCTCAACGAGCGCTGCCGTCAAATCAGAGATCCTCGTTGACTCTCATGGATCTAAAAAAGTTGTGACACTCAACCGCCCGAAAGCTCTGAACGCACTCAATCTCAACATGGTTCGAGAGTTTTACCCAAAGTTACAAAAATGGAATGCTTCTTCTGATGTTGATTTGGTTATCCTTAAAGGCTCTGGAGAGAAAGCTTTCTGTGCCGGTGGAGACGTTCTAGCTGTCGTTCGATCTTACAAAGACGCTGAAAGTGGAAAAGAGTGCACAATGCACAAGGATTTCTTCCGTGAGGAATACATTTTGAATCATCTCATCGGCACTTTCAACAAGCAATATGTCTGTTTGATTGATGGAATCGTTATGGGTGGAGTGAGTAGTTTCATCTAAGTCACATCATTCACTGAAACAGTTTTAGGGGTGCGGACTCTCTGTGAACGGACGTTTCCGAGTTGCCACCGAGAAAACTATGCTTGCAATGCCTGAAACTGCTCTCGGTCTGTTCCCAGACGTTGGAGGTTCTTACTTCCTTTCTCGACTAAAAGGAAACCTCGGAATGTATTTGGCACTCACTGGATATCGACTTCTCGGGGCTGATGCTTTTCACGCCGGTCTCGCAACTCATTTCGTTGAGTCTTCAGAGCTTGCTAAACTGGAGAAGGAGCTAGTCAATATGAAAGATGTTAATGAAAACTCTGTGGATGAAGTCATCAAGTCCTTCGAGCCAAAGAAAGTTCCAGAGTTCAGTCTATCTAAACACCTTGCTCAAATTAGAGATGCATTCGGAAAAAGGCAAGCTAACGCAAACTCCATTCAAAGTATTTTAAAATTTTCAGAAGCGTTGAGGACATTCTTTCCAGTCTTGAAAAAGATGGTTCAGACTGGGCGAAGAAACAGGCAGCAACTCTTGGGAAAATGAGTCCAACATCTCTCAAAGTGACTCATCGTCAAATCAACGAAGGAAGTAAGATGAACTATGCAAAGATCTTCACAATGGAGTATCGTTTGACACAGAGATTCCTTGCTGATAAAGACTTCCATGAAGGATGCAGAGCTAGTAAGCTAATATTTATTTTTGCGTATGCAAATTATATTTTCAGTTCTCATCGACAAAGATCGCAATCCAAAATGGAATCCGGCAACACTTGCGGAAGTAAAGGACTCAACTCTCGATCACTACTTCTCTCCACTTCCAAACAACGCCGACTTGAAGCTTTAAGAGCGTACAATCAATTGCTCATAGAAATTAGTAGATTTTTAGGAATAATTGTATTTATTGAATTTTAGTTATAATTGCATGCTTCCCGGGTTCAAACTAATTCGTGCCTTTTTTGTCGCTAAGAAAATCATCTAACATTTTAAGTCAAACTTTTCCCACCGGAAATAAATTTGTTTTTTTTAAAGTTTTATTTGAAGATTGACATCACTTTCCCTGTAATTTTCCGCTTTATATCTGCTTTAAATTCATTCAAATTGATCTTCAACTCTAATTTTTAGATGGTGATTGGCCAACAGAACGGCCGCGCTCGAAACAAATCCGAGTGCGGCAAAGAGCAAAAATGTATGCCGCTAAAGGATAAATGGCTATTGGTTCCAGCTTTTTTGAAGGTATCGTCTGGATTTCAGATTTCATTTGAATTGTTTGTTTTAAGGTTCGAGGTCTTGTCAAACAACATCTTGTTAGCTTCGATCATTTTGTAAACGAAGAGATTCGGAATATCATGCTTTCAAACCAGAAAATCACTTCTGATGCAAATCCAAACTTTTATTTGAAGTATCTCGATATTCGAGTTGGCAAGCCAAGTAGTGAAGAAGGACTCAACATGACACACGATAAAATCACTCCACAAGAGTGCCGTCTCCGAGATATGACATACGCAGCTCCGATCTCAGTTGATATTGAATACACGCGTGGAAATCAGCGAGTTATCAAAAAAGATCTTATTATTGGCCGAATGCCAATCATGCTTCGGTCTAGTAAATGCATTCTACGAGATCTTGCTGAAGAAGAACTAGCCAGAGTTCAAGAATGCCCGTACGATCCAGGAGGTTATTTCGTTGTGAAAGGAAGTGAAAAAGTCATTCTGATCCAAGAACAGTTATCGAAAAATCGTATTATGGTCGGCAGAAATTCGAGTAAAGAGCTTCAATGTGAAGTTTTGTCGTCGACATCTGAACGTAAAAGTAAAACATACGTTACTGTGAAGAAAGGAAAGTACTCTGTGCGCCATAACCAGCTCACCGATGATATTCCTGTTTCGATCATTTTCAAGGTAATTTCGAAATGTTGTCAAAGTTCTTCAAAAATATTTTCAGGCTATGGGAGTTGAATCTGACTATGATATCGTCAGTGCAATTGGACACGAAGATAAATATGTTTCCGCATTTGCTCAAACGCTTGAAGAATGTATCAGCAACGGAGTTTACACGCAACAACAAGCTCTCGCTTATGTTACGTCAAAAGTAAAAACTCGCAAATTCACACCATTTGGATCTCTTCCGGGTACATCTGTTAGTGTATTGACACCTCCAAAAGAACACGAAGCTGTTGATTTCCTATCCAACTCTATGATCACTCACATCGCTTGCCCAGATGGAAACTTCAAAATGAAAGCTATTTATTTGGGTCTGATGACAAGGCGACTGATTCAAACGGAACTTGGAGAAAATGTACTGGATGACAGAGACTTCTACGGAAATAAACGTCTTGAGTTGGCTGGATCACTGCTAGCACTCTTATTCGAAGACGTTTTCAAGCGATTCAATTCAGAGTTGAAAAGAATAGCTGATAATGCATTGATGAAAACGATGGCATCACCTTTGGATATCGTAAAGCATATGAGACAAGATTTGATTACGAATACGATAGTGAATGCAATGGCAACGGGAAATTGGATTATCAAAAGATTCCGTATGGAACGTCTTGGAGTAACTCAAGTTCTCAGTCGTCTTTCGTACATCTCAGTTCTTGGAATGATGACAAGAATCAATTCGACATTCGAGAAGACTCGCAAAGTATCAGGACCTCGTTCGCTCCAACCTTCCCAATGGGGAATGTTATGTCCAAGTGATACTCCAGAAGGAGAAGCTTGCGGACTTGTCAAGAACCTTGCTCTCATCAGTCACATCACCACAGATTCCGACGAAAAGCCAGTGCTACGACTACTTCTGAATTCAGGCGTCGAAGATCTTCATAATGTTCACTTTTCCCATATCAACAAACCGTGAGTTGGAGTTAATTCACAAATTGATGATTTCGTTATTACAGTGAAAACACGTTAATCTTCTTAAACGGAGTTCTCATCGGAACAGCTGTTGATCCTGAAAGAGTAGTGAAAGCTGTCAGAGATTTGAGAAGGTAATTGTACATTGCCAGTTCTTCAAATGAAATATTTTTGTAGAAGTGGACTACTATCAGAATTCGTATCCGTCTCTCGATCCATCACCAATCGTTCTGTTTTCATTTCCTCTGATGGCGGTCGCCTTTGTCGCCCATACATTATCGTTAAAAATGGCAAGCCAATGCTGACACAAGAACACGTTACTGAATTGAAAGAAGGAAAACGTATTTTCGAAGATTTTGTCGATGATGGAATTCTCGAATATCTGGATGTAAACGAGATGAACGATGCTTTGATTGCAGTTTATGAGAATGAAATTGTATTCGAAACAACTCATTTAGAGGTTTGTTTTTATATCTTTTCTCTGTAATAATTAAATTTCAGATCGAACCGTTCACTCTTCTCGGAGTATGTGCTGGTCTCATTCCATATCCACATCATAATCAATCTCCCCGTAACACATATCAATGTGCTATGGGTAAACAGGCAATGGGTACTATCGCTTATAATCAACAGAAACGAATTGATTCTATTATGTATTTGTTATGCTACCCACAAAGGCCGCTTGTCAAGTCAAAAACCATCGAATTAACAAACTTTGAGAAACTACCTGCCGGTGCAAATGGAATCATCGCTGTTATGTCATACAGTGGTTATGATATTGAAGATGCTCTTGTTCTCAACAAGGCTTCATTGGATCGTGGATACGGTCGTTGTTTAGTTTATAAGCATGTGAAAGGAACTGCCAGAAAGTACCCGAATCAGACTTTCGATCGTCTACTAGGACCTTCTCTCGATCCAACAACAATGAAACCAATTTCAAAGCATAAGAACTTGGATAAAGAAGGAATTGTGTTTACTGGAGCACGTATTCTTCCTAAACAAACAATTATCAACAAGCATATGCCAGTTGTCAGTGGAGAGAGTGGTCCGGGTGCTTCTTCCGCCAACTCAAGTGAGTTTTAAAAGCAATATCAGAAAATAATCCACACTTTTTTAGTTGGAATCGCTGGTCGTCAAGTAGATTATAAAGATGTGTCTGTTGTTTATAAGACACCTACTCCGTCATATGCTGAACGTGTGTTGCTCACTTATAATGAAGAAGAAGCACATCTTGTCAAAGTGCTTCTGAGACAAACACGTCGGCCAGAACTGGGAGACAAGTTCTCATCTAGACACGGCCAGAAAGGAGTTTGTGGATTGATTGCTCAACAAGAAGATATGCCATTCAATGATCTTGGAATGGTTCCTGATATGATTATGAATCCTCATGGATACCCATCTCGAATGACAGTTGGTAAACTTATGGAATTGTTATCTGGAAAGGCTGGAGTCATGAATGGAACTTATCATTATGGAACGGCTTTTGGTGGAGATCAAGTCAAAGATGTGTGTGAAGAGTTGGCTGCTAGAGGATATAATTATATGGGAAAAGATATGTTGACTAGTGGAATCACTGGACAACCTCTGTCTGCCTATATCTACTTTGGACCAATCTACTATCAAAAATTGAAGCATATGGTGTTAGATAAAATGCATGCTCGTGCCAGAGGACCAAGGTGAGCAACTTCATGGTTACCAGTTTTTTCACATATCTTTCAGAGCTGCACTTACACGTCAACCAACCGAAGGAAGATCACGTGAAGGAGGTCTCCGTCTTGGAGAAATGGAAAGAGACTGTCTCATTGCTTATGGAGCATCCATGTTGTTAATTGAACGTCTCATGGTCTCATCCGACGAGTTTAAGGTACCATTTCGATCTTTCGCCCCTTTCACCCACATCCATCACCGCCGCGCTAAGATTTTTTTTTGTCTCCCCTATGTGCGCAATTTTTGCTCATCATTACACTAGGTCGCCCTCGCCGCAAGCGTAACACTCAAGTGGATTCGAAAAGAGGAGCGAAACTGTTGCGAGGGCTTCTCCGCGCGAGACGGTGAAATAGTAAGAGAGGGACTGTGCCGATGTTACTGCGTGGGTAGACTTTGCGCAAGAGGTCTCTCGATGTTTTCCTGGAATCCTCTATCTACTTTGACACATATCCTCCATTGTCTAATGAACTGGAAATATTATTAGCTGAAAGGGCAATGAGGAAGTCCAATGATCTGAGAAAAACAGAGATAAGCTTGCGAGGATTCTTACGAACTTCCGTATCTCATGCAGTGGTTGGCAATGCTATCAGGATATGACCCCCGCTTGGAATCGGATGAGACATCTATCTTCGATGCGACAACGCTAGTTCTTTTTCTTCCCATCTTGCTTCATTTTCATCTTCTTCTCGATCTTCTTCTACTTTTTTTGCTCACAAAATAGTCAACGTATCTGCGGGGAGAAGAGATTGCCGGTGCACGAGGAAATAGTATTTCAAGAGAAGAGGGTAAAGATAGCTCGCTGATCTCTTCTTGATTGCCATTTTGCCAATGTATATCCCAACGGCAGCCAGTCTGCGTCTCCACTGATCGTTGTAATCTATCGGTTTATCCCTCCTCGGATCTCTTCGAGTAAAAGCTTCGGCAGAGAAGAAAAACTGAGGAGGAAGAAGATGAAGGAGAATAAGAAGAAGAAGAGTAGCATCAGTAGGTGCTCTGCGCTTTTTGTGCTCCTAGGAGTGGAATGCCGAGAAAATGTGCGATTGAAGTGGCACGCAGTGAAGAGAGGAAGAGAAAGATTGTGCGAAAAAATGGAGGGTACAAAAATTGAGTAAGAGAGAAAGAAACAGAGAAACGGACACGCGTTTACAACGAATTAATCGGGTTCGCCCGAAAAAATGAACTTCTAGGAAAGTGGGTCAAAACACAAAGATCCTTAAACAGAAGTGATCGGAAGTCAAAACAATTATTTTCAGGTTGATGTCTGCACTGGTTGTGGAGTGATCGGATCCAAAGGATGGTGTCAAAAGTGTCGTTCCAGCAAGTCAATGGCCAACATCAAAATCCCATATGCCTGCAAACTGCTCTTCCAAGAACTTCAATCTATGAACATCGTGCCACGTCTCGATTTGGCTCGCTACACCGAGTAGAAGAAGAACAAGAAGAGTCTCATTTCTGTTATTTGTAATTGTTGTTGTTTTTGTTACCTTTTCCCCCATTGTTAAACATTTTCAAAGTTGATTATTCCCAAATTTTCATTTTTTAATCGCTTTCATATTGTTCCTGAAGACTTCCTCTCTCAGAACAATCTCATTTCATTGTTTTGAATTCGTTTTTCATTATCTTTTTAAACATTTCCCTTATTTAGTCATTTTCAATAAATTTCAAAAAACCTCTGTTCTCTGCAAAATTAATTTCGGAATCACAGAAAAAACTCAAGAAGAAACAGTTACTCTGCCGAAATTCCCCGCAATTGAACCTACCGTACCTTTTAGTCTGTCAAGACTCTCCTCAAATTGCACACTATTTCTCGTATGGCTTTACATCCCAACTTCGTTGGCTCTCTCAAGATCGGGATCCGATGTAAGAGAGTGTGAAAGAAGATGAGAATCCGCGATTGTATCCGCCCCATTCATCCGCCCCCATCTCTCAGTAGGAGGCAGAAGAGAAAGTCGCTTCCACACACAGTGTACACTTTGGGTTGGCTCCGCCGTCGACTTTCTCTTTCTTCACTCACTCTTCTTCATCCTTCGAAGTCCCCCCGTCGTCACACACAAACACATCACATCACATAATGCCAGCTCCATCTCAAGGTGAGTCTCATTTATCTCTTTCTCCTTTTCCAACACTGTATTCCCTTTTATGGTATTCTTTTTTCTTCTTTTTGAACTTTCAAATTATCCAAATTCTGAATTCTGAATATATAGATATTCCCCTAAATCCCTTCTCCCCTTCCCCCAAACTCATTTCATCCTTCTTATTTAAGACGTTCTCAAGGAGATCTTCAACCTCTACGATGAGGAACTCGACGGAAAGATCGACGGAACCCAAATCGGAGATGTCGCTCGTGCCGCCGGACTCAAGCCAACTCAAGCAATGGTTGTGAAGGCTTCTGGACAAGAGTTCAAGCGTAAGGGAGAGAAGAGAATCACCTTCGAAGAGTGGCTTCCAATCTACGAGCAACTCGCTAAAGAGAAGGTAACTGAGTTCTGGCAAAAGGGAAGAGAGAGAGAAAGTTTCATGAGATATTGGTGCGTCAAGTGATAATCAAATAGATAAGAGAAAAAGAGTTGCGCAAGAAATCTTTCGGAAGTAAAAAGAACTGTGTAAACAAAAGAGAGTTTAAGAAAGAATGAAGTAGACAAAAAAAGAACTTTTCATGACTTTTAGAAATCAAATACAATGACTACTCTAGATTTATACTGCACTTTTCTTATCAATTATCAATTGTTTTCGATAACCAAATATCTTTTCTATGCTCTACTTTTTAATTTTTTTTTTAGAAAATCCATCTGAAAATACTTATCCGAATTCTTTTAGTTCTCTAACCTAAATATCAAATTTCCAAGATCTTCTGTATTTTTTTTCTCTCAATGATCTGATCCTTATCCTTAGATCATCAGAATCTGTCTAGAATATGATCAGTTGTTTATCTTGTTTATCCGAACATCCCTCTCTCTTCATGTTTTTTTTTTCATTTTCTCATCTCGGCACATGCCATTCTCTCTCTTTAAGAATGAATCAATAATCGAAGAGAAAGAGAGAGAGAGAGAGAGAGAGAGAGAAGTGATCTCATCCCTTCTTGAAGCATGTGTGGGAGAGATGCCGACTCCCGAGAATCGCGGCGGCACAGTGTAACAAGACGGGGGTCCTCTTCATCTTTTTCATTTCTTCCTATTGGCAAAAGAAAGAGAGAGAGAAAGAGATGTACTAACAAAAGAAACGGGGGAGAAATTCAATGAATCAGTTATATAATAATGAATCAATTTTCCAGGAGCAAGGAACTTATGCTGACTTCTTCGAGGGACTCAAGGTGTTCGACAAGGAAGAGACCGGAAAGATCTTGGCCGCCGAGCTGAGACACATCCTTTTGGCACTCGGAGAGAGACTCTCCGCCGATGAGGCTGATGAGCTTCTCAAGGGAGTAGAAGACGGAGAAGGCATGGTCAAGTACGAGGGTAAGCATTTGATTAGTCTTATTCCTTCTCTAAATGACACAAATTTCAGATTTCATCAAGAAGGTTTTGGCCGGACCATTCCCAGATCAGGAATAAAATCATCATTCGATCGTTGTTTTTATGCCCTGCCCTTTCAAATAAATCCCCCTCCCCCTTCATCCAAAAAAACCACACCATTTCTGTGCTATCATCAACACATAATTACTGCTTTTTCTTTCGTTTTCTATTCTTTTCCCATTTCTCTCTTCCCCCAAAAAAAAACAACATTTTGTATCTAACGATGTCTTGTAAATCTATAAATTCATCGTCTAGTCGTTTATCTTCGTTTCGTTTTCTCTTTATTCTTCGAGAAGTGTGCATCCCCGTTTTCCGCCCAATTCTGGAAAATAATTGCAACTTTCTCATTCTTTTTGTCTCAAATACATTCAAAATTCTGATTTCTCTATAAATCAGTTTTCTTCTTTTTACTGAATTCCTTTTTTAAGTTTCGCTGAGAAAAAAATCAAAATCATCGCTTCTTCCTTTTTGTAATCTGATTGTAATAAACCACTTTTTGATTGATCCCCCCTGATCGAAGCCCTCGGGGTGCTTTACTTTATTTCATTCTAGGTTAGGGAAGAAATTGGTCTCGGTTTAGAATATATGATACTAGTAATCACCAAAGGTTTCGAAAAAACGGAAATCTTTTAGTAAGGAATATCATTGATTTCTCATAACTAATTTACGATTGTAATATATAGATAGGATGTTCTCTTCCCAGTATTCAGATACTGCCTGCTCCGATCTTGCTTAAACCATTTGAAAAACTAGTATTTATATGTCTTGCTTCCAAAGAGTCATAGTTGAAAAATGTCTAAAGTTGATCACAGATTTTGGCGCGACTCGTTCAGTGTTTAGAGTCACCTCATTCAGTCCGTTCAATTATCAAAGTACAGTAACTGATTGAATGTGATAACGTCACTTCTAATCAATCGAAACCTCAACAGTTCTTTTGTAAATCAAACCATCATAACAGTGAATACAATGGTTTGAATTTTCTAGACATTTCGACAGGTGAACATCATATTTAGATTGGACCATAATTTCAGTCATTTTATCGCATGGATTCGAATATATCACTTTTCTAGAATGAATATTGGATCTGTGAAATGAAACAATGCAATCTTATTTTTTGACACGCATTTTCTCGATTAAAAATTTATACAGTCTGGAAGTAGCCGAAGCCGTAAAAGAAATAAAGCAATTTTGAATTGTTATTTACTATGACGGTATGAACTACTGATCATCCTGAAAAGCTTCTTTTTAACATGAAATCCTTTTTTGCAAGAAAAAAATTTTATTGTCATTTCTTTCAGATATTATTTGCAAAATTTACATAAAAATGAGGCGTTCGTTTCATATAAAATCGACACTTCAAGCGCTGGTTGGCTTCTGGTTGTTGAGAAGAGCAGATGGACGAGCGAAAGCACGTGGAGCAGCATCATCCTTGTTCTTATTGGATCCCCAAGCCCAAACGGATGGATAGGCGGCGGCAGCTACGTATGGAGAATAGACTGATGGATAGGCATAGGCAGATGGAACATAGGCGGCGGAGTAGGCTGGGACGACGACTTGTTGGTGGGATCCGATGATCATGGCACAGAGAACGATGGCGGCGAAGCTGAAAAGATTGATGAATGAAATCTTTGGAAAATTGAAAAAGGAACTTACCACTTGGCGAACATGATGAATTGAATGGAAGCGACTTGAGTGGGTCGATGATTCTATGAAGATTCTTTCCCATTTTATACCAACTTTCGACGTTTTAGAAAAACCTCCAAAAACCACAAAGAACCAGTTACAAGCTCTTGATTCTATTCATTCGAAACTTTTTCTGCATTTGCTACTATATTTATTCAAGTAGTTGACACATGAGCCTTTTGGCGGCGAAGAGAGCTAAAAAAGTAATCGGGTAGTTTGGAGAGAGAGAGAAGAGAAGAGGACAAATATTGCATTTTAAAATAATGTTTCCTCTTGTAATCAAGACTGGTTTCTCGTGAGAAACGGTAGGAGAGTTGTAGAAGACAGAAGAACATAACTTGTTACTTCCTAGTAACTTGATTATTTATTTGATGTTTGAGGTGAAAATAAGATGAGTAATGGTGGAAGAAAAGAAAAGATTTGGGTTTTAATGCAAATTCAAAACATATCTTAGTAAATCATGAAGCTTCCATTTTTCGGTCAGAGCGATGGCATTTACTTTGATTAAATGAACAGCTACTCCACTAATTAAACCTTTTGAACATACAATTTCAAATGTTTTTGAAATCCCTGGATTCTAGAAAAAAGAAATATTGATTTGATTCAGGAGCATTCAGAACCTGTTTTCCCTTAAAAAATTTACAAGATGCCTTGTTTTTTCATTTCCAGAAACTCGTGATGAGGAACTCGTAAGTTCCGAATTTCCGTGACTTTCATATTCAAAACATGATTTTCTTCTTCTGACGTTTTCTGATGTTCTTCTGCATCCAAATATGGGAATCTTGTTAATCCGGGCGAGGGAAACTGCAGTTTGCTTCCTAGTTTATGCAGTGTGTTCTAAAATCTCGAAACTAAGAAAATATATATTTTTTGAATTGGAAGAAAGTCGAATATGATTCAGGATCGAGTAATCGAGAAGGAATCTGAAATCGGTGAGCTGGGATCATTGCTGAGAATAATTCTTTTCGTTTTTGTGTTAATTTTGTGGCTTCGTTGATTGCGACGAGCTCAATGTTCCTGGAAATTCCTGCAATTCGATGATTTCTGGAATCTGGAAAACTTAAGGAATAAAATAAAAGAATCACATTAGGTCTATCTATCACATTCTGATTTTTATTTTCATCGTTAATCAGTTCCAATTCCAATTCCCAAAGATTCCACATCATCCAGATCTTCGTTTCTAAAACAACAATGATCTAATTTTGATCCTCTCGAACCCAGAAGAAGAAAGTTTCCGAAAGTTGCAGATCAAATAGTCAGGTGACCCAGATCATGTCAGAAATCAATCAAGTAGTGGGGTCATCGATTTGCTCAGCCTTGTGTTCATGGATCGCCGTGCTCGGTGAGCTCTTTTTGATGTCTCCTTCCATCTATGAGTTCCCACGAGAGAGAGAGAGAGAGAGAGAGAGAGAGAGAGAGAGAGAGAGAGAGAGAGAATCAGGGGAGGAGGAAAATAAAGAAAACACTTGGGGTTGAAAAGCTGAAAACATGTCACCGGCAGAAAAGAGGAAGAGGGGGGCCTTCTGACACACAAAAACAAACACTCATTTGCTATTCGAAACGAATGGTTTTCTTCTTCTTCTCGTGTTGGCATCTTTTTTCTTCGGTGCCAAGATTCTATAATCCTTGGGACGATGGACGGCGTAGTAACCACTCACTCTCCTCCTTTTTAATCCAACTCATTCTTCATTTTCACATCTACAAGGACTCTCTTCGACCAACTGAAGAGAGAGAGAGAGAGAGAGAGAGAGAGAAGAGATAAGACCATGTCATTTTTCATTCTGAACACAATCATGTCTTTCGTGTTTTCATTTCTAGTTTCCGTTTCTTCCCCATTTTTCACATGATTCATTTTGTTATCTCTCTCTCTCGAAAATAGTGTACTTTTTGTCAGCGTTGAGGACGATTGATCTTTGGAAAACAATTGATTTTAAATGCAAAATCAGATGAACAACATACAGTTTTTTTCGTGTCATAGTAGGAAAAAGTAGGACTGATCTGGAGTTTTTAGGTGGTTTCTAAATAGCTGGAACTGCAATTCTGTAGTTGACACCTCTTTTCAAGGATGGTTTTTAGAAGCCACACAGCTCGTTTATCGGCGGGCTATATATATAACTTTTCCATTGAAAGACAATATTTCAACTATGGTATACTTCGGATTCTCTCAGAAACTTTTTAGAAATAAGATTCTGAATTTCCTAATACTCTGACTTCACATTTCCCGTCAACGAGTTTATAATCATCATCAATCCGAAAATTTCAAAATTTTGCATTTGAAATTAAAAAAGAAAAAGAGGGAAGTCTTTGAAGATTGAATATAAATAATGAGTAGAATGATTGAGTGGATTGTCCTCTTCTTCTTCCTCATTTCATTGAATTCCATCTCCTCCAGACATTCCATCTCATCCAGAATCCTCTTAAGTTCTTCTCTCAGAACACAAACAAAATCTCATCAACAACTTGTGCTCTCTCACTCGTTTTATTACGGTAATTCCAGCGACGACAAAATGAGTTTTCTCCTCCTCTTCCTCTTGCTTAGTCGTTTTGCCCTTCAAACTCCCATTTCTTTCGTTGTAAAAACATTTGAACTTTTCTTTTTGTCTGTGAGAGAGCAGGTGTGTTTACGACCCCCTTCATTCTCCATCTTCTGCTTATTCTCGTGACTCCTCCCTCTTTTCCTTGATTCCATACATCCGAAGAGACATAACTTCTTATTCTTATATAAATGCACGTCTTCTTATTTCCTTCCTCTGTCTTTATTCCAAACAAAAGTGCACGTGCTCCTCCTCCTTCTGCAAAAACAAAAAATATTTTGTGATGAAGAGGGGGGAAAAACTCCTTCTCTCCACCCCCATCTCATTCTTTTTGATGAAGAAGAGTGAAGGGATCCCTTCTAATTTCCCTTCGGGCTCCCGTGCTCTTCATCTGATACTTTCTGTCATTTTCTGCATTCTCTTCGTCTCTTTTCTCATCAAACTCCTTTCAGTTGTAACAATTCGTTTTGTGTCCAAGGGGGAAGAGGAGGGGATGAAATGTCTCGGGAGCCACCCGCAGTTTTTCAAAATAACCTATATGATAATAATAATAACACTTCAAAGATTTCGCTTTTTTCGAGCTTTTGTTTTTCCAATTTCCTTTTTTTTCGGAAGAAAAATAGGATTTTCTAAAATAATGAAAACAGTATTCCATTTAGGAAGATGATATTTATTCCGAATTTTCCTATTCTTTTCGAAATAATTGGTCCGGAATCCTCGTTTCTGAAGTAAATCCAAAGAGAATTACAATACATTTTAATGCTAAATGACTCCTCTATCCCGCTCTTTTCCATCATTCCTTCTCCTTCTGATTCCTATAATTTTCAGATGACCAGTCTTCTCCTCCTACTTCTCTTCTATAATGTCACAATCGTTTTATCCTCCCAATGGACATCTTCTCAATTTCCGGATCTTCGAGGTCCGACAGTCAATCAATGTGTGGCTGTTCTTCCAAGAAACAAGCAGCAATTGTATGTCTGTGATCCAGATCACATATTAAATAACACTCAAGGTTAGTTCATGTTTCTCATTTTTCTTGAAGCAAAAAAAAGAAAAGATTTGTTCAAAGAGAAAAGAGCATAGTAATAAAAAGAAAACGAAGACGAAAGAATAAAAGAAAACGAGGAAGAAAATAATGAAAAAAGAAGAACATGTGGCACTTGAGAAAGAAAACGAATTGTACTAAATGACTAAGAAAATAACTGAATCGTGGGATTTGGAAATAGAAAAATGAAGTTTTCAGCTATGCAACTGAATATTCAATTGCAAGAATTGGCAGTCGGAACGCCGTGTCACTGTCAGAGAAGATCGCAATGCACTACCGGGATAGAAGGTAAGACTTATTCTATAACTACTCCTAAGTGAAAATACTTTACGGTTTTTACAAATCCCGGAGGTTCGTCATGAACTGAGCACAATTATTTTCAAAAACGCCCTTTTCTCTCCCATAATCTCAGAATGAAATTCCAGGAAGCGGCGGAAAAGAAGGCCTTCACGGATTCATTGTCTCGATTGCCATTGTCAAAAATCTTTACATGCACATGCACTCTCCAAGTGACACGTTAGTATTTATTATTCAGAAAACAACCTAAAACAATGTTTCGGGAGAAATCCCCAACCGAAAAACATTTCTTTTTAGCTCTCGGGTCATTGGATATCTTTGTTATTTTGTTGTTTTGTTAGGTTGCTCAGAAAAAAGAAAAAGAGGAGAAAAATAATTCATAAGTACACACATCAGACACTTTCTGTCGTGGAACCTGAAAAACGGAAAACAGAAATCATTTCGGGATACGGAGAGCTCACTTCCAAAAGTGTCACGATAGTTCTCCTCCCAATCATATGCTTCTCTCAACGATTTCCCTCCCGTCATATCCTGAATAATAGTGTTTTTTCAATCGAAAAACTCCATTTTCCTACTGTAAGAAGAGCCTGTAATGACGAATGATCTGGTTCATCAGTCGAACGAAGACTGAAAACAGCTCCACAGAAAACAGAGAAGAATGGTCCGGTGAGAAGAAGGAATGGAGAGTTTGGAACTTGCTGAAAGGAGAACCTCTAATAGAAGAGCATGGTCACTTACAAAGTCAATTTTCGCTTGTTTGATATCCTCAGTACAGACTAGTTTCCATGGAAGATTAACGAGAAGCAACTCGGCTCCAGAATACGCCATCGAAACTAAATCATCGGCTGGAACTTGCTCTTTTCCATCGTGAACTCGAATTGATGAATAACGAAGAGTTCCTCTGAAAATCAGATGTCATGCCGTTGTATTAGAGGGATGAAAAACACCTGAACCCGGGTTTGTTTCTTGCTTTTCGACGTGTTCCATCTGGATTTTTGAATCTTCGAACCATACCGTAATCCACTAGTTTCAGTACGTGACGAGTCTGAAATAAGTAGGATTTGGACTCTTTAAACCCTGTTTTCTAACGTTTTGAGTGATTCCAAAACACATATTAGCCGGTTTAACGTCTCGATGAATGTATCCGAGAGTATGAACATCGCGAAGAGCAGCGATCCCTTGAATCATAATTCTGGCTACTGTAGTCGGGCTCAAACGTTTAACGGGACTTCTTTTCTTCAAATCTCCGATATTTGGACCTAATAGTTGCATTACTAAAATTGAAATAATGGAAGACATTTTTCTGGTGGACGTCACCAATGAAATTCAAATTTTCAGTGTGTCCAGAAGCACACATAATCGGAACATGAGGTCTTCCTTGCAAACGATACAATATTTTTTGTTCTAGGAGCATCCGTTTTCCGGTTTTTCCATGTCGAACGACCGGTTCGATTTTGATGACAACGTCTTCTGGAAACGTGGCATCGGAACCGTAGTATATTTGACCGTAACCGCCACGACCAATGAGTCCCTAAAATCGAGAATATAGAAAAGAATTTCAAATGAAGGAGACCTTGACTAAAAACTTTCCACGAAACAATTCATCATTCTGAAGATACTCATTTCCATTTCGTTCTTTTAAAAGAGGAACATAGGCATTCACTTTGGGAACTGCAATCCCATCTTTGAGTACACTGGAATCTTTATCAAGTTACATCCGTTTCTTGGGGTCTCATAACTTACACAGTCTGCTCATTGTTTTCCAAAGTTTCCATTTGATTTAAATGCTATCGAAAGGAATAGAATGAACGTATGAAAAATGGAGAAATGACATTTCAAAAACACTCTACTTATCCCGTGAACTCCTTTTAGACAACTCACGGAACGAGCCGAGGCATTCTGTAGAGCACTCGAAGGACGATGGGCTCTCGGCGATTGTGGAAATTCGGTCATTGTTTTCGTTTGGCAACATTATAAAAAAGTGGGTCTAGATTGTTTTGAATCACATTTTATTGGGGTTTCAGATGGTTATTTGGCCGGCACGTCTTGCCGAAAAATATATAACTTCTGAAGAAAGGAAAGCAATTCTGACGAAAGTGAACGACTTCGCACAGACGGATGACTGGTTTCCAGCTCTTTCAACTATTATTAGTCAGTTTCAGTTGTGGATCCATCTGAAATTTTTCGTTTTTTTTTTAGAAGAAATATCAAATGAATTGAATGGACCTCCAGAACCACGATTCGACACTGGAACTCTTTCTCTTCTTCTGTCTGTTGGATTAGCAGTTGGACTCACTCTTTTCATCACATGTGAGTACTTGTTTCTCACTTCTACCGTATACCAAAGTTCTTCAGGTTGCGTGTGTGCATTCCGATGTTGTGGAAATGTGAAGACGCGGGAGAGACGAAAGAGTGTGGAACGGGCGATGGACAATCTGAGGAACAGTGTCATCCGACGAGGCAGTCAGTTTCGCAGGTTTGATTGTCAGTGATTCCCATGCTGTGCACTTTCCCTGTGTCACTTATAACATGGAGAATCTACTCACAATCATTTCGAAAAGAAAATACTAATTGAGAAAATTTGGAATATTTTTAGTCTTTGTGTTGAGTTAGAATGAAAATCAAAACGAAATTTAAGAGGAAATAGAAGAAGGAAAAATGAGGATGCTCTCGAATTCTTACAACAAGAATTCCATTTTTTATTTGACTGCTTTCCTGGAAAAATTGAAAAATGGAGTTCCCGTTATTTCAAAATGTTCCACTGTCTGTACCTCCCAACAATCCACTGTTTCCTCTTAAATACAGTTTTCCCATGTATTACAGTTCTTGATCTTTCCTACCGTAGTTCCCTATCTTTTCGTTCAAAACTGTGTGAGTTTTTGGTTGAGATCCGCCCTTTCCAATCTACCTAATCAGTTTTATTCAGTTCAAAACTTTCTTCTTTTGTTCTCTTCATTTCTTTTCTCAAATCCATAATCTCTACATTTTGCAGATCCATAAGCCGATCTCCACGAATCATTAATGACGAAAAAGACGTGTTTTTTGGCGATGCGACTCGTGTCTGAATTCAGTTCTCACAACTTAAAACGGGACAATTCTTCTTGTTTCACTCGCTCCAGGGATTTTTTTCTGTATTTCTCTCTCTCTCTTTTCTTTCACTTATTTTCTCATCATTCCCATTTTGTTTGCCCCGCCCCCCAGTGCCTCTTCTGAAATAAAAATGATGTATTTGGAAACGAAAAATGCATTTTTGAGAGATGAAAAACAAAAGAGAAATATGAAAATAGAATGAATAAATTATGATTATTTACAGAAGGCGAACTGAGCAGGTGGGTAAACGATGAGCTGAAATCACTTCCAGTCAGATAGCTCATCGTTTCTTAGATGGTGTCTAGATCATTTAGTTTTTGTTGTTTTTTGAGAAAAAGAGAGAGAAAACACAAGGAAAGAGTGTGGGCAGTTGAGAGACGTAGAGAAATAGAGAGATAAAATATCACTGGGTTGAATAGAGAAATAAAGAAGGCTGAATTCAATTAGATTTCGACAGTCTTTCCGTCTTCGGAAACTCGAATTTGACGAGCCTCGACGACGGCTTGAGTCTGTTGAACACGATTAAGAACATCGGTTTGAGATGCCATTGATGGATTCGCACGATTGAGAGCTTCCATTTGACCAGGAGCTGGAATTGGAACTGGAAGTGGAGCTGGGGATCTGAAAGAAAGAATGAAATATAAGAAGAAGAAAACTAGATTCTCACCCTGAATCATTGATCGCATTCAACTCATTCTTCACAGATTCGGGAGCTTTCAGCATCAATTTATCCAATTTCTCTTGCTTTTTCTCGACACTCATCTTCTTATTTTCCATGATTTTTTTCGCCTCTTTCTCTAGTTTTTTGGCTTGTTTACTCAATTCTGGAACCGAAGAAACAGATGCCATTTTATTGTTTTTCATGATAAGTCTCTTGTGAAGATCGGCGAATTTCGACTGAAATATGGATATGGAAAAACGATTTTTATCTCCTGTACTCACTCGAATTTCTTCTCCTTCGTTTGCCAAAACTCTTCTGATTTGCATATGTTTTTGTTCCATATTCATTCTTTGCTCTCCGATTATTTTCTTGATTCTATCCATCGTTTCTCTTTGATTTTGTCTCCAGAATCCAGGTTTCGCCTTCTCCATCGCACGTTCACGATCAGTTTTCTCTTCTCCAAGGTTGGCATTTCCCATTCTGAATGTAGAGGATTCTAATAGAGATTTCAAAGACTCTCTCACCTTGAATTGTGATATCCGAATGGTCCAAAATCGAATGGATGCTCTCTTCGGAAATATCCTTGTGGTGGATACATATTGAATGTTGGTCGACGACGTGGTTCCTGAGGAGGAACTGATGGGAATCCCTGAATCTTTTAGTTTCTATTATCACTGGATTACTGTATCTTACATAATATGCATTTACATAATCTTGAGTTCCAACTCCTTCATTCGCATCTCCATATAGTGTTCTTTTGTAGTAGAATGCGTTGACCGCAGTGATAACAGATAGAAGTATAATACGTTTCATATCGAAAAGATTTGGGGAAAAGTGGACAGTGGTCAATTGAGAAAATAGAGACAAGTGAGGAGAGGCTCTCTTTCTAAACGAAATGCGAGGCTCGACTGTCCCGATGTACTGTTTGGGAGTAAATAAGAGAGGGTCTCTTTTCTCTCTTTCCGTCCGGCCAATGGGGCGGACTCACACGATTTTGACGGTGCGCGACCTCTAAACCTCTACCGCTTCCGGCTTTTTACGTTCAACTTTGTCTCCGCCGAAAGTAGACATCGGGGGGCTCCACGACGCACAGTTTACACGAAAAGTGCAGAGAGATATCACCAAACGTGACGACAGGAAACGGGGTTGATTTGTTTTTGCAGAACATCAGTGTGACGTGTGGCAGTTGTATCACGAAGTGATTTGGAAGAACTTTTTCAGAGATCACATTACCATGTATTCGTATTGCCCCTCTAATAGAGTTGCTCCCCGAAGATGAATCGAAGCACTGGTATTTCATTTACTCAATTAAGATTTCGGATTCAGAGGAATCATATCTTCAAAGACCAGAAAAACACAGTGCCATGCAACACTCATGTTGCGCAATTTTACACTTTTTGATAATATTTCATAATCTGCCGTTCTGAACTTTGCTCCCGAAACACATTCTTTATCGTCTTTTTCTTACTTATAGATTGTCGGAGAAAAACTCCGCAAAAGAACAATTACATTAACGGTCTCTTGAAATGAAAAAGATCTTTTCTTTGATTTTCTTTGAGCTGTGTCGTCGCTCAAAACCTTGAATCAGCCGCGCTTTAGTTTTGTGCGATGAAGCGTAGTTACTCTGTTTCTGACAGTTTTTTATTTTTTTGCCGTTTTTTCTTGCTGATGTCACCTGATTGCTCGTTAATATTCCTATTTTTAAAGAATTGATTCAAACAGTGTTTCAGATGTCAGATGAGAACCGCGAGACACAATTGTATGAGTTAGAAGCGCTAGAAAGTGTTCTCCGGGAGAATAAGTTAACAAAAACGAACGATTGGTCAGATGAGAATGTGGAAATCGAAGGAATCATCGAGGTGAGAATTCTTTTATTTTTAAAGAATTGCTCAATAAAATTTTGTAATTAGGTAGGATTCGACTCGATTTCTGACCCGAAAGTCACACTGGAAGGAACTTCGAAAAGCGGCGAACCTTTCTCCGTACCCCTCGACATACTTCCTCCGATTCGCTTGAAATTTCATTTGCCAAAAGATTATCCGTCGTCTTCTTCTCCTCGTCTGGAACTTCAAAGTTATTGGATGAACGAGAAACAAATGTTGATGTGTCAAGATGAATTGAAAAAGATTTGTGAGGAGAACATGATGATGGGAGTCCTGTTTCTCTGCTATCAGGGAATCATCGACTTGGTAAGTTTCTAAATGAACAGTGCTTGAAATGTTTATAAATTATCCAGATAGATCAAATGCCGACAAGAATCATAAAGTTAAATGAAGCACACATTCTCGCAAAAAATGAGGAATCAATTGAATCGTTGAAAAAGAAAATATTGGGAAAGGGAGAAGAAGCAGCCGAAGAGCATTTCGCGAATACGCTGTTCGACTGTGAAGTGAGTATATAACTGTAGAATTCACATTGTATTCGTAGCTTTTAGGTTTGTTACGACAGTCTCATGGGCAGTAAGTGTATCAAATTCCAACCCTGTGCTCATGTTTTCTGCAAATCGTGTACTTTTGATTACTATCGTTCTGTCGCAAAAGGAGTAGTGGTGAGAATAAAATCAGTGGTTTCATTTAATTCTTTGAAAATCTTCAGTCCAAAGCAATGCAATGTCTGGCAGAAGGATGTAAGAGTGAAGCTCCACAAAACATTGTCAAAGAAGCACTCGGAGACGAACTTTATTCAAAGTTTGTGGCTTTCATTAAAAAATATTATAATTGTTTTCTTCAGGTACGAAGGAATCATGCTTGAGAAAGCGATACGTGAAATGGACGACACGGTCGAGTGTCCAAGAGAAAACTGCCAGAAAGTGGCTTATGTCACCGATAGGTAAATTTGAAAAACTACACGTAGACCAAACTTTGAATTTTCAGAGAGCGTCATCTTGCCGAATGTTCGTATTGTCAATTCTCATTCTGTAATCTCTGTAAACAGACATTTCATGGGGTCTCGAGTTGTAAATGGAAGAAGGGAGACAAGGAGAGATTAGTAAAAGATTGGCAAGAGGGTGATGAGAACACAAAAGCAGAGATGTGTCGACAATTTGGAGGCGCGAAGAACGTAGAAGTACTCGTCGAACGTTTTCTCAACGAGGAATGGCTTGATTCGAACAGTAAACCGTGTCCGAAATGTTCCGTTAGCATTGAGAAGAATGAAGGATGCCACAAGATGCATTGCACGAAATGTGACACGTATTTCTGTTGGCTGTGCAATGCTGCACTTGACAAAGAAGATCCGTATAAGCATTTTCAAGGAGACGTGAGTGATTTTTAAAAATCATTTTTTCAATTTTTGAGAAAAAACATCGTTTTCAGGGAACTTGCTCTGGTCGACTTTTCGAAGGAGTTCATCATTTCATGGAGGACGACGAAGAAGAAGTTTTCGAAATGGCATTTGATGATGGAAGCGACTACGAAAGCGATGATTCTGCTGATTTCGATATTGAAGCGCAGTTAGAAGATTGGCTGGAAGAAGAGGGACATTTCGATGATGGTCCCGATGGACTTCGAGGATTTGATGCTGGTGATTAACATTTACGAGTACTCGATTAACTATTAATACATATTGGTTCCTGTTTCATTGTTATATATATTTTTTATTTTTTTTTGTTACGAGCAACCGGTTTTATGAGATAACCTTAAATTAATAGATTTGAAAAAGTGTGAGAATTGTTTCTTGATTTCTTTTATGCTCTAAAAACTGGGCATCTGTAGCTGTAAATTTCGAGAATTCGAACTAACAGTTGCAAAAATTAAAAACTGTCAATTTCATATACTAACCGGTTTTATAACTTCAACTGGATAGTTGAGTTGTTTGATTCGAGAGAATAATACAAAGGAGAAGGAAAACAAAAAAGTAGAAAAATAAAATAATATAAATAGAAACAATCGTAAATATGAATAGAAAAACAGAAACAGATAAAATTTGACGAGATCATCAGTATCCTCTGCCTGAGTTACGTTGCAATGTCTGCATCACAGTCGTCAGTTTTCGCTTCGTATCTCCTTCAGGGAAGTTTGCGAGATCGTAGTATTGTGGGGCGATTTGGAGGAGCCTGTAAACAAACAGTTTTTTTAGAAGAACAAAACAATTTCATTTAACCAACCATTCGGGGCGTACATCCGTTACTGTTCGAATGAAGTTCTTCGTTGTCAGCACAAACTCGTTGTAAAGGGCCCATTCGGGTTTGTGGTCGAGCACAGTTGATGGATGAAGATTGACAAGTTGGTTGTCTTTTACAGTGACATAGTGCCCACTGCGTTCAAGATGAGCAACTTGCATGAAGAAACCAGCGACTAAGGCTTTCCTAATGTTGAGATAGTAATCACGAGATTTGAAGTCAGTTGAGACACGTCGCAGATTAAACTTGTCCATGACACGAGCAAGTTGAGTACGAACAGTGTCAGCCGTTTTCATTGTTCGATAGTTGATGAAGTTTTGGAAGCACCATTGCGGATCTTCTTGGTTCTGTTTGAAAGCGTGATACACATTCAAAAGTGTCAAATGATCTCCATCAATGTGGGCAAATCGAGCTTTTGCTTCATCAGCTTCTTTCTTCATTTCGTTAGGCCGAACAAAACATTGTGGTACTGACAGCATTGCAGTGATCGACAAAATTTCATTAGAGCAGTTGAGTTCAGTTGATGTGATTAGCATTTTTGCGAGTTGAGGATCCAGTGGGAACTCTGCCATCAAACTTCCAAGCTCTGTTAATTCTCCATCGTCGTTAATTGCTTGAAGGTAATTGAGAAGTTCCAGAGCTCTCATTAATGTTTCTGGTGCTGGTGGGTCCATGAAATCAAAATGAACTAGATCTTCTGTTCCCAATTTTTTTAGTTGAAGAACTACTGATCCAAGGTTAGATCTCAAAATTTCAGGATATGTTTGATCTTGCATCTCTGATCCGTAGGCTGTTTCGGTATACAATCTGAAGCATTTTCCTGGTTTCGTTCTTCCAGCACGACCAGCACGTTGCATAGCAGAAGCTTTTGAGATCGGACAAACCAGAAGTGACTCGACACGAATTCTTGGATTGTAAACTTTCTGTTTCGAGAATCCGGGATCGATAACGAACACAACTCCATCAATTGTCAATGATGTTTCGGCGATATTTGTTGAAACGACGCACTTCCGACTAATTGCTCCATTCGGACGATTAGGGGGTGCTGGTTCGAAAATTCGTTGTTGAGCTGCTGGTGGAAGCGTCGAATAAAGTGGAATACAACTGAGAGCTCCAATCTCTGCGCCCAAATTTTGAATTTCTCGATCAATACGTTTACAAGCTTCTTCGATTTCTTCCTGACCCGTCAAGAACAACAACATATCTCCTTCCACTTCCTCACACATGTGAATTTGAATGACGGTACGGATAGCAGCTTCCAGATAATCTTTTTCGGCATTTGGTGTGAAAAAGATCTCAACAGGAAATGTTCTTCCGGGTACACTGAGCAGTGGGCAATCTTCAAAATACTTTTGGAATTTTCCGGCGTCCAATGTAGCAGACATGATGACGACTTTAATATCCGCTCGGTTTTTCACAATTTCTTTGATTAGTCCCATCAGAATATCAGTGGCGAGAGTTCTTTCGTGAGCTTCGTCGAGAATCAGAACCTTGTATTTGTCAAGAAGAGGACTGTTCATAGCTTCTCTCAAAAGCATACCATCAGTACAGTACTTGAGTACAGTTCTTTCACTAACACAATCTTCGAAACGAATACTGTAACCAACTTCTTGTCCAAGACCAACATCCATCTCTTCAGCTACTCTTGTTGCTACACTCATAGCAGCCACTCTTCTTGGTTGTGTGCACGCGACAAGTCTCGCTTGATTGGGTGGTTGTCCTTGTTGCTGCTGCTTCATGAATTCAACTGCCCATTGAGGAATTTGAGTAGTTTTTCCTGATCCCGTTTCTCCAACCAAAGTGATACACTGATTGGTTCGAAGGAGTTCCATGAACTTTTCTTTGTATTCCCAAACTGGCAATTGACTCCGTTTTTCCCAAATGGTCCAATACCGGTTGGAGTACGGCTGATTATTGTACGGGTTGATCTGTACCTGGAATAAAGACTTTGTGGGAACTTCTTTTGAAGATAGGCGTACCTGCATGTTTCCAATTGCACCAGTTTGCCGTTGTCGGTCAGGAGACGAGTGTCGATTTGGGGAACGCGACCGAGATCGTCGTTTTGGCGAACGAGACCTAGAAAATGCTGAGTTAGAGAGATACCCAACAGAAGCGAAATCAAACCTTCTTCTGTCCCCACGTCCGCTGCCATCCAAATCCAATCGGTGCCTTGACGACATCGCAAGTTCCTCCTAAAGTAGGGTTATTTAGACTATTGAGAACCTCTTTTTATACAGAATGAAGGTGATCAACTTTCGAATATTCGAATGTATACGAAAAACGTGTTTCTTTCAAAAAATGACGAATTCGAGTTTAAAAATAAGATTTAACACTGGATTTTAGAACTTAAATTTCGAATTTGCAGTGGAGCGATTTACGGGTGCGCCTTTAAGAATTCCGGCGGGTCTCGTTACGACTTTTGTGTCTGCGTTTCTTCATTGCTGGGCGGCTTCTTGGAAATATCCATTTTCAGAGAGTTTTAAATCTGAAAAAGGAACATTTAATTTTTTGAAAATTTCAATTAAATTCAGCGTTTTTTTCTCTATCGAACAGTATCTCATTGAGCATTTTATTTTCAGAGAACAAGGGAAAACTTGAGGGATATGGCTCTTCGACTCGTCAGTTCTGCATTGCGTCCGGCTCTCAACAGCCAAGTTAGTTTTCTCCAATATAATCGAAACAATTGCTTTTGCAATGAAAAAAAACGAATGGAAACAAAGAATATCGGCTTAAATAAGCTTTTGTTATAGGTTCGCAACGCTTCTTCCGCTGTTTCTGTGAAAGATGTGCTCGCAAACGCTCCACAAGCGGAGGTTTCCACCTTGAAAAATGGATTCCGCGTTGTCACCGAAGACAATGGAACCGCTACCGCCACTGTAAGTCATGAACAATTTTATATAACTCAATTTTAAACTTCAGGTCGGAGTATGGATCGAAACTGGATCTCGCTTTGAGAACGAAAAGAACAATGGTGTTGCTCACTTTCTAGAGCGATTGATCCACAAAGGAACCGGAAAGAGAGCCTCGGCTGCACTTGAATCCGAGCTCAACGCCATCGGAGCCAAGCTTAACTCTTTCACTGACCGTGATCAAACTGCTGTTTTCGTCCAAACTGGAGCACAAGACGTTGAAAAAGGTGAGTTAATTTTTTTCAAATGTCAATACTCTGATTTGTTTACAGTTGTCGACATTCTCGCTGATGTTCTACGTAACAGCAAGCTCGACGCTTCTACGATTGATTCCGAGAGAGCCACTCTCTTGAAAGAGCTTGAAGCCTCTGACGACTATCACCAGCTTGTTCTCTTCGACATGCTCCACGCCGCCGCTTTCCAAGGAACTCCACTCGCTCTCAGCGTTCTTGGAACCAGTGACAGCATTCCAGTAAGATTTTCAATGATGTTAAATCTTCAACTTGTTACTGATTCCAGAACATTACTGCTCAGCAACTCAAGGAGTGGCAAGAGGATCACTACAGACCAGTCCGTATGGTTCTTTCTGCTGTTGGAGGAGGAGTTTCGAACGTACCAAGCCTTGCTGAGAAGTATTTCGGAGATTTGAGCAATGAATACCCAAGAAAAGTTCCACAAGTCGACGGAACCCGTTTCACCGGAGCCGAGTACAGATACCGTAACGACAATGTTCCACACATGTATGCAGCTTTCGCCGTTGAGGTATGTGCGACTGTTCTTTTTCTGCAAATTGCAAGAAAATACAAGCATTTTAGGGAGTGGGATATGCTCATAAGGATGCCCTTGCTCTCCAGATCGCCAGTCAGTTCATCGGTGAGTTTCACCTAACTATAATTCTGCAATAAGATTTTTAGGACAATGGGACGTTACTCACGCTACCTCTAGAACAGCTGCTTCCCGTCTTGTTCAAAAGATCGGACATGATCATGGACTTCAAAATCTTCAACACTTCAACATCAATTACAAGTAATAATTAGTTCTAATTTATCTACGTTTTATACTAACAATAATGTTTTTCAGAGATACCGGACTTTTCGGAATCTACTTCGTCGCTGATGCTCACGATTTGAACGATACCAGCGGAATCATGAAATCTGTTGCTCATGAATGGAAGCATTTGGCATCAGCTACCACTGACGAGGAGGTCGCCATGGCCAAAAACCAATTCAGAACCAACTTGTACCAAAATCTTGAGACTAACACCCAAAAGGCTGGATTCAATGCTAAAGAGGTAATTGAGGCTGCAGAACGGTTTGATTCATTAATAATTTCATTTTAGCTTCTCTACACCGGAAACCTCAGACAGTTGTCCGACCTTGAGGCTCAAATTCAAAAAGTAGATGCCGGAGTTGTTCGTGAGGCTATTTCTAGACACGTATACGACCGTGATCTTGCTGCTGTTGGTGTTGGTAAGTGAAGTTTTTGATTTTTCATTAATTTTTCAGTTGTACTGTTTCGGCTAAATCTCATAATTGGTTGTTTGTAGGTCGCACAGAAGCCTTCCCTAACTACGCTCATGTTCGCGCTGGTATGTCGTGGTGGAGATTGTAAGCAGAAAAGAAGACTGCGTCGATTCGGAAATTCGTCTCGCCCATCTCGTATTCCTTATGTACTTTTCGCTTTTCGTTCACCGTCTATCTCTTTTCGAACAATTTTAGAAGAACTTTTTAAAAAGTTCGTCTCATCGTTTATTTTATTTTAATTTAGTGTAGAGTTTATTGTTTGCACGGTCGGGATCAAAATGAATGAATTGACGAATAGAACTTTGAAATATTTCAGAATGAATCTGCTTTATAAAGCAGGAACTTATAATTCAGTTTGTGTGTCTTGAATTCTTCCAAAATGGTGGTGAACGGATAATCGTCAGTGAAATCAGCGTCCTCAATTGTACCCGTACTGATGCAACAAAAAAAACAAGACTGCTTCGAATCGGACGAAAGATAGATCTGTGTCTCCATCCGTTTCATTGTGTTTTCACCGGTTGACTGGCCTTGACCACGTTCGGCACACTTATTTATTGTCAGCCTTTACCCGGGACAGGCTTTCTGCTTACTGAACTTATTTTTTGCGAAACAATCCATTTTTGAGAGGTAACTGAGATTTTCTGTGAATGTTCATCAATTTATGGTCATAGAAACGTTTATAAATCACACTTTATGGTCTATTTTTAACAAAATTAAATTATTTTCAAAGGCATTTGATGCTGAAAACTCTGTACGAAACAAAGAAATCACTGTTATTTCTCTATTTCTCACGCACACACAATCATGAGAAATCAACAATTTCATAGATTCCTCTCAACCGGTCATGTGATTTTCTATTTCTCATTCTTGTTTTCAGAAACACTCAAATTCGATTATTTCGACAATTTTCAGAAAAACCATTCGAAACGTCTTTTCTCTTTCTGCATTCATTCATAACCGAATTGTCACCTCAAGAATTTGTTTTGTGTTGTCGGTTCAATTGTCTGCGTCTCTCTTTCTCTCTCTCCACTTCTTTTCCGCCGTTTCATCTCAATATATACTTACCCGATGTCTATTTGTATTATTTGCGTTCGGACCAAAAGACGAACGCCTTCATTAGTTTTGTCAACTATATCTCGATTGCTCCATTTGTTTATTCACATAATGGACTCTCTCGATCCGCCTGACTCATTGAACTCACCATCCGGTGCCCCCCGCTTTATCCGTTTCGATTGGTGGGTGACTCATCGTTTTTATCATTTCGTCCCGTCCTCCCAAAGCGAAGAACCGCCCATTCTCTTTTTCTTCTTTTCATTTGCTCGTGTTTACACAGTTTGCTCCTCATTTTTTTCGCGGAATCGTATTTTTCTGAACACTTTGTGGTTTTAGATGGCTAAAGACATCTATAAAACATTCAAACGATCCGTGTCTGGAATCGTAGGACGAGATAATATCAATGGAGAAAGCTCATCAAGCCCTTCGACGAGTGCTCCACAAGTGAAATACCGTGGTGGAACTGGAAGAACGTGGATTCATCCTCCTGGTGAGAGCCATTTTATATCTTTCGAAAAATGAGTTCATTTTCAGATTATCTGATAAATGGACATGTTGAGTACGTGGCTCGATATCTCGGATGTGTGGAGACTCCGAAAGAGAAAGGTAGCGATACTGCAAGAGAAGCGATTCATGCGATTCGATTTCAAAGAGATTTAAAAAGATCGGAACAGTCAAGAGAGACGGCAAAACTTCAAAAAGTTGAAATTAAGATCTCAATTGATAGCGTTTCAATTGCTGATCAGAAGACAAAAACTATCATGTTCACGTTTCCGCTGGGAAGAATTTCTTTTTGTGCTGACGATAAAGACGATAAACGAATGTTCTCTTTCATTGCTCGAGCCGAAGGATCGGACGGAAATCACTCTTGTTATGCATTCACTTCTGAAAAACTTGCCGAAGACATCACTCTCACAATTGGAGAAGCATTCGATCTGGCCTACAAACGGTACCTCGACAAGAATCGTTCGTCATTGGAAAATCAGAGAGAATTCTATATTCTAAAGAAAAAAATCGCCGAGTTGGAAGCCGAGAATCAAGTTCTCGTCGAAAGATTGAACCATGAATTGAAAGCGAATAACAGAGGAGATTTGACTAGTTATGAGAACACAGTAAGTTTTGTTTTTAAAAATACTCTATAAATTCACATTTAAGGGGATTCCACCGTATCCTGGAAAAGCTCCGCCTGCTCTTCCGCTCTCCCCAATGCCACAAGGACCTCCACCGAACATGCCTTCCTCCATCTATGCGATGCCACGTGAAACTGATCGCTCCACGCCTCCAACCGAAATAGCCCCGGCTCTTCCACCCATTTCCACTTCTTCTAATGGAACACCGTCTGCAAGTCCACCTTCTACATCACCTTCTGGACCTGCTCCCACCGTTCCTCCTCCACGTCCTCCAGCTTTGGCTCCTCCACCACCAGTTGCTCCTCGAAAGAATACTATTGTTTCGCCGAAAAATTCATCAGCAGGACAGCTGGAAGGATTGAATTTGGGCGAACCGAGGAGGGCGGTTAGTAACGTTTTTGATGATTCATTTGATCCGAGAGCCGACGAAAAGAAAAATGGTCCTGTTCAAAGTGATTACAGTAAGTTTCTCAATATACTCTTCAACCTTAACCATAATTGATCTAGATCCATTTGGAGCCGATTTCCTTCCTGGTCTCCAAAACGGAAAAGTTTCTCCGCCGTCTGCTTCAGCCGCTTTTCTTGCTTCCGAAGCGATTTCAAGATTACCTCGAAACGATTCTGTTCCGAAGAAAACTGCCGCCGATTATGATGCAATGATCAATGAAGTTGACAAGAAACTGGCGGCAATGAGTAGCGGATCATTTGAATTCGGACAATTGCAAACTGGAGATCTTGGAGGAATCGAAGGAGAAAACGAATATGGAACACCATCGGATCACTTAAATCCAAAAGTTATGAATTTGAAAGAATAGCATTTTTCTCTAGACATTGTAAAATTCTTTTCATTGCGGTGATTTTCTTTTGCATTCTTGTACGATAGTAAGGGTTTTGCCGGGCGGCTTGCCGGATTCTATTCTAAACCTAGTATTTTTATGTATTTTTACACCTACTCACATTTCTAACATTGCTATAAAAATATCTGTATTCTAAAAAAACTGGGCTTGATTTATTACTCTCCTTTTCCTTCAAATACTTACATGCGAAATACGGAATGTTATGAAACTATGAATACAATCGGGAAAAAAATAATTATGAAGTGGTTGTGTTAACCTTCCATGCGGCAATCATTCGATCGAATCCCGACGTCAGAAGATTATTTGTTGGATGATCATCAAGCCACGCACAACACGTGACCATTCGTTCATGGCAACGACGATTCGGCATTCTTGGAAGACGATTTCCATTGAGATCATATATACGGACATGTCGATTGTCCATTGGGACGGCAATGACAGCATGAGTTTTGCTGATGGCAACACGATTTGCTGGCGAAGAGAGACGTATTGTGGCAAGAGGAGTACGCATATTTCTGAGATCCCATATTTTAACAGTTGCATCGTCACTTGAAGAGACGATTCGGTAGTCGGTATTGAAACTGACAGAAGTAACAGAGTCTTGATGTCCTTGGAAAACTGCCACAGATTGTATTGATTCTCTAAAATCCCAAAGACGAAATGTCGAGTCTTTCGAAGAAGTCAATACTAGTTTGTGACTCGAGTGAGTGCTGCAGTGATTCAATTCGCTTTCATGACCTGGAATATGAGATATGAGAAGAAACTGGCAAAAAGTAGAACTAACCACTCAATATATTAACAACTTCTCCTTTCTCCACATCCCAAATATTGGCAGTTCTATCCCATGAAGCAGTGACCATTTGTTGTCCTCCAGCTATCCATTCACAACAGCTTACAGGTGCTCGATGACCAGTTAATCTCATAACAGGAACACGAATTCGGTGTCCATCAGATTTCTCATTTGAAGAAGTGAACTTGTTATGTTCGACGCCAAGAAGATTATTTGGATCGCGACTTCCTCCGTGATTTTCTTCTTCCTCTTCCGAACTGTGCTCGAGTGGTGCTGTAATTTTGGAATAAAAATGAACAAAATGTTAAGAGAACTTTACCATTATTACTGGGAACTTTCCATATATGTGTTGATTCATCTCCACTGGCAGTTGCAAGAAGAAGTCCAGCAGCTGGTCCGGAGCCTTCTGATGTATCAATTGCACAGTTTGATGAGATGGCAACACAGTTAACACTTCCAGTGTGACCTAGATACGTTGCTAGACACGTTCCATTCTCCAATGACCAAATACGAGCAGTTTGATCAGCACTGGCACTAGCACATACATTTCTTGCCGAATCAGCGGCCACATGCCATACTCCATCCTTGTGTCCTTCGAGAAGTCGACTTAATCGAAATTTGGAGCCATCACGAAATACGGGCGGTCCTCTGAGGGCTGTTCGAAGCTTCTGACCCATTTGAATCGCTTTCCGACTCGATTTTCCCGTCTCTTGAACACCGAAAACTTCCTGTGCTACTGCATTTGCAGCTTCTCCTTCAGTTTGTGTCAACTGAACTATTCGAGCGCGTACTGAAATTGGATATCTGTGTTTAGATGGAAAAATATTATAAACTGACATGCGCAATTCTCGGCGTACAAAGTGTCAAACTCTTTCTCAATGTGCCCAAATAATTGATAGAGACGTGCTCGATAGGGAGCATCGTCAACGTCCAATGAACTCTGTAAAGCGGTTAAAGCACTCAGTTCAGTGTCAACAGTTCCTCTTCTCGAACGCGTTTTCTCTTTTTCCACATCTTTTGTATTCTCCTGCGGCATTGACCCTTTGAATAGAAATTTATGAACAACTCAATCAGGTTCGACCTTTAAAAAAATACGTAGGAGCATCATGAACTCTTGACGCTTTGAATAACGGTAAATGTTTTTTAAAAATTGTTCATTTGATATCTAAAAAATTAAATTGAGGTTATCGATGCGTTCAGAAACAAATATATCGAAATTCAAAAAGGAAGCGAGAAGTTATCAATATGATATTCTTCTAAAAAATTAATAATTTATATGATGAAACAAGACTAGATCGGCTGTTCTTCACTTTCTACATGTCCAGGATTGGCTTCTACGTGATCTTCCACTACAATCATCTCATCCTCTTTGAGAAGAAGATTCCTTGCTGCTCCAGCACCGAACCTCGCGTCGAGAATAATTTTTTGCATATTGAACTTCAATAGAGCTTTCTGAAAAGAAGGAAACAGGGATGAAATGTAAGGTGAGCCAACTTACGTCATCATCTGGTAGCCTATTCAAAACACTGTTGATATGTTGTTGAAAAGCGAGATCTTCATCATATTGAGTCGTTAAATCATGTCCATTATTCGCAATCGGTTGTTGCTCGATCTGTTCAATTTCCTCTTCAACCACAACATTCTCTTCTGAAAACACCAAAATCCGTTTTCTAAAAATTTTTATTTTTGTGTACCTATTTCATTGTGATAGTGATGCATCGAATCGTCCGCCGTTTGTCCCATACTTTGATCCATTTCATGTTGTCGGGAAGTCGATGGTATGTTCGGATCCATTAGAAGACCAGATGGACCTAGTTTACATTCAGGCTCAGCCTCTAGAATAATTTCATCATCCGCCATGGGGACGACTTCTGTTATTATTCTAGAATTCTGTAGAGAACTGTCTCGATGATGTTTCGATATGTTGGATGAACTCGGATTGACAATTGATGATCCTCGATAGATTGGCATTTCTAACGCAATTTTCTTTTTTGGTGGCGATCCAGACGTCGAACTGAAAACAGAGAATTATATATGGAATATATGATTGAATGGGAAACTTACGCTTCCATCATTTGTTCGGGCATAGCTTCATATCCAAGAGAAGTTGTCCGATGTGGCTGAAACATTCCCAATATTATTGAAGATGGAATATGAAACGAAAAGAAGTAACTCTTCAGAACTTTTATATTATAGCTGCCATGACAACGAGAAAAACTTCTGATTGCTTCGCGTCTCTTTCTCTTCACTACCAAGGAACACAATTGTATTCATCTTTTAACGAATCGGAAAACAAGATTTTCTGTCTACTCACCATTTGAATTTTCGTTACGGCCACATTCCCTTGCGACGCGGAATTTCGATGTGTCGAGATCATCTTGTAGATTTTTGTATTTGAATACGATGGTGATGGTTCAACTTCTACCAAAACACCAGAACGACCATAACCATGATTCACTTCTTTTTTCACTTCGTTCAGTTGATTTGGATTTCTTCGTTCTTGCGTACTTTGCATTCGATGCTGAAAAAAAAGGAAAAATGTTATCGGACTACGAGCTCATCAACTACAACACGGCGAATGAGCAGATACTGCAGATATTGCTATTGCTTCATAAGTTGCGCACACAATGCAAAGTTCACTGTGTAAAGCACTCCAAAGCTGAACTCAACTACTCAGTTATGGCAGGCAAGGCTGTTAACCAGTCGGCCACGCGTGCAACACCCGAAGTCGCAGCGGAGGGTCGTATGTGTCTCTACGCACTTTTTCTCGCCATGCGAGAGAATCATTGCATCACAAGAATAACTTACATTTATTCGTTTTGGAGACAATGGATACGACCTTACAATCGCTTCAGTTGCTCTTGGAGAAGGTGTTCTTTTTCTTGAAAATTGTGCTGGATTTGGTGAGATTGACTGGTGAGAATTCGCTCGGACGTGTCCGACGGAAGGCTGAATCACGACGTAGTCGAATTTAGTGGATGGTGAGGTTCCTCCGCCAATACTCTGTCCCGGTTCAAGAACATCTTCAGAAAGAGGAACGTCGGCGTAGAAATCATTATCAAGAGCCGATGACATCGGATTCAATCGAGACGGCGGTCGGGAGTCAACTGAAATTAAAAGGGTTACGGATTGAATACATGCATGGAAAATCTACATTTTTTCTTGTTTATTAAAGGATCTGTCCAACGCAAAGCTTCAATCAATGTGTCGGTCAGCTCGGGTGATTTCATCGCATACTGTTCAAGTATATCAGCCCAAGCGTCTTGTATTAGGCTCGTATCTTGCCAAACAATATCTTTTCGTATTCGATCCCACACTTCGCGTTTCTGTACTTTCAACTGGGAATCCGGTATAGAAGCTTGTAGTTCTTCATCGTACAGAATGGGGCTATCTCGGACCATATTGATGAGTTGCAGCTGAAACAATAGATGATTTTTCAGATCAAATAAGTGATATATGCTTACAAAAGTATATTCTGTTGGTTTCGCCGGTGCATCTTCTCGTGAAAACTGTTGTTGAAGACCTTCTCCGGATCGCAAAACAGCGTGAGAGTTTGAGGCGACACCTGGGAAAAACTTTAATTTTATTCAGAAAATGAAATCGAAATATTGGGAAATTTATTTCAAAACTAGAACAGTAACATTTCTGATGGAATCGATGCATTCTAACTTGTCCGGTAAAATTATCGATTTTTTCAGAAAATTATCTTTCTTTTTCCGAAAAGTTTCCAATGTTCGTTGACAACTTTCAAATCATTTTGGGGGCGATTCTTTTGATTTCTTACTTGTCATTGTAGTTTTTATTTCAGCAATTTGAAAATCTTCTCGTCTGTGCCGCCCCCTGTCACTCATTTGACTTTGTCACGAATTCCTGTAAATAAATTGTTTTTTCCCTTAATTATTCGTATGTTTAATTTGTTGTTCCTTTTGCGATTCTAAAGCGATTCCGTTGCATCTATTTCCGGTCTTCAATAACATACCATGCTCATTTTGAGTCTCTCTCGATGAGCCATCATGTCTAACCCCCATTACAACATAGATGGTCGCGATCGTTACACCGGTGATAAACACACAGACTCAAAGAGTGGGCGGAGCCGAAAACCGCGACGCAACCGAAACGCTTCAGAACCGCAACGGAACAGGCATGCGAAGCGGTCAAGATTCGAAAGAAAACGGAGCGAAACGAGAAAACATCGATAGAGTACACGTGGCCGGGAGACGAGGTGGCCTGAGTCCATCCATTGAGGCCGCGTACTCTGCGTCTCTCAAAAGTGAATGTGTTTTCTCAAGATTAAGAACTGCAGTGTGGAGAAAAACCGAGTCAACAGTACTAAAAACCAAAAGGCGCGGACACCAAGTCTCTTTCTTGAACTTATTCAGGAAACAACGAATCTTTAAGGAATAATAATAGCTGAAAGAAGGAAATCTATCAAGAAACCATTTTCGCAGCTAGTAATTTTTCTGCCGGAAGTCCAGTTTCTGTAAAGAAAACATATTTAAAGTTTTGGAAAATTTATTGAGAATCGGAACTTATCTATTCAAATAGCATGCAGATTTTTCTGAGCTCAATTCAACTACATAACCTCTTCAAAAATGGAAAGAAAATGGTTAATTGAAAAATACCCTCCACTCAAGTGAGTGTTCAATGGATAATGGGCATTGGATGATTGTGAACTGAGAAGGAAACACTAACGTTAGTGGAATAAATTTTGTTTACAGAAAAGATTCACGTTTTCAGTATTTTAACAAAAGTGAGTTCCGAGGTATAAGGGTCAAGAATAAAGAGAAAGACGAGAATAAAAGCTGGAATAATGTTGATGACTCATAAAAGAAGAAAATAATATAACTTCACTGTAAGTTTCTTGTATGTGGTCAATTTCAGAACTATATTCGATTCGAAACACATTTTTTGTACCTGAAGAGTATCTATAAAAACGCGAAATCTCTTAATATTTTTAAGCCTTGAATGCCCGAAGTATTCATAATATAGAGATGGGTTAATAATTTCGAATAAATAATGAAAGATAAAATATAAACATTTTTTAAAGTTACGGTAAGTTAACACGTTGAGCATTGCGGACTTGGCTTGTCGCTTCAAGACCCGAGTACAGTAAACTTTAAAAATTTATATTTTGATTGAACAACTTTTTGCGCCATTTATCATTTTTTCCCCTATTTATATAATCATAAAAACAAAAAATTCTGAATTATAAAAAAACCTAATTTTTAATTCACAAATCATGGATTGTTTTAGTATGGATTCCAATGGTCCTTCGGCAGTTGAATGTCGGCCTCCACACAATTCAGACCAACTGTTCGTTGATCTGAATGAGCCACCATCATCATCATCAGGATCTTACGAACCAAAAGCACATATTGGATGGGCTTCGTTTGGGGAATCTATCGACCCTCCATCGCCAGCAAATAAAACTGTTGCTCCAGTTCAACTGAAGAGAAGTTTGTTTTGATTAATTGTTGTGTTTAAATAAGAGTTTTCTTCAAACACAGAAGTCTACGTCGTTCGCTCACAGAATCGTGATAAGTCTAAGCCATATCATATTGTGAGTAACAAGACCAGAAAAACAGCATTGGATGTTATAGAACCATCGAAACCTGAGCCAACCGTAATGGCTAATAATGTATCGTCCGATTCAGATGAAGATGTGGATGTAGTTGGAATAGACGATGATGATGATACCGGGTGAGTTGCTGAACGTCTGCCCTCTCTCTTAAACTGCGAAAGTATGAGGTCGACATTTTTTGTGCGTGTGTCTGTATGTGTGTGTGTCCGCATGTCGAAAGCAGTTTCTCAGCTCCCACCTGACCGATTTTCATAATTTTTTGACCAGAAGATGGGAAATGTTTGCAGTCTTATGCCCGTCTTTTCCGATTTTCAAAATTTAATCTTTGAAATTTTTTATGGCCATTTTAGTGGTTTTTCAGTGCTAATTTTCACCTTCCCAGGGGCAAAGTGGTCGTCTACACGTGAACAATAGTGGCTAACGCGAGCCCGTTTCGATGTCGGTCGCTACATTTCTATAGGTCCCCGTCTCTGTTCGCGCGCGCGAGGCGATATGAAAATAAAAAAGGGATTTTGTGGGATGTTGAAAAAAGTTTAGCTCGGTGTTTTCAAGGGAATGCTTCATGATTAAAGTGATTTGAATACAAAAAGCTCAACACGCGGAACGCGTCTGGCCTGGCCGCCGGAACGAGCGGAGCGAGTGATGGCGGCCAGGCTAGTCAAAATTTGTTCAATTCCGAGTTTTCCAGTTCGTTAATATCTCCTGCAGTGCAGCCTACAACAGTTCCTCTAAGTTTAACGTCTGACTTGCAATTACCTCCAGACTTACCTCCACAACCTTCATTTGGATCTCGTTTTGGAATGAAAGCTAAAAGAGGTTTGTCTTTGTGTTTATCAATATGTGGCAAGTACTTTTTCTTCGTCCAGGTGAATTACGACAAGGTTATGAATCCGACGTAGATGACTTGAGATTCCCAGGAAATTTGTCACCGCCTCCTCGACTTGAACCACAAACAAGCGACTCTACGGGGATTCTAAAAGCACAAGATAGCATTTCTGATGGCAAAACCGAAGAAAGTGCACCCGATGAACGTTTGAGGTTATTTATCGAGTATTTGGTGGCTTCCTAACAAAGATGTTTTCAGAATTGATGATGTTGATTCATCTCAAATATTGAAAACAAAGGTTTCTTCAAGCGCCATTCCGATTTTACCATTGTCAAAGTCAATAATGGAACGTAAGAAAGTTGCCCTCGGAATGACGAAAAACGCCGTAGTCAAAAAGTTAACTCCACCGAAAACACCATTTAAAAACTTCACGGTTGCCCCGAAAAATGTTCAAATACCTGCTTATTCTGAGAATACTTCGATGACTTTGTATTCGAATGTTAATGTAATTCCTACAATGGCCTCATTAGTTCTTTCATTATTAAATTTCAGAAGGCTGTCAGCTTTCACAAAGATAATCGCGGTCGTTGTATTCGATGTCGAGAAAGAAGTCCAGTTGACATGAGTACATTCAAGTTTCTTGAGGACACAACTGTAGTTGCTGTTCGTGCTCATCTCTGTGATCAAACAAGAGTCATGATTGCCAGAACAGCTATATGGAACCGGGAATATGCAAAACGTCTTGGCGAACGAGCAGCTGGAACTGTCTGGCAGAAACCAGATGAGGTGACAGCTCAAATGACTGGCTTCTGCAGTGCTACTGTTCGTAGATGTATAGACATCGCCAATCTATCAATTGTGCCGAGATGTGCAGACCGAATTGGAGTCTCTGTAAGAAAATACAAAACTTTATTTAATTATATCTGTTTTTCAGAAAAATGAGTTAGCCTCATTGAAAACGTCATTCGGAAATGAGAAGTTTCTTGGTCAGACGATGAGAACCCCACATGTACTATCACAGTATTATGCTGTGAAAGCACAATCATCTGCTACTGATTCAGTTCCTTCCAGTTCAGATGGACCACCACCACTTCTCCGAATGGGAAGAGCTCCTTCGAATCAAGATAAAAATGAAGAAGAAGAGAGAAAGTATTTAAGTTCACTAAACGGAATTTGCTTACATTATATTTTTCCAGACATCATCCTCTCACCTACTATCAACCTTCATCCATTTCGAAACCAGAACCTGCTGATCGATTAGAATCGACTGCCATTCCACCACTAAAGAAGACGGTTTTGCGTTGGACTTCTATTCATACTCCTAGAATTCTTCGTCCTCCCGGTCTCAAGCAACAAACTCCCAAGATGGCCGTAATTCCAGTAATGAAAAACAAGGCCGAACTCAAAAAATCAATCACGACACCGGCTGCCACTGGACCGAAAAAAAGAGGGCGCCCAAGAAAAGTGAAGTCAACGGAAGTGGTTGCTCAACCTTCATCTCGATGTTTGAGATCACATAAGAGGGACAGTGCTTCCGTATGTGTATTGAAGAACATGACTTAGGAAATGAACAACAATTTCAGATTTTGGTTGACAACGAAGTCCAGGAAACTATCAGATCACTTATCAATGAAGTCTGTGAACTGGTTTCCATCGAAACGTCTTAACTACTCGACTATTATAAAGCACCGATTCTTTTTTAATCGAAGGACTTGTTTTTTAAAAACATTTCTGTAAAACGACTGTCTAGTTTTGTTTTTGTTTCCATTCTTCTGCCTCCTTATTCATAATTGTTTTAAAAATTGTATATTAGCTTTTGCTCAAAAGATCTTTAAAACTAGATTTCTCCCTTTTGTGGCTCATAAAGAATTTTTCTATGAAAACTATAATGTTTGACTTCATCGCACTTTCAATGATTGTTAATCATTGTTCATTTGAATTCAATCAAATGTGTCTCGTTTAGCTCTTTTGGTTGTTGTTGTGTCAGGTTAGATGGCTTAGGGAGTGAAGATCGGCGGGCGCGGTATATAAAAAGTGCTTTCTTGACGAAGACGAACTGAAAATGTGATTTAACGCGGCTTTTGACTTGTTCATTACCTTCACCCAGTGATGTGTAAAATCCAGGCGACTCGATATTTGGAATCCTAGGTATCTTACTACCGGTTCTTTTTAATCAGACAACCATTGATAGAGTACTGGAAGTTCTTTTTGTTCTTACCTAGAATCAGATGAATACTTTTATAGTCGGTGAATTGGAGTTCATTCGCCGTTCATCATGACACAATAATATTAAGCCCCGCCTCCAGACTGTTTTTCATCGCTTTGGGTGGATATAGCTTTGTGTCATCTTTATGTTTTTTAGAGGCGCAGTCTCCTCATGGCCTCTTTTCTCTCTAATTTTTGACTGGGAGTGGTGTAATTGTGGAGCGTTCGTATGGTAGCCGACCTATGCATATTCATAAAATGACAGATGGTCACCTGCTGTTCTCAGTCGAAAAGACGTCGTATGTCTCTTGGAGATTGCTGGAGTAACTGTCCTCTCCTAGTGTCATTCGTCTCTTTTTATTCTTCGCTTCAGGCTCAATTCCACAAAACTTATCGATTGAATTCCGAAGTTTTGCGATTTCTTTGATAAAAAAGAGAACTGTTTTCTTCCAAAAATAAATTTCAATAATAAGAATTAAAAATGAAAATGCTTATTTTGTTGAAATCTATTAAAAAAACTATTCATAATTTCTTTTTTCCCAATAGAATCAAGAAGAATAATATCTTTCAATCTGAAACGTTTCCCTTATTACAACTTCCTTATCTCGCATTACAACAATGTTTGGAAGTAATGGAACCAAATGAATTGTAAGTTCCTCCAATTATTATTATTCAGTCAGAAGGATTAATTGACTTCAGAATTGATTTCTCGTGGTGCTCACAAAGAACGAAGAAGTTAGTGAAATCGATCAAAGCGAAACCATCGTCCTTCATCATAAACTTCGACGACAGGGCTTCTGTCCATTTGAAATTCAAAAACTATTCAGGAATCGAATGGGTTTTCACTGTCAGCGTTAAGACTTATTTAGCTAAGGAAGATTATGTAATTGAAGAACAATCGTATGATGGAAACACTTATTATGCATTGTACAGAAAGGAAACCGATGGAAATAAGCAGGTGTATAAACTGGCTTTTCTCTATTATCCAATGGAATACGGTTTGAAGAAATGGATTGAGCAATTCGCTTTTATTTTCAATTCTCCAATCGATAAATTTGTATTGGATTGGAAGAAGGATACGAGAGAATTAGTTGAATGGTTCTTTCAAATACGAAACAGTGTGGAGAAAATTCATTTCGTTGTTCATGAAATGAGTCACGATGACTTCAGAATCGTGTTGAATACGGTGAAAACGACGAAGAGACTCAAATTAATTCTAGGACTTTACGATCATTCTGTGGAATGGTTGAATGGTTTCAATCATAGAAACAGTAAAATATTCGATACAGAAACCCTGCACATAAGTAATGCAATATATATAACATTCGAAACCCTTTTGGATATGTCGAATTGTAGAGAAATTGATCTTGACGGTTTGACTATATCAGATGAAAACTTGAATGAATTCTTAAAACTTTGGATCAATGGACACTTTCCTGAATTGGAGTCTTTGGAATTTGGATATAGGGAGTACCGAAAATACGAATTGAATAAAATCTTCGACGGTATTGAATCCATTCACGATCCTCACTGGAAACGATATTTTGAAAAGTGAGTTTTTGATATTCGATTGAGAAATCAGCGATTTTTTTTAGTGAAACGGCATCCAGATTACAAAAATTTTCCTGGGATTTGGCATATAATGGATGGACTATCCATGACGGAAATGGAACAAAAGCAACTATTCTCATTAAAAAAGGTATAAGTCAGGAGCAATATGGATTCACTTTCATTGTTTGGACCAAAGACGTTTCGGTGACTTTAGAATAATTTTCCTTCTATTTCTTTTGCTTCTGATCAGATCATAAACTGAGTTGTCACAAACTGTATCACTCTTAATTTGGCTCATTGTTCTTTTTCGTACTTGTTTGTTTTTTGAAAACATCGTTCGAATGTTCCCTACATATATACTCATATTATGATGAGGGAGATGATTTCACTCTTTTTTAAGTCTAATAAATTTATATTTTTTTATATGATACTAGATACTTTATATGATACTTTATAGAATGCTTCGAAAGTCCGAATGAGGAAAATGTATTTAAATGAGAAACATAAAATGAATTAATAAGGTTGAATACGGTATTCAACTTCTGCAAATCCCCATCCTCTCTTTCCATTCACATTATATTCACACATTCCCTCATTGACTTGACATGCTTGATCTAAACCCATTTTGAAAGAGACAACCTCTTTGATATGAACATCAGCGTAATAGGTTTGACCTCCTGCTTCGAAAGAATAATGGAAATCATCTGGAAAATCTCGGTCTTCTCCGTGATTTGGAAGAGAGAAATGGACACGATCAACAGGGATTGTCTCTCCGTTTCTAGAAAGAAATCGATTGGAATGAGATCGACATTTGGATGACTTACGGAGTGACAATATATCCGAATTCCAAATGACTGAACACTGTTTCAGGCATTGAGATAACAGAAGTATGGATACATGTTCCATCTTCCAAATGATAAATCATCATTATGTATCTGAAGAATTATATATTTGCTCAAAAGTTTCTCTATTTAATTATTACCTTCGAATATCAGACCATCGACGATAACCAGCAATTGTATGATCTCTCATACTTGTCATTCTGACCCCTTTTGTTTCATTTTCTCCGATTTTAACATCTCCGACAAGCTTTCCAAACTGTTCATAATGTGTTTGATGGGATGCTCTCATCTTATCAAATAGTCCTCGACTCCATGGTTCAATCGCCAGAGAATGAGCAATTGCCGTTGGAGAGCATTGCTTGTCGAAATCGAATTGACCACCAAAGTTCGTCCATGTCAAATCGAAATTCGCATCGAAAAATTCAACATTTTCTTTCAATTTTTCGGCTCCATTTTTCTGAATTCAATGTTTTTTGTGATTGAAATGTGGGAATTTCTCACAAAGAAATTGATTTTTCCGGGGGACGAAGCCAATTTTCCATTGAATTTGATTCGCCATTTTTTCATTGGTTCAAGACAAGAAACAACGAATCCACTTTCAGTTTTCCATTCTTTTTCAGAACAACGAATACTCTAAAACTCATGGAAATCTGGATACATGGATTTAAAGACAGACTTACCTTCACATTGGTTTCCGTATGAAGTTCTTCGTTCACAAATGTTCCGACTCCCGGAATTCTTAAAATGAAGAAAAGATTGATGACGTCATTCGGTCTCTGGGCGGTTCCAAGAGTAAAATACCATCCGTCACGATTCGAAGCGTCGAAGAAAACTGCATCAGCTGACCATTCCTGAAACAAAAATGAAATCAGAACTTAAAAAAAAAGGGAGAAAAAACCTCTTTCAACTCGTGTTTCTTCTCCATTTCATCAATATCTCGTTCTCCTCCATCTCCTCCCCATTGAGAATTCATCAGATTCTCTTTCCCGGATTCAGATGAACTACCCGCCGAATTCTTCTTTTTTTGACGGCGATCGATTATAAATTTCATCAGATTGAACTTCAGAAAATACCATTTTCCAGGCTGTCCATATATATTCAAAAGCCTGACTGGATCCGGTCTGAGAAGAAATTGAAGAACGAAATAGGCGGCTCCACCGGCGAAAAAGAGCCAAAACATTACTGAAAGTGTTATAAATTAAACGAAAGAAAACGGGAATTGATTTCCAACTGAAACTGTATGTGAAATGTAATGAAAAGTGTTCATTATCAATTGACTATGCCTTTATAGATAGTTGATAACATGTATTTATCAAAGTGTGCTCTCTGCCCTCCCCTTCCTTTTCTTCCGTGTTTGTGTCCGAAAGGACCTTTTTCCTTTCATTTCTCATTCTTCTCCTCATAAAAATATTCAACCGGTTAGATGCCGTTTGTTTGCATTCAATTAAATATTTTTTACTCTATTCAGAAGGAGGCGTCATCTGAATGTGGTGGATGTGGAAGAGGGGAAGAATGATGTATTGTTATTTTTCTTCCGAAAGTATACGTTTTCTTAGAGACACTCTGAAGGTACTATCGTCTTTGAAACTAGCATTCTTTCATTGGTTTTTCACTTTTTTGAATTTCTCCGAGGTACCTCTGTTTCAGATTAATTCACGGATTTTGACATGAAAATCACATTTACGAATTAGAATAACATACCGTATTTATTCTCCAGCACTCCCGTTACTCGACTTTAGCAGCATTTATCTCGGTTCCCAATGGAGATATTCAAAAGTGATCAACTAACAAAATATACCTTATTTCAATAGCAACATATTGTTAGTTGAACACTTTTCAATATCTCCATTGCGAACCGAGATAAAAGCAGCTGAAGTCGAAGGAAGGCTATGTCGGTATATTGGAATAAATACGGTATATTCGGTTCTTTTAAAAACAAAAAAACACATTTAATTAAAAAATGAAGAAATACAGTAGTGACAAACACTATTGCCTTTTTTCAGTTGAAATTAACAAATTTGAGTGGTTTGTGGCAAAGTGGGTGAAAATGGGACTGAAATGCATCTTCTTTCAGATCAGTTTCTTCTTAACTAGAACATAACGTTTCTTGAAATGGCTTTCAAAAAGAAGTTATTTATACCAAATTGTAGATCCCGTTGTGGTTAATAAACTGAAAAATCCCTATAAATTTGAAAATTTTCGGATCAGAAACGTCAAAGATTGACTTGCACCGTATGATAGATCAACTGTACATGACTTTCTGTTTCGTATGAATTGGTCAAGAAGTTTATTATTTGAAGTAATTGATCAGTTTATCACAGAAAAAGAAGAGCACAAATTAACAAAAAGTACTTAACAGTTCAAGAATCATTTTTCAGAAAACTGCAACTCTGCACGTTGTTCAGTTTGCAAATATGTAAATAAAGTACAAAAACCCTTTGGCAATTAGTTATCAAAAGTTCAAACAATGACGATGAATTCTGATCGATAAGTTATCCTTTTCTCTTCTGCGTTTACTCGAATTCATTGTATTTTTCGAATTCAGACCATTCTCTGATCGAAATGATAACATATTGATAAGCGATCTTTCTTCAATATTTCAGCCCCCTCTTTCTGTTGACAACTTTTTGTGGTCACACGAATCAGTTTTTGCAGAAAAGGGTACAGTAGTACTCCTGAAAGAGTATAAATGATCTCTTTTTCTTCCCATTTATTCTCTTTTTTCTCTCGAATCCATCAAACGTCTTCTTCTTCTTCTTCTATGCGACGCCCATTTCCGGATGAGAGCCGCCCGTCTTCTCAGATGGATAGGTATCGGAAATGTGGTCGGTTCCCATAGCAAGATGCATTTTCCGCTCTTTTCTCTTTTCTACATTTCCATTTTCTTGTTTTTCTGTGGACACACCGTGAGAATAAGTTTCCCAGTTTTCAGCTTTACTACTTTTCCCCCCTTCGTTATTCTCAATAATGGATTCGGAGAAATTTCGAGATGAAGGAAAAAAGATGATCGATTTTGTTGCAAACTATTGGGATGGAATACGAGAAAGGAAGCCACTGCCAGCTATCAAACCAGGATATATTAATGAATTGGTGAGTGAGAATTTAGAAAATGGGGAAGAGGAGATGTAATTAGATTCATTTTTGATGAAAATGATCCTTCAGTGGACGTTACTGTAGTTAATATAAACTGATCCGTGAAATATTTAATTACAGGTCCCAGCGCAAGCGCCTTCATCTCCAGAAGACTGGTCAAAAATCTTTGATGATCTTGAGAATGTAGTTGTAAATGGAGCAACTCACTGGCATCATCCCCATTTCTTTGCCTATTTCCCAACTGCTCTCAGTTATCAATCCATTATGGCCGATATTCTATCTGGAGGAATCGCCGGAATCGGATTCACATGGAAATCGTGTCCATCAATGACAGAATTGGAAATGTCTTCTCTTGATTGGGTTGTCGATTTGATGGGATTGCCGGAACATTTTAAGAATTCTCACGATGGACCAGGATGTGGAATTATTCAAAGCACCGCGTCGGATAGTACAATGATTGCGATTATGGCGGCAAGAGCAACTCATGTCGAAAGAATCAAATCAGAGCCGACTTTTATGAAATGGGTCTCCGAGACAGGAGTCGGAAAGACTTTGAAAAACATTTTCGAACGAGTCAAAGTGAATAAGGTAAGTGGTTTGAAGAAGAAGTTCTTCTAAAGATCTTTATTGGTTTTTATGATTTTTGTAGACGTTTGTAACCCAAGCTTCGCTTACTGTAAGTCACTGATATTGTATTTGTGGTTGAGAATTCAGAATACATATCCACATCACTTCTGAATAATTACAGATCGATGACGAAGCATGCGGACTCATTACTCCGTACTTCCATGATCCCGCCGTTTTCGAAAGATTTGTCATGTATTGCTCAGATCAAGCTCATTCTTCTGTTGAAAAAGGAGCAATGTTGTCTGCAGTTCGTCTTCGGAAGTTGAAAGCTTCTAGAGGATTTTTAGGAAATTATGGAGTTTCGAAGGAGACTCTTCAGGCGGCAATTAAAGTAGGATTTGTTGATTTTTTATCTGTTTTAGATGTTATTCGATACTGCCAAAATGGTTTCTTTTGACAATATTCTCTGAAAATGCTTCTAAATGGTTTTTAAACCACCTTGAAAGCGTTTAAGTCATTAGGACGGAAGAGTTGTTTCCCTTCGATCAAAGATCTTTTCAGGAGGATCGTGCCCGTGGATATATTCCATTCATGTTCTTGGCAACAGTCGGAACTACATGCTCTTGCGGAGTAGATCAACTCGATGAACTCGGTCCAATTTGTGTTGAAGAAGGATTATATATCCACGTAGATGCAGCCTATGCAGGAACTTTCGCTCTTTGCGACGAATTCAAATATCTGATTCGCGGAGTCGAACACGTCGATTCATTCAATTTCAATCTTCACAAAGCGGGAATGGTCAATTTCGATTGTTCTCCAATGTTTTTCAAGAACGGAACACATGTTTCTAGATATTTCAATGTCGATGCATTGTATTTGGCTCATGAATATCAGACGACTGCATCGGATTATAGAGTGAGTTGAAGAGACAGACAAAGAGTGTCGATAGAGTTTTCAGCATTTACAAGTGGCTCTCGGACGTCGATTCAGATCTTTGAAGATTTGGTTTGTTTTGAGAAATATGGGAGTGGAGAATATCAAAGAATATTTGAGAAGGGTGAGCAACATTTCAATCATTTCAGTTCTGACTCAACACATTTTCAGACCGAATCGTTGGCAGTCGAATTTTCGAAATTGATTCTCGAGAATGGAAAATTCGAGCATTTCGTTCCACAACACCTCGGTTTGACCTGTTTCCGATTGAAAAACGTATGATTTCCAGTATATCCTTAACTTGATCCTCTCCTTTTGTTTCAGTCAACAAACGCTGACAACGAGAAATTGTGCAATGCAATAAACGATGATCGTCGTATTCATTTGGTCCCTTCTACCGTCCAAGGAACTTATTTCCTTCGAATGGTTGTTTGTAGTCAATTGACAACTCTCGATGATGTTATCTATGGTCGTGATGTCATTTTTGAAATCGCCGATCGACTATTTTAGAATAATTCTTCCGCTTTCACCCTATTATAAGAGCATCTAGTTATAACATGATTTCCACATTTTACATCCTGACGCTTGCTCTCTGTATCCTAATTTCAATAAAAAATAAATTTCTAGAAGCCAAATAAGTGTTTTCGCATCTCAATGGATCTCTGGATGCTTCAAACGATACTCTTCATTTTGAAAACAATTATGAAATCTTCTATTTAGCATTGGTCGCCTTTGCGTAGTCTTCAACCCACTGTTTATAATTTTTCTCGTTGTCCGGAGACAATAATTCACCGTATGAACTCTTGTGACGTTCGAGGAAATAGGCGAGAAGAACGCGGTGAAGGTATAGATATTGCTGGAAAAGGGGGGGAGATCATAGTCTTCGGAAGGTCAATGGGCTTACGAATTCATTCTGAATAGACCATGGACGATGGGATCTCAATTCTTTGAGCAATTCGTTCATTGCCATACAATCTTCCTTAAATGTCTCATTAGATAGAAGGATTCAAAAATTACTGTATCCATACCCCAGCGACCATTTTATCTTGAACATAGGCGATGGCGACGATAGTTCCAGTACGTCCAATACCAGCTGAGCAATGAACAAGAATAGGGAATTGATTTCCACGGGTGGCCGAGAGAAGATTCTGGAATATATGTGTGAAAAGAGAGCTTTGTCTTCTCAAAACTGACGATAGCAGTCAAATTAGTCTGCGGAACTCCTCGATCCGGCCAGTTTTCCCATTGCAAATGCTGAATTGTCTTTGATCCATCAGCCCATTCCAATTTCAAACTTGTCACATTAATGCATTGTTCTTCCGGTGACATCTTCTTCTCGTCGATTTTTGTGACATGAATCTGATTCGGAGCCTCTCCAAATGATAATTTCTGATTTTTCTCCAGAGGCCAATACTGATGACATTTGAATTTTCCCATTTCAATACAATTACATAACATGATAATACACTCGACTTTCTCTTGAATAGCCATCGCCCAGAAAGAGTATTGAGTGTTTTCCAGTGGTCCCTGAGCACAAATGAACTTCTTCGGATTGTGAGCAGTTCCGAGGTAATTGGCATGAATATAATCACATGAGAGACCAGGAAACTGAAGAACAATTCTTCCTTTGTCTTGACATGGAACATCTTGATATCTGGAGACAAAGGAAAATTGATTATCAGAAGATTCTCTTACCTATTCTTATCCTTATTGGCATTGAATGCCTCCACAGTCATCCCTTCAGGAGTCCATTTAGCCAATGCACGAAACTCTTCGATCAGTTTCTCAACGCCAGTGTCAAGAGTACGTTGTACCCAAGGTTTCACCTAGAACACTTTCATACTTTTCAACATGCATCGCTGCGCGGTTGGATTAGTAGCTGCAGAACTATGGTAACAAGCAGCACAAAACCTATTTTTCCAGATTGGAAAAAAGATCAGTATACCATAGAAATACCATAGAAATAAAACTTTCATACTTTTCAATGCCACGTATGCAGTATTAATAGCTGCAGAATAATGGTAACAAGCTGCACGGCACCTAGACACCTTCTACTACAGGGAAACTGCGCACTACGGATATAATATAGGCGTTCTGTTTTTTCCAGATTAGAGAAGAAAATTATCAGGATACCATAGAAAGAATCTGAAACCTTCCCTTTCCCTCTCACCACAATCATCGCCTTTGCCGGCGGTTTCTGAGCAGCAACAACTGGAGTTTTTGCTTTTTTCGCCGACGCTTCAGAAGCCTTTAAAACTGGTTTCTTCTTCTCCTCAGCTGGTCCATTCGAACGACCGGACATTGGAACTATCGGGGACATAGCCGCATCTTTTTTCGCTCTGAATCATCGTCTTCTCCTTCATTTCAATTCAATTGAACTCACTTTTTGGTTAGACACATTGCTTGTAAATATACTCGCAATTAGTTTTTTTTTCAGAGAGAAACTATATTGGCTTATCGGAAAACTGAAATGATTCTCATTCCATTTTGTTTATTTTTTATTTGACACCACGATTCATTTGATATTATATCATCACGCGTGATTTTTCAAAAACTTATTTATTTTCAAAAAATAGAATATCCTGAAAAGCAGTTTTCCCAAGAATTCGTTCCCTTGAATCAGCTGGATTCATGTTTTCCAAAAATCAAATCCCGAGTGTTTTGCAGTGTATTGAATGACCAATTAGTGGATGGTGACACCTGTAAAGTCATGTAATTCCACGTAATAAGTCACGGGTATCGGTTACATAATACACAGTAATTTAGAATGAGAGCAGGTGAAAACGATTATTAATCGACGATTTGATTTCATTTTTTCTTTTGGAAATGAATGAGTTGGAAAACAGAGGAAATGTGGATCTGGTCTAGAATAGAATACTTTTATTTTCAGAAGAAATCATTCTCTAAAGATGAAAAACTCCGGAATTTCTGAAATTTAAAGTTTTCTTCGAAAGCCAAAATTAGCAAGCTGATCCAAAAACTCCTTATTCAATTTCAGCGTCCCTCATGACTAACTTATTGTACTTTTGTGTTATTTACTATATTACGATTCGCCTACAAACATCTGTTACTTCTCTCTCTCTCTCTCTCTCTCTCTCTCTCTCTCTCTCTCTCTCTCTCATTCCAACAAGTCATCCTTCTGCCAGCTGCAAAGTATTTAGCCAGCTGTGTGTTTCTGAATCGAATGAACTTTTCGAGTGTGTCAAAAGCGAAATCTGAAATTACAGCTGTTCTGAACTTTTCTAAAGAAGAAGTGATCAGTCAGAACAAAAAGAAGAAGAAGACAACTCCAAACTCTTCTTTTGAATGTCTTGGGAAATGGATTAAAGTACTCGGATATCTTGTACTTTTTCCTCCATTTGGGACTCTCTTTTGGTCATTCTGATCACATGACATTCATTTTCAGACATCTGAATTCCCAATTTCTTTTTTCTTTCCTTGTTTTCTCCGTTTTCTATCGAAATGTCATATATACGAAACCTCTCAAATAATAGATTAGTCGCACGCAAAAAATAGTTAAAAATGACAATGAATTCGGAATTAGATTTCATTCTAAAAAGTCATTTTGAGGGAGAATTGGTTGGTTTCTCGTTTTGTTGATCGAGGATTACGGTATTCTGAAATGAATTCAGATTTCTGTGAAGCCCTGAGTTCTCGGAGTTTTTTGAAAAGATTTGGAAAAAGGAAATCTAGAAAAATTGTTTTCTTCCTGGAATACGAAATTTCGGAAATTGCTTATTGTCCATTGAAAAACATGGAATTTTTTGGAAAAAATGACGCTTTTCTTGTGGAAGTTTTTGGGAAATGAACGTAGAAAATAGTGAAATAAAAACGGAATGAAGAGCTCTGACTATCAGAATCCGAATTCCCGAATACGATATTTCGAAAAACTAGTCTACTCGATTTCCATTTATCTGATCAAATGTTCCTGATAATTATTCAAATATTTAGTTGGTTTTTTTGTATCTCTGTTTTCTGAATCACATCGCTACATATAAAAATGATCTCTATTCAGTCCATTCCAGAGATCAAGATCAAAGCTCATTTCCTCATTTGTGTTTTCATTATTTGTTCCCTTGTGTTCTTTTTTTTTTATGCCGAGCAACAAATAAAACAAAAAGTACAACTTTTCGGGGAATTTCTTTACGGTTTGGCTATATTCTTATTTCCAAAAGAAACAATCTGAAAAACACTGAAAGAAAGGTTTTCAGAGAGTCCATCAGTAGACTGGACAACGCTTGAAAGGAAGAGATTACTGTAGTCAGCCGGCCTCTATAATAGAGATTTCCTTTCAACCGATACTAATTTTTTCATCAACATCTCTCCTTTTTTCACTTGTTTTCCATTTATTTTTTCTCTGTTTCCGAATCTATCATTTGTTTTCTTCCATTTCTCATCAGCTTGACCTTCTCTTCAATTTTCCATTTTTTTTCTTGTCAAATCGCGTAAAATCAGTTGAGATATACAAAATAGTACTCCATAACACATAGAATGTCTCTTTTGTATTCCGATGAAAACGATACAATCTCTCGGAGATTTCATTTTGATTGTTCTGTATAGAAAGAAGAAGAAGAAGAAGAAAGATCTTGTTCTTCTTCTTCCTCAGAGAAAAAGAAATTCAAAAGGAAATGTGACCTTGAAGGGAATCTTCTATTATCTTCTTCCTTATTCCCCCCCCACTTTTTTTTGTTGTTGAAGAAGTAATGATTGATTGGATGTTAGTGAGAAACTGTTTATTAGGTTCTGTTCCTACAGTACCATTGAAAACTATTCTCAAGTTCAGGTTGATGCAAGCAGACCAACGTTGGGAGTTTGGCACTGTGCCAAGAAACAGGAGGATGCTCCAGGACTTTTTGAGAGCATTAACCATTATGAGAACTTCATTTCTGTAGTTGACTATTTTTAGGAAAATTATTTCTAGGACAAGTTATGAATGTTTTGATAAAGGACCTCAGTTTTTTTGTACCGGACCCCTGAAGAAAACGTTGATAAAATGTCTTGTTTTACATTATAAAACTGCTCATATTTTCTTTAGAAGGCTCATAACTTGTCTCAGAAAAAGTTTTCAAAAAAATTAGTCAACTACAAATAGAAAGTTCCCGTAATGATTAATACGGTCAGATATTTCTGGAGCATCCCCATGTTTTCTGGAATAGTGGCACACCCTCAGTTTGTAATTGAATCCACCTAACCTTGAGACACTTTTGAGAGGTACTGTATCTAATTTCACGAAAGAGATAATGATTAACTGTCAATTGATAAAATAGAAATCATAATATAAAGAATATTTTATCTGTTGATTATATTTTAATATCTCCATCAAGAGCTGAGTAATATCAGCTTAAATGAAACGTCTCTGTGCCCTTATACTGATGGTCAATTTATCTGCAAAGATAATAATTTCATCAAAATTCAAACTTTTTCGGAATCGGAGAGCAGAACGGATAAGACACATAGTTGTTATGTGAGTATGCTGAATCAAGAAGATCAAAACGTCACATATAAAATGATATTCCGGAATTCAATGGTTGATATCTGATAAGATATATTTATAGAGGGGATTATGGCTTATCTACTTTCGTTTTTTCTTATTTTCAAAGAATACTGAAACTGGAGACCTTGCTCTTTTGACCTTCTTCTAAAGTTTCTCTTATCGTTTTCTCATTCTGAAAATGCACACTTGTGCAAATCGAACGGAGTATGTAAGGGTGTAGAAAGAGTTGGAAAGGAAGAAGAAAGATGAGGAAGCATCAAGATAGAAAGAGAAAGAGAGAGAGAGAGAGAGAGAGAGAGAGTCAGATGGGCGGTATGAGAGAGAGAAGTATACTCACTCTCTCTCTCTTTCTATCTCTGTCTCCCATAGTTCCACCGGGAGGCAAGGGAAGCAGTGTGAGAAGTTATAAAAGATGAGAAACGCAGAGAAGCAAACAACATTATTCTCGTGCCCCCTTTTCCCCCCTTCTCTTCTTTAATGTCGAATTCCTCTTCTGAATTGAATACTATTCACTTCATCCTCTTTCTCGTTCCTCTTCCCCCTTTTCGACGACCCGAACACACACAGCTCACAATGGTCTCAAAGAGAGAGAGAGAGAGACAAGGGGGGGGGGGGGCACATCGACTAAATGATTAGAGTGAGAGAGAGAGAGAGAGAGAGAGAGAGAGAGAGAGAGAGAGAGACCGAAATGCGCGAAAATGAGTCTCATTTTTCGTTTTGGCCTGTCGAAAAACGACCCGTTCCGTTTACCTTTTTCTCTTTCTCTTTCCTCTCTTTCTCACTCTTTTCATCTTTTTCTTTCCGTTTCAATCAAAACTTTTTATCGTTTCATTTTCTCGTTTTTATCGCCTTTTCCCATTGAAAACAGTCCATGTTCCCTTGATTTATTACCGTAGAGATTCAACAAATTCTTTGATTTATTTGTTTCAGTAGCTGCCACTGAATTGTCATTTTTGACGGATTTCAGTTGAAATAGTTCTTCTTTTGGGGCTCGAATGAACGTTTTAAGAAGGTTTCTTGACTCCTAGAAATTAATTTTTGTAGTCGACAACTCCAAAATAATTTCTAAAACTAAAAGCCACACAGCCCATCAGAAAAATGATAGTATGATATTTGAGTCATGTAGCTCCTAAAAAGAATTTCAGAAAAATGTCAACTACAAAAATGGAGATCTAGGTGTCCGGAATCCACAAAAATTCAAGACGATACCACGTTTCCCTATTTTTCTATGAAGTCCCAAAGATGACCATTTCATCGGAAAAACGTCGAAAATGATGATGGCCGCTACTGTTTATTATGAAAAACATATTGTTGTTTAATTCATGAATTTCTCTTTTTTATGTTTTTCGACAGTTGCCTCAAAAGTCGATTCAGTGCTTAGAGTTATGATAAGACCAACGCTTACGGTATTGATAAAAACAATCGTATGTTGTTTCTCATCAATTTTTAATTTTCCATATAGAATCGAAGATCTTTAAAAATCCCCCGAAACTTCAATTTCCTGGTTTCAATTTCCCATAGCAACTCTTTCTGCTTTTCCCCTTTTCTCTCTCTATCCTTTCGAAACGACGACACATGTGCTCCGCTCTCTTTCTCTCTCTTCGAATTCTTTGTTCTTCTTCTCTCTTCTTCAGTGTCCATTTTGCACCTGTTCCCTCTTCTTTTTTCAAAAAATGTCATCATCATTTTTCAAATATTTCTTCCTGTTGAACTACTTGACATTTTCAAAGAAATTTTTTTTTGAACTTTTCGAAATGTTCAATAAATATTTCTCAATGAGTGTTTAGTGAGGGAGTTTGTAGCCTTCTGGTCATCTTTTGAGGGTTACGGTCACTACAGTAACCTACGTTCTTTTTCAAAAAATCATTTAGCTTAAGGGATTGTTTGTTGTTCTCTCTCTCTCTCTCTCTCTCTCTCTCTCTCTTTCTCTCTCTCTCTCTCTTTCAAATTTAGTCTCTTGATGATGGGCGGTAGTTGAAATTGGATGAACAAAAGCAAATACGTTGTCCTTTTTTTCATAATGTTTGACCTCGAACCGACCACAAAACCTACCTGAGCGTTTTAATGCTGTTTCCTTCTTCTTCTTCTTCATCTCCTTCTCTCTCTCTCTCTCTCTCTCTCATTTTCTCTCTTCTCATTACACGAAGAAATGTTTTCTTCATGGGAGGTTGACCATTTATTCTTTTCAAAAGAGAATCTCTTCTCTTGTATTTTAGTCTCCAGAAGACAGGAGGACACACAACTAATTATAGTTTGATTCCATTCTTCCCCATTCCCGAATTCAAAGTCTTCTGATTGAGTAATTTGAAAGTACATTCTTTCTTTTTTGAGGATTAGCAACTTGTGACTTTTTGATGAATTTTAAGTTTTCCAAAATAATAATCCGGAAATGAATCGAGGAAATATATTTTAAATCTAATATATATAATCATGCTATTTTTCTTCATACAGCGTTAAAAAAGTTGCCTGTTCCCTCCTCTTTCTAAAAAGTACCGTATCTCATTTCCCACTAGAGATAGAAGAAAAATGTCAACTAATGAAATGAAGAACATATTATGAATAACATTTCATCAGTTGACTCCTTTCTGATATCTTCATTAGCAACTGAGATATACTCGCTTGAACAACTTCTTGTAGCCCCCTGTGTACTGTCAAAAGTGCATTCTACTGACACATCAAACTATAAAAATTTTGCAGAAAATAAGAGGGCGGAGCTTGTTCTTCCTGATGAACATGTTTTTACTCTCAGAATACATTTTTCCGGATATCTTTGCACTTTTATTCCATTTCTTTATAATCGGCACGTTTTTTGTTCTCTCGGGTATCTGAATACGAATTAATTATGATCATGAGTATAATCCCAAAAGATTGAATCATAAGGAAAGAATTATAATCATGACTACAGTAACCCGAGATGATCAAATTAGTTTTTTGAACTTTTCGAGAGAGAGAGAGAGAGAGAGAGAGAGAGAGAGAGAGAGAGAGAGAAGAGATTGCTGATTGGGTGGTTGAAATGGAACAAACAACTGCACAACAACAGAAGAAACATCCAATTAGATATCTGAGAACTTGTTCTTTTTTCTCTTCTCTCGCACCGATGCATTTTTAAGGTAAAAGTGTCATTCCGAAACAAGAAGGAGCTTTGGTCTCTCTCTCTCTCTCTCTCTCTCTTTCCTTCTTCTGCAACATATGGGTCACATGCCGCCGCCCCCCAAAAGTTTCACACACTTTTGCAGAAATTACTCAGTTTGCCTCCTTCTCTCTCTCTCTCTAAAAATACCTCCTCCATGAGTTCTTCTGTTTCTCCATCCTCCTTCTTCTTCTTCTTCTTCAGATTTATAGTGACAAGGGATACAAATACATATAAATTCACCTGAAATAAACAAAAAGTGACACACGTTAAGATGACGTTGAGTGGATGAAAAAAGCAGAAAAGAGTTCAGTATTCTGACAATTTATGTGCGGAGAGCCCCGTTTCAAGTGCTTTTCGTAATGTTCGGATTTATTTCGAATTCTGAGAAACGTCACTTTTTAGATCATAGTCCCATTTTCTTTGGAGGCGGAGGATTACGGTAGATAACTTCACTTGAAGGAGATTCTTGGATTACTGTATCCCTCTGAAACTCATCAAGTACTTCTCTTCATGAGACTTCTGAAATTACGCCCTCTGTCTCTTAACTTTTTTTCTGAACTACTCAAGAACTTTTCTCCCGATTTTTCCTTCTCACAGAGATTTGTGTCCTTCAAAAAATACGAATGTTTTTGATTATTTCCGTGAGAGTTCGTACCGGGAACCGAGAGAGAAATTGTTTCGTAGAGAACGTTTTCTGGATTTTTTATCCCTTTTTCTATGAATTCAGTGTCATTTTATTCATATTTATTTATAGAAGACTAGAGAATAACTAATGTAACGTTTTTGACGTTTTTCAGTTGGATTGTCAACTTTGAACGTTCCTAATGAAGTGACGAAAAATGGGAATGATCTGTGTTATTTAGGAGTGGTTTTTTCATAGCTAAAATATTGTTTTTGTCAATGCCAAGATAATTTTTGTTAAAAACTTGTAAATGACTTCGAGTTATGAAGAGATCCCCCCAAAAAGTTCAGCTCATTCCCATTTTCGTCACTCCGCTAGGAGCACCCAAAGTTGAGAATATCCAACTGAAAAACGTCAAATACATTACTTTCTACGTTACATCAGCTGTTTTCTTATGTTTTCTATAAATAAAGTTGAATAAAATGACACGGATTTTGTACGAAGCTAAACAAAACAAATCAGAGAACGGGAATATTTCATCAGTTCAACTGATGATTCAGTTGGTCACATTATCAGAAAATGAGTGATTTTCTTTTGAATAAAGCTGATTATCAGTTACAGAAAATGATGTTCTGATCCCTTTTGATATTTCTGGAAACCTGTGGAAAGCTTCTCCATTTCTGTTCCTTGACTCTAGTCTATCCGCGTGGGGGGCTCATCCACCAATTATCTCAATTATCATCTTTATTTTCCCTTTGCACCTGTTCTTATGCGATCCAATAAGTTAATCCTTTTCTCTCTCTCTCTCTCTCTCTTTTCTGACTCCGCCCCTTCCTATTGCTCTAAGCTTTAAAACCCCGCCCATTTTCCCCTGGTGTGAGCCTCTTTCTCTCTGTCGATAAAAGAGGTCGAAAAGGGGACATACATCCGGTGCTCTCTTTCTATTCCTCTCTTGCCTTCTCCTCCCCATTTTCCACTTTTTATACTCTTCTCTTCTCTTTAAACGAACACGTCAAATCAGGTCATATGATAGGATTTCAATGATTTTCTAGGATATCTGAGATTACGGTAGTCTTTACTTTTCTTCAAGATATCCCCTCAGAGAGAGTTTCTCGTTCATTTCAAAAGTGCATTCATTCGGAATATGACAACGTCTTCCTCCTCAAAAAACACGTCATCGATGCGTTTTTCTGAGCTTTTTGCAAACGGAAAAAGAGAATTCTGGGATGGAGAATTCGAAGGAATTCTGTTTTGTTTTGTGAGTCGGGAAAACCCACAATTGGTTGCGCCTATATGCGGATGAATGCGGGGCGCGATAGAGGAAATAAAGAAGAAGTAATTTGTATTTTATAATTATTTATTGGGGCAAAAAGCCTTGCCATGTTTGGCGGCGTTAAAAACCCAATTATTTGATGATTAAAGAAGGAAGAAATTGGGGATTTTAGGCCAAAGTAAAGGAGAGCTAGAGGTGCATTAAATGACTAATTTGGGGAGAAATTATAGAGAAACTAAAGGGAAATTTAAGAGGAAATAAAAGGAATAAAATTAGAAAGAAAAAGAGTAAAGATTCGCCATAATTGGCTCGTACATCGAGTGCTGCAAGAAGTGAGGAAGTGTCGTGCGTCTGTGCCCCTCAGAGTGCGTAGGCGAGAAGCTGAAGTCGTGGCGAGACCCAATGGGGCAAAAGCGGGGGAATTCGAATCTTGAAGGTGTTCTGAAAGATAAATAGAATTAATTATAGATTGGAAAGAGAAGAGATTTCCGTAGGAAATCTGATGATAATTGTGAATACAGAGTATTCACAACATTTTGTTTCGTGTCAAAAAGCACGCGAATCACACGGAAAGAGAGGTTCACTTTGAGAAACAGAAAATGATAAGAAATATTGCTTCCTCGTTTCTCTCTCTCTCTCTCTCTCTCTCTCTCTCTCTCTCTCTTTCATTCTTCCTCCGTCATCATCACTTATTGCAAAATTCATTGTCAATACATACATACCCATACCCATACACAGTTTGATTTCAGACCAAACACAAAATATGAATACAAAAGGACGTCTCAAACTATTTCTCCCTTTTCTCCTCTTTCTTCTCAATTCCATTCCTCTTTTCGTCAAATCAGAAGATGCTCAAAATGAAACAATGGAACTAAATGTAACGGGACTTATACTGGATAAAAGTCTCGTGGATAGAGTCGAAAAGAAAGTCAGTTTTCAGATTTCTCTTTTTTCTGATTTACTCAACTCTTTTCAGTTATTAAAGAGCTTTTTGGATAAGTATATGAAGAATAGAAATCATACTTTTACACATCAAGAACTAGAAGAACAATTGACATTGATATCTGGATCTAATCCACCGACAGAGGGTCCAGAAGAGATTGGTGCTCCACTTGAGTGCGCTGTAAGTTCCCAGTGTCCCTTATAATCCGTTCTGCAACTTTGCGTCGTAGTGAATGCAGAGTTAGATTTGAAATTTCAATGAGAAAGTAAGGCGCTTCGTATAGAGTGAACAGCGGATGGACAAATGGAATTATAATAGAGTCTCCTAAATAGAGATCTTTCTGTAACATTTCGAAATGTTTCTTCGATCTTTTCGAATTCCTTCTATAATTTTTTCCCTTTTGAATGTAAATCAACACAAATAACAATCAGAAGAGTTTCATGAAATTAAAAAAAAAAAACTTTTTTTTTCAAAAAATCGTTTTTCAGTTCTACAATAGCGACGATTGCGAGGCGACGGGTAAATGTGAAATCACAAAAGAGACATGTTATCCAGAATCACATTTGAAAGGAGCCGGATGCTATGCAGTCTTCTCATTTCCACCAGTTATTGAGGTAAAATCATTCGTTTTTTATTATTTCATTTGTTATTCATGACTGAATTCTGAATCTTCCCCACTCCCCGGAAGCATCTTTTTCTTTTGACTTCTGACTTTTGTGTCAAGTGGAACGAAACGAAATGTGGTGACTCCTCGTGATTTGTAGATTTGCTCTTTTTCTTAGAATAATTCTTCTTTTTGAATTCAATGACTGTAGTTTGTTTTGTGATCTCTTCTTCTTCTTCATTAATTCCATTTTTGAGATTCGTTTCATGATTAGTAAGCGAAGGTATTAATAGTTTTGAGAAAACGGATTAAGGGGAGAGGAAAAGAATGGGAAAGAGGGTCACGAGAATATACTTTGGACAAGCCTAAAAACATCAGAAATTATGTTTCAGAAATCACAAAAATTATAAGAATATGTGAAATGAAGAATCTCAAAGAGAGGTTTTCTTCGAAGTAGATTATCTTAATTCTCAATGGAGATACAAAGAGGATGTCAACTGATAAAATGTTTAACTTATTATGAGTAATATTTTATTAGTTGACAACTTTTTGAATTCTTTACGTTCCAGTTAGTTAAAGACGCTAGAAGTAGAAGGAGACGAAGTATAAGTGTCTAAATAGACCTTTTGCCTGAGCCTCTCTCTTTTCAAAATTGAAATACATGATGTTTTGAACTGAGAATTAATCCGTTTGAGCAGAATTTATAAGAAGTTTTTCAGAAAAACTCAACGGATCTATACATTCCAGTCCACCGAAGTCAATACCAAAAACTAGGATGCATTCAATTCCAAGATCCAGAAATGATGGGATGTGCTCATGATTCGATAGTAAGTGATATGTGTGCATGATTCCCTCATCCCCCATTCTCTTTCACTTCCCCACTCTCTTCTTCTTTTTCTTCATCTAACAATGGGGTTTCCAGTGTCGTCAAAGTCAAACAGTGAGAACTGTCGGTCACTGCTGTTGTGGGACACCAAATTGCAATGGTCAGGGTCTGGAACAACTGAATCCGGCAATGATGAGCAAGGGTCAGTGAGCACTCTCTCCTATCTCTTTTCCCTTTTGATTTCACCTTTCTGTTTCCTTATGCACCTTTTTGGCTTTATTTTGATTGGGTACTGTAGCATTTATCTCTGTTGGCAGTAGAGATACCGAAATAGTGTCAACTGAAGTTTTGTTTCTTTGGATATTTTGATCATTTTATTAGTTGGCGACTTTTCTTTATCTCCATTGGAAATCGAGATAATCTGTTCTGAAGAAAAGATGCTACAGTACTCATGGACGGTTCATTTTTCCTGTTCCCTGCCCAATGTCATCCACCTATTTTCATTATCCCACCCCACAAAAGCATGAATGTCATTTTCTTTTCCCTCACCTCCAAAAAACTACAATTTTCTGTTTCTTTTCACCATTTTCGTCAGCTTCAAAAAGAGAGTAAACCACTTTTCGTTCCGCTTTTTGTGTTCATTTTCTTTCGGAATGATAAGCACGATGCACCACTTACACATCATGAGAGAGAGAGAGAGAGAGAGAATAAGAGAGAAAGACACACACACACACATATGTTTCAGATTCATCGGCCAGCTCTCTTCATTCGACGCCTTCTTCGGAAATGGGTGAACTTGCGTTTCTAGGTACTGTAGAAACGGGAATTCGGGGGATTTGGAAACAGTTCAATAGAGCTCATTTACATCATTTCGTTTTTCGATGTGCGTGTGTGTGTTTCTATCTCACCACTGCTTTCACTAACCCTCCAAGTTACTTCTATTTTCCTATACAATCTTAAATTTAAATTATTTCAAGAAATGAGAATATTTGCAGGTGGAGTTCCAATGTATGGAATCTTCTCGACTCTCTTGATTGTTATTTTCCTTCTTGCCTGCTTCGTAATTGCTCTTTTCGGATACAGATACAACAAACAAAAAGAGGAATTGAAGAGGAAAAAGTTTGATAAAGTGGGTTAGAATTCTGAAATAAAAGAGATTATTATTTGGATTCAGGAGAAAACGAATGCAATGGAAAACGGAAATCTTCCGTTGGTGGCACCCGAACCAACAGAAACGACATCAATTGAAATGGTCGAGAAACCGAAAGCTCTTCCGATTAGTGATTTTCTGGTGAGTCATGCCCTTCTATTAGAGCCCTCGAAACATATAAAATCCAATTGACATCACTTTGCAGTTAATCTCCAAAGGCCGTTTCGGATGTGTATACAAAGCAAAATGGACAGAAAACGGAGAAGAAAAGCAGGTGGCCGTCAAGAAAGTATGTGAATCTCAAAAAGCGAGTTTCGAAGCGGAAAAGTCACTTTTTGATTTTTTCCAAACTTTGGACACTCGATATTCGGCAATTGTGGGATATGTTTGTGCAGAACAAGTTGGAAATGAGTATTGGATTGTGACTGATTTCCAAGAGAGACTCAGTCTCTTTGAACTTTTGAAACACAATGAAATCAGTTTGACTGCTTGTGGACGTCTTCTGTTGTCAATGCTTGATGGACTACAATTCCTTCATGACGATAGACCATTCTTTGTTGGTTATTTGAAGAAACCAGTTATTCACAGGTTAGTATTTGAGAAAGGACTGAGGGTGGGGTCCGGAGAAACTTTTGAGAATATGTAGAGTCTCTTCCTCTGTCGATAAGGAAGAAGAATTCTGCAAAAAGAGATCATTCTGCTTCCATTTATCCCTCCAAGATCTTATATAAAACTACACGAGATAAAATGATAAATGACTTATGACCTCATAAAAAGATTAGAGATTTCGAAAGTGCTCATGCATGAAGAGATAGAATGTTGATAAAGTCACGTAGGAATCATACTTTTTAAAAGTATTGAAAAAGGAAATTGAAATATTTGCAGAGATATAAAATCAAAGAATATTCTCGTGAAAAGGGACATGACCGCCTGTATCGCCGATTTCGGATTAGCCCGTGCCTATGATTTCGCGACAGTCCGCCGAGATCTGACGGCACAAGTTGGAACGAGAAGGTATATGGCACCAGAAACAATGGATGGAGCCGTTGAATTCACTGCTGCCGGATTCAAAGCAATGGATGTGTATTCAATGGCATTGGTTATGTGGGAAACGATATCTCGGACAAAATTAAGTGAAACGGATACGGTACCAGAGTATCAAGTACCATATGCAGAACTAAAATACGATCCGAAATTGAATAAAATAAGAGAACATGTTGTGACGAAACAGAAGCGTCCTTTATGGCGACCAGAAATCAAAGAGAATGAGAGTACACAAAAGTTCTCTTCAGTCGCTGAACAAATGTGGGAGAAGGAGGGAGCTGCAAGAATCACTGCCGGATGTGCATTTTATCTGATATGGAATCAAGTGATGAAGGGGGTGACGTTTCCAGAAGAATCTGCTAAATGGGATATGGAACAGGGGCTAGAAGAAGAGTACAATTTCCAAATGGATCCAGCTGGAACTGAGAGAATGTCAAAGTATCATGCAGATTATTCTCTTCCACATCCATCACCAGATCCAATAAATGATCAATGTCCTCCAGTTCCTCCGATTCCGATTGTCACTGAAAATGGTGAGTCTATACATTTTTTTCTATCTTTCGAGATATTCCGGTCGTTTCAAAACCATACCGTTTTAGAACCAAGGCATTTCTAGTTTCTTAATTAAACATAACGCTGCTCAATTTTGGAACACGCGTAACTCAGTTCTCTGTAAAGAAAAAAAAATGGTGTCAGCTGATGAAATATTACTCGTATCATACCAAACACATTTTATTTAATCACTTTTGTATCTTCAATGGGAACTGAGATATCATTTTCTGAATTCCATCATTTTCAGGAACAACATATCCGAATTCAACACCAAACGAACCACAGGCCGAACCACAGGAATCTCAAATCGAAGAATGTGCAGAAGAGGAAAACCCTAAAGAAGAACGATTTTTCTCTATGATAACTGGAGAATTCGTAACAAGAGAACAGCGCGATGCGTTGAACGAAGCAGATAGTTTCAATGGATCTGCGACTGGAAATTCGTTTTCATAACACATCCTTCTGACAGTTTTCTCTCTCAATCTAGTCCTCCAAATCCCCCTGAAATCACTTAAATCTTGGTCTCATTCTCTTGAAAAAATACCGGTATTCTGTATTTAATTAGAACTAATTCGCTTTCAATTTTCCCCTTCCATCTGGTGTCGTTTCCAACTCATTTTCCACACACAAAATGATCTCATGTCCTTAGTCAAAAATACCTCAAAAGAAAAAGTCAAATTGTTCGATCTGTGATAGTTCAATTACACATCAAATTAATCTTTGTCTCCATTCTCTGTATATGATCTTGTTTCCACTTTCTACTTTGTACATTTGAATAAATATGTTTGATTTCAAAACTTTCTGTTTTTTCTTCTGAGTAAGCAGAACACTGACAGTGAAGAAGAAAAGAAAAAATCGAAATGACAAAATCCTGGAACCAGAAAGTTGATGATGCTCAACAAAAAAATCGAGTTCAGGTTCATTTCGCCCTCAAAGATGATATACTGTCAGACGCTATTATACGTCTCGAGACATGTACGGGTGGAATGGTACAGAATAGACAAAATAAGAGAAGTGTAAGAGAACCGCCAGTCTGAAACCACCCTTTTTTTTATCTTTCGTCCTTTTTTCTTCTCCAGCAGTTCCGCTGGCTTACACGGACCTGCTGGATAGAAACCTTCGTCAGAGTGCGATAATCTGCTCAGTCACAAGACAATCGTATAATCAATCCGCATCTGGGACAGTGTTTGACAGTGTCATCTGGGACAGTATCCGTTCTTCCTTTTCTGAAATCCATTATTGACTCGGCTGTCACCGGCAACTTTGGGTTGGTCTAACTCTCGTCGGATTCAGGTGAAGAAACAGGTTAAAGCCGACCAAACTTCGACCTGAAGCCTTCTAAGATCTGACAAAGATCCGACCAAAGTTTGACATGCAAAAAAAAATTTCGTCAGGCTTTTAACTTGAGTTCAAAAGATGACAAAGTTTAGACAAAGATCTTAGGATGAACTGATACTCTCCACTGTTGTCTAATAGTTTCTCAAGATTCATTCAAAGCCTTTGGAACCCCCTAACATTTGCCTACCGAGGAGTTTACAAGTTTCAGAAGTTTCATCACAAGTGTAGGTAACAGATTCTCTGAATTTCAACTTCTAGTCTAGAAGATCTAGACAGTTGTTGTTGTCCAGTTTATTTTTCCGAAATTTCATGTCAAGTCTCGAGAAGAAGAGGATCTATTCTTAGTGAGTAAACGCAATTTGGCTCCTTCTTCGTTTATTCTTTTTTCGGCTCTTCTCTTGTTGTACAACATCAATCATATTTTCGTTTTCTCTGGAGTCTCTCAATCTACCTCTATCTCTCGTCCTATTCATCTCAAGAGAATTCAATGTTTTGTGTCAAATTGAGAAGCGTGCGAACGAATTCGATTGGTCTCTCTCTCTCTCTCTCTCTCTCTCTCTCAGCTTCTTCTACATCTTCTTGTTCAGTCTGAAGAAGAAAAGGAAGAATTCAAGAAGAGAATCTTCTCGAAATTCGAACTCTCACCGATCTTGTCTTGAAAAGAAGAGAAAAAGAAGTGGCTTCTCTGCCCGGGATTGGCGCTTTAGACCACGGAAATGGGCCTTTCGGAGTCTCGGTTTTCAAGATGTTTCTTCTTTTTCCCAGACTTTTCTCCCTTCTTTTTTCGTCTTGTTTCCACCAACAAAACAATACAATTTATATGAGTTCAAGAGTCTCTTCTTCTACCCAAAACTCATTTCTTCTAATTATTTCTTCGGTTATGAACCAACTTTTCGTTTCGAAAAACACTTTCGAAGAAGTTTTTATTTTTGTTGTTCAAGAACAAAAGAGATCATGTTTTAAAGCATTGAAATCATGAATGAATCATTGATACGAATCCTTGGGTCGATGTTTTTCAACAACAGTTTCAAGAGTTGCTCTTCGAGAACCCCATGGAATTGAGTCTAGACCCTCTTTGGACTAGGATATGAAAATCCGTAGAACTTTGAGTGGGATCATACATCATTCCCGGTTGTTAGAGATACTGTATTCGAGATTTAAAAAATAGTGTGCGTTTCCGAGAATTCAAAAGAATTCTTAAAATTTTCGGTATATTCTAAAACTTTTTTCTTTCATTACTGACTATCATTATTTGGAGAATTTTGATTACTATGAGATTCTGAGATTTCAAAGGGACTTAATTTCAAACATCATTAGGTTTCTCCCAACATTCATGAGCTCAACCCAGTCTGCAGGATTAGTGGGTTCACATATAGTTTTCAAATTGAAAATTTATGAAATCAGGTTGAACATGTACTGTCAGTTTTTGAGCGTAGGTAATGGCGGAGCTTCAAAAAATTCATTTTTGAACATTTTCTAATGAAAATTTCAGAGATATAAAATATTTTTCCAATTAGTTTGCTATTATTTATTTAGATATTTATTTTTCCAATTAGTTTGAATCGAAAGGAGATGAAATCGTAAACAGCATACAATTTCAAAATGTTTCTTCCAACCAAATAAAAAAATAAGAAATAATGCTCAAAATAGGTTCCTTTGTCCTGAAAAACCTTTCGAAAACCGGAGTTTGTGATCTAACAACACTTCGTCGTTTCGATGATCTTTCAAGTTCCAATCATTCGTTTAAAACTTTTTTCTTCTTCTCGAAAAAGAAATAATAATTGTTCATCTTTTCATCTCTTTTTTCATCCAATTTTCCCATCATTCAGTTTAATGACACTTCCACCAATTATTTTTCCTTTCTTCCTCTCCCAAATCGAATTTCAGTTTTCGAGAGCTTCTCGTCGAATTGAAACTGGATGGAATACTCCGTTAATTGATATTTTAGTCCTTTTTTTCAAAAGATAACTGGATTTTCAAATTTTCCATAGAATCCATTTTATTATTTTCCATTGAATATCAGAATTCTATTTTCATTTCCCTTGAATTCGTTGATTTGTAGTCCAAATTCCTTCCTTCGATTTCGAGTAAATATTTTCCACTTTTAGAAATTTCATTTTTAGAAGTCATGGACGGATTACGTAGCTTTGTGTCCGTGTCTCCGGCCTCAGAAAGTGCAATTTTTGAATTTTGTCTCTCTCTTTGATTTTTGAGTTTCTTCTCACTAATCCGAAGGTGTGCATTGATCCATGAGAGAGAGAGAGAGAGAGAGAGAGAGAGAGAGAGAGAGAGAGAGAGAGAGAGAGAAGGTTTCTATTCTCAGAGTTCCATATTTTCCTCTTCCTCATTCCGCCAATTACCATGTCACAATTGGTTGTTTCTCAATCCCTTCCCCAGTTATTTGGGAGAAGGGAAAGCCCTTTCAAAACATAAATTGGCTTTCTCTCTTTGCTCTCCCAGAGTCAAACGACTTCTTCTTTTTTCCCCATGCTCTTCCCCCTTTTTCCCTTTTTTCGTCTGTTGTTCTTTTTGTTGTTGTTTTCATGTTTTCCACCCCATTCAAAAACCCTTTTTCCTTCTTCTTCTTCTTCTTCTTCCAGCTTCTTCCCTGTTTTTCACTACCCCATTTTTCCTCGTTTTTTTGTTCTTCGTCGGGACACCATCACAAATGAATTCATATTCTATTTACTCTTTCTTTTCCAGAGAAACGGAACAATGAAGAACACATTTGCACGTTATTCGCTCACCATTCCGAGTATCCCCGAAAACGTTATTTCGCATCTCAGACAATGGAATGAATGGTATGTTTCTTCGATTATCTTTAGAGCATCAAGGAGAACATTTTCTGTAGAGTTTCTGATTACTAGAGAAATTTTATATATGTTTCATTGCCAGAGTCTGCAAACTGCTATCTGGAAATAGAATTTTAAAATACTTCAGATACTTTTGGCCTAATCGTATACGGTAACAATAGAAATGGTTCTAACTCTAGGAGCAGTTCATCGTTCTCATAGTCAGTACCGATAAAGAATAATACAATTTGTTTGAAGACTGATCCCCGTAAAAGCAACTAAAAAAGTTGGCAAAGAACCAATTGCTCAGCTTGTTATGAGCAATATTTTATCTGTTGATAGCTCTCGGATATCGTCCCTTGTAAAAGAGATATGCTTTGTTGATCATACAGTATTCGGGGAACGTCTGATCTCACCTTGGCTATTCAACGCCACATATTCGGAGCCACATGTCAACTGAATCTGACTCCAAAGCTATCCGAATCGTCATAGTTCCCACACTTCTGACAGAATGTCCAATGTCAGAGATCCAAGAGATTAAAATATAAAAATCCCCCAGTTTCATTCTTTCATAATCTTTCATTTTGATTCGAAATCTGACTTCTTGAACTTTCTATTCAATGCGTGTTTTCTTGTTTTGATTCAATCGAAACCCTTTTCAGTTCAAAAGAAAATAAGAATTCGTCAAGAAAAATATGTCAGAAAACGAGCTTAAACACGGATTAAAAGCAGAGTTGAGACTCGTTTTAAGAGTGTTCCAAGTGTGAGAAAATGCAGTTTTTTGGAGGAAACAAGTGTGGGAAAAAGGAAGATTTGTTGCAGGGAAAGGATATGACTTTTGAATTTTTGTTTGGTTATGAGTATTAGGGATTACTGTAGTACTGTAATGAATAGTTTAATTAGTACAGTAATTCTTGTTTCCCAATAAAGAGATAGGAAGATTTAGTTTTCGAAAACCTATCATTTTGAATCTTTATATTCGAAAACTATTTGGGGAACCATCGAGTGATTTGATGTGATGGCTTTGGATTTTTTCCTTTTTGGAATTCAAATCGGGATTTCCAAATGGATCGAGTCGTTCCTAAATTTCATACTCATAACCAAAGAGAAAAAGTTCCCGAAAAGGAATTTTCAGTTCAAAAACGATAAGATCCGCCTTTTTTCATTTCGGTTCCCGTTGATGGCCAAGTACACAAAGTCATATCCTAAAAGCACTTGCCCCGTGGCGTTTTCCAATTCAATTCCTCCTCCTCCTCCTCGTTTTCCTCCTCCTAATCCATTTGGATAATCCTTGATTGTCTGCTAAAGAGATGCACATACACACATGCAATATAATATAATTGTGTCTTCCTCCTTTTTTTCTACAAGGAGAAGTACAAGAGATTCGGATGGATTACTCATCCGAAAAAGGAAACAGTTTCTTTTTTTTCCCCCATTCTCATCATACATCAAAATCTTGAATCAAAATGCAAAATGTCAGATGACTATATGGATTTCTGAATTCTCAGAGTTAGACTCCAAAAGTCTTCTGTTTCCTTTCAAATTTCCATAAATAAAACGTCAATCCGGGATCATCTCATGTTCTCTCGAAATCGCACTCTTTTGAATATTTTAATTTTCTTGATTGGTATGAAATTTCATGTCTTTTTCATGATTCGTCTCCATTTCTTATGAAAGAATGTCAGAAATCGAAGGTTCAGAGAACACTTTGGAGACGTTGATTAGGTTAGGCTAATTTTAGTTCTTTCTGCAAATAGCTCAAGATTAGCTGAGCTATTTTGGGATGAAGAAGAAGGTTTAATCTCAGGTTCGGTATTTTATGTCCCGGATCTGATGAACCTTACAGTAATGTAGTCTAGACCCTAGCTGCGTTTCAGTTTTTTATTCGAGCGAAGAATCCAGAAATTCATACAGTATCCCCTCTCAAAATGAAACGAGTTTTGATTGATTTCAGTGCAACCATCATTAAGAGTTTGCCCCTATTCCTCAGAAAATGTAAGGATGGTCTAGTAATTTTTGAGCATATCAACCAAAACTACAACTCCATTTTTGTAGTTGACTTCTTTTTTCGAAAGCCATTTCTAATGCACGTCTTTGCAATCTGAACGGAACGTTTATAAAATGTTTCGTTTCCAATGCAAAGCCGCCTTTTGGTAATTCTCTTCAATAAGTATTCCGAAAATAATTTTCTAAAAAATGTAGTCATCTAAAAAAATAGTTCTCGTAATGACTAACACACCTCAAAGGTTTCTATATAATTCCCATGATCCGTGGCAGAGTGACACATTCTGAAAGTTGTTTGCACTGAAAACAGTTCACTTTTCAATATTACTGTAATTCTGATTTGATCGAACTAGACTGAACCCCTCTGTCGAATCACTGGGAAAGAAAGAAATCCTTAACCGTCATCAGTATTCTGATGCAGATGCAATATATCTTAATTCCAAGTGGTCTAGGCAAATTGATAATATAAGATTTCAATGTGATTCTTGCATTTTTTAATTTCTCCACATACTTTTGCTCCTCGAAATGAGAGACATTTCCTGACATATCGGTCTCTGAAGATCCACGAACTCATTGATCTAATGCAATTTCCGATATCCTTTAAGGTCAAACGCCCTTTTCGCAATTTTAACTTTTTGATTAAAAATACATTTATCATTCTGTTTTTATGTGTGGAACCCATCAGGTATTCCCATTTTCTCTCTCTCTCTCTCTCTCTCTCTCTCTCTCTCTCTCTCTCTCTCTCCATTTTTTTCTTCGTCGCAACGGCTCCACACACATTTCTCTCTAACATTTCTGCGTCTCCTCGTCCCATTTCATTCTATAACTTCAGCTTTTCTTCATCTATTTATCTGCGTCTCAAATGCTCTCTTTTCTTTTTTCCAGAGTCTCTCTCTCCCTCTCTCTCTCTCTCTCTCTCTCTCTCTCTCTCTCATTCGAATTGCCTTTTTGGTGAAAGAGTAGTGTCATTGGCAGTGTGGGGCACTCTCACACACACAAATACATGTGACGAAAACGAAACAAATGCTACTCTCCCGGAGTCTCATTCATTCATTTTTTGGACCCTTCAACACACACCTCAATTCATTTTTCTTGTTTTTTTTTCTGTTTTTCCCCTTCCTTTTTAACCTTTTCGTCGCTTTTCAATCATTCGAAAAAGACTGAAAATTGTTTCCGTCGCTTGAGAAATTTCGAATGTCGGGTTGATTACGGTTAATCATTTTTAAATTTAATCTATAATTCATTATTCTAAAAACTTTATCTCTTTCAAAACTGATCCGTTTTCTTCGAATTTCAATTACCAGAAGTTTTTAATTGCACTTTTCTTTTTTTTTTGAAACAGAATTTATCCCATCAAAACCACAAAAAAAGAGGAAAAAGGCGATACTGTAATTAGTTTGTCATTACTTCGAACTCCAAGGAATTAGCTCATTTTGTGTGCTCTTTTTAGAATGAGGAAGCTAAAAATAGAAGAAGAGATAGAATTACTTTGGAAGATGAGCAATTCTTTTTCCGCTTTTGACCTTTAGGGAATAAGGAACGTCATTTCTGTTATTTTGATCAAAGGTACTGTATCTTCCGATCTTTCTTTTGTTTTACTACTTTTCTCTAAACTCTGGATGGAAATACGGAAAAAGATGAAATTAACATTATATTATGAGCATCAATTCACTTTTCTGGAATCTCTTTCAGAAACTGAAATATCGAAGATCTGACATCAGGTACAATTTCTTCTTTTAGTATCTTCCTGATGCTTCTTCAAAACTCATTTCTGATCTCAGAGGATTTCCGAAAATCTCTTCCCTCTTCTCCTTGTTTTCTTCCGAATATTATCTGATCCGCATAATTAAGTTGGAAGCCGTCGACTCTCCAACGTCATCGGCCCCCATTCTCATCGTCATTCTGACGCCAAAGAGAGAACTTTTTGACCAATTAAATAAGAGATTCCAGAGAGATGAAACTTCTTTGTTCATTTCAAGATCCTTGAGAAGAAAAGAAGAAGAAAAAAGAAAACTAATCAACATAAAACACACAAAAATTGGCTTTCCGTGTGACAACGAGACTCCTTTTTTTCTCTTTTTTTCTAATCGAATTCTCTTTTTTTTTTTGGACGAAAAAAAAAAGAGAGAGAGAGAGAGAGGGAGAGAACTAATTCAATTGAAATCCACTCTCTCTCCCCCCTTCTCCTCGTTTATTCCAATCATGATTCTCTCTGTGACACCTGACTTTATACCTCACGAGTCAAAAGTCTTGGAGGTCTTTTACACTCTCTTCCCTCTCCTTATCATCCTTTTTTGAATGAGTTGCTACCCAGACACCTACATATCTGCTCTGGGAATGAAAATAGGCATGTTTTCTTGTTCTTTTCTAGAGTAAAGCTGCTTAGAAATCGTATCGACGGTCATTCTGGCCTGAGCAAGAGTTGGAGTGACGGCGTTGATGTGGCTAACGGATTCATCTTGCATTGTATTCCTTTACTTGCACACCGAGAAAGAATTATCTTTTTTACTTATTAGACTCTCACTTATATTCTGTTTTACTTTTCGTTGTCATTCAATACGATTACCCCATTCCCCAAACCCATATATTTTTCAGAACCTTCCCTTCTTCATACATTTTAAAGTTCTTCTCTCTCTCTCTCTCTCTCTCTTTTCCTAATTTCTTATTTATTGTTTTCCGAAAGAACCCAGAAAGAATCTGAACTGAAGTCCCGAAAACTGGCCACCTTTTGAATTAAAATGTCACAAAATGCCACACAAAAACACCTGTTCGGCGGTTTAGAGAATCAAATTTTCAGTCGTTTTTCCCAGAGAAAATGTGATTTTTTTGGAAGAAAAAAGAAGTTTTGGATACTGTAACTATCAATCTGATAGAGGAAAGCAGAAATTCTTCTAGTTTGGTGCTTGATCTAGGAACAAAATCAAAAATGAAATCACAAGATCCAAATGAAATGTATCTTCAATCTCCTCCCTCTCTCTCTCTCTCTCTCTCTCTCTCTCTCTCTCTCTCTCTCTCTCTCTTTTCCATCTCAAAATCCAAAATATTCCTCTCTCTGCATAAATATATTCTGTTTTTCCAATCGACTGACTAGAATTCGAATTTCCGTCCTTCTTCTCATTCGTCATCATATTTCTTCGAAACAGAACGATTTCTGCCGGATTTCTGTGTTGCTTCGTATATTTTTTTCTCTTGGAGAGTCTCCGGATGCGGCCAATGAATAATTGATAGTCTTCTCTCTCTCTCTCTCTCTCTCTCTCTCTTTTTATCTGTGTAAAAGATAGAAAAAGACCATGTGAGTCCTCTCTTCTCATCCCAAAAAGACCTCTCTCTCTCTCTCTCTTTTTGCCGGTTCATCGGTCCAGTTTCATTCACTATTTAATTCATTCATTCAGCCAGTTGCCACTCGGTTTCTTCTTTTTTTTCCTTTTTTTTCTACAAAGATCTCTCTCTCTCTCTCTCTCTCTCTCTCTCATATCTTCCCCTTAGAAAAGTGCAAATGTGCTCTATCTCGAACTTACTATAGTCTTCTGAAAAACTTCCGAATAGTCATCGAAGCAGAAAACGGAACTTTGTATAGTTTTGCATGCTCAAAATGCAAATGAGATTATGCGAAACGAGAGATTTCTTCTTGTTCTAATTGCATTTCTGTCAAGTTCATAAATGTCTGTTTAGCAAAAAAAATAGGATGTTTCACTTATTTTTAGAGCTATTTTTCACTTCTAGAACTGGAATTGGCCCATCAATACCAATCGAATGAGTGTAATCATAAATGAGTTTTACATTTTTTTAGATTTTGAGGTCCCGCATGATAATATTAGGTTGGCTAATAAGTTTCCGAAAATTATTGTCAATTTTTTCGAGATGAATTCCTCGTGTCAAAAGACTTTGATCCATTCAAGTGGGTGCTAAAAAGGATTGATAGTTCTCCCACAATACTTCAATAATTTTGTGATTCTTTTCCTTGAACCGCTCGAGTACTGGAACGCAAAGTCTCCATGTACTCCTTTTTTGGGTTACGTTTTGAAATGAAGTTCTGACCATGAAGGAGTTGTTGGTTGGTTCCAGAAAATCAATAATTAGATTGACCATAGTCCTAAATGTACAAAAAGTTTAAAAGAGTAGCCCTGTCGATCGACAGCAATGTGGAATTTGTCCTTCAAAAAACTTAAAGCTTGCCATTGTTGGGATAAAAACCAATTCTCACTGTACTCCGTCACTTCAGAGGATATTCATTTCTAATCAATGTAATTAAAAAGTACAAGCAGTAGTTGTTTTTGTCACAAAATATTTGAAAAGCTCCTGCTGTTCAACTACTCACGGGAGAGCATTACATAATGCACACCGATTTTGGCTTGAAATTCACTTTTGGAGACATTTTTCGCCAATTTACTCCGATCAATTTATTAGAAATTTTGACCATGGTTGTAGTAGTGTATTAACTTTCCATCAAGCATGAAAAAATTATCAGGTTCTTGCTTCATTTCAGAGTAAACATGAAGAAAAGATTCCATTATCAAATCATCAGAATCCCAGGAAAGGTCATTTAAGAAACGACCATGTTTTCTCATATTTAGAAAAGGTTTTTAATTGTTTTTGATTACCAAATAGGTGCGTCTTATTAGTGTTAACAAACCACGAGTAGTTAGAAATGGTTCCATCGCCCAATAGAACAGTACCAAACATAAATACCCCACATACAAGATGCCTGATTTCACGAAGTCAGCTCTTCGACATCAATTCAGCCAATCTTTTCTTTGAATTTATCAACACACTAGGCGTGTCTTTCACCAATATCAATGATTTCCTCTTGAATGTCAAAACTTTTTCGGGTTGAAAACGGTGAAACAAAAATGGATAGCTCATTTTCAAAGGAAGAGGCTTTGCGACAGACGGCTTTTATTCGGAGCTGGAGTAGGAGATAATAAGAGCTATAAGGCACAAACAGTGTATGCAAAGGGCTTTCAGATAAGCATAAAAGGGAATCGAAAACTAAGTTCATGGTCGAGAAATCGACCACCAAACACGAACCACCGAAATTTTCGGAAACTTTTTAGCCAACCTAATATAAAAATTACTGTTACAGTTTGAAAAAAGTCTCTATAATTTTCATATCCTCCTGTCTAGGTTCAGAACATTCTGTATATAATTTCACAAAACGGTCGGATTTTCATCTACTTTATCTGGTCGGTTATGCAAGTAAAACTCATCATAATCCTCAACTAAAATAGTTTCTTATTCAAAGAATGGCAAACGAAATCTTCAAAACTAGGTTCTAAATTCTGTATTAAAACCTAAAAAATCAGTTCCAAAATCTCTTCAAAACCTAAGAACGAACCGAAATCAATCCCCATTTCAAGAAGATTTCCGGAGATTTTCTCCTCGAATAGCCATTGAAATCTTCTTATCTTTCTCGCCTTCCCACTCTTCTTCTTTTTCTTATTTCATCCATCATTTCTTCCATTTTTTCATTTTCAGGATGGTAGGCGACACATCCGACGATTCGCCGGGTCCCTCCTCCTCCACCTCGACAGTCACTACAATGACGACGACTGGAACTGTTGATAGGAGGTCTCTTCTATCGGCAGCTTCAATGGTTCGTCAACAATCAGATACGACTGGAGTCAGGAGGTTGGTTAGGACACGGGCGGTGCAGGAAGACGATGAGGCTGGACCACATTCTAGTAATAATGTAAGTGTTTTTAATCGGGAAAAATGGGGAATTAGTTGGAATCATTCCTGTTTTTCGTAGTAGAATCACAAAAAGTAACTGAAATTTGAAATTTTTTAAGAAGAAAAATTTTCCAATCTGTTCTTAACTCCAATTGCTCAGTTTAAACTCAATGAAATGTCTCCGAACCCCGCACGTGTTTCCATGAAAACATGTTCCCTGTTAATTCAATCTTTTCGTGTGTTCAGACGTCATTCGAATTTCCCCCAATAATCAAAATAAAGACATCACCCATTGGGGACCCCCACTCACCTTCTCTCTCTCTCTCTCTCTCTCTCTCTCTCTCTCTCTCTCTCTCTCTCTCTCTCTCCCATCGGCTAGACAATTTCTAAATACCATGAGAGAATTCAGAATACGTCACACCTTTTATCAATATTTTCAGAATCCACAAGAGACTTCTCTAGACTATAATATTGCCTCTAAAATCTCGTGTTTACCTTCTTTTTTTCTAATTGGATGAGGAGGTGTGCCCTCTATATAGTCATTTCTTCTTCATAAAATCCCAAACATTTTAGATTTTTATCCGTTTTTAAGGAGGATTGATCATCACTTTTTTCAGATTTTATGATTTCATTTTTGTTTTTTTTTCTGGATTTTAAGACTCGTTTGACCTACAGTACCGCTCAAAAGTATATCAACTTTTGGTTTTTTCACTCTAACTCTTGTAAATCTTATCGGTTTGGATTGAAATTTTGTATGGAAACTACTCTAATTTCTAGTTGTTCACTCAATTATCAAAACCGTTGGAATTTCAAAAAAAATTGAAAAAATTGGAAAATTTTCAAAAATCTCAAAAAGTGTAATTTTGGTATTAAGTTTTTGAGACCTCAGGGGAACCGGGAAACACGAACAAACAGGAAAAAAGCAACTGGAACTAGATTAGCACATAGTCAGGAGTATTTTTCACTAATAACATCCTGATATTTTTTTGACATAGAGTCCAGAAGAGGGTGGATCTGAGAGATACGGATCCATGAACAAGATCCCACATCGGGAATGCACAAATTTTTGACGTTCGGCCGTGTTTCAGCTCGACAATCGTCGAGAATCCTCTCAAAGAACATCAAAGTACAGAGTCAAGGTCACGGAATGGATCTTCTGGAATTCCCAAGTCTATCTTCAGATTTTAATCCGATTGTAAAACTCTTGGAGCATCTTTTCAAATAGTTTTGAGAAATATAAAAGTCAAATTCGGATGAAATTCGACTGAATTCGACAGCATATGCTCATGGATCCGTATCTCTCAGATCCACCCTCTTCTGGACTCTATGTCAAAAAAATATCAGGATGTTATTAGTGAAAAATACTCCTGACTATGTGTTAATCTAGTTCCAGTTGCTTTTTTCCTGTTTGTTCATGTTTCCCGGTTCCCCGGAGGTCTCAAAAACTTAATACCAAAATTACACTTTTTGAGATTTTTGAAAATTTTCCAATTTTTTCAATTTTTTTTGAAATTCCAACGGTTTTGATAATTGAGTGAACAACTAGAAATTAGAGTAGTTTCCACACAAAATTTCAATCCAAACCGATAAGATTTACAAGAGTTAGAGTGAAAAAACCAAAAGTTGATATACTTTTGAGCGGTACTGTACTTGATCGTCTCGAATTCTTTATCGATTTCGCTTCTTATATTTTTCCGTTGCCTGAGTATCAAATGTAAAATTTATGACACGTGTTTTGAAATTATAATCAATCCAATTCATTTTTCTAAAAATGTGCGATGGGGCGCAATTGCTGACTCAATCTTTTGAGTGACCGGAAGTGATATTCTAAAAAAAGAAACTGACCGTAGTAGAAAATCATAAAATCTCGTGTAGTGAGATCAATAATCAGCTCAGAAACTACACGAAATCTATCGAATATCCATCCCCCAAAGGAGTCTTAAAAAACGAAAATAAGGCGATGTTCGAAGTTGAAAAACCAAAAAGAACAATCATCAATTTTTAATGTTAAAGAACAATTTTCATCCCAAAAATGAAACAATGATTTCGAATTTCTGTAGTTTCTTTTTTTTTTCTTCTTCTTGTCTCCAATATTTCTCACACAATTTTTGTCAAAGAAGTGGAGGGGAGGAGCAGTTCGTTGTCGCTCATAATGTCGGTGAATTGTACCCATGGGAGTATCAATGAACTACTCGATGGCCATTTTCTTGAAGATGCTTCACAAAAAAAATAGAGGAATCTTCTTTTTTTGGATATTCACTACCAGACACAGACAAATTCAATGGATGATCTCCTCCTCTTGAACATCTTCTTCTTATCTGTCTTCTAACTCATTTCAACACTGCAAAACGAAAAAAAAGGGGAAAAGGAAGGGGGCAATATTCTCTTTGCTCTTCTTTTCGTTTTTTTCCATATCATAATTGGAATACGACTAAAGGCAAAAGATGAAGAGAGAGAGAAGAGTACTTCTCTTGATCCTTATTTTCTTTCCTTCTTCTTCTTTTTTTGCTCCACTTGAACTTTTTTCCTATCACTTTTGAAGATTCCCATCAACGGAAGTTGAACCTTTTCTTGAAGAAAAATGATCTTTATTTTTATGAAATTTTGAAATTCAGATACAGTTTTTCTGGAGATTCTTAGTGAGAGAGACGCAGAGAAGGCTAGAGCGTCTGTCTGTCTGCGCTCTTCCAAATTTAAAATTCTTCTGACTCTCTTATTATTGAAAAAAATTGTTCAGAATTTCAAAATAATGAAATATAACTTATTATAAAATCGGACTACTTTCTGAATAATTCTATTCTAAAGACCAGGACAATCACAAGATCTGTAAAAAACAAGTGCCAAAAACCAGAATCCATCCATAAAAGTTGATTCGAAAAGCCAATTTCCTGTCGTGAAAAGCAGAACGTTTTATTCTAAAAAACTGGAAATGCCACCCAATGAAGTTAATCTAGAGAGGAGATAATCGAATTCCCCCCGGTGGTTTCATACTTTTCATATCAATGTTAACGGTTCCTCTTTGCCAAATTTTCTAAAAATGACACCAAATGGCTTCAAAACCTGGTTTAAATCGTTAAAGTGATACGGATGGAAGAGTTTTCCGAAAGCCGCGGCCACCGTGTTTTTCCGTTTCATTGAAATTGTTTTCTCTTTAATTGGTGAAGAAATTTTAATCAATTTTTGAAAAAAAAAACTCTCCGATCGATCTGAATTTTTTGATAGCTAATTTGCATCTAAAATAAAACATCATAGTAAAAGGATACTGATAACTCATCGATTTCGGAGTGGAACACTGTCCTCTTCTGAATAGACTCAATCAAGAAGAGAAATAGAAAGATCAAAAATGATGATTTTTCTTCCTTCTTTATCTGCAATAAAAGCTCCAAGTGTCCTTCTTTTTCTTCTTTTCAACACATCTCAATGGTGTCATTTCGAATCAATCGGTCGTTTTCTACTCCACTTGTGCTCATTTCCATCCACAAATATCTCGCTGTAACAATCTCTTTTCTTCTTCTTTCTCTCTCTCTCTCCCAATCATTTGCAACATTTCCGGGTTTTCCTTACACTTTCTGATTCTCTTTTCCATCTCTTTCAACTCTATTTTTATCTCTGAAAGTTCATTTCTCTCCTGAAGGGTTACTGTAGATCCTGCCACGTCATCTCTTGAGAAAACTCGTTAAATCTTACTGTAATGGGGGTTTTCTCTATAGTAAAATGGCATTTTGGAGACTGAGAAAAGGCTAAAATAATGAGAATAGTAGGAGTGGAAATAGAGCTGACGCCTTTCGTATTCTCCCCTTTTTTTACGAGGTTGCATAAATCGAAACGACGAAAAAGGGGAGGAGAAGGAAGGGCGTATATTTATATATCAAAAGGCGAAAGAGAGAGAGAGAAAAGGACCTTAGTTTCGTTTGCGAGACCACTTCAATTCGTTTTCCGTCATTTCAGCTCGCCGCCACAATGTCACCCAATCTATCACGGCCGACGAGATATGTCAAGGTGAGTTTTGGAAAAGAAGAAACATCTTATGATTCCTTCAAAATTGGAAAAAGAGTCTAAATACAGTACTCCCTCTTCTTCTTCTTCAAACATTACAAATACAGAACCGCTCAAAAGAATATCAAGTTGATTTCAGTGCAACCAGCTTTGAGGGCCTTAGAAATGGTTTTTCGAAAAAGTAGTCAACTACAAAAATAAAGTTTCCGTGATGATGAATGAGCTCAGAGAATTTCTAGAGCTTTCTCATGTGTCCAAGGACAGTGCCGTGCTCTCGAAATAGGGTTGGTTGCACTGAAATCGATCTAAACTTGATATATTTTTGAACGGTTCTGTATCTGATTAGTCGGCTACTTTCTGATTTCTATGGGCAAGAAGTTTGATTTTATACAGTTTACAGCTGTATCTTTCTTATCAATTTTTTGGGAAACTGCTTCCGCTGACTTTTCTATCCGGTCCGATTCACATATAAATCTGCCCTTTCTATCTTTGGAATATCAATTTTTAGCACTTCCTCTTTCAAAAATTAACCTTTTACAAAAGTTTTTTTCTCAATCAGGACACCAATTATCAACTCATTTTTATTTTAATTTTCCGTAAAAACTCAAAATTCCTCGTTTGTTTTTCACTTTTCTCCCCAAAACGAACTAATCACATGGAAACGTGAAAAAGTGGAAAATGAAATAAAAATAATTGGAAAAGTGTGTTAAATTGATTGCAAAAAAACGTTTTCTCACACTCTCGATGACGTAGAAATCTAAAAACAGAAAACTAGAGTAATTCCAGAGAAAAACGTCTGGAATTTTGAAATTTCTTCGGATTCGTGGGATTCTTCTGAATCATTAAGTGATCATTGAAGAAAAGAAAAGTTTAATGAACATTTCGAAAACCTACAGTATCCCCCACATGATACCTAGATCTAAAAGAGCTCATTTTTCTTCTCGAAATGTCTTCTGATCTTCTGATTTCTCTCTCATTTTCTCTTTCGAACATACAAATCCTCATCACTTTTTTTTGTAAAAACAGAAGCCGTTTATTTATTGAATTTCTCCGATTCCTTGGAATCCAAACAAACAAAAATCCAAAGAAATCTTGCACAAAAATAGGAGTGACGTGACATTTTTCGGCCGAAAAAACCGGGGAAAAAGTGAAAAATTACGAATTGTTCACATGAATAATGATGAATTGGTGTCAAGTTTTGCATAGCGACGAGTCGACAAAAATACATTTTTTGGAAGTTCAGAGAACGATCAGAGGAAGAAAATAGGGTGACTCAGATTTTGGAAAGGTATAAAATATCTACTGAAATGTGCAGATTTTCGATTTGTATCCAGATGTAATTCTCTTCGGAAAATATTTTTTCTCTTGACAACTTTCTCGGAAAACGTATCTTAATGACTTAAAACCGTACTGAAAGCGTCGAAATGATGTTAATATTCCCAGAAAAACTTAAAAACCACGCGACCGTGACTGGTGAAAAACTCTTCCACCTCAATCACTTCGATGGTTTCGTACCGGTTTTTAGGCCATTTGGAACTATTTCTAGAAGATGTTGTCAACAGAAAAAATGTTCGTAATTGTGAATTAGATCTAAATATTAAAACTTCTTTTTCTGACTTTCTTCGAAAGAAAAAAAGTTTGAAATCAATAAAACAAGTCGGTCCCTGTTCACACTAATGCACAAAAACAGAAAGAGCAGACTCTAATCCATTATATCTTTTCTCTTTATTTCTTCTTCTTTCTCTTCATCTTCTAAAAGAAACATGTTCATCTGAGAACGGAAGTCGTTTACTTTTCCCTCCTTTTTCACCTTCTTTTTCATCCATTTACTCCTTCTTTTTTATCTGTTTTTCATGCATTTTTTGACGAAAAAAACATCAATTTTGCCGGAGTGTCAATTTGTTTTTCAAAAGAGTGTTCGATGGGAAAATGAAAAAAAAATGAAGAGGAAGAAGAAGCCGTAGAAGTTACTCCTTATCCCAAATGAGCCCAATTCCGTTTTCGTCTGTTCTCGTTTTCCAAAATGTACACTTTTCAGTCGGTCTCACAGCAGCGAAGCGAAAGTTATATACAACTTAATCAGTATAGGCTAATGGAGGAAATCGGGCAGGTTGGTGACTCCCCCAAGAGTGCCCTTGTATTAGAGGGAATTTCAGGGATCGTATGGAATTGTAAAACTGGCGTATAATGAAGAAGACAAGAATCTTTATGCATTGAAAGTTCTAGATAAAATGAAACTTCTGAAGAATTTCGCTTGTTTTCGACAGCCTCCGCCAAGAAGAAATAAAGAGAATGCGGCGCCTTCGGTTCTCAAAAATCCGCTTCAATTGGTACAAAAAGAGATTGCGATTCTGAAAAAGTTGTCTCATCCGAATGTTGTCAAACTTGTCGAGGTAAGAGATTCACTTAAAAGAAGCCCACTTTGAGATTGTGTCATTGGGCCAGAAAACTTTGAAATTTTCTATAAATACAATAAGATTTTTATGTATATTCTAGAAAAGTACTGTAAATGAGAATTTAGGTTCTGGACGATCCAAACGACAATTATCTATATATGGTTTTCGAATTCGTTGAAAAAGGATCAATTCTCGAAATTCCAACAGACAAACCATTGGATGAGGACACGGCGTGGAGTTACTTCAGAGACACTCTTTGTGGATTGGAATACTGTATGTTCCTTTCCAGAATACCAATTCATAATTTCAATTTCAGTGCACTATCAAAAAATAGTTCATCGAGACATCAAACCATCGAATTTGTTGCTCAGTGATATAGGTCAAGTGAAGGTTCGTGAATTCAGATTTCAGTCTCAAGGACTCATTCATTTTCAGATAGCTGATTTCGGAGTGTCTTGTGAATTTGAAGGGATCGATGCATTTCTATCGGGAACCGCCGGAACACCGGCATTTATGGCTCCAGAAGCATTGACAGAGGGAGCAAATCACTTTTATTCGGGTCGAGCACAAGATATTTGGTCATTAGGAATCACTTTATATGCTTTTGTTATTGGAACTGTAAGTCAACTCTTTTTCTCTCTTTTCAATCCTATTCTCTTAGGTTCCATTCGTCGATAATTACATCATTGCTCTCCATAAAAAGATAAAAAACGATCCGATTGTGTTCCCAGAAGCACCTGTTCTGAGTGAAGCACTACAAGATTTGATCCTCGGAATGCTTAAAAAAGATCCGGGTCATCGGCTGATGCTTCACGAAGTCAAAGTTCATACGTGGGTGACACGTGGCGGAACAGTACCGATGTCTTCTGAACAAGAGAATTGTCATCTGGTTACGGTAACCGAAGAAGAAATCGAAAATTGTGTCAGAGTTATTCCACGATTGGATACTCTTATTCTGGTGAAAGCGATGGGACATCGGAAAAGATTCGGAAATCCGTTCAGGTATTTGTTCTATGAATAGGCAGAAAAATTATTGCAATTTCAGAAATAAGTTGAGTGCTCAATCAAGTATTCGTGACAGAAGGAAGAGTTCATCAGTGAAAGATCCGACTTATGTTCCACCTCCGAACTCTCCTCCGGCCACTTCTAACAACAATTCCAATAATAAGTGAGTTGAGATTCTAGAGTTGCTAGAATTAGTTGATTTATGCCCGCTCAGACAAATGCCTCATATCCGCAATGGAATTAGGATTCGTCATTTAGTAGTCTTCATCGAGGGGTTATTCGAGTTAGACAGAGAAAGCGCGGCGCTGTCACATGTATTTACTCAGCGCCCGACACCTTACGGGTTCCGCTGACTGATATCTTTTGAGTGTAAAGGGGGCGGAGCTTAGATTTCGAAAAGAGGAGTGTTTGTCTTGTTGAAAACTCAAAATGAAAATTGCAGAGTGGATCGTCCAGAAATCAAATGCATCGAAATGAACTTGACGGGTTTAACATTGAAAGTCGACGAAGCAATGCAACCAAAAGTCGAATCTGCTAGACAATAATATTTATTTTTTCTAATTTACAATACCGGTTTCCTTCCAATCTTCCATTTCCTCCTCAATTTTAGATCTCATTTTGCATCGATTTTATATTCAGAATTGTTCATCATCAATCGTCTTCTGTGGTATTCTATATCAGAATTTTCAAATTTCTCTTTCAGCTTTTTCCCTTTTTCTCTTCAATTGTTACGAGATACTTTTGTGTTTAGAGGTCAGCTAGACAGATATCGCATAATAAAAAAGGTTTTGATTTTTTAAATTTTATTCGAGTTTTTGGAAAAAAGAAAGAAAAAACAAATGACAAACGGGAAAATACATGAGAAAATGGGGTGAGAGAGATCAAAACTTACAGAAGAAATCACAATGAAACAACCGGTGAGATGAGGGAAAAATAGGGAAAAAGAGCAGAAAATTACACAAAAACTGGATCAGAAATGCTCACATTCTGTGCATATTCCTTTGGGAAATAGTCGTAGACAAGGGATCCAAGACGTGGCATCGCTTCGATATCCACAGAAACATCCAAATCGAACTCTTCGTAATCGATATTTGGAGGCATCAGAGAGAAGAAATCAACGATTTCTGTTTTCTTTTCCACAGAGATCATTGATGTATTGGTCAATGGTCCAATGGTTGAAATTCCAGATTCTAGGGATGGGAAAGGCTTGAATCCACGTCGGCGATTGAGGAATTTACAGAGAGTGAAAATGAACACAGAGATTGAGAGAATAGTGAGAACAAGGAGTAGAAGACAAAGAGAAAGTGTGCCACGATGGGTGTAAATGAAGGATTCTGAGGCGGCAGTCGTCTGAAAAAGAAGAGTGTGAAGGGGAAGAAGGCGGCAGAATCAAAGGATTCATTTGCTTTTCTGGAATAACTTACTGGAGGTGGAGTAGTAGTTGGTGGAGGACAATACGGGCATTCTGTGTCCACTTTGATCAGGATTTTCGCATTGAAACATTGAGAATTAATGACGATGACTCTTGTGGAAAGACGTTCCATTACATCTTTTGATTCTTGATTGAAAATCACTTTTGGATGAAATCCCTCGTCGCATTTTGCAATAAGTCCAAATGGATTCAATGGATTACTTCCTTCGATTCGGGCGGAAACTCGAACAGTTTCAATTGATCCATGCCATTGAGTGATGAACGACGGTTTTTCGATTGTCGAATTGACGAGATTGCTCATTGGCCATGCACGAGAAGCGAATTGAGTCGGCCTGTTGATGTCAGTGGAAATCCGGAAGAGAGGAGTTGGGCATGCTTGAGACTTGTTCCAGAAATCGGCGCATTGATCACGGACTTTGAATTCAGTGATGACTGTCGTCAACCAGAGTTGGTCATTAGAGGCAGAGGCCATTAGGGCAGCAGAGAGAATAAGAAGAGCGATTGAGAAAACCATGACTCGGGTGAGTAATGAATGCAGAATGAATGTCTGAAACTGAGATGATGAGGGATGGTGTACGTGGGCGGAGTCAAGGGGGCGGAGTCTTGTAATGTGTGCAAGAGGAGGATGACGGAAGTGTTTTGCCGTTGGGAAGGGTGCCAGATGTGGATGGGACTATAAAAATGATGATGAAGGTGAAGACGGATGGGAAATTAGTAGTATACTCTGTACACCTTCCAAGTTGTGAGATTATTCAATATATTGATTTTGAGGGAGAGTTGTTAGATTGGAAAGAGGATAAGGCTGGGAAGGAAATGACGAAGAACATGAAAATGACTGTTTTCAGTTGAAAATGATTAACTTTGAAAGTTTTCAGGAATATCATTCTTATATATAAAATCCTTGAGGACGATGTCTGTCTGTTTGTTCGCATTCCCTAAATACTCGTGAGGCAAGTTCACGTTTCGAAGAATATATATGGCTTGTAGAGAATAAATTGTTTGGAGAGGTTTCTTTACAACTAGAACTGCATTTTTGTAATGAAAAACTTTCTTTTAAAATAGTTTTCAAACGCTGATAGCTGAAAAGAAAAGGAGTAATTTGGATAACAAATCAGATAACTTTTTCAACAGGTCGTTTGAATTCACGATATTTTAGAGAAAAGTGATAGACTAAAAAATGAAATTTCAACTTTGGAGAAACAATTCTCTGAAAAGTACTGGTCAATGCCATGTTTCTTCATACTGATTAGAGCCTGCAAAGCTGATCCTATTCCACAAAAAAAGGAAATTCTGGAGAAACTATCCCAAACACAAAACTAACAAATGACTTGCTCTCTTAGTTTTTATTTCTCGAGTAGATACCATAATAGGGTAATCAATCATTTGTCATCTCTCTCTCTCCCAAGAGATTCCATTACGTCATCATTTCTTCAAAGACTTTGAAATGATCAGATTGGCCCCCCCCCCCCAACAAAAAACACAATCCATCACCCTCTTTGACACCTTTTTCTTCTGACGGCGGTCCCCCTAATAACCTCCGATTCCTCACACTTTCCATCATTCCGTGAAGTTCCGAATGAACGGCGATTGTCCGATGAAGAAAAGAAGAAACATATGGAGCCGAAAAGAAAAAAGTGAATAGGTATTCGGGGTGTCAAGTATCTTATCGTTCGTGAGAAATTATATATGATTCCGAAGAGAAACTGTTCCACGGAATCCGTGATCAGATTACGGTACATCCATAAATATTCCACATCATCATTTTGGAGAATTTATGAATCCACGTCATCGTTTTATGAGCAAAGAGATTAATCATCATGATTAGTTTTTTATTGACAATTAATATTATGTTGGAAAGATGCTCTTCAATTAGAGGAAGAAAGTATACCTTATCGAATGTATTAATCTCAAAAAGGATGACATATAGGTTGTAAATACTGCAATTTGTCTGTAACAACATGTCGATTCTGTTCGTGACAGGTGCATTGGGTGAAGGAACGTGGAGATTCTGTGCAGTGCAGAGTCACTTCCTTCCGACGTCATTCGTTGTGTTCTGCATCCTCAATCGGTTTCCCATTAATATTGGAACTATTATGGTCATGAGAATACAGTTGTTTTACAAATAAAAAGATCGGATCGAAGAGTTTAGTGGCAGAACATCTTGTAAAGAGCAGGTGGTTCAGGGAAGACTGAAATAGATTGAGATCTTGATATAATCCTAAAATGTTTCTACAAAAACAATAAATCAACCAAAATAAGGATTAAACATTGTCTGAGTTGGATAAGTCGAGTCGACTGCAAAACACCATGGACATGCCCGTTGTTCTCGAGTACGGTATTCGTCACCTGCAATTTTTGAATCTCTTTTCACTTCTTCGATCATTTCAACCTGGTCTTCTGAATTGGTTTTTATACCAATCTCCTCTTCCTGCATAATAATTGTGATAGAGTGATTGAACAGGGTTGTTAGCTGGTTTTAGGTCTGAAAATTAAAATTGAACTGCCGCCAATCGAATAAGCCTGCACCGCGGCGCAACAATGCAGACAACATATTTTTTTTCAAAACATGTTCCACTTTCTTTCTTTAATAATTATTTCTAAAAATAGCTTCTGCAGACAGAAAATAAAAATATTATTAAATTAAATCACAATCCTCATTTTTTCCGTGTCGTCCCACCACATTTTCTCATCTTCTACGTGTAATTGTCAAGATCTCAAAGAAATGTTTTCAGTTCTAGTTTTTTTATCGGCCGATTTTCGCCTGGTTAGTTTCTTTAGCTACTCGCTCGTACTAACTTTAAAAACTCACATTGTCCTTTTGTCTCTCCGACTTGATATGGTCCGACAATATTTCTTCTCGATGTCGGTCCAACATTGACACCGAAAAGTGTATGCTGCAAGTGATAAAATGTGATTTAAATGTTGTTGAAGTTATTACCCGTAGTTTAATGAGATCATCTGCCACTGAGGCTCTTGACCCAATGTCCACTCCTGCTCCTTGACTATCCCATTCAACCAATCCACCTCTTAATCGTTCTCATTTCATTTTGCTATCTTGGCTATTCATTACCTGTTATGCTTCCAAATTTGAAATATTTTGTCTCTGGTGCCAACTTCTAATGCTCCATCATCTCGAGTAACATCTACTGTTGCTCCAATACTACGACCTATTTCAGTATCATCGTTTGTTAGTGGCACTTTGTGATTTCTCAATAACCGAATGTCAACTCCATTATGATAACCATAAGTTGCTCCTTTCCTGTTAAATTATCCGCTTTCTTAAAAAACTGGATACTATTACCTATTAGTTAAACCGATTCTCTCTTCTTTCAAAACCTGGACTCTCGGGCCAAGGCATATGTTCTCTCTGATTCCCGGCGTCAGACAAGTTATTGCAGATCTTGAACCGAATTAGATTTTATTACCATTTCTCCAATTACCTCAGCGTGAATGGTATGTCGATTCCGTCTTTAGTTGCTAAGGATGCTTGTCGCTTCAGTCGGATGAATTCAGAATTAGCAAAAGAGAATAATATCAAAATCAGAATATGAGTGCCTACCGCAGTCAATGCCATTATACATTTGTGACCATGGATAGCCAAAAACAGAATTGCGTAACGTTTTTCTAAAAAAGAATCTGCGTAACAAACGGGTTTTTTCTCCGAGGTTTCTCTAAATATCATAAATCTCTCTTGAATGTTTTTTTGATCATCTTGTTCTTAAGTGATAAAGGTCATTTAATTGCACCGCATACACTCATCTTGTTGGATACTTGTTCCCCCCGAACGGTCATTATTTGTTTCTGGTTCAATTCTCCTCGTCCTTCTTGCCCTCAATCCGCTTCTCGATTGACCTTCGCAAGCCGGCGTTCATCATCATCGGCGCCGTTGTCATCCGAAGAGAAAAGTTTGAAATTTGTGTGTAGAACGTGTGCCTACTATCGTTTCCGAATCGCATTAAGTGCCTTCCCGGCATATGTTTCTTTCTCGGATTTCTCAGTTTTATTGGCTGCAAACTTTTTCGGTTTGCAAGCTATTTTGCTATGCATTCGTACGACAACTCGAGCTTTTGTTATGTTTCAACATTGTAAACTGAATTAAAATCTTGAGACGTCTTGGGTTTTTTCTTTGTTTCTGACTCAAGAGACAATGTTTAATCATTTTAAAAGCACAATCTACTGTAAAAATGTTTTCATCGCCGGCAAGCATCTTCAATATTTGCTTTTCAGAGATAACTAAATCTCACGTGAGATTGCGAACAGCATGCATCTCCGCACCTTTTCTTCTGTTTGTTAGGCTTGTGACCCGCTAATCCAACCTGTACTTTTTGACTCATCTCTCTATGGAAACACCTATCCTTTAACCCGTCTTCTCTCTAGTTTTCCATACGGAATAGTTTTTTCCTCCTCTTTTATTTAACGACGTGTTGGTTGCTTTTTCCATCATCTTTGTCATCACTCGCCTGCGCGCGCGCGATGGCCCCTTTCACAAGTAACGGACGGTTGGCCATAAAAGTGCCGAGCAAGGTCAGACCGGCCAGAAAGGGGGTCGACGTGCATGCATACCTCTACACAAACAGTGTCGGCGGTCAATTGACCGCCCGTGGCCAGGGTCCCATTCAATAATATAAAGACTTTGGCACGTTCTAGTCAATCGTTTCCCTCTTTTTCTGCATTTCGGCATTCCGACGAATTTTTTTGACTTGAGATTTGACAAGTGTGAGTGGCGGCAGCCAGTAACTCACTGTTTTTCTTATCCGCGCACCTCGCGCCAATCTGTTCATTTCTTCTTTCGCCTGCTCAGCACTCCCACTTCATATCACTTATTGACACGACTATAATTTGTCATTTCGTTTCGCAGCCTCTCATGAATTATGTCCTCCAAGTTATCCGTTGGCATATGTAATGAGGAGCAACCGCGAGTTTGCTCACCACCCAAAAACTAACATCTGCGTAACCTTTCTTTTTGATTAAACTGGTCATTTATAAATGTCATGTACCTTATGGTAAATATTATATATTGTAACAGTAGATATCGTAAAAAATACAGTAATTGCTCAGTGGTTTACTCACTTTTTTCTTTTCTCTCCACGAGCTTTGTCTTCAACTAGAACTCATTTGACAAACAGTGTTCCTTTCTCTCCTCTTCATCTCACCATTGACTCCACCAGGAGTCCTCTTCATCATTCTCATTAAAACGGCTCCTCTTCTTCCATTTCGGTGACACTTGACAAATTGACCAAGTGGAATGGGAATCCTGGGAGGAATCCAAAATTTGTAATTGGATAACCACGTCCTTCTTCCCCTTTCATTCCCCTTTCAGCGAGTTCTCACAAGACGCTCTTTTTGTTTGTTTTGACTGACTGGTTGCTTCATTGTGGTCCCAGTTACATTTCATATTCGACACTATCATTGTATTACTTCTCTTTCAAACCATTCCTCTCGCTTATCTTACTTTTCAATTATTGCAGATAAAAAAAGACGCAAAGCAAATAGGTGCGAAACGAGACGAAAGAGTAGGTTGGTAAGTTTCTTTTAACCCACTCGACTCTCTCATCATAATGATCTCAGGTCGATTGCTCATGTCGGCTTCATCCACATCGTCATCGACATCGTGTTCGCAAGAAGACGGTGGTGATCCGTCGGGCTGCTGTAAAAGTAGTGAGGAGGGCGAATCGACGCTTAAAAAACGAATGCAACAGTTTGGAAGTTCGGGTGTTCATGCGAATTCGACAATATCTACACTTGAGCGAGTGAGTTTTTAAATTATTTTTGTCATAATACATAAGTTGTTCCCTTCAGAGCCAATACCAATCACTTCCTCTCAATGGAACCCGAAGAGTTACTGTTCAATTCGGGCGAATGAAAATAGTTGTGCCTTGGAAAGAATCAGTATGTTTTGTTTTCTTTTGATAGCATTCTAAATGTTATCTTATTCAGGATCAAACTGTGGGAGAATTAGCTGAAGCTGCTCTTGTTCGATACAAAAAAGCAAAAGGACTGGTGAGTTTTCTTATCGGTTAAATCGTTATCAATGAAGTTGGTGGTCATTTTGGTCGGGAGAAGGCTAACCTAGGTTCCCATGATTTATGCCGGTCGCACGTTTTTCCCATGAACAAACCACCGGACGCGGAGTAAGGAAGGGGGGAGAAAATCAACATGATTCTTTTTCTCCGTTTTTCACTATTATTCCATTCCGAAAACTATGGGTTAATTCGACTGAGAACAAGGCCGATGCGTCGGCATGATGCGGAATACTACCGCATGTACGTTCTTCTTCCTCTCTCTCCAGTTCACCAAATAAGCCTAGCAAGAGAAAAAGAAAGAGAGGAAAATGGTTTCAACGAAGAGACACAAACAGTGTGTTTCTGCATCTTTGTGGTTGGCACATTGTAAATAATAATCATTTTCCTTTTCGCTGACTGTCAAAAACTATTTCCTACTGCCAAGAGAACTCTGATTCTCTCCTCTGTTTGAAACCAATGTGCTCCCTTTCTCTTCTCTTTATTCTCTTTTTCACTTTTCCGCCTGTTCTTCTTCTCCTCTTCTTCCGAGATTAATTTCCGAAATGGATTGAGAGAAATTCCCGAGAACCTCGCACAAGTGAATTTGACTTTAATCGGCGGCGAATTCCGGACGACGATGGTGGCCAATTCGTTGTCCACGGATTTTGCAATAAACGGATTGATTTCGACGCGCTTCGTAGATTTTGTTTATATAACACGCATCTCACTTCACTGGCGACCCAGGCGGATTTTGTACGAATATCTCCCCCTCATCGTGATCGTCGTCGTCGTTCTTCTGTTTTTCGCAGTAAATTTTTTGCTGAGGCGGCCTCATCCTCTTTTTTTTCTTACGACTTGATCTTAATCTGATAAGACTTTAGCCTCCGTGTTTAGATTTGTTGCTTGATGGCATTTGTCTTCTCGTTGATGTAGATTTATTTCCTGACAGTACTCATAGAATGGAATGTGAGAATAAGGAGTAAGAAATGAGTCACTCGCTACGAGTAATAGGTGTTATGATAGGAATCATGGCGTCTTTTTTCCGCCTACACTGATACGGTGAGCACGAAATGTGCCTTGAATCATTCAAAGTTTGAGCATTTCTAATTTCCCTGCAGTGTTGTTCTTGAATTGGTTTACAATCGAGCACTTCACATAAAAATGGAACTTCTCTAAAAATAAAACTCATTTGCCTCCAGCAGTCATATGTCATAACATATCTCATGCTGCCACTTTGGCTGCAAGCCATCTCGTTTTACTCGTCCATCTTCACTTTCGAAAGCAGCTTCTTTTTGTCGTTACTACCAGCTGATAAACAGAAGTGTTGTGTTCGGAAGAACACAAAACACACAAACAAATGTACAACTACTCGATATTACTTGAACGATTCCTCCTCCTACTCACAATCCTTCCTTTTTCAGTCGTTAAGACGCAGACGCAAAAATAGTTTTTGTAAAACTGTGTATATTATATGTGTCTCTCTTTCCATGTGTATTTTTCTATTTGTCGTTCGATTTGCCGTGTTTCCTCTCGTCATTCGCCGCTCCTTTCTTTATCATTTCGATCATCATCATCAACCCCTCATGCCCTCTCTATCTGTTTCTCCCCCTTGACTTGCGCAACCCACCTCCAATTGATCTTGGTAACTTGTGAAAGTCTTCCTTTTGCTTTCTCTTTCCTTGGAGCTTTTGAGAGCACACAATGGTGGGAATGAGTCATGTTTGAATGCAGAATTTTTCCGGCGTTCTCACGGTTTATTCCTCTGTTCTACACTATGCCTTTTTATGAAAACGAAAGCTCTAAATAGGTCTCATCATAGAGGATACTGTAGAGAGTCATGACCACTCGAAAAAGTACCCCATTCTTTCGCCTCGTGTTTGTTTTCTGTTCGTTTTCCTCCTCCAGTTTCTTTTTTTTTACGAATCACATCATTTTCTTGTAAAACATCTGACCCCGTCCTTCTCATCTGTTGTGCTATTGAAATCTTGAACATCTGTGACACGTACCAGTTCGTTCGGCCCTTTAGGCTCTTTTCATTCTGTTGAATTCATACATGTGTCTCATGTAGTAATTTCAAAGTTCAATTGGCTGGCGTTTCGATATGGATTCGGAATATGTATTATTTTTGTATTATTCCCATCAATTGTCGTGTATAATGCGATTATTTTTCTGGCGTTGACACTTTGCCAGAAACGAGTTCGTTTTCGAATATTCGTCCTGGCAATCACAAAATTAGAAATTCGTTTTCAAGTCAAAAAGTATAATGCGTTTGTGATTCTAAACACTCACTAGGTTAAAAAGGTTAAAAGCAGAATGACATCTAGATATTTAATTAGTCGGCTTACAACCACTCATTACAAGGTACTTCCTCTCCTAATCGGAAGCCATCTGCTCTTTGCCATCTACCGTATCTTGTACCTGATCTTCTCTCTTCTACGTGCTCATTGCCGCACTCTCTTTTTTCATCTCCTCAGACATTGTCCGTTCATCATAAGAAGAGACCTTTTTCTACTCTTTTTTCACCTGCGCAGGTGCATGAACAAGCGACGAAATATAAAGGCTTCTCAGAGAGACGCAGCATGAATTGCGCGCGATGACCATGCTCTCTTTTGCCTCTTCCCCAACACGAGTGTGTATGCCGGAGAGAAGAAAGAAATGGAGGACATCGACCTCCTTGGAGAGAAAAAGAGACTGCCAAATACAGACGTAAACATAACTGTCGAAGGTATTTGTTATAGTATTTATTAATCACGGATGGATACGTTTCCGTACCATTTCTCAATGGCCCCGTTCATCGTTTCTCAATGGCCCCGTTCATCGTCTCGTTTGCTTTCTCGTTCGCTCTTTACATTATTTGGCAAGGTGTCCATTTGCTTTACTTTTCTCTTTTCTTTACCCTCTTCGGTATTTCTGCTCTTTTTCTCTCCCTCCATCTCTCTCGTTCGTTTCGCATTTCTCCAGCCTTTCGCAACATTTCGTTATTCGCCTTGTAAGGCTGTAATTTCAGCATCAAACCAGATGCATAACGGCCGTAGTCGGTATGACTCTTCAGTCATTCCGCCACAGCCGCCACCACCACCCTATCATTTTAACCACGTGCATACACCGCCACAACATGTTATTCAACAGCAGAGAGCTCGGGAACCTCCGCTTTACTCTCCCAAAATGACCACCACAAATGATAATGTTACGGTTAGTAGGTTGAATTTATCTTTGGTTTTCCTTTCAGACAAGTAGCGATCGTATCAGAGTACACCGTTTAGAATGTGCTTCAGATGGCGGTATTCTGGATATGGATGATGTTCTTGAAGAAGTGTTTGATTTGAATTATGATCAGGTTTGAATAAAAATTGCAGAATTTTTGGATTTTTAAAGAATCTTTAAAATAAAACAGATTATTTTACAGATACTAGCAATAACCGATGAAGCAAATGGAGGATCATCAACTCCAACATATTCAACTATTCAAAAGCATCAACAACATCATTATGCTCAGCCATTGCCATATTCAAGGAATCTCGAAGGACCAACTACTCCAGTTGCTAGTGCCTTTGGTGAGTTTTTGAAGTTTAAAAAGAAACGAACGTCGTAATGTTTTTCAGGAAGTGTTACAGTCAACAATCACCGAGCTGCTTCACCCTACACTGTCGGATTCGCTCGAGCTACATCAAGAGATTTACCGTATCCACCACCGACAAAAGAACGTCGAGATTCAGTGGTAGAAGTCAGCAACTTTGATAATCTACCTCAATCGGGTCTTCGAGTATCAGTTTCTACGCCGAAATCAGATGCAAGAAAACTGAATGAGCCCATTCTTCGATCATCGTTAAGAACAGAAACTGCAAATCGAGTGGAAGATGCGACACCAACGAAACAGTCGAGAGTGACACTGAGTCCAGAAGTGGAGAAGAAGCTTGCCGAGCAAGAGGGAAACGAAAGAAGAAGTGAACGGAAGAAGCATTTCGAAAAGAATCCAGGACGATTCAATAGAGGATCCGACCGGAAATCTAGAATTACGGACGCTCTTTTAGATGCACGAGATCGGATTGCAGATCAACTTGAGAGTCAGTCTGACGAGAAGAAGAGTCAATCGACTCGTGGAAGGATTGATCAAGGTCCTCTTCCTGGAACCACTCTCATCACTTTCCTACCAGCTGGAGAAAAAGATAGTGAGATCTCAAAACAACTTGGAATTGAAGTGAATGCTGTATTCGATGAAACACCGGATATGCAGAGCACGTCTGAACCAACGAAACTGAGCTCTATTCAAGTAATGAAAATTGAAGAAGGAGGAAGAGTTGGAAAAGATGGGCGAATCCGTGTTGGAGATTGTATTATTGCAATTGATGGAAAACTGGTGGATCAAATGTCAATCATTCGAGCACGTGCTTCAATTTCCGAGTTAGCCTCTCTGAATCGGCCGTTTACTCTTTTGATTAACCGATCACTTGAATCATTTCTCGATCAAGAATCTGCAAAACCGATTCAATCTGCTTTGCAACAGGCCAACACTCAGTACATTGGCCATACGACGATTGTCGAATTGATCAAAAGTGAGTTCTTAGTTCTTTTATAACCAGTTTAATCATAGACTTCCTTTTCCAGGTTCAAATGGTTTCGGATTCACAGTAACTGGGCGAGAAACATCGAAAGGAGAACGTCTCTTCTATATAGGAACTGTGAAACCTTATGGAGTAGCTCTTGGACATTTGAAATCAGGAGATCGTCTTCTCGAAATCAACGGAACTCCAACCGGACAGTTCACGCAACCGGAAATTGTTGAAAAGCTAAAGGAAACAATGGTCGGTGCTAAGATCAAGTTTCTGGTGTCAAGAGTCTCCCAGAGCAGTAGTATTCCATCTACCTCTTCTGAGAATAAAGAGAATGAGGAGACGACGAAGACTGACGACGAGAAGGCATCTACACAAAAACTGCCTCTTCCAGCATTGATGACACCTCCAGTACCGAAGGACTATCCAACAATTTCGCCATCATCTCAATCGAGATTCGAAATCATCATTCCATTCATTAATGGATCAAGTTCGGCTGGACTAGGAGTTAGTCTGAAGGCGAGAGTCTCCAAGAAATCAAATGGAACAAAGATCGACTGTGGGATTTTCATCAAAAATGTGATGCATGGTGGAGCAGCTTTCAAAGAAGGAGGATTACGTGTCGATGACCGAATAATTGGTGTTGAGGATATCGATTTGGAACAATTGGATAATCGAGAAGCTCAAGCAGCGTTGGCTAAAAAGTTGAAGGAAGTCGGAATGGTTAGCTCGAATGTGAGACTCTCCATTGTCCGGAATAACGAGTATGGTCCTGGGCAGATTTCAAGAGATTTATCCCGAATCACCGTCGACGCTTCATCTCCATCGCCTTCTTCTCGAATGTCATCGCATACTGCACCAGATTCTCTTCTCCAATCTCCAAACACTCGGGCAACTTCATCATCTGGAGCTGATTCTTCACACTCGAGGCAATCGTCTTCGTCGTCTGCAGTTCCGGCTCCAGTCAGGCCTAACGAAAGAGATTCCATGATTTCTGATTCAATTAATAGACACGATGAATCGGAACTCCCTGACTCGGATCCCTTTAACCGAGAGGCTCCAGGAAGGAAGAGTTTGAGCGAGAAGAGAGGAATGGGAGCAGCTGCTGATCCTCAACACATCAAGTTGTTCCAGGATATTAAACATCAGAGACAAAACAGTGGTAAGTGAGGAAGGAGAAAACACAAAAATAGTTAATAGACTTCTTATTTTGTCCGAGTGCCTCTCTCTCTCTCTCTTCTAGCTTCTACAATTCCTCCTCATTTTCATTTCGGCTTTTCACGCTTCTCCCCCTTTCAGCCCCAACTTCATCAACTCAAAAAAGAAGCAAATCGCAGCCACGGTCTCTCTCCCAACGCAATTACCGTAGTCCAATGAAGCTTATCGACCTTCCTCAACCTCCTGTTTCCTCAACAGCCGCTCAACTTCAGACGACTCTCGACGATTCTGGTTGGTTTTAAGTTTTGTTTAACACCTTCTGGCTTTTTTTCGGCATGGAAAATATTTTCCTTCTCACCCGGCTTTGAACAAAGTTCCATTTTGACCTAGAATCCACAAATATTTCAGATATGTTGAATCGTCGCTCACAGAGCATGGAGAGTATCAATCGGCCGGTCGAGAGTATTCTTCGTGGAACTGGACAGATTAATCCCGGAGGCTCGGCAGCTAAAGTTCAATTCATGCAGAAGTCGTCTCCAGATCAGCATCCATTCCCACCAGGTTCTGCTCTTTTGAGACTGAAAAGTGAGGAGAGTCGATCGAGAGACAAATCGAGAAGAAAGAGTATGGGAAAGTGAGTAAATACTTTTAAATGACCACTAACCAATCGAAAAGTCCTTTCAGTGCAATGAGAAACTTCTTCGGATTTGGAAGCAAATCAAGAGAAGGATCGCCAGAAAAAAGTCCTGTGGAGTTGAGATCTGTCGAGAGGCCGAAGTCGATAATGGATGAAAGAAGTGGAAGAGATCAACGGAACACTGCTGTGCCGCCACCGCCGCCACCTCATCAAGACCTCCGACGTGGAAGTGCCGGAAATGTGTTTGTGGACTATGGTGAACCATATGGTCTCATTCCACAATATCCACATAATACGGTAAGAGTTGGATGTTATTTACAACAAAGATGAGAAAACTAATTTGTGTGTAGTGAATGATTCTAATAACTGAGAAGCTTAGTCAATGTATTTTTTTCTGTTTTTATGTATGTATTGTTTTTTCTTCTACAACTAATAATAATAAACATAAGTAATCAAATAAGTTATTAACTGTAAATGTGTCTAGCTTCTTTTTTTTCCGTTTAATTATTTTTCATAGTTTACACTAATCCGTTTCAGTCTCAAATTATGGCATCTACTGCCCCAGACAATGTTCGTCTGATTTCTTATACAAAGAACCCGTCGCCACCACCTGCAGTCTCTACAGTTCATCTTGGAAACTCGAAATTTTATTCCAGTTATCGAGAGCCATCAATCACTCAGAGGCCTAGGTACTAACGAAGCTGCTTCTTCCTCCACCGATCCATCCCGATTGTCACCTTGTGTTCATCCTTTTATGTTTGTGTTTTGTCCCGTCCGTGTGTCCATTCGTCCGTCTATCCTGACTTCGTTAACCATCGAACCTACTCACATACCATATTCTCATGATATAAATTCTCAACTAATTTGTTACAGACTTCCGGATATGAGTCGTACGCCGACTCTGAACTCTACGACCGATATGCGGCCCATCGCTATTATCCGCGTGGGGGAGTCGACGAAGACGAATACATCTTCAGGCAACAAAGCAGCTCTTCGATCAACCCACCGTCCTATGCCAACTATGGATTACCAGCGTATGTACCTCTTGTGAGCCTTTCCAATTTATAATACTTTTTTCAGATCTCATGCGTACCATGTCGATGCCCGAGTACCATCAAAAGCCGGCGGAAGTGTTTCAAAAACAGCGATACATCGTGTCTACCCCGTCGAATATGATGAAGACTACCAACACATTCCACAAGGATCCAGGTACCAACAAGGCAGCAGCGGCAGGAATTCCGACTACCACCACATGTTCAACTCCTGGTTCGCGTACACCGGCGGCGGCGCAGTCGGTGCCGCACCTGTCATCAAGTCGTCCTACGGATCATCGCCGGTCAGGATCGCAGCCGCAACCGCCATCGAAAGAGGCGAAGCCTTCGTTGTCGAGTCCAGTGGTGGCAGTGCGCCGCCCCCGCCCACTGACCGTCGTGGAAGGAGCACTTCGAGTGGAGCCATTGCCTCATCAGCAACTGGACCATCCGGTTTTAATCCCACGAAGGAGAAGTATGCGGATGCTCGACCTGGAAAATTCAACGGTGGCTCGACCAGACTCTTTATACCTCGGCACGGCGGTGGACTCAGTGCGGCAGCATTCGCAACCAACTTCAGTAGTAACGAAGGATACGAGACGCGTGGAGGATCCGGTTCGCCGAGCCAATACAGGCGGAGAGACCAGGGACCGCCTCATCGTTTTCCCCAGTACTAGGTACGTTTTTCAAAATGCGAATTTGACACATTGACTGAACAGTTTTTTCAGATTCCCTATTGCTGCGTCTTCAATGCGTGTATCTTCTGCTGCGAAACCACTTGTGAATTCTGTAAATTTGAGATCTGTATCAAATAATAAAATTAACGACAGTAATTTAGCCAACGAACGAATCTCATTAAGGTTTGTTTTTTCTTGAAATCTTGACTCTTTCTAAAGAATTTCTTATTTCAGAGCAAGAAAAAAGCTCCACCGAGAAGCAGTTACCAGAAGTGAATTCTTCTTGCCATCGTATTCAAATGAGAATATCAAACTATTTAACAGTCTCCTTCCGCCATCCACATCCTCTATCATGAAAACCACTCCTTCGCCAACTACAAACGATTCTGTGACTCCCCGGAAACTTTAATTTCAGATGCTTTAGATGCTTTATTTATCTTTCTCTTCATTACCCCTCCTCCCTAAATTTATATATCAAACTCACTTCTAAGAAAACCGGTTCAGGCACTTTTTGTCTAATTTAATTCTATGTGTCCATGCCATTATCCCCGAGAGAACAAGAGCTTCATTCGTTGTTTCATACCCCAATTGCTTGGGATTATTTTCCCTGTCGAATAGTTTCTGTGATGAATTGTTTCCAAAACTTATTTTGTTGTATTTAGTAGCCCCCGAAAAGTTTTCTCGTTTTCCCTCACTCCCCCGTTTATCTTGTTTCACATGTCTTCTTGTTTTATAACGAATGTGCAGATTGATATTTATGAACGAATAAAATCTCATGATTTTTTAAAAATCTTCTAGTAAAATTGGGAGAAATAAATATATGTTAATGGTCAGATGAAACACTTTCGCATGATGAAAGCATCTGGGGGATCACATCGTTGGTAGTATCGAGGAACCATGTTCTCTATGTTGAATCCTCGTTTTTTGTAAAATCCTATCGCTTTCTTATTTGACGTCTGAAAAATAGAAAATAAGGAGAAGAAACTGATGAAAGAAGATATTACTTGTACATGAAGCATTGCATTTGGGAGATTTAGAAATTTGCATTTCTCTTCAACAAAATCCATCAGAAACGAACCGATTCCTGATTCTCGATATCTTGGATGAACTAAAAACTGAATAGCCTTCAGAAAAGTATTCATGGAAAATTCACAAACCTCCGAAACTTCGAATATACAAAACAGGACCCGTTTCGAAGTTTTCCGGCTTCACGGCGACTATCGCTATCGCCTCTCCGTGACGTATTATCACACCCGTTAGTTCGTTTTCAGTACATTCTTGATAGAATTTATCGCTGTAGGACACGGGAAAAATGCTCGCGACAAGTATTCGAACGGTTTTTATGTTCTCTGTCGTAACTCGTTCCAATTTCAATTCGATGGAGTCATCGGATGAAGTCGTTGAAGTTGTTTCTGTTGCTACCTCTCCTTCTTCCATATTAGTATCTCAAAAACTATAAGAAAATGAGAGAAATGTACCTTTTCATTCAGATATTCATTACTGCCAATACAAATGGTTAAAACAAAAAACGAGGAAAAGAAAAAAAGTTTTTATTAAATATACACAGTATTGTTAATTTATACAGATCAATTTGATACATATAAGGAGGGACGTTTATTCACGATTTTGATTCAAAGCTCGCCCAGTATTGGAAGAAAACACTGGGGGCGGAGGTAACGTATAGGGATCAAGCGGTTTTCGATCTGTCAGAACAGTTGCTTTTGATGGTGTTCTCGCTGGAGTTTCGATTTTAGCCCTCTGCGAGAATACTCGATGACGTGCTGGAGTTTGCTGATCATCATCGTCGAGCTCATCGAATTGTAACCTCCGTCGTTCATCGGAGATGTTAATTACTGATATTTCTGAAAAATTAAAGTGAATCTTATTTTCTATTTGCTAAATAACTAACCATGCCCGTTTAAAAGAGAATCATCTAAATCGAACGATTTCGTCTTCTCCACGTTTTCCTTTCTCTCTTTTCTTGAAGACATCGCCAAGGAAGTGAAAGTTGGAGGCTTCATAACAGAATCAATAACAGACGGTTGTTGTGAGACAGGTTCTCGGAGCACGCGGGTAGAATACGTTGGCTCGACTGTTGGATTCGGCATTTTGAGCTCTGATGGTTTTGCAAATTCTGTTTTCTCCACGACGGGTTTCGGGTTCAAGAAATCTTCCACGTTATCCTTTTTCTCTTTTCTTGAAGACATCGTCAATGAAGTGAAATTTGGAGGCTTCATAACAGAATCAATAACAGACGATTGTTGTGAAACAGGTTCTCGGGGGACGCGTGTAGAATAAGTTGGCTCTAGTACTGGAATCGGCCTTCTATGTTCTGCTGGTTTTGCAAATTCTGTTTTCTCCACGACAAGTTTCGGGTTCAAGAAATCAAAATCGCCATTCTTCAATAGTTCACTCCTTCCTGAAATAATTTTTGAAACAACGTTCATTTACTCAAAAACATACCCTTTGCTCCCTCGATAGCTTCATCAAACTTTGCGTCCAATTGCTTTAGCTTCTCTCCAAGAGCGCATTTCTTCTGCTTTAATTGAGTTTCAAGGTTAACAATTTCGAGATATTCTGATAAATAACTTTCCAGTCCTTTGCTCAGATTAGTTATTGTTTCAACGTCTATTCGTGCAAGATTCTAGAATACGTATATTAAGTTTCATTTATTGAGTGCGGATTATATTTTTCGAAAAGTTTTTTTAAAATTATCATTGTATTATTTCGTTTGACATCAATACTTTTCAAACGAAAAAATCCAAAAATTGTTTGAATAATTCCCAAATTACCTTGTACTGGGAAAGTGTTAACTTTTGAAGCAAATCCGGTGATTGATCGTTTTTTATATCTTTGAATTTTGTCAGAAGATAATTCAGAATTTTCTCCAGCGTTTCGTCTTCCATTTTAAGTTTAACTGCAATGTTAGGCTAGTTACGTAATAGAAATAAAATAATTAAATTGAGAGGCGTTAAAATTCAAAGGTTCCCGCGTGCCAACTGTCTCGTAAATCTACACTCGTACGACGCTCCACCGCACTTTCGCTGGGTAGCGACTCAATTGCATGTTATATAGCGATACGTCTTTATTTTACTCTAATTTTTTCCGACTTTTTCTAAAAAATTGTTGTCCCTATTTTTAATCTTGACGTTATTTAACTTTATTTCTGGACTTTATTTTATCTAACTGAAATTTTTTAGGTAAACATCAAGGACTCTTGCTAACAAGAACAATGTCTGAAGCAGGAGGGTAAGTAATTTCTCAGTTACAAAAGCCGCACATAAATACGGAGAATTTTGATGTCAAAATTTTCTAGTCGTAGTGTGCAATAGAAACCGTTCTACTGCCACACGGGTACTGGCCATAAGCTGTATCGGTTCCAAAGTTGTTCGAACAATTACTCAATTTTTTTCTGTGCGATCTATACCGTTCAATTTGATTACCTGTTGAATATTATTATATTTCAGAGATGTTCAAGTGGCCCCAGCCGTCGTCGCTCAGGGACCAATGGACAAGGAACAAGCCTTGAGAGCCGTTCTTCGCGCCGCCCACCACGCCGATGGACTCGCCAAGGGACTTCACGAGACCTGCAAGGCTCTTGACAAGTAAGTTGACCTGGATGATTTTTTACTCTTAATCCATTAATTTGTTCAAAACGTCGACGGCTTCTATAGCTGAGCGAACTCAATTTGATGGTAGATAATTTGTTTGCTCTGCCACACGTGTACTGGCTTTATGCTGTATGAGTTCCAAAGACTAACGAACAATTTTTTCAGACGCGAGGCTCACTTCTGCGTTCTCGCCGAGAACTGTGACGAGCCACAATACGTCAAGCTCGTCGAGACCCTCTGCGCTGAGCACCAAATCCCACTCATCAAGGTCGCTGACAAGAAGATCATTGGAGAGTACTGCGGACTCTGCAAGTACGACAAGGAAGGAAAAGCCCGCAAGGTCGTTGGATGCTCGTCCGCCGTTGTCACCAACTGGGGAAATGAAGAGCAAGGACGTGCCATCCTCCAAGACTACTTCAACTCCAAGAACTAATTTGTTCGTTGTTCCAATAAATTGTTATTGTTCCCTATCTACAGATTTATCTAAAGGAAGGTCATACATAACAAACTTGTTAGGATAATATTTTGAAACGTGGCATACAGTGCAGACATGAGTAATGGATTTTTTTTAAAAATGATCAAATACGGCAGTTCTTGAACAGTTTAGCTGTTCTTTGATATCGCTGTATAGTTGGCTTGCATATAATTAGCATCCATATTAATATGCCCAGTTCTCATCGATTTTATCTTTTCCAAATCAATCTAGCAAGTCTTCCAGAATAGCCATCGTTTCTATTTAGTATGCAGATGAACACGAAAGTGTCTGCCTCTCTAAGTTTTCTATCTCGTTCGTTTTCTGACGACCTTTAGTCAATTTGCGAGTACTGCCGACTTTTCGGACAATTGCTTGGCTATCATTTTCCTCGACTTGATCATGCATGTCGCGTTCTGATAGTTTTATCGCTATAAATATTGAAAGAAAAGATTCGGCACTCTCGATTGCGAACGTAAAAGCCACGCTGGCAACTGAAGAAAAGATCAATAAACAAATTGGAGAAGCGATGCGCGTCGAATGATTCAGTCGGCTATTCTCTTCGGAAAACCCGTAAAAAGGTCCGATATCTTTCCATCTCCCAGTTGCGTTTCACGTTATTTGCGCACCTTTTTCCCTTGTTGAATGACAGAAGCACAAATACATTCTGATTGTAGTGATCCTATGCTGCCACGTCATGTAAAGGATGACGTCGAGCCCATTCATTTACTAGGATTCAATATCGCCAGAAAGTGAGTTTCAATTGAAATTGCGGAAGAAAACTGTTTTGTTCAGACCGAAATGGCTTCAATTTATTCTTCTTTCCGGTGCAATTTTTGTTTTGTATATAGGTTACGGGTATATGCAAGTGAGTTGTTTTCAATGATAAAATCATTAAAAAGCAATCGAAATGTTCAGGAACTCATATTCAAACTTCCTGGAATGAAACCATTCGGATGGACACTCACTCTTATTCAATTTTTAATTTATAGTGGATGTGGATATACGGAATGTCTTATTTGGCACAATACAAGGCGAATGTGAGCGAAATCTCGAAAGACTGATATATTTTTCAATTTCCAGGATTCCTTGGAGAGTTTATGGAGTCATTGCATTCTTCACAGTTGCCACGATGGGATTGTCGAATGCTTCAGTTGGATATCTCAATTATCCGACACAAGTTATTTTCAAATGCTGCAAACTCATTCCGGTTCTGATTGGAGGTATTTTGATTCAAGGAAAACGATACGGATGGATTGATTGTGGAGCTGCTATGTTGATGAGTTTGGGTGAGTTGACTCCTCTAATTGTTTATGATTCCGTATTAAGTCTTCAGGAATCATCATGTTCACTTTGGCTGATAACAAAGTCTCACCGAACTTCGATTCTCGTGGGTATATAATGATCAGTGGAGCACTTCTCGCCGATGCCGTTATTGGAAATATTCAAGAGAAGAATATGAAGAAATACGGTGGATCCAGTAATGAAGTTGTCCTTTATTCATACGGAATCGGATCTGTCTTCATTTTCACTTATGTCGTTCTCTCTGGTGAAATCTTCAGTGCTATCCCATTTTTCTTCGAGAACTCATGGAAAACATTCGGATACGCATTGATATTCTCATTTCTGGGATATCTCGGAGTCAACGTCGTTCTCACTCATATCAAAGTGTTCGGAGCTCTCGTGGCAGTTACTGTAACAACTCTCCGAAAAGCATTGACAATCATTCTCTCATTTCTTCTCTTCTCAAAACCATTTACAATCGAATATCTCTATGCTGGATCTGTTGTCATGTTGGCAATTTATCTGAATTTATACAGTAAGAACAAGTCGTCGTGGGATAACATGGCAAGAAGATTTGTCGCGAGAGCAATGGGATATCATGATGCTTCGGTGGTACGGAAGGATCCGATGCTGGTTTGAATATGTGATCAATTAATTGAATGTGATATATTTTCTATTAGGGATCGGGTATAATGATTGCTTTTTCTGTGATATTCAATTTCTCTCACAAATAATTTATTTGACTTTTTTTCTTGTCGAATTCATTCCATAAAAAGGAACATTTCGGGAAGTTTTGAATGAAATATGGTATTTACAGTAACAAAGTAGGATCAAAAATAACTGTCAGGAGAAGAAAAGAAAAGTGGTTTCAAAAAGGGATGACTGTTTTCAGAAGAGACGCATCTACCCGATGCAGAGAAGACGTGGGTGAAACTCTGCGGAAAGAAGAAATAAGGAGTGCAACACAAATAGAATGAGGAAGAATGGGTGGTAAAGCTGGAAGAGAAATGAAGGGAAAAATGGAAGAGAAAAGGGGAAGAAATCATTCATTATCAGCTGGAGACGAAGGACGTGGAGTTCGTGGCATTTCGAGTGCAGATGGAATATCCAATGGAGTCTCGCATGGATGAACAACAATTGTTGGAGTCAAATCGTCTCCGTTGTGTACTTCGTATCTGAAAATCAATAATATAAGAACAGAAAAGTAAAGAAATCCTCACTTTTCATCAATTGCAAAAGAGGCGAGTCTGGCCATCAAATCGAAATTACAAACGACGGGAGGCATATCTTTAGTCTGTTCCCATCCGACTGGCGGTGAACACGGAGGAGAAATCAAGAATTGTTTTTCAAGTGGCGGAGGTTGGAGCATCAATCCAGAATTGGCACTCATATAAATCCTTTGAGCAAAGAATGCTTTCAATTCGTGTCCTTTGAACGAGAATCCCTGGACGATCAGTTTGGCGGCAGTCGCGTTTTCAGGCGAACTGAATGAAGAAATTGGATAATCGAAGAAGAAGGAAACAATCAAGTGAAAATGGTTGTGTTCCGATTTGAGGGACTCACCTGAAGATTACTCGAACACGTCGGAAGCTTCGCAGGAAGTCAAAGTGAATGTCCTTCTCGATTTGTGTGAAAAGAGAGGAGAAGTTGGCTTTGTCTTCTCTGTTATCGAATACCTGAAATAACGGTTTCATTTGGGATGATGATGAACTTAAAAAGCTAATGAGCTTTGTTTTGAAAGAAGCAAAGTTCTATTAGGTGTCGTCAAGAATAAATTGATTTATAGTTGAAAAAGTGAACGATACCCTTTGGAACCGTTGCGCCATTCAAAAGAAGAACTTCCCCAAATTGATTATAATTAGTAAAATTGATATATAATTTTATTCCGTTTTATTCAGTTTTCTCATCAAAAAACGTACATCTTCTGGAACTTGAGTGACAATAATCGCATTCGGAAGGTCATCTTTACTCGAAACTGTGCTGATTAACGATCCATTTGCCACTGATTTCGTCGATTTTTCCGAGTTGTCGGCAACCATTTTTTGATGAATTTCAGTCGAAGAAAATGATGAAAAAGAAGAAGAAAAAGGCGCTGGAGACTCCTGAAATGAATGAAAAAACATTTTCTCTCTCTTTTTTTCTTCTTTTTTAGCGGAAAGAAATGGTGGGCGTTTCGAGCGGAAATCGGTTGTGCCGGAGGGCACAATTTCAACCGACAATCACATGGATTTCGGGAAAGGAAAGGGAGGGTTTAGATGATGGGCTCTCGGCGGAAAAACAGAGAATTCTGTAGAACGAAGAACAGAAATGAATTCAGAAGAAGAGAGAAGAGAATCAGATGACAAAAGGAAAAGAAACACCTTGTATCAACGACGTCATCAGGGGAATTCTGAAAGAGAGAGAGAGAGAGAGAGAGAGAGAGAGAGAGAGAGAGAGAGAGAGAGAGATGAATGACTTATGACAATGGCTTCTGAAATGGATGAGTGTCGGGTGGGAGGAAGGAGGAAGCGGAACTTTTTGGGAAAAAGCAAAAACAGCGAAATGAAAAAAAGTTGTGAACAAGGACGTATTCCAATAGAAATATATTGGTTTACAATGAAAACACGACGGCCGATAAGTTTCGATATTTGACATCAGCGACTGAAATTCTAGAACAAAAAGAGGAGAATTATGAAATTTCATAATGATGAAACTCACTGACCGTAAAAAGGAAGCATTTCTAAAAGAATTCGCTACAAATTATCAGAAAATATATGAATTTCACAATGAAAAGAGTCATTGAGAAGGAGACGAAATGTTCTGAATCGAATCGAAAGAATCACATATATAAACCTCTTTTCTCCCTTTGGATACAATGTGTTCTCTTCGTCTGATCCGCGCGGAAATGGAAACTGGACGGTTTTCATTCGGACGAAATGATGTCATTTCGGATTGTTTGTTCACGTGGAATTGAAGGAACTGTATGACGTGGAAAGGAAAGGAAACTGGAGGAAAGGAGTGTTCCTTCTGAACACGGATTAGAAGAGAGAGAGAGAGAGAGAGAGAGAGAGAGAGAGAGAGAAAAAGGTGTTCGGAAATCAGAAATTATTCGGTATTTAATGATGGAAGGGAATGATGGAATGATCAGAAGGATACTGTAGACTCTATTACAAGGGTCCTTTGTTAATTTCGAAATTTCGTTTTTTTTTCCTGATTTTCTTAGAAAAAATAATTCCAAAAAGTGTTCAGAGAGACTATAGAAATACTAGAAACCTAAGACTCTTTTGAATTTTCTTCACATGTTTTCCACGAATATTTCTAAGTTGTTTATACCTTTCCCTAGTATTTTGAACCAGTTTTTGGTCTTTGGATCAGACTCATTTATCTTAAATATTATTGAGAAAACGAATGATAGAATACTGAATTTCGGAAGAAGAATTACTTATTTTCAGGAAAAGAAGGGAATTCATATTCTTTTTTTAATTTCATAAACTATTTTAAGACTTCCGAAATGAGATAATCCGCTGTGGAAACCGGAATTTATACTGAAAGAATTCCGATACGAAATGACGAATTTTCAGAATTTATTTTGCTTTTGATCGAATCTATTTTCGTTTTTTTCGTATCTTATCAAATCTAAATTTAGACGAATACAAATAAGAACCGAATTTCTATTTTTTCCAATTTCATATCGAAAACGCTTTGAATTCGACACAAAATTAGCATAATTCAGACGCTCGTTTGACCCGAAAAAAGACTTTTTTGACGCAGTTTCAACGGTCAAAATAGATGGAAAAAATGCAAAATAAGAAGAGAAATTTGAATTTTTGATATTGGAAAAGAGAAAACGGAGGGAAAAAAGAGATTTTGCGGAGAGGAGGAGTCTCTGAACTTTTTGAGCAATCAACTGGAAAAAACGAATGAAATTGGTCACAGATTTTCATTTTTTCTTCGTTTTTTTGATGAGAAAACAAGAGAGAGAAGACAAAAATAGAAGGAGAAAAAGGTGGAAATTTGAGATCAAAAGTGGATATTTTCGACGTTTTGACACGAGAGAAAAAGGTGTTAAATTAGATTCCTAATAGGCAAAAATAGGGAGAAAAGTGGGTGTTTTTGAGATGAAAAAAAGAGTTTTTGAGTGGGTGGAAATGACATTTTATCGATTAGAAAGGAGGGGAGAGTTATGGGAAATTAGAACAGACTACAGTAATCAGGATTACTGTATTAAATCCAATAGAAACGATTTAGGCAATTATAGGATTTATGTTGATCCGCCGGATAATAATCTGATCAGCGAAACAACTGAACTTATGGTTAATTTCTTTTTTCTGTATGAAAAGACAGAGTTTCAAATGTTTTCAAGCTTTCTGAGTTGATCTTCTATTTTTTGATGGATTAGATTCATCTCGGATTACTTCAAAAACGAATTCGATCTCTCACCTTTCACAATAATTCTCTCGAAAACTAGAAATAGGAAAGTGTTCATGTTTCGAAACGAGAATTGACCTCAAAAAAGAGATCATTTTGAAATTGGATCCGGGGGATTCCTCGAAAGAAAACTTTACAATGTCTTTTGAAGAAAGAAAGTGAGAAAAAGAGAAATGGAAGGAAGGACAAAGATTCCTTTTTTTGTGGAAGAAGAATGAAGAATAAGAAGAACTCAAAAAGAATAGAGGGCTCTTTTCGAGTACTCATAGGCTCATGACGCAGTTCATTTCAATAGTTTTCCTCCTCCTTTTCTTCTTTTTTTTCTTCTTTTCAAATACTCTTCTCCCCTTTTTTATTATTTCTCTCTCTCTCTCTCTCTCTCTCTCTCTCTCTCTCTCTTCTCTTTTTGAAATACCGAAGGATTTGTGTCAGAGTGTCAACACATAAAACCGATATTGGAGGAGCCAAAGAGACCAAGAAAAAAACAGAAAAAAACCCCGAGGATAGAAAAAGAAAAAAACATTCCAAAGACTCATCTTTGAGCCTTGAACATCAGAAGAACGACACGCGAATAACACGCGAAGAGAGAAATGGGAGGAGGAAAGAGATTCTAAGAGAAGACGTCAATGAGAGAACGTTCATATTCGAAGAATGACCCTTTGACCTATGCTATCACGGAAAGTTGAAATGAAAGTATGTCATCGTGCTCTGCCAGACTATTCTCAAAGCAAATAGGAACGTAAAGTTTATGTAAATTTGTGTGAAACGTGCATTTTTTTCTTACTTTAATCATGGAAAAAACGTGAATTTCACGTAGTGTCCGACGTTTTCAAATAAAAATCAAAATAAATTATTTCCGCGTGAATGTTCACTTTACTGACGCTTGCCTCTAAATCCTTGTGCTTCGAATCTTTGCAAAAAGTCAAAAAACATCAAAAATTACACTATCAAATTTCAATTTTTCTTATCAAAAATTCTTCAAAAACTGTTTCTTTCGACGAGTTTTTCCGTGTTAACGAGATCAAACGAAACCGAACAATTCGTGATTTTCGATGACAAAAAGTTGAATTTAGATGAATTTCTTTCAGTTTTTAGTGATTAAATAGGAGTTCAAGAATCGTCGAAAAGAAGTTAATCGTATTGTAAATTTGCGTACCGATGTACGTATTTCAATTGGAAAAAGAGGAAGAAGAGAAAGAGAAAGAGAACAAACTAGACAGCTCTCACTTCTGACGTATTTCGTTTTGTTTGACAATGGAACTTTGATTTATCAGTTATGGTCCTGATTCACTCCTGAATCAGGCGATACCGAAACACAATTTATGACATTCGTTCTGTTCACTCTAATAAAAGGGCATGTTTCATATGAAACGGAAATTAGGTCAGAATATCATTTTCAATCGAAACTCTTTGAAATGTCTATTTTTTCATTCAAAAAGGCCATTCTTTCAGAAAATGATCTTCTGATTATTAGAGGAAAATCTGAGAAAAAGGAAAGAATCTTCTAGAAAAAGTGATCAAGATAAAAACAGAATCATGTAAATATAGAATGAAAACAAAGAAGACCTTTCTCGAATAATTTCGATCTTCGATTTATCTACAAAATTAAAAGATTCCAGTGTGAATTCATTTTTGAAATCAAGTTTGATATTTTTCAAGACTATGTATCTCAATTATTAGATTCTAAAGTTCACAATTACGAAAATGTCCAAAAAGAATGAAAAAGTTCCTTCGAGACCGAATCGTGAAGAATATCTTCTTTCAAATTGAATAAAAATATTTAAAAAATTTTAATAACTCAGGAACCAATCAAAATGTACTTCTTCGAATGAAAATAAATCTCAATTCGAAAATATTCTCAGAAATCAAACTTCGAAGAAAAAAGTTGAATGAAATGAAAAAAGAAAAGTCTAGAAAAAGAAGAAGAAAAAATAATGAGATGTATCTAGACAGAAAATAGAGAAATCATATGATTCAGAAGCGGATTTTCTGAACGAAAATAGAAAAATTGAATGGACGAACGAGGAGCGAAAAGAACAGTTCTTTCACAATCTTCTATTTTTATCTTGTTTCGACACGGTGGATACTATTTCGGACGAAAGAGAGAGAGAGAGAGAGAGAGAGAGAGAGAGAGAGAGAGAGAGAGAGAGAAGGTGATCTACTGGGCGTTTATGTGGTTGGGAAGAGAGAGTAAGTTCTAAAGAGAAAAAAAGAAATGAGAAGAACTGACGAAATATGTAAATAGAGAAGAAAAGTTAGTGAGCAAATGGAAAAAAGAGAAAGTAAGAATAGAGGAGAGAGAAAGAGAAAATTGAAGAGACGCAGAGAAATGGGAGGCTTCGGAAAGCGGGGCAAAAGACGTAAGAAGAGGAGCGTATCGACGTCACGGAAGAGGGCACAGGAGGAGGAAGAAGAAGGAACAGGAGGAGAATGTGCTTTGATTGAAAAAAGAGATATCACAGTTCAAGTACTTTCTGACACCAACGCATTGTTCGGAGTTTTCAAGAGAAGGGATTCGTTCGAAAACACATGACTAATCCCTCTTCGTTTCTCAGTTGTTTTCTGACGTATTTGGACACCAATTAAAACGAGGTTTTGGAATCGGAAACTGCGTTTTATTTGGAACGGATTAGGGGTTTCAGTTGAGAAAGAATCATTCTAAAAGCAGCTACAGTAAACTCATAAGCCTTCCATGTACAGGAATTACAAAGAAAGTACGGTAATCTATCAAAAGCTAATGTCAGGAAATTGAGCTATCCGAAATTTCGTGTCCGTGTGCATGAAAGACAACCGCTCTACCTACTGCGCCAAGTGTGCGAACTTGTTATCTTACAGTTAGATATTCATAAAACCGACTCGAAAAATTGTGAAGCCAAAAGCAAAAATGATTCTGTTTTGACCTTTCTCGTGTGTCTTCTAAGAAAATCTATGCATCCGCCCACCGAGAAACGACGCAGTTCCCACGCTTTGCAAACTTTTGGCGTCATTCGTCGCGAACATGAATTATTGAAATAGTGGCGAAAATAGAAAGAAGTGAGTATTCATTGGAAATAAGAAAAGAAATGTGAAGAAATCTCATTAAATAGTCGAACTATTCGACGAGCAAAAAAAGACAAAAATAAAGAGAAAAAGAAGTAAAGAAAAGAGAAAATGAGGGAAAAAGTGTTCAGGAAATGCGTCGAAAGAGACACGAAAATAGCCGCCATCTTTACTATTTTTAGCTGCAAATGAGGGACCCAGAATGCTTTTTTTATGATTACATGACGCGGTTATCCGTCCACAAACATTAATGTACATCGTTTATTCTTTGCACCGAATACAAAATGCAAAAAGCAGGCAATATATAAATGTATATAAATAATATCGGAAGGGGTTAATCTGGGAAATGCACAAAATGGGTGAGTTCATCAATAAGGCACAACGTAATTTCCAGGGAATAGACCTGTTACACCGTCTAGTACTCCTTCGTACCAATCGTCTTCGTTCTTCTTCAAGACATATACAATTGCGTTCTCTCGGAGTGTTAACTCGTCGGTTTTTTGGGCGTCGTAGTCGTATAGAACCCGTACTGAAAAACAGAAAAACAAAGAATTCGGCTTCAGAATACCAAATGGAGGAACAAACCTTTTTCCAAATACTCGTGAGGAACCCATCCAGCACTCGTATCAAATAGACTTGGGGGTTGACTTGACGAATATGATTCTGTTCTTCCACCACTGAATACTCCGTATGCTGAAGAGCCTCCTACTGATTCTGGAGGTGGTGGAAGATCATCTACATCATCATTCAGTATTGAAGCAGGTGGAGGCGGCAAATCGTTCCTACTGACATTAGATCTACGTATTGTGCCGTAGCTTTGTTGATTTTGCTGCTGCTGTTGTTGCTGCTGTTGTTGGTGTTGATGTTGTTGTTGCTGCTGTTGTACTACACTTCCAGGTGCCACATAACCATTATAATGTAGTGAAGAGAGTTGAGGTGGTGGAAGAGGAAATGTGGGAGACTCTGGACCACCGTTGTTCATGGCAGAAGGTAGCCTTGTGGTTGATGCTGTAGATACACCATCAGCCATTGTTCGTCCACCAGCTCTTATCGTTCCATATCGATCTTGTTGATAGATGGAATTATAATCCGATGATCCGTGATGACTTCCACTTCCTCCGCCACTTAAATGGTCCCCAAATTCTGATCCATGACTAATTTGACGAGTCATTCGGGATTCAGATGGTGTCACCTAAATGAATGAACTGAATATTGTCTTATGAAGATAATCTATACCTGCGGAAGACGATAATCCGATGGAGTGATAGACGGAGCATACGGTCTCATCATTGATCTTCCAAGTGTAGCAGTTCGTTCTCCAGAATAAACACCATACGCAACAGTGTCATTGTGATATTGTGAAGGAGAACTTCCAGAAACAGAAGAAGCTGCCCGAGAAACCAACGTTCCTCCTCTTGGTTGTTCTGCTAGTCTTACTCCATGTCCGACTCCATCAAGAACAGAATAGTCAATAGGCGTTCGTTGATACCTTACTTTAGGTTCCTGTACAGCTGGAGCAATTATCTTTGGCTGCTTGAACAACGTCTTGTTCCACGTAAGTGCTCCGATTTCTTGTCTCGCGAGTTTCTCTTTGTGAACATCGACAACTTGACTAACATATTGCACTTGATTTACTAGTGAATTCACTTTATCAGTTTGAAGAGCAAGCATATCATGTAAATCTCTGTAAGAATCATTTTTATAACTAAAAAAAAGAATGCAACAATCTTACACAGCCATCTTATTAATCTGATAAGCAACACTAGCCAATGACTGAACAGCGAACTGTTTCGTATCTTCCAATGCCTGTGCTCGATTCTGAGAACATAATGATTTGAGAACCAATTTTTTTCATCAAAAACCTTACATTTGAAGTATAATAAGCGTTCTCCGTGTAAGCTGCAACTTCTGCCAAGTTCGTGTAACTAGTTTCTAACACATTTCTATTTTCCGGAATTCGTCTATCGATGAGTTCTTGTAAATCAGTTACACTCATCCCACCTTCCGCATGGTGTAACATCTGAAAATTTCAATATGAGTTTAGCTATTTATTGTGAGAAATTTGATAAAAAACTGTGAGTAATTGAAATCTGAAGAGAGGCGGAGTCAGGGTTCGAACCCAATGCAAGCCCGCCGCATGGTCTTTCGCAAACCCCTCGCACGCTTTGAGCCATATTTTTCTTTAACTAATGGCATGCCAATGTTCTCTTCCTGGAGTTCAGTGAGAAAATCAATTATTTTTCTTCTTTCTCTTTCCTTCCGTAAACTTTCAACCCTTTCTTCGTTTTAGACCATGAACCCGAATGATGTTCTTGCCTCAATTGCTGGAATCACCGGTCATACAGATGTAGGTTTTAATCTAGATGAAACGTGCTTTAAACATTCATATTTTCAGTTTGAAGAGCAAGAAACACATCAAGAGGAATACGAAGAAATCAGTTATGAGGATGTAGACGCAGAACTTCTCGATTTACCAGAGAATCAAGTAGGTTTTCTGTTTCGAATAACGGATTCATGTTCATTTTCAGTCACATGAGCAGCAAGATAGAAGCCGAAAAAGCAAAATGGCGTGGCAAAGAGAATTACAAAGTCTTCAATTTATGAATCCAGGAGACGAAACGTCAAAGTTTCTGCCAGATTCATCTGATATAATAAATACGAATCGTGCTCGTCGAGTTCATGCAGATAAACCAGCTGATTTGAAAGAAGAGCTCATTCATCACGACAAAACTGGAAAATTATCAAGTACCACAAAAGGACACACAGAGACTTTCGATCTCTGCGATTGTTTGAATGAAGAATGTAGTGGGTGCCATTGGCCGTGTGCAACGTGTTCATGTAAGATTATTTCCAACCGTGGCGAAATCATTGTTATCTAATTACAGCTCGGAAGTGTCTTGTCGGTTGTCGTCAGAATCGGAAAGAAATGGTTGCAAAGGTTGAGGATATGTACACTCCAGAAGGAACAAGTGGACATCTCATCAGAACGAATCCATATTTTCCACTGCCAATCAAAGACTGATAGTAGTTTTGTCAAATAATTTGTTCAACTTTTATCGTTCTCACATTCCAGTTTCACATTGACTGCTTTCTTTCATTATTACGTGTAAATAATAATCTCAGCATAAAGATATATCGTTTTATCTACGATCAAACTGATTCACTATTGGGTCATTCATGCCCTGCGTATATTTTGTTTTCGTCATGTCAACTCTGACTTTCATTTATCAATCTTTCAATTTCAGTAATGTCGTCTTACGCACTCTATCGTGGAACGACTCTTGGTCAAGCACTGGAACAGACTTTGAATGATATGGAGGAGGAAGGTCTTCTTCCGAAATCCCTCATCTCAAAAGTGCTTAATCAGTTCGACAAAAGCATGAATAAACAAATCTCGCGACTACCGAAGGAGAAAATGAACTTCTGTGCCACACAGCTTCTGACGTATCGTTATTGTGACAATGTCTGGACGTTTATTCTCAATAATGTCACAATGAGAGATCCACAAAGGTCTTTTGATGAACCCATTGATAAGTGAGTTCTTACACTCTTTAGAAATAAATGTTTTTTTTGTTTCTTTACAGACTAAAAATCGTCGCATGCGATGGTCGTCAAACCAATCTTCTCCAGACAATGGGTCAAGGACCATCGAAAAGAGTTGCTCACGATGATGATGACGACAGCGACTAGAGATTATTTTGTATATTTCTAACGGCAATGCGTACTTCTTCAAATCTGTAGCTTTCATGAACTAAAATCACAATTATTTCCTAAGATCTCTATGCTGCCAAAGCCATACTGCATAACTATTCATGATTTTTTACTTTGTTGTCTTTGTAGGATAAAACTACGCTTTCAAATAAATTAAAGATAAAATAACAAAATTTACAGTTTTTATCAGCATGCAATATCCAATGGATTATATCATAGTCGAGGGGAAAGGTGAATTAGTTGAGATGGGTCAGGAATAGAGACATTCACAGGAAGAAGTGAGATCGTTAGTATAAATCAAAGTTTGATTGGGAAGGGTACAAACAAAATTAGTAAGGGAAGCGGCCAGAGTTCTTCAGTACCAAAGCAGCACAGAAGGCCTTGTCAGTGTATGTTGCGTTGGGGCACATTGAATATGGAGAGCACACTTCGTCGCGTTTCAAGCATCTGTTCGATTCATTGCACATGTAAGTGTTTGAATGGGTTCCAAGGCATTCTGAAAATATTTAGATGTGTATAATCTGATGGGATAGTTGTTACCTTCACAGGAGCACTTTTGTTCATCGCTTCCATCAGAGCACTCAGCCACTCCGTTGCAACGTGTAAAAGCTGGAAGGCATTTGTTATCGACAGCACATTTGACACTTCCAGCTGGGCATTGCTGACAATTCTTTTCGTCTGATTTGTCTTCACAATCCCATACTCCATCACAACGGCGACTGGCTGCGAGACACTTCCGATCACAAGTGAACTGGCTGGAATTCTCAATACCGCATTCCTTCACAGGTGTACAGTCCTTCTCATCAGCTCCATCGTCACAATCGAAGACTCCGTCGCAAACTTTACTTCTTCTGATACACTTCTTTTGAGCTGCTCCAGATGCTGGGCAAGTGAATGTAAGCTTTGGATGGCAAGTCGGACAATTCTGTTCACAAGATTCAATAACTCCTGAGCATGCTTCAACTTCAGTGTACGAGTTTCCGTCAGCGCATTTGACTAGTTTTGTTTTCTTAGAAAGAGATTCAATCATGCATGTTCCTGGACAGTTTTCCTCGTCCATTCCATTTGAGCAATCCTTCTTTCCGTCACACACTTGAGAACGCATGAGGCAGGTTCCATCATCGCAAAGAGCTTTGTCTGATCCTGAGCAAGTTTTGCAATCGCATTGTTCTTCATCGGACTTATCAGCACACTGTGCAACTCCATCGCAAACCTGACTGGCTTTCACACATTGCTTTCCGCATTTCTGAAAATTATTCAATGTGTCACATGCTCAGAGTTTGATTACCTACGTGAGCTCCCGGTTGACACTTGTCACAGTTTTTCTCATCACTTCCGTCAGCACAGTCAGTGACTCCATTGCATTTGGCGTTGAGAGGAAGACAGGCATTGTTTCCGGAACACTTGAACTCATCTTTGGAACATGCTGATTTGCAAACGGATTCATCCGAGTTGTCAGGACAATCTTGAACTCCATTGCAGAGTCTTTCAGATGTGAGACAGATTAGTGTTGGCTGAACCTTCGTCTTTCTCTTCTTCTTTGAATCCTCTTCAACGTGAGAGCGGCAAGAGAATACTGACTGGCATTCTTTGCAGTTCTCTTCATCTGAACCATCCTGACAATCTTTGAACCCATCGCAACGCTTCGACGATGAAATAACCATGTGGACAGCGCCGGTGCATGCGAATCCAAAGCCAGAGCAAGTTGAGACGTTTGGAGGGAATAATGATGTCATTGGAATACCACCGAGATCATCGAAATGAATTTTATCGGTTTTTGGCCAGAATTTTGGGTTACGGATGGAGTGGGATGAGAGATCGGAACTGTCTGTTGACATCTTTTGAGCGGAAGATGTCAGCATCAATGTGAGTGGAATTGCGGCCAGGATACCCAGAAGTACGAGAGCCAAAACGAGAACGATGGCCACAGACGGACACTGAAAAGAAAAGTAAGGAAACAAATCATTTATAGCTCCTTACCCTGCTCGCACATGAACAACAACCGCTTGATACCATTTCTCTGAACTGATCCATGCGATGACTGACCTTTTCGCCAACCGTCCTGAAATGTTTTTTTTGAGAAAAAAAAATACATTTTCTTTTACATTGGCTCCTCTTGTGCGAAGTTCACTTGACGATCTGTCCGGGTGTGTTGGCTCATCGTCTGAAGAAACTTTTCAATGTTTTCAAAAAAAAAATGGCTGAAAAAAGAAGAAAAACTTCAATCAAAGAAAAAACTAAAAACGAGGGAAACACAAACAGAGAAAGAAAATTAACTTTTGCCGCCGGAAGATCAAGGTGTACTGTAGTCGCTGCAAGACCAACAACTCGTTTTTCAAAACTTTCTCACAAGTTTACTTTCTTCCTGTGAATTTATCAAAAATAATAATAAAATTCGTGAACTTTCAATCGTTTCTGACTGGTTAAGGAAATAAATAAATTCTTTGAACATTTCTTTTCCTAAATTTCTAAAATTAAAAATGAGCGAGAATCAATATCATCCAGCTGTTAAGTGAGTATTTTCTACCTGGAAAAACGATGTGAATCGTTTCAGTCCTTCAGTTACATGTTCTCTCCTATTCCACTCGATAGAGTTAAAACTGGGGGAGACGTAGAGGCGGATCCCAACTCTTCTTGTATCTGTATGCCTTTAAAGTTCTGGTTCATCCTCCTTGCAGTTCTTCATGTCGGTTTGGTCATAACTTCGATTTATATCGGGCACTATTTGATTTTTGATGTAATCGCCTGATCGGTTTTCCCATAACAATTCGAAGTTTCGTTTTCAGACAGTTCTTGTTATTTTCTCTCTTTTCATTATCTGTATTCCGAATGTTTTCGCAGTCTACATTCATTATCTTCTTCAGTTGGTTCTCTGGGTAAATGATAAATCGAAGTAAGAATCATTCTTCTAATTCTAGATTGTTTGCTCTATTCTGTATCTCGTATTTCTCATAATGGAAGCCAAGAAAGAGGCCGACGGCGGACGAATCACTGTTCTCGTCTTTTTCATAGCAACCTGCCTAACTTTTGTAATATTATATACTCGACTTGTGCTGCCACGTTATTGAATTGCGAATAAATTGTGTTCAAATTCAATATAACATTCAACAAAAAGAGAGCAATTCGTGAACACGATTGACAAATGACCCGTTATTGATGAAACATTTGAAACATGTAATGGAACATGAGATAATTGAGAAGTGTCGAATGAAGAAGAAAGGAAAGTGATTCGGGAGAAGGGGAGAAAGATGCACATGAAAAATATGAAAAGAAAGATCTGAAAGTTGGTTTGTTTGATATGTTCTAAATACATATATTGATTGAATTGAGCCAAATTAAAAACTAAATGAAACGAGAAACAAACGAAATGAGTATTCACTGGTGATTTAAAATCCGGAAATATTAAAAGAAAACTGGGACGACGTCGAGAAACTAGAATAAAGCAAGACGAGAAGGCTACTGTATCTATTCTGATTACCCGGCAGGCTACTTTCTTCTCGGTTACAATGCCGCATAATTAGAATGAATACGGTAAGGATATGGGGTAAATCTGCTCCTAGCGATGTTACATGTACATCTGTTGCTGTTGCTGCTGCTGTTGTTGTTGCTGTTGCTGTTGTTGGATCTGTTGTTGCTGATTATACACTTGGCCAATTTTCACAATCATTTCTCCTGAAATTGGATTTATAGATGACGAAGACAGCAAATCAAACATACTTATTTTTGGATTTTGTCTTTGATTATGCAACTCTTGGAACAAACTGTGTGTATTAGCTTCATATATAAACCAAGATAGGAGACTATTCTGCATTGACCATTCCGTACTGCATATGGATAGAATGAATGCAAGCCATTCGTACAGAATGTTATCCGTCATCTCATTTTTGAATCTTTGCAGCCATAAAAGAGGATTCGCTCCGTTTCCTGGCATTCTCAAGACACCTCTGATCCCTTCAAAGAATCTCTGATTAGCCGAACTACAGAGATATGAGAGTAATCCGACTGATCGTTTCACTATATCTTCATGATCTTTCCTTCTTTCGTCAATATCTCTCCTCTCTCTTGTATCCGGCCCGAACTTGCAGTTTATCGCTTCTGCTGTCTGAAAATAGAAGAATAAGAGAAGATTAAACGATTTCGAAAACGTACAGCAGATCTCCATTCCTCTAAACTTTCATATGCTCTTTTCAGAAGCAATATCGAAAGAGGTTCATTCGAAGTTCCACGAAGATCAACAAACGGTTCGGCGTACGCAGGAGCAGTCTCTATCACTCTCTTGATGATTGTCACTGCCAACTTTCGCAGTTTTGGTTTTCCAACGTTGAAATAGTGAAGAAGAATGAAAGCGGAATCGGTATTCTCGCTTATCTGAAAGAAAGTGACTATAGAATGTATACTACTCTCTAAACCTTACCATTCGACATGCGTGTACTGCTGATTCTTTTATATCTTGTGGAGACATTAGAGTCACGTTATTCAGAATTGACAGGCAGTTCTCGTAAATTGATTTCAACAACGATTGACCGTCTGGCATCGAACTGAGTTGATTGTTGAATCGGGCATCAGTTCTCAGAACAGCCAACATGTGACTAGTCACTCCATTCTGTACCATGTAAACCTTGTTCATCTTGTTATGCAATCCTATATTTCGAAGAGTTCCAGTCGCCCGTTCGACAATAATAGCATCATCGCAGCCGACGAGTTGAATGAGACTATGAATCGAATCTCTTAAATCCTGATCTTGAATAGCAGGAAGATCTGCTAATTTCCTCATGCATTCCAATAGTTCATACAGTAGACGAGTTGATCCGTGTGATAACAATCCACAAAGCACCTGTGCTCCGCCGAGTCTCACGAAGTGATCTCCATTCCTACTGTCGGAACAGAACGTAGTCAGTGCTTGCATTGTTGGCCATAGAAGATCTTCATCGCTGTATTCGTTTTTCATTATTTCGTAAAAGATTCCAATTACGTTGAGCTGTTGTGCAAACTGCTTGATCATCTCGTTCTTACGTGACAGATTTTTGATAATCGACACGGAAAATCCCTTGTTTTTCGTTTTCGTATCAGCTCGTTGAAGATTGTGAATAAGAAAGGTGATAACCGTTTTATGAAGTCTTTGATACGTCTCAGAGAGCTGATCTTTTTGCATGAATACACGTTTCATCAGATACGTTTTACAGCACAAATGAGTCAGCAGAACCATTGCACTGGACTCGTAGACAGTATCCAGTTGAAGAGCTCTATCCATTACGATCTCGTAGATACTGTAGGGCTTCGGTACTTGGAACCTCGTCTGTCCGTTCATTAGCTGTACATTGAGATTCAGAAATATCCTGTCTGTGATTCGAGATTGCATCGATGGAAGCATCAGAGCATACTGTAGAATTTCGCATGTTTTTCGAATGACCTGAAAATTTTTCATTTCTTAGCTTGCAATTGAATTTTAAATGCCATTATTTTGTAATGGTTTAGAATCGATTTGAACTATTTGGATGTGATACTATACGGATAATACACTCACATTGTCCGTTTCACCATGACGTGGAATAAGAACTTCAAACAGTGCTTCAATGATTTGCTGAAGATCATTCTTTCCGTACGTGTGTTCCAGTTGCTTTGCCTTGGCAATCGGTTCCAGTTCTCGAATGGCGGCTGCTTGAACATTCACTTCTGTGGATCGGAGGCTCTCGCAGATTTCCGGTATGCTCATTCGTTGTCTTCGTTTCATTGGGTCTTGATTTTCCATAGATGACATCGAAACTTTCGATAGAGCCGGTTGTGATTGATAGATCCAGTCGTCAAATCTTCCGCATTCTGTGTTGACGGAAAGTACAGAGAAAGTTGTCATCTGTGACATGTGTGATGTGTTTGACATGTTTGAAATTGTTGACCCAATCTGCGAAAACAGTTATTTTTAAAATAAGGAGAAGGGAATTCTAACTCACCATACTAGGTGCTCGATGATATTGTTGTGATTGTGGTGTCGGTGGTAGATAGCTGTTCTGCATCCAATCACTCGTATACGATTTCTTTCCCACGGCAGCATCACGTAGCTCCTGTACACGTGAATTCGGCGGCTCCATATTCTGTGGTTGTGCTCGGAACGGTGACCCTGGAAACAATCGAAATGAAATAAAACTGATGGCGGTGAAAAGAGACCACTGGTCGGAAGAGGTATCTACAAGAAATGAAAAAAAATAGAGAATGCGATAGTGATAAGACGCAAGGCAATGCGCCGGATGATATAAGATTGTGCAGACGAAGAAGACGAATCAACTAAGTAGTGAAGAAAGTTGTGTGAAAAGAAAATTTACCATATTGGCGAGCAGACATTGTGGATGATGGCCGAGCTGGAGTCGCTACCCGTGAAGTTGATGGCATCATTGGATTGAAGGCTTGCGGTGTACATGGTTGAGATCCGTATTCATCTGAAAACTCTTCTTTCAGCTTTCGATCATCGTTTCCCAAGAAAAGTACTGAGCATTTTTTGTTTGTACTTTGACAATGGTCAATCCTTAGAGACACGCAAACATATTGTCGAGTGGACAGTGAGATTTTGGCACAAGATACTCTTATGTTTGCACTACTCAAGATGTTTTTGACACCTCATTCAAGGCGTTAGTTCTCACCTGTTTCAGGAACACCTTCATCCATTATGTGCGTGCCTGCTCTTATTTGGTCGCACCTGAAAGAAAATAACATGAAGAAATTTGAAAAAAAAATGTTGTAAGATGAACAAAAAACGAATCTGGAGACAAATGACCAACGAGGGTAATAAATGCAGATTGTTCCAAATGGACCGATAAATCAGTTCATGTGGACCACCCGGTGGGGGGTGTCAAACTGAACGGACACTTGAATGCTGTTCAAACAGCAGAGGCAGAAAAAGGAGAAGACAAACGAGAAGAGGAAGAGGAACACAAAACGACGGTTTCACCAACGGAAATACTGCGGGTAGGAGGATTAAATCGACGGATAACTATTAATTTGATCGATCTTTGTACGATATGAAAAACGAGACGGGACACTTCGTATTTAAAATTATCGAAAAGGCAATTTTTGAAACTGATAAGGAAGCAATCAACAATAAAACATTGCTCCGAGAGGGCTACACAGCCAATGGCCTAGGAAAACGGAGGCGCGAAAACCATTGTTTTAAATTTTAGAAGCCGTCAAGGTAAACTTTTCCTTCCTCTCTCGCCGAATCAGGAGAAAAACAGAAGACAACAGAATCTCTTGCAATGAATAAATCAAAATGTAATGGGGTTTGGCATACAGTGATTTATCGCTGACAGCAGCCAGTATCGAAAACTTCAGAATCGGAAAGGTTTTCTTCATTTTTGGTTTATAAGAAACCAGACGAAAAGGGAAAAGTTAAAAAGAGCGAAATGCTCATTCGGATATATATATAATGCACCTGCTCGCAGTCTCAATGAATCAGTTTTGTTGTGTACACTACTGGATGGACTTGCCAGTGAGACAGCCAACGGTAATCAATCAACTGACCACATTATTAAATCATCACGGGTGTCACATTGAGGAAAATGAAACATTTGAATATGTCTTCGTTTGTGTTCTCTTAGAAAAAAACACTCTTGATGAATAGGCTTAAATAAGTCTTCAGTATCATTGGATTCGTGTACGTGACTAATATCTTCCAAAATGGGAAACACTAATTCCATGAAGATTCAAAAACCGGGATATATTTGATAAAATCTCGAGTATTATCAGATTGAAAACACCATGAAAGATTAAGATGGGAAACTTATGATTGAATGGAAATGACACACAAATAATAGTCGCACCTGTTGCTATATTCATCCAATAGAAAACACCTGTCTCCATATGTTTCCATGAAATCTTGCAAACGGAATGAGATGCGATTTCACTTTTCCCAGAGAGATTTTAAAGTTTTGATGACACAGTTAAACAGAAAAACTGACAAAATCCCAGAGTATACGGTTAATTGGGCAGCAAAGGCGATAATTGGAGCCCATCGACCTACGGGAAGGTGATGGGAGAGGGAGAGGAAGATGGTGGTGATGGGTGAGAAAGTGTACGGCCCAACAGACATACAAACAGAACAAAACGGGCCCAAGCAGAGGGTGAATGGGTTGGCGAGCGAAAGGTACCCCCGTATGAAAAACGGTGCGGAAAATAGTACATGAGGTGAAGATGCGCAGAGTGAGTGACGCAATGTGGACACTCTGCACCATTCGTTCGCCACAGTCACCAGTCGAAGAAGAGAAAGAGACAGCAAAGGAATGAATGGGAAAATTTGAATTGAATTCCGGGGCGAAGAGGAGAAAGAGAATAGAGGGGGAGGGGGCGCACGATTTGAATTGTATCGAATTAACCCAGAGACTCTCTGTTGGGTGTATAATGAGAGAAGGAAGAGAGGAGGAATAAGTAATTGGAAAGCAAACGAATTTGTGTGTGTGCGTAAATATTCAAGTAAAATGAAACTAATTGGGAGGAAAATGAAATATCTTTACACGCTTTTATGAATTTCTTACGAATTCAAGAGTGTAGATGACAAGTAGCTTCATTCGAACCTCGTGGTTTCTATTTATACATGCTTCTGATCACAATGACAGAATAATACGAATTCTAGATAAAGATTCATAACAACAAGGCAACGTTCAAAATCTATACTTTGTAGAAAGCAATTTCAAATGGTCTTCATTGAAACCAGCCTCTTTGCATGTCATTTATTCTAGTACCACTTCACTCTACATTCAATAACACCACTATTTAAGTGGCAGTGAATTACCACGTCAGTGATAAAGGCTGATGACTTCTTATGAGTAGAATTCCAAAGCAAATGAGAAACGAAAGAAGAATGGAAGAGGTGGTGAGCGAATGAATGAGAGACAGAGATCGGATTGCATTACGCGGTGCAAATTGCGCAATAATCCTCTCGGATATCCCCATCTCAAATATTGTCATAACCAAAAGTGACCAGGTATCTAAACTCTGAAGGGTGGAGCCTCGAGAGCATGTTCAAAGTGTAATTAGCACTTTATTTGTGGAGTCATTAAACCTATTATTAAAGTTCATGATCTTCCAAATTGGAATGAACTTTCGAAGATAATTAAAGACAAGTTCTTCTATGCAAAATAGCTTTTGATGAAATGGTTTTGAAAATGAATTTGAATAAGAAAAAGCAACCTTATTATTAATGTGGGCCCCGTAGACCGTTGCCCAACGGGCAGATGGTTGCGAATAGTAATAGCTGCTCACTACTCGAAAAGGCAGATGGACAGGAAATTGGGTCCGTTCTCTCTTTCGTTTCTCTTCAAAATTTGAACGACGACGTAGTGGAGGCTGAAGAACAGATTAAACCTTGACGCTTACTGAAGAAGACAATCTGCCACGTGAATCGGAAGGAAATAGAAGTTCTGTTTTCGAATGAAATAACTTGATGATTGAAAAGAAGAGGAAAAGGGAGGTAGAAGAGTGATGGGAGTGAGGTTGGAGGGAATAGATGAGATCTGGCGAGCAGATACTGTCGCTGACATGTAGACACGAAAATAATTTATTGGCATGACAGCCGAAGAATTCCTGTTGTGTATTCAGTTGAAAGTTGAAATATGTCACAAATAAATATACGAAAGTTCGGAAATTTATGGATTTCGATTCTAGGGAATGAACCATAAAATCGCATTTTTATTTCTTGAGAACTCTTCGTAATTGGGAGGCGTTTTCTTTTAGAAAAAGAAGATTCTAGAACGAAAATGAGGAATTATCGATTCAAAAACCTGGGTGTCCGAAATTTGACAACTGTGAATGGGATGATTAACGCGTTCAACCCCCTCCATCCATCCTCGCCAACGGGAGGTTAATCCGCCATTATAATCATACGAACGGTGATGCTGCTGGATGGATGCATTCATTCATTACTCTTCGAGTGAATAGAATAATGAATGACGTAATGCTACCTCAAGATTACTGTGTCTACGTAACAAGGAAATAAGTACGTGTGTGTGTTCGATGTTATCGGATATTACATGCACACGCAAGTCAACAGGTTTGACTCTGAATAGAAACATCTCACAAATTATGGATCTTTTGATGACATAATTCTAATTGTAAGCTCATCACAGATTTTGATTTTTCTGAGAACCTCTCAATAAATCCGAATTAGGGTTTCCTGGTTTTGCAATCAGAAGACCATAGATCTCTGAGATGATTCCTCCGAAATGTTTCTGAGCTCACATCTCTTAAAGTGTTTTCTTTCCAAATCCTCCCGAAAAGTTTCTGATAATTTTTGGGGTTGGCTCACCAAACCACTATTTGTTAGTTGAAAAATGTTAAGAACGAGATTGATTTGAAGATAAAAACAATAATTTACTTTATGAAAAATGTTATAGAATACGGTAACGTAATAGGAGAAAAAAGAAGGGAAAAGCAAAAGAAAAAAAACAGTGTTTGATACGAAAAAAGAAGCGAATTTAGAGAAAAAAGCTTAAAGTGGGAACGATAGGAAGGAACGGAGATTTGTGTGGGTGAGTGCAACGAAGCAAAAATCACAAAAAAAAATAACGGTTCAACAAGAGAAGAGAACATTGTGTTTGGATAATAGTATCACCGACACCTTCACACGTTCACACTTCTTCTCGTGACACAACACTGTTTTGGGAAGTATTGAAGGGGATGCTGGGCGGAGCGAGAATGGAGAAAAAAAATGAGAGGAAGAACAATGAATAAGTTACATATTATTCCCGTCAGGTGCGGTTCCAAATGTAATCGGATAAGGAAAATGGTCGGTTCAGAAGGAAAAGAAAAAAGAAATCGACGATTGAATGAATGTGGGAGTGTGGGTAGAAGAGGACGTTGGTGATCAAATTAAAAAGCCTAAGGGAGAGGAAGGGAAAGTAAAGAAGGGACAGACGAACAAAGAGAACGAAGAGGGAGAGAGTGAAATAAACGTGAAACAAAAGACGAAAAACAAAAGAAGAAAAAATGAATTGCTTTTATTCGTCAAGATGTTTCTGATTTAAGATCGATTCTTGAGCTGATTACTGAGCCAATCGAGTCCTTCGTAAAGACCATCTCCTGATGTCGCGCAAGTAGCCTACAAGAAAACGTTTGATGAATAATTATGTTTCAACTATGCAATCCAGAAAACACTTGAAACTCCTAAATCATCGAAACGGGAAAAATGGAAAAAAGCTCACCTGAATGTACCACGATCGGTTTCTGAGCGAGTGGAGTCCAAGCTTATCGGTAACTTCGGCGGCGTTCATGGCTTGTGGCAGATCTTGTTTGTTAGCGAATACAAGTAGAACGGCATCACGGAGCTCATCCTCAGCAAGCATGCGCATCAACTCTTCACGAGCCTCTCCGACACGTTCACGATCGTTCGAGTCGACGACGAAGATGAGTCCTGTAATAGATTCGATATAATACCAGAAAAAAGTAGAAAAAAACCTACCTTGTGTGTTTTGGAAATAATGCCTCCAGAGTGGACGAATCTTGTCTTGACCTCCGACATCCCAAACGGTGAATGAGATGTTCTTGTATTCGACAGTCTCGACGTTGAAACCTGTAATCAGATGCATGATGACTCATCGAGAGTTCAATATATCGTTTCGCAACATCCTTCTAAATGTGTGACTCACCAATAGTTGGAATGGTAGTGACGATCTCTCCGAGTTTAAGCTTGTAAAGAATTGTCGTCTTACCAGCAGCATCCAATCCTACCATAAGAATACGCATCTCTTTTTTGCCGAAAAGGCCTTTGAACAAGCTGCCGAACACGTTTCCCATTCTGAAAATAATAGAAAATTATCAATTGATTCGAATCATAAAAGTTACAGAAGGCAATTTCCAGAAAATAAAAGATAGCAAATAGAAAATCAAATCTAAATCAATATACATTTTTGATGGACTAGCTTTTGAGCCCTAACGGGCTCCAAAGCCAGCCTGGGGCATTTGGCTCTGCTTCTATATTTTAAGCTTTTATGAGTCACCGATAAGTCTGATCACCTGACGGGATCTGAAGTTAGTAAGACCGGCCTGTTCGAACACAGCTTTTCTCCAAAAAACTTTCTAAAATCATTAGAATATAATTTTGAAACGAAAAAATTTGGAGAAAAGCCATAAATAACACGGGTCACGCGTTTATTTTCACTTCAATAGAATTTTATAGACAAAATTAAAAAGAAGAATTTCTCAAAATGTTACCTAAAATTGAACTTCTCACAATAACTCAGTTTAAACGGATTGGATCGGGCTGAAAACTTTTCCCCCTATTAACATCCTCATGAGGGGGGATTGAGACATAGTTCCGTAGAAGTTTCAGTGAAAAAAGTGTTCAGTAATCGCGAGAAACCCGTTTCCCCAGTACTAAAATTCCGTTTTTTCTATTACACGAAAAATTTTGCCACAGAGAGCATCACCAATGTTATCTCAATCGACGCACAATCTCATTTTCTATCAGAATTACTATCAATCCCCAATGTAAACTCAAAATTTGGTTCTCTGCAGAGCCAAAAAATTTCAGAAATTTTCAAAAAAACGCACTTTACTATTTTTGCCATAACTTTGTTAATTTTAGAAACTCTGATGAGAGAATTGAGAAACACATTTTCCAACAGTTTTTCTTTTGAATAAAAAAAGAAAAAATTTTAAACGTCTATTTTGAGCCGAGTTAGAGCGAGTGAAAAGGAAGCGAACCGAGAAATCGAAGAAATGAAAGGTGTACTTTTGTAGATTGGCTGTAACTCGGCTCAAAATAATCCAAATTTTTTCAATTTTTGATTAAAAGAAATTTCGCAGCAGGTCTGGTCGATCAGTAAGAAAATGGTACAAAAATATTCACTCTCACCCGAGTTATAAGCAAAAATAGGTGGGACATTTTTTTATGGGATTTTTTTTTGACAATTTTTTTCGACATTTCCGTGAAGAAATATCTACCCCCCTCATACTTTCCATTTCTCAAGAAAAATACGAGCAGAAAAGAACGAAAAGCGTGGATGTAGAAACGTGTAATGCCGCCACGGGGAAAAGTACGATGACGACGAGAATTGAAGGAAGATTGGAATCAAAAGAACGTGGCAAAGAGATGAATATCTATAACAGGCGCGAGGAGCGAGAATCCAACAGAAAAGCTTCGGCTACACCGATCGACGTGTCACCAACACAGCAGTCTCTGGCGACCAGAGAGTGTCTTTTCCCTCTCAATCTCTCACTCGCTTTTTGTCTTGTTCGTTAGGCGCGTCGCGTGCGACGCGCAGCGGTCGAAACGAGAGAGTGGGAATGGGGAAAGATGAAGAGACCCAGAAGTGAGACGAATAAGAAGAGAACAAAAAGGGCAAGAGACCAACAGGATATTTTCGCAAGTGCAGATTGGAGGAACATTCGAGAGAATAAAACGATGAGGAAATCATCAGTGCTGAAGATCTCGTGTTACATCGATGTTGACACTCTCATCAATTGATTGTTAAATCATAGGTTATGATAGGTTTCTCAATCGTCAGAAAAGAACTTTGAAAGTTCTTTTTTGATAAGAAACAGGCAGCAGACTGCAAAGTTTATTACAGCTGGAACCAAACTGAACAATGAAAGAATACCGTTTTTATCGACTTAAAGTATTCGGAATAAAATATGACGCAATCGAGTTTTCGACGAAATGGCTGAAGGAACTCCGCGCTGCAAGAAGAAAAAAGAGATTGCAAAATTGGAGGCGAAGAGAAAAAACTAAAAACGCGAACTGAAAAGGAGAAAAGGAAACGAACTGCGATGAATTTTGGTGGTGGGAGCCTGACAAATGACGTGGCAGTCAAAGACTGAAGAAAAACGCGCAAAAGAAATAAAGATGGCGGCAAACAGTTGGTCAGTATGAACCTATCAATCCAATGTTGAAGTGATCTTTGAATACTCGCGCAATTCAGTGATTACTTTCATTACCAAAAAAACTTACTGTTCCGAATTGGATTTCTTTGATTAAGAAAAGTCGGAAATGAAAAAAAAATATATCAGACGTATAAAACGTCAACATTAAAACTGAAAAAAAGTAAGACAACACGTGAAGAAAAAAGGAAAGAAATCATTTATTTTATGGCAATCAAAGGCTAAAAGACGAAAACTGACCCGTTTCCGCAATTGAAAATGTAACCTGTCTTGTATCTTTTTACTCGTCACTGGGCTCTTTTTACCTCGTGTTTTTTATGATATTCACTTTTTTCAATGGCCCGTTTTCTGTTTTTTGAGATCACAGTCAATCTTTTATTTTATTTTCTCATTTGGTGGAGTCATTGCTCTCTTTTCGCTTTTTTCTTGACTTTTCAATAATAAAGGAAACATGAACAATTAAACAAGAGACAAATAGAGAAAGGAACAGACTCACCACTCAGTACAGTTCGAGCTTTCACTTGAACTACACCGAATGAGAAGTTTCTACTAAAACAAGAATATTTGCCAAAAGGGCTACAAGGAAATGGACAATCAAAAGTGATAAGGGAATAGATAAATTAAATATGTACCGATAACATAAAAAAGAAAAAGGCAACAACAAGAAAACTTGAGGTAAATCTGAGGTGCAATTACTTACCATATGAAAAAAAAACGTTCAATGAAACCAACAAGTAAAATCACCAAGCAAGCACAACTGAGATCACACTAAACTGCAACTGGATCAATCATTTAGGAGGTCGTCCTCTTCGTCAGACTAAAAATTCGTAGATTGGATTTATTGCTTTGGAAAAAAGATCACCTCAAGATTGCTCGGGATGGCTGCGAGCAACTGATTCGCCGACATGTTGGTGTCTGTTGATGGTATTTCTTCGATTTGCTCCGTCTTCAATTCCATGTCGAGAGTTTCTCCATTGAGCAGTTTCCCATCGGCCATCGCCTGAAAATTGAAAAATGAATTTTCTGTAATACGAACTTCAATAGTTTTTGAATCAAATACAAACTTTGAGCGCATCATCAGTCCTTCTGAATGGAAAAACCGCGGTCATCAGTCCGTCGTCATCAGCTTTCACACTTTGGTCGAACACTTCTCCAAACTTCTCCATATGAGCCATCAGATCTGTCACCAAGTCCTCCTGAAATATGTTTTAGTATTCAACTTCTAAAGAACGGAGACTTACCTTCACTCCTTTAACAACTACTACACTGCTCATTTTGCTTTGGGGCTCGTCTTCATCACTTCCAGCTTTCCTCTTACGGCTTGAATCATCAGTTTTTGCTGGATTCTTCAGTCCTTCAATCTGGGCAACAACCTCGTCTACTACCAGTGACTTCTCCGATATTTTCAACAAAATATTATCGATTTCTTCTTTACAACTTTTGATCTGCTTATGTAAATGCTTGACCAACTTCGTCGCTTTCTTCTTCTCATTTTCATCGGTTGCATTTCTTGCGGTGACCAGCAGACTCTTCTGTTTTGTCAACCATTTATCGAGAATCTCGTTGTGCTTATTCTGAGCTTGAACCAAGTGGACAGGAGACTCTTCTCTTTTGTCAAACGTTCTTTGGCATCTTGAAGTTGCTTGCGTTGATTTTGTGCTGCTACGCTGACAAATTTCGATTCCTGTACTGTTGCAATTTCCGGTTTCTCAGCTGGTTTTGGAGGAGACGGTGCCGGTTTCGGTGCCGCGTTTTCTGCACTGTTTTCTGCTGCTGGATTATGCCAGAAAACTTTGATAAAACGATTATTCAAAACTGGAGCTGGTGATTTGTATGCTTTTATAGCATCGTACTTCGAAGAGTAGGTTACAAGTGCTGCATCTATTTCTCCGTTATATCGAACTTGTATATTATCAACCGCTCCGAATTCAGCGAAATGTTCATTCAGTTTAGCAATATTGTTTAACTCTGGAGGGATCTTAGCCACCTGGAAAGTGCAGTTGTCTCTGTTGATTGGACCATTGAATCCTCCATGAGTGAATCCACCACGACCTCTAGCGGATCCTCTTCCACGAGCACCTCCTCGGAATGCCCCTGGTTGTTGAGGCACACCAGCAGCAGCTGCCGGCGGAGGCTGTGCGAAAGTTGAGACGGATTGTGGAACATAACTCTTCTGCGATTTCCTCTTCTCGGAGAGTGTTCTTATCGAGATATTTACGAATTGTTGATTTTATTCTGCAAAAATCAATTTTTTAATAATGTTGATGAGAGAAGATAGCATTTTCTGAAACTCGGTTCATAAAATATAACGGATGCAGTAATAGTGTCAAAATGTTCCGACTATCGTGAGCAGCAAAAGTTATAATAATGAAGTAAATTCCATCAATTGATTTCATTGTTATACCTTCTATGAGAATCAAAACAATTTCGTTTGAAAAGAAATAAGAAATGTTCCCATATTACTACCCATTTGTTTACAAAAACGTTATTTCTCAGATCGCAATAAAGATACAAAAAAGTTGTCAACAGATAACATCCAACTCGAAACTTTTGGAATTTTTCGTCAATCGACATCTTTCTTTTATCTCGAATAGGAACAGAGATACACTGTTTTGAACTATTTCAAACAAAACAAACCTCGTCGGTTTCTGAGGAGTCTGTGAATGTTAATCATCGTATAATGCGTGATATCTTCCCATTTCATCAATCTCTGCTAATTGACTACTTCTCGGAGTTCTCGGTGTACTTCTCTGACTTGGCGACCAATTCGTTGGTGTTCTCGGCTCATCTTTATCATTCATTTTCTTCTCGAGTACTTCTATATGTCGACTGAATGCATGAGTCAATGAATCTGTTGAAGAGGCGACGTCAGATGAACTCGCCGCTCGATTCCTGACCTTCCTTGGCAGTTCCACTGTGAAATCGATGAATGATTGAAGTTCTCCGAGATAGTTTTGATAATAGGAAGTCTTCAGAAAATCCGAAAGATACTTCTGAAAACACGGAGAATCTCGAGACGACAATAGAAATGTTCTTGCTGTTTACATGTTTTTTTTTTTGGAAAACGGTTTTATTGTTTCTGCTTTTATCGTTCACTTGCGAACGAAAACGTGACTTGAAATGGATGATCGCGAAATTTAAAGAGAAATGGTCGACAGTTTTATATTTTTGGGGAATTCCGGCAAGCAGCTTTTACTTGAATTTTCAAAATTGAAAAGAATTATATTAAAACAAAAAACCAAACAACTTTTTCACTTTTTAAATGAGAAAATAGCATTCATGATTCATTTTTATTTGAAAACCTGCCTTGTTTTATTTGTTCAACTAAAGCGAAAACTCACATCGTGAAGTCGATAGAAACAAGCAGTTCTTGCAGTTCGGAACGCTTTCCGATTAGGTCGTCCCGATTCTTCACAAATTAATGGCTCCATTTCTGCTCGAATCGCAGCACCCAAATCGATCATATTCGTGGCCTGCATTGAAAAATACTTCTCGTAGAGAGCCATCGCATCTCCGAGTGCTTCTGAGTCCTCCATCAAATCCAAATTCGCATAGAAACTATCGCATCCTAGTAAAAATTGAATCATATCGTGATCCTCTTTCTCTTTTATAAATTCCAGAAATGAGAGAAGAAGTGGCTGAACTTTGAGAATATCTGCCAGACTGCATCCTTCTGATAACACTTCTAACTCGTGTTTTCTGTAATAAACACTGTTTTGAAACTCATCGAAATATCGATATTCGAAAAGAGATTTCACGAATTCTTGAGCTTCGTCAAAGCATTCTTTTTGAAGAGGAAATCGAGAGAGATTGTCTGGAAAAGGAATATATAATCCCAGAATATAGGAGAACAAGTAATTCACTCACCGCCTACGATTTGTTTAATTTTCCTTGGGAGAGCCAAAGAGCTGGTTGAACCATCATCTACATATTTGTCATAAATACTCTTGGCGTCTCGAAGTGATACTGAAAACCGTTTTGACTTTATAATATAAAATGAGAAAACAAAACAAACATTCTTGAGCGGCTTGAATCTCTTCTGAGAAACTGGATTTGAATCCCTCGACATGCATCCAAAACTTGATTAGATTCAGTTTATCAGTGGAATCAAGATACTGAATGAAATAGGAGAGTGCCGATGAATCAATCAGTAATCGGTCGAGAGAAGAAGCTAATTGAGGTTTCTGTCTCACTTCAATTCCTTCGTGATGAAACCATTACCTGAAATAAGATTCTGAACAGCTGTTCCACTGTCAATTTTTATAGAAAAGACGTAAATGAATTTTAAAAGTACATCTGGCGTTTAAACGCCAACAGAATGATCAAAGAGTAAATCAACACGTGAGTAAAATTATTAATACTTTATTAAAAATGAAATTCAGGACGAGCTCCCATAAAAGATTCCTAACCCCTCCACGTCAGTCATAATACAGGGTTTTTTCTGAGGAGGAGATATACTTTTTTCTTTCTTCTGATCAGTTTCCAAGAGCTCCTGAACAAAGTTTTATTAGAAAAATGAGTATTGAAAAGAGCATACCATAACCGCTTTCTTGAGCCAAAATGCCGGGCAAAAGATGCATTTTTTGCTAAACGTGGCGGCTTCTGAAATAGCATCAAAATGATTTTGAGGCGGCATTGTTGTGCATCCATGAATAATTCCAAGTAGTCCACGCGGCCCCCATATCCCACCGCCTAAAAATGTTGGTTTTTGATTGATCAAGAAAAAATCCTTACCCGAATCTCCTCTGGAACTTAGGCTTGTGCCAAGCATGAAAGGGCCCAACTGTGTGGCACCTGTGAAGTAGTAATCTTTTGTGGAATTCACGATTCCTGTAGTATACGACAAATGACCGTTGTCATTCCCGAATCCTACTGAAGTATACGGTTCACCATCTTCAGGATGAACGACAGTCGGTCCTCTCTGAAATTGCGTAAATTACCAACAGAATCGAATAAGTATTTCAAGAACTTACTGAAACTACGTCTTCATTACTTTGGAGAATAACAAAATCAAGTGATTCGTCAATTTTCGCCACAGTGACGATTGTTCCGGTTTGTTGATCAATATCCGTGTCCGCATTGTACATCGTCAGTTTATCGCCCAATTTTAAACTTAGATGTGAGCCATGTCTAAAAGTTGCGAAAAATCTCGGATGGAGGCAAACTGTCGACGCCTTTCCCAAGTCATCCTGAACGTAGAACATCCACTGAATGAACGCTTTACCTTTCGGCGAACTACTTGGAGGTACTGAAAGAGATCACAGTTTATCAACATTAATTTGAGGTAAATCTTACTCTCCGGGAAGTAAGGACTTATTGGACGTTCAGTAATCATATCCATCATGGACGCCGGTCTAGTTGGAAGTTTGTTCGACTCAACAACAAATGGAATGGATTCCCAATTGTTTGGGAGGAGGAACTTTTTCTCTGGATGATCGGTGGATCTAAATTAATTAAATCAACATCATGATTGATTCAAACTTTGACTTACGTGCACCACTTTCGGATTCCGCCCTCTTCATAAGATAATGAAATGAGTGCATCATCTTGTAGAAGAAATGCCGATTTGATGGACGAATTCGTGACAATATTTGTTGCCAAAGGAATTTGTTTAACCTCGTCCCGGAGCATAACGAGATGTAGAACTTGAGCCATTTCACCAAATCTGGAAACCAAGAATAATTTGTTTTTAATCCGGTGTCTTGATCTTTTTCATGAAAGGACTGTCTTATTTTATTTTGATTTTTTTTGAGTTCCAAAAGTTGAAATAATTGAGAAATAACTACTGATATTTTTGACGGAGTGGTTCCTTGTGCTATTCAAATTAAGAATAAGATCCACTGGATCAAAGCCGAAGAATTGAACATGAAGCAACAGCCATGTCAAAATGTCAAAAATGTCAAATCAAAATGTATTGAACCCGCGGCGTTCCTATAGTGGCAGAGTCATTACTAACAATTTGTGAATCGTTGAGACTGGTGAGGGCTACTGGTCCGTCAGTTGGAAACAATTGGGAGGCTCTTTTCAAAATGAGCATTAGGGTGCACAAGGTAAGGCCTGCAATCGCGCCCCAGCGAAACACCCCCATTTCGCTGCTTACATTTGTGCCGTTGCTGGAGTATCAAATGTATAAACTGTGTGCATATAATGCATATAACACACATCATATTGATCTCATTCAGGTGAGAGTTGGAAGCTGGAAAAAGAAGCCAGGTAAGAAAGAAGATAATGATAACTGCCTAACTGGGAGATCGAATGAGTAGGTTAGATAAACCAGCTTGCACTTCCGGATCCCGAAAGACAGAAGCCAGATTTTCAACAGTTTCCGTATTAGTTAACAGACGAGTATCTATGACCTATATGTTACCTGATGACATATTGTCAGCTGACTCACAGATACATTTTTTCATACCTTTTATGTGTTTTACTTTCAAATTTTATCGGGCCTGTGTTCAGTTTTCCCCCTGATCTCTCAATTTTCTCAGGAAATGATTGACGTATTTATTCAATTGTCGCGTGAGCAACTAGAGAATCACCGGTATATCCCTTCAAGTCAATACACTTGCGGCCAGAAAGTTTCCGAGGACAGATAACAGAGGAAAAAGGAAGAAGAGAAAAGGTTCGAACTGAAAAAGATGAAATAAAGAAATTGAAAAAGGAAAAGGAGACGGACTTTGAATTAAGTAATGGAAAAAACTGAAAGCGTGAGTGATGATCTGACAGAAGAGAACCAGTAAAAAACTGTTGAATTTTCGTCGTATGAAGAGAAAAATCGAGGATTGAAACAAGCAACAAGCGCAAGCAAGTGAACAAGTTAGAAGGAATTGTCCACAGTTTCTGCGTTTCTTGTTTACTGTATTAGCAGCGTCCAATTGAATTCCCCATTTTTTCCGTCTCAGAAGATTAACTACTTAGAAAACGAAACTGAGTAATTTATCAATGTTGTCCGCAACTAGTTCCGTTCACAAGATCTTGCAAGAAACTCAAACTACACATTCAAGTTTGACTCTTGCTGCTTTGAAAATTTTTCATGCAACAGTAAAATTCGAGATAAACGACGGATTTTTAAAAGAGTTTAAAAGAAGTTGATGTGCGTGGCAACAACGGAGTATTATAGCAGGAATCAAACCGAACACTAGAACCGAAATTTAAACTACAAACTACAAATATTCGGATTGAAGAATGACGCAAAAAAGTTTGCGACGAAACAGCTAGAAAAAACCGACGCAGGAGACTTACGAATCGCTGTTAAGAATTTGGTTTCTTAAATGAAGCAAAGACGGAAATGAGAAAAAAATATATCAGACGTATTAAACGTCAACATTAAAACTGAAAAAAGTAAGACAACACGTGAAGAAAAAAGAGAAGAAATAATTTATTTTATGGCAATTAAAGGCTAAAAGACGAAAACTGACCCGTTTCCGCAATTGAAAATGTAACCTGTCTTGTATCTTTTTACTCGTCACTGGGCTCTTTTTACCTCGTGTTTTTTGTGATATTAACTTTTTCAGTGGCCCGTTTTCTGTTTTTTGAGATCACAGTCAATCTTTTATTTTATTTTCTCATTTGGTGGAGTCATTGCTCTCTTTTCGCTTTTTTCTTGACTTTTCAATAATAAAGGAAACATGAACAATTAAACAAGAGACATAGAAAAAGGAACAGACTCACCACTCAGTACAGTTCGGGCTTTCACTTGAACTGAACCGAATGAGAAGTTTCTACTACAACAAGAATATTTGCCAAGAGGGCTACAAGGGAATAGACAATCAAAAGTGATAAAGGAATAGATAAATTAAATATGTACCGATAACATTTTTAAAAAAAGGCAACAACAAGAAAAGCTGAGGTAAATCTGAGGTGCAATTACTTACCATATGAAAAAAGTTCAATGAATCCAACAAGTAAAATCACCAAACAAACAAAACTGAGATCACACTAAACTGCAACTGGATCAATCATTTAAAAGGTCGTCCTCCTCGTCAGACTGAAAATTTATAGATAGGAATTATTGCTTTGGAATAAAGATTACCTCAAGATTGCTCGGGATGGCAGCGAGCAACTGATTTGCCGACATGTTCGTGTCTGTTGATGGTATTTCTTCGATTTGCTCCGTCTTCAATTCCATGTCGAGAGTTTCTCCGTTGAGCACCTTTCCATCGGCCATCGCCTGAAAATTAAAAAATGAATTTTTTTGCAATACGAACTTTAACAGTTTTTGAATCAAATACAAACTTTGAGCGCATCATCAGTCCTTCTGAATGGAAAAACCGCAGTCATCAGCCCGTCATCATCAGCTTTCACACTGTGGTCGAACACTTCTCCAAACTTCTCCATATGAGCCATCAGATCTGTCACCAAGTCCTCCTGAAATATGTTTTAGTATTCAACTTCTAAAGAACGGAGACTTACCTTCACTCCTTTAACAACTACTACACTGCTCATTTTGCTTTGGGGCTCGTCTTCATCACTTCCAGCTTTCCTCTTACGGCTTGAATCATCAGTTTTTGCTGGATTCTTCAGTCCTTCAATCTGGGCAACAACCTCGTCTACTACCAGTGACTTCTCCGATATTTTCAACAAAATATTATCAATTTCTTCTTTACAACTCTTGATCTGCTTATGTAAATGCTTGACCAACTTCGTCGCTTTCTTCTTCTCATTTTCATCGGTTGCATTTCTTGCGGTGACCAGCAGGCTCTTCTGCTTTGTCAACCATTTATCGAGAATCTCGTTGTGCTTATTCTGAGCTTGTACCAAAGTGGACAGGAGACTCTTTTCTTTCGTCAAACGTTCTTTAGCATCTTGAAGTTGCTTCCGTTGATTTTGTGCTGCTACGCTGACAAATTTCGATTCCTGTACTGTTGCAATTTTCGGTTTCTCAGCTGGTTTAGGAGGAGATGGTGCCGGTTTCGGTGCCGCGTTTTCTGCACCTTCCGCTGCTGGATTGTGCCAGAAAACTTTGATAAAACGATTATTCAAAACTGGAGCTGGTGATTTGTATGCTTTTATAGCATCGTACTTCGAAGAGTAGGTTACAAGTGCTGCATCTATTTCTCCGTTATATCGAACTTGTATATTATCAACCGCTCCGAATTCAGCGAAATGTTCATTCAGTTTAGCAATATTGTTCAACTCTGGAGGGATCTTAGCCACCTGGAGAGTGCAGTTGTCTCTGTTGATTGGACCACTGAATCCTCCACGAGTGAATCCACCACGACCTCTAACAGATCCTCTTCCACGAGCACCTCCTCGGAATGTCCCTGGTTGTTGAGGCACACCAGCAGTAGCTGCTGGTGGAGGCTGTGCGAAAGTTGAGACGGATTGTGGAACATAACTAGTCGGAACTGGGGGCTGTTGTCCCCAGGCTCCTGGAATTGGTGGTGGTGGAATACTGTAGTTTGTAAGTGCTGGTGTCTCTGGGTTGTATTCTCCAGCTGCAATCACTACTCCTGGAGGTGGTGGGTTAATCGGATTGAAGCCAGGTGGAGGAAGCCTGCAACTGTATACAGATTGAAATTTGGGAATGAATCATTCATAAATGTGTTAGGAAAGTAAAAGACGTACGAGAAATTAGGAGGAGCAGTAGGGAGAGGGACCATCGAGCTAAGGGCGGTCTCGTCAACAATCACTGGATCACGGCCATGATAGTAAGGACATTGATCTCCACGTATACAATATCCACGCTCTTCGAAGTCCTTGCAACGGCGTCGGCTACTTCTGGATTTGTATGGAGGAGATCTTGATCCACTCGAAGATCTGGAAATGTTAACTAGGAACAAATATTCGATATTAGGACACGGCCAAAACAAAAATTGCCAGTTAGAACCCTAGAATCAATTAGGTAGAAAAAAAATCATTACCTGCTTCTGGAACGAGAGCGGCGTCTGCTATGACGATCACGATCATTCGAAGATGCACGACCACTTCTTGTGGAGGTTGTTTGACGACCACGACGATCTCTAGGAGACCTCGAGCGACGTCTATCCTTGTCACGAGACGATTTTTCTTTTTCTTTTTCTCGAATTTCAGATGGTGGGGGACTAATACGTTTTCGAACAGGTCTACTTTCTGTTTTGCTCGAACTTGAAGAACTACTGGGTTTCTGAGCTGCAGCCGAAGTAGCTGGTGAAGAACTACGAACTGGTGCTGGTTTCGATGATTTTTCAACCGGGGTGTCTTCTTTCTCCGATGGTTTCTGCTCTGGTGCAGCAGCAGCTGAAGCTGTTACTGATGGTGCGGCTTGTGGTAGATAACTCTTGCTGGTCAACGCAACAAACACTTTGTCAACAAAAGGTGCAGTATCTGAAGAAATGAAGTATGTAGATGAATATGAATTATGAAAGAAACTTACGATCTCCTAAGAAAACATTCAGCTGCTCTTTCGTAAACTCTTTTAACTCATCGCGTGCCTTGTCTGGTTTCTTCACCAACGCTAAAACATATTTAGCGAGGGCGTTCGGATCAGCATCCGTACTGAAAATGAATAATTACATGACTGATTATTTGAACGAATAAACTTACATTGGGGAAAGTTCGTCAGATAGCCAGTCGAAAAAAGCATCCGGGTTTTCGATGTTCATTGTTGTTTGGCTTTTTCAACAGGTTTTTACCTCTAGCCTGAAATATAAAAAGTTGTAGAACGGAAATGATAGAGATCAGTTTTTAGTAAAGAGAAGGAAAAAATTGAGTTGAAAACATAAAATGAGAGGAATTCAGAGCAGTGAAAGCAGAGAAATGCTTATATAACTTTTCACCTGGCGAAGTTTTTATCAAAATGTAATTTCGAGAGGAAGGAACAATCGATCGATGTCAGAACTGCAGGATTAAACAACTCAATTATTTCGTTTGATGGCAGCAGCTGTTTCATGACAGATCATGCTCACTACAAGGTTGTCGGAAGTTTATGAAGAATAAGCTAAAAAACATTAGAAAACGACGTATGACAGTGATCAGAGAGAAACTGGCAACGCGTATCTCAAAGGCGGGAAGAAGGAAACAATGCGCACGCGGAACAGGGAATTTGAGGAGCGGCCAGGCGCATAAACTAGTTTCGCCGCAATATTTTGTGAAGCTTGGACTTCTAGGTTACGGTATTTTCGAAGAATGAAGTTCACATGATCTTATGAAGGAATTCGGGATAAACTATATATTGTAACTAGTAATTAGATCGACTGCCAATAATCGAAAGATGAAATTGTAGTAATAACATGAAACATGATAGCAATCAATTCGGCGATTGCTTCGATGAAGATCAAATAAGAAAGTAGCGATTTAATATATCCATAGACATTCTAATGCCGTTGAGCTTCAGAGATAGAGAAAACACAAAAAGCGGCATGTGCACTCACTGACGGCAGGGAGGAGAAGAAGAACTCACACAAAACTCACACTCATTCATTTATCCGCCCGCACCAACCATATCGTTCCTGTTTACTCTTTCCATCTTTCTCTCTACATTTTACAGGTACTCGGAAACACTTTCGTTTCGTTTTTGCTCTCTTGAGAAAGGTGAGCAGTACATCCAAAAAACGTCACTCTTCTAAATCCCAATGACCAATATCTCTTTTTGTCACTAGAAGCTGGTTTCCGGAGCTTTTTTCTCTGTTTTTCGATTCAACGTCAGACCAAAAACTAGTTCGCTTCATTTGGGGAGCAAGATTGATGAATTTTAAATTGAAACCAATTCCGCTCTTCTCTTTTTTTGTTTTCTTTGTCAGTTGTCACTAACTCCCTTCATTTTTCATGCTATAGAAAAGACTGGAGCAGTTGCTCTTTGTGTTCTACTATTCGTATTCTTCGGTTAAGTAAATCTATTCCGAAGTAAAAAAAGCATTTACAGATGGTTTCCGATATAACGAACTCACGAATATTTCGAAGACGAAGTTCTACTTTCACTGACCCAACTAACGTTCTGGCTATTCACGAATTGAGATCAAGAATATTACAAGTAAGAATTTCAGACATAGCTCACCCGATAGACTAAAAATTTAGGATCCAGCAACTTCTCTGAAGCATTCATCAGATGATATTCATAGAATTCGCCACGAAGATTGGTGGTTAGATATATTTCTTTCATCTGTTAACTACGATGTAGACATTGCATATGCCATAATTCTAGAGTGTTTGAAATGGAGAAAAAACTTTAAAGTGGACAGTAAGTCAATGAAGTAATCATCATGACAGAAAGAAGTATTTGGAATATAGGAATCAGCCTTCTCTCATTGAAACCATTACTGGACAACCAACTAATGTATCTTCACCAAAAAGACTTGCAAAACCGACATATATGTGAGGAATATTTATAAAGTATACACTAGTCCACTATATGCGTTCATTTTAGTGTGGATCATGATGAATAAATATAAAAATGGTGACGACGGGTTTGAAAAGCTATTTACATTTTGGATGGAGCGTCACTATATGGAGTACAAAGGATGTCAACCATTGACAGTTTTCATTGATATGAGTGGAACTGGATTGAAAAATATGGTAGATACAGATGGAAGTGACAACTGATAACATCTAATTGCAGAGTTTTGATGCAATGAAGTTCATAATTCACTCTTCGAAGTATTATTATCCAAATGCAATTGAATCAATAATTATTTTCGAGAATCCCGCAATTCTCAATGCTTCATGGAAAGTGAGTCTCGAAGATTTTTATTGGTTGAAATTCGAACTATCAGTGAGAGAACTGAAATAAAATCTTTTGTTTCTTTTTTCAAATTCTCACTATAGATCATATGTGTTGTTTCAGGTAATCGGATCCTGGCTCGAGTCTTCAGCTGCGAATCAGAGACACGACTTACTCACATTTGTCACCAAGCTCAGTGTCACTCATTACATACCAAAAAGTCATCTGTTGGAGCATCAAGGAGGCACCGTAAGACTTTTTGCTCCTCTTCTTTTTTATTTTCCTCTGTCAGTGTACATTCATCACCAGTTGGGTGTTTCCATGAAATCTCCCGTCTTCCATCATCTTGTGTTGGATGTGCAGGAAGAAAGGAAGAAGACCACTTGTGTTTAACACTACTCTGAACCCCACTGGCGATACGAGAATGAACTCTCTCTTTCGTGTTGTAACAAACGACCAGCTCTCAGGCCGCCTTTCTGACCAACGCTCCCTTCTGTTTCTACTCTTACTTTTCATCAGTTTTTTTGAAGGATACTTTCAAATTCACAATGGACGAGCTTGCCAAATGCTTACCGCCGCCGCCACCTCCAAAACCTTCCCCGAAACTTATTCAACAACGAATGCACTCGATCGACGATACTACTAACAATAATGTAACTGAGTTCGATTTTTCGTCATTTCAGAAAAGAGTAAGTTCGTGTAAATAATACCGATTGGAATAAGCCAAATTGTAGAACGTCAAGTTTGACGAAGAGTCGACTACTAAAAGAGCACCATCTATATCTCGCCGATCAAGCAGAGGTCCGAAAGGTCGGAAATCACATATTCCACCAGCCCTGCGACCACTTATAGAGAACCGTGTGAATGCTCCAAATGATGATTGGTCTTCAAATGACTTTGTCTCAATAACGTGAGTATAATATCTCAATATCCAAAACATAATTCCATTTTAGTCCACGAGATGAGCTACGCCTTGAGAAGCTCGATGGAGAAAATGATCTCTTGGACGTGGTTCTTGTGAAGAACCAATCATCAGAAACTCCAGTAATGTTCAAATTCAAGACAACTTCCCCAGAAAAGTTTCGTGTTCGCCCAAGCTCGGGAATAGTTCAACCTGGCGGCATCGAAATCATCAGAGTTTATCTTCAATACGGTATAAAACCTAATATCCACAAACGTTTACATGTATTGTTTAGAATATCGTCATTCATGGAACAAGGAAAAATTTCTACTGCTTACAATGGAATCCTCATCAACTGATCTTGACAGCTTCTCAGAGAACTTTAAGACGGCACTTAACAAAGCTGAATTCAAATTCAAATGCAAACTTTCGGAGAATGTGAAGCTGGACCAACCAGAAGAAAGAAGATCAAGCTTTCTTCTACAACAACAACAGCAATCTATAATGAAGGACGGATTCTCATTTGCAGGCGTCAACATCAATATGCCAATAATTATTATCGTACTTCTTTTGTTTTTGATGTTCCAATTCTTCTACATTCTTCAAATGAGATCTGATAACGCGTTACTGAGAGAAACTTTAGTTTCGCTTTCAAATCAAATCAAGGACACCAACTCACACCCGGAAATCATTTCGGAAACTGTGAAAACTGATTTGTGAAAACTTTGATTGAAAGAATAAAGTTTTGTTGAGTAATTTCTATCGAAACATGATATCACTAGGTGAAACAGGAGAATAAAGCAAAAATCGTAGAAGAAGAGAAAACAGATATAAGAAAAAATGGGTAAGAGTAGAAAATACAGTATAAAATATGAAGAATTTAAAAACACAGACATTTATGAAAAAGGTGAGGAAAGAGAAGCTGAATCTACTTTTATTTTTCAAAAAATTATGAAAATAAATCGATGGTCGCCGTAAATCGTCCCGAAAGCTGCTGGGTCTCGCCACGAACGCGGCGCAGCGAAATGTTGGCTGAGTATCAAACGTTAATACATGTGAGTACCTCGCTCCCTTTGCCGGGTGCGAATTTTTTTCCAATTTTTCACGATTTTAGAGACTTTTAGCCGACGAAACGCAGGAAAATTGCTTTTATTATGTGGAAATTGTAATATATCAGTGGCCTGTTTTATTTTTTTGGTTTGATTTTGCTGAATCAGGAGAAAATCTTTATTATGGAATTATGACTTTTGCTCATTTTTTCAAACTCTATTTTCCTTTGAATCTTTTTTGAAAAGGCATGTTTATCTAAAGTGTTCTTTTTTCAGGTAAAATGTCGAAGAGAGGACGTGGAGGAGCTTCCGGAGCCAAATTCCGCATCTCCCTTGGTCTCCCAGTCGGAGCTGTCATGAACTGCGCCGACAACACCGGAGCCAAGAACCTGTTCGTCATCTCCGTTTACGGAATCCGTGGACGTCTCAACAGACTTCCAAGTGCTGGAGTCGGAGACATGTTTGTGTGCTCCGTCAAGAAGGGAAAGCCAGAGCTCAGAAAGAAGGGTGAGTATACAAAAAAAAGTTTCTTTAATTTTGAGCTATGTTCTCAATCTTCGTTCTCCCTTTCAATGTGTTTTTTTTTTCAGTTCTCCAAGGAGTTGTCATCAGACAGCGCAAGCAGTTCCGCCGAAAGGACGGTACCTTCATCTACTTCGAGGATAACGCAGGAGTTATTGTCAACAACAAGGGAGAAATGAAGGGATCTGCCATCACCGGACCAGTTGCCAAGGAGTGCGCTGACCTCTGGCCAAGAATCGCCGCCAACGCCGGATCCATCGCTTAAACTGTTGTTTTTGTTGTTACAAATGAATATTAATTCCCGTTTGTACCGTTTTTTTCTGGGTCACAAAAAAGAACATTGTTTGGGACATTCGAGATACTTCAGCAGAAATTAAGATACAGAAACAGAAACATATGAAAATTCTCATATATAAGTTCAGATGGGGAGTTGGAATCGTCGTAATCAGCTAAATTGTCATGAAGATCAGGATGTAAGCTCTGAATAAAAATAGGAAGACTAACTTTTGTGTTTTAGCAATTCAAAGATCTTCTCGTATTCGGCTATCCGTCCACCATTTTCCCTAACGATTATCAATCGGAGCATATCGCTGAAGAACGTCACATGGTTCCATGCTTAGGAGATGCTGAAAATCGCGTCGATAGGTAGGGATATATTCGTTTCGAAATCATAGAAAAAAAACGAAACGCATCGTGACGTTGAAATAGAAACAGTCGGGGTTCATCTCCCATGGAACGATTCGCATGGATTATTGGTTGACTTCGTTGAAAAATAGTGAGTTTATTCATCTTCTCCCTGTTTAGATTAGAAATTCAATAGACATAACAGCTTACAGAAACACAAATTGTCATTTAAAATCAGGCCGATCATCGTGCTTTTCCGTAGTTTCAAACAACACTAATTGTCTATCGAAGTCGTTTAAACTTTTTATTTAAGTATTGAAAAACATATTTTATTTTGTTCACATTCATCCCTTTTTTTGAGTAGCCCCCCTGATTAGTTCCTTCTATTTCAGAAAAAGTTATATTTTTAGGTCGACTGCTGCCGGACTGCTGTCAGTTTGAAAAAACCGTGAGTCCAACCAACAAAACGCGCGGAGTCCTATAAATCAAAAACTAAAACGAGATTAATTTCATTCGTAACCGGTGACTTTTCAGGTATGACTGTAGACTTCTGCTGCCATCAATCGACGTGGCGCTCCGAAAAAATGGAGAAACTCAAGAACAATGTCCCACGGAAGCGTTAGAAGAGGACATGTGTGAAGAAGAGCGGTATCTTGACATGTTCAAGGATATTCAAAGTAAGTATTTTGTTTTGCAAGTCATTTGTAAGATTAAATATTATAGAAGAGCAAGAAGAAGAAGAAAGAAAAGCCAAAGCAGAACGAAGCGCAATCGGATTCGATTATGGCACCGGAACAGTCAAAACGCCAGAAAGCGACAGCGAAGACGAACCTTTCGAAGCGCCGGAAGGAGTAAAGTTTCCAGTCGGTCTCGAGTTACCTCCAAACATGAAACTTCATCATATCATCGAGAAAACCGCTTCGTTTATTGTAGCAAACGGAGCACAAATGGAAATTGTGATTAAAGCTAAACAGAGAAACAATGCTGAACAATTCGGATTTTTGGAGTTCGACCATCGTCTTAATCCTTTTTATAAGTATCTCCAAAAGCTTATTCGTGAAAAGAAATATATTCCTGATCTCAATAAACGACCCAAAAAACTGAAGAAAACTGCTCCGTCAACGAGTTCGTCAAATTCGAAACCAGTGATTTCAAGTTCTCTGGCGGCAATCGCAGCTGCACACGGATCTGATTCAGACGATTCCGATTCCGATTGTGAACTTCATCCGTCACTACTTTCTGGAAGTTCGAAACGGCCAGTGACTCCAGAAAAGCCAGGAACGATTGGACCTCGTAAGAAACCGATCGAACAGTCACCAGAAATTAAATTGAAACCATCCGGAGACATTTCTCAACGAAATGATGTTTACGCAGCTCTTTTCAAGAATTTGGCTCACGTTACGAGACAAGCCGCCGGAGTTGAAGAAGTCAAACATGGAATTGACGAAAAGAAAGAAAAAGTAGAAGAAGATGATGAGTAAGTGATAGAAACAAGTAGCATTTCCAATTGACCAAAGTTTCAGAAGCGACCGTCTTGACGATCCGGATTATCGGGAATGGTATGAATCGTTTTACGGAAAGCCTTGTCCTTGGACTGGTCCTCGACCAATCATCCCTCCAACTCCTGATCTTGAACCAATTCTCAATAGTTATGCAGAGACTGTAGCTCAACAGGGAGCAGAAATTGAAAATACATTGGCTTTGCGGCAAGATCTCAAACTTCATTTTATGGACCCAAAGAGTCCATATTACTCTTATTATCATCATAAAGTGAGAAATAAATATAGAATAAAAAGCAAACCACAATCCTTTAGATTCGTATGCATCAATGGAACATGTATCATTCCCATGAACACACATCATATCACTCTCCTCATATACTTGCATCACCTATTCCACTCATGTCAACCGAGCTTCTGCCACCTCCGCCGTCTACTGTTAGTTCGCCTGGTCCTTCTAGTCTCATGAGTCTGAATCTCTCAACACCGGAGCCTCCAATGAATCGGAGACAGCGACGGAGGCTGTTGGAGACCAGTCGACTTGATGAATCTATAACTGAGCCGCCGGGAGTTTTTGATCCGATTACTGTGGTAATTGTTCTATTTTGGAGCGAGTTCACATATTTTGTCATTTTCAGTTTCCCAAAAGTGCCTCGACGCCAGCGAATCTTCAGAGTTTGGATAACTCGAAGCCTATATCATTTAGCATAGCAGGAGATGGACCAAAAGAAGATGCAAGTTTTCGATTCGATCCTGATGCTGAAGATACCGACGCTTGTAGTTCTGCTAATTCTACATTCAACTATAGTGATATCAGCGGTCTCTTCCCTCCACCACCAACACCTCCAACTTTGCCAAATTCGATTCAAACGCAAGTTGATCGGAAAGAGAAAGCGAGAATTTTCATGGAGAAGTTGCTTCAAGAAAAGAAAGCCAAAAAGCAAATCGAAGACGAAGAACGGTTGAAATTGGAAGAAGAAACTAGAAAGAAAGCAGAAAAGATATCTGAATCATTGTCCGATCGAAGAGCTGAGCGTAGGCGAACATATGAAAAGCCGAAGGAAGAAGGAACTCCAAAATCTCTCGACGATATGATCAATAGTAAAATAAATAGTTTGCTATCCGAATCTGGATTCCATCCTGTCGAAGAAGTAAAAAAGGAGAAGGTGAAAGAAGAAGAAGAAGAGAAGGACAGAAAGAAATCTGTGAGTTTGATAATTTATGAAACTATTATATATTTTCACTTTTTCAGAGGAAACGAAGTCGTTCCCGGCATCGAACTCGCTCCAGAAGTCCCCGAATCCGCGATAGATCCAGATCCAGAGACAGGAGGAAATCCAGAAAGTCAGACAGACATCATCGATCACGTTCACGGTCTCACTCACGAGATCGTCATCGACGAAATCGAAGCAGAAGTCGTGACAGAAGTTATCGGCGTTAAGAAAACTATCCCTACAATTTGTTTGAAACATGTTGATGCTGTTATTACACCTTTTATTATCGTGTGAAATAAATAAATAAACTAATCTGTAAATGCATAAAAACTTTAAAAAATACAGAAGGTAATTGAAGAACCGCGTCTAGAAGAATCATTATGCGAAAGTGATTTTGAGCTGCTTTCAAAGGAGGAAATTGTGAATGGAAACATGATTAAAAAGTGGGAGAACTGGGAGGATCGGAGGAGGAAGCAACCATTTCTTGCATGTCTCGGATGATTGTCCGTGCAACTTCTTCTGCGATTTCTTCTTCTCGTAGAGTGTTTTTATCAAGATATTTACGAATTGTTGATTTTATTCTGAAAATTTTCATTTTATTAATAATAACGTTGGTGATAGAAAAGAAAGTGTTTTTTGAAAAATGATAACTTTTTTCATAAAATATAATAGAAGTATTAGAAGTGTCTATTTCAAACAAAACAAACCTCGTCGGTTTCTGAGGCGTCTGTGAATGTGAATCATCGTATAATGCATGATATCTTCCCATTTCATCAATCTCTGCTAATTGACTACTTCTCGGAGTTCTCGGTGTACTTCTCTGACTTGGCGACCAATTCGTTGGTGTTCTCGGCTCATCTTTATCATTCATTTTCTTCTCGAGTACTTCTAAATGTCGACTGAATGCATGAGTCAATGAATCTGTTGAAGAGGCGACGTCAGACGAACTCGCCGCTCGATTTCTGACCTTCCTTGGCAGTTCCACTGTGAAATCGATGAATGATTGGAGTTCTCCGAGATAGTTTTGATAGTAAGAAGTCTTCAGAAAATCCGAAAGATACTTCTGAAAACACGGAGAATCTCGAGACAATGGAAATGTTCTTGCTGTTTACATGTTTTTTTATTTTGGAAAACGGTTTTATTGTTTCTGCTTTTATCGTTCACTTGCGAACGAAAACGTGACTTGAAATGGACGATCGCAAAATGGAAAATGGACGACAGTTTTATATTTTTCGGGGATTCCGGCAAGCAGTTTTAACTTGAATTTTCCGAAATTGAAGAAGAATTATAATAAAACAAAAAAACCAAAAGACTTTTTTCACTTTAAAAAGAAAAAATGGCATTCATGATTCATTTTTATTTGAAAACCTGCCTTGTTTTATTTGTTCAACTAGTACAGTATCGGTCACAAACCATGATATTTGATGAAAAAAGCAAAAACTCACATCGTGTAGTCGATAAAAACAAGCAGTTCTTGCAGTTCGGAACGCTTTTCGATTAGGTCTTCCGGATTCTTCACAAATTAAAGACTCCATTTCTGCTCGAATCGCAGCACCCAAATCGATCATATTCGAGGCCTGCATTGAAAAATACTTCTCGTAGAGAGCCATCGCATCTCCGAGTGCTTCTGAGTCCTCCATCAAATCCAAATTCGCATAGAAACTATCACATCCTAGTAGAAATTGAATCATATCGTGATCCTCTTTCTCTTTTATAAATTCCAGAAATGAGAGAAGAAGTGGCTGAACTTTAAGAATATCTGCCAAACTGCATCCTTCTGATAACACTTCTAACTCGTGTTTTTTATTATAAACACTGTTTTGAAACTCATCGAAATATCGATATTCGAAAAGAGATTTTACGAATTCTTGAGCCTCGTCGAAGCATTCTTTTTGGAGAGGAAATCGAGAGAGATTGTCTGGAAAAGAAATATATTTTTCCAGAATGAAGGAGGATAAGTAAGTAAAAACACTCACCGTCTACGATTTGTTTAATTTTCCTTGGGAGAGCCAAAGAGCTGGTTGAACCATCATCTACATATTTGTCATAAATACTCTTGGCGTCTCGAAGTGATACTGAAAACTTATTTGATTTTATGAAATTAGAAAGAGAAACAAACATTCTTGAGCGGCTTGAATCTCTTCTGAAAAACTAGATTTGAATCCCTCGACATGCATCCAAAACTTGATTAGATTTAGTTTATCAGTGGAATCAAGGTATTGAATGAAATAGGAGAGAGCCGATGAATCAGTTAGTAATCTGTCGAGAGAAGAAGCTAATTGTGGTTTCTGTCTCACTTCAATTCCCTCGCGATGAGAACCATTACCTGAAATAAGATTTCTGATCTTCAGTCCCAAGAGATTAACTCTAATTAACCCACCAATATCAGAAGGCGGCTGTGTGACTGCTAACGAAGAGCTTTGTCTTCTTTGTGCCGGAATGAATATATGATCATTACTTAATGAATCTCTGTGTCCATTCTGATAGTTTCCTTCAGATGACGTGGATGGTTGTCCTGAATTCACAATATTTATTGATCTTTCTTTCTTCTAAACGAAGACTAACCATTTGATTCTTTTTCTTTTTTCCTACGAAGTCTGCCGAGAAAACTGCTCATTTCTTCTGTTCTGTCAACTCTATGTCATTATTCTGTGAATTTTGGAATTCAATTCAGAATTTAGAAGGAATATTGTTGACCAGAATGTCCAGTTGATATCAACATCTGCGCACCCTTTTTCTCTATCTGTCTACGTCTCTTTTCTTAGTCCAACACGACAAACGCGTCAACGTCCTCATAAAGAAAACGATAAAAGATTCACTATTATTTCAGCTATTTTCATTTGTTTCTTCTGTTCTAATTGGAATAGTTTTTAAATAATATTATTGATTCAGATAGCTTTTAACTTTTGTGACAGTTGTCCAGACGAGACGACAGACATTTAATGAGCATCCTTTAATATACGGTCTTAATTTTCGTATTGTTTCAAAACATTTCTCGTCTTAAAACTTATCTTCATCAAATTTTTAATTTTTAGAAAATGAGTTCGACTGAAGCTGCTCCAGAAGGTTCTTCGACGTCAGAAACCGTCGTCCCTCCACCAACAGAACCACCAAAACCCAAGAAAGTTGTAGTGAAATTGAAGAATATCGGAGACGCTCCAGTTCTCAAAAACAAAAAATTCAATGTCAATCCAACGGACACATTGGCATCCTTCACTGCGGTACGTTTTCTTTTTTTATTAAATACGTATTGTCAGATAAGCTATTTTCAAAGATCAGATTCTTGAAATAAACATTTTCAGGTAATGCGGCGACATCTGAAAATAGAATCGAACAATTCTCTATTTTTCTACATCGACAGCGTCTTCTGCCCGTCTCCGGACACAACTTTCGAAGTGCTGGCTCGTTGTTACTCTGTGAGGAGTACTGGAGACGAAGTAGTGGAGCTTCAATACAGCATCACTCCGGCCTATGGATGAACTTGGAATGAATCAAATTGAACAAATTGTTGAAAATTGTAAATATTTCTGTATGCTATTAATGTATTTTCCAAATTGTCAGTTCATAAAACAGTTTTAAAAAGCTTGTTTCTTTTTGTCTTTTTGGTTCAGTTCCAGTTATTTCCGGAAAAAAAAGAAAACCCTGATTCCAAAAAAGCATCATTTTGACCCTCAGTTCATCAAATCCTACGAGTAATTATGAGCAAGGTGAGTGATAATGCTTCAAATAGAAATCAAAACTGAAATTAATTAAAGAAAATCGATCATGATGAAGACGATCGAGATTCGTCGGACTACGAGCCAATAGATGAAGAAGTAGAAGAAGAAGTTGAAGAAGTGGAGGAGGAAGAAGTTCAAGAATTCACTGAAACAATAATTTATGAAAAGGAAGTGGAATCAGAACAACAGTTTCAACAAGAATATATAACTGAGCAGATTCCGACGACGATTAATGGGATTCCGGATTCAATGAAAATCGATTATGAAGGTGAGACTTGATACAAAACGGAATGGATTTGGTGCTAAACTGAAAAAATCACGAGTATTTTCTATTTTTTAATTCGTTTTTTTAGAAGTATATCCACACAATGCCGGTTCTTCAGAGAATCCACACGAAATGGAAGAAGCCGAAAAAGTTTATTATGAAAACGAAATGGAAGGTAATTGAAAAATGCTCAATTAAATTTTATTCAGTTTTTCAGATCTTGTTTATCATGAAATTTACGGTGAAGGAAGCGAACAAAAGCTGGGAAATGATAAAAGTAATTTATAAATTTTGAGGAAAAATAGTAAAAAACATATTTATAGGAATCCGTAACATAATTGGATCGACTGCATCATGCATTGTTTGCCAGCGAACTGAGTCTGAGAAGATTCGTCTTTTCAAATGGCCAAAATCAGAAGAACTTCGAGAACAATGGCTTCATTTCTTCCGAATACCACAGAGAGTTCTGAACTCTCATCATGAACCTTACATCTGTTGTTATCACTTTTCATCCGACACGTTCGTAATGATGGACGATAGAATTTTCTGGAAAATGACTGCACTTCCGAAATATAGACAACGTCGTCCGGGACTCACTGAACCGTTTCCATGGGAGCCGAATGCAAAGAAACTGGATCATCAGATGATGAATCAACCGAGTACAAGTACTCAAACACTTGGATATAGAATCAGATACAGAATGCCGTATTCGAAGCATAAGAGTAGAACTGCTCATCAAGTTGCAGTTATGACTCCTGTCTCTCAGCCACATCTTTTCTATGAATTCCATTTTAATCGATATGGACTCAACAATACGAAGTTTTATGCGTGTCTGAATTGTCGAAAAGCAAAAACAGAGAGTGGAATTCGAGATGTCATCCGAACGATTCATCTCGACGGATTCAAATTTCTCAGCAGTGGAGATCCATTCAATGGACATCATTTCGCGTGTCGTCCTCATAATGTATACGATTTGAAGTCAGTTTTTCTCTTATTGTTTCTAATAAAATCGGAATCTTTCAGATCAGCATGGCGTCCGATCCCAGGACAGAGTAACGAATTGAATGTGTTTCAAAATGTGGTTTACGTGGATGATAACAGTGGAGAATCGGTAGAATGGCATTCTGTAACTCGGCCAGATGATGAGAATCCAGAAGAGGTAGTTCATTCAAAAGAAGGAGAACCTCCACTCATTTTATATGATAACTTTGAGAATCCAATCTCTGAAGAAATTATTGAAACGGTATGATTTCTGATTGCTTATTATAATTATGAAAAATGTTTTTTTTCAGGAATACGTAATAGATGATCCTCCAGCAGAAGTTCCAGCTTCCGAATACCCTGAACTGGAACCAGAGCCAGAACCGGAACCTGAACCGGAGACAGAAATGGAACTAGATCTGAATCCCGAAAACGAGAAGTTTCAAGAGAAAACATCCAAAAAACCACGGATAAAATGTCATCTTTGCTCGAAAAGCAACTTCCCTTCTACCCGAAGCTTTGTGAATCATCTACAGAAGCACATTGTCGAAGAGAAATCATGCAAGAAATGTCAGAAGAAAGTGTCATGTGACTCTCGAGCAATGTGTATTCGGAAAGGAATCTGCGAAGATTGTTTAGTTTAGTAATAAGAATCAATTTGTTCATTTTCAGTATTTTTTAGTTTCTACGAGTAGCTGTTTAGAATAAATTCTATGAAAAATCTAACGGTTTCAGAAAAAAACAATTCATTAATTTAAAAATCCGAAATTTCAGAATGAGTTGTATCATGTTTACAAACTTCTTTGTCTTTTACTCTTTCTTCTTTCGGGGGTTTCCTTTTTCTAGTCAATCGATGGAAACAATTTCGTATTGCTTTCATCTGAAAGTATTTTAATTGAAGAAGAAACGTTTGCTTTCCTACCTGATTAGTAAACTGCTTCGATACAGTTTCATCGAAAATCACATTTGTCAGCGGATCAATGATAAGTGCAAAACTCCAAATAGAAGATTCAATAAAAGCGAAAGATACTTCAACGATGAGTTTACTCGAGTGATAGAACCAGTAACATCCGGTTGTTTGACCTTCTGAATCATTGAAAATAAGTGGATTCTTGACAATAAAAAATCACCGTGTCTTTTAACTTCCATGAATACAAATGGAATAATTTCAGCTCCAGAAACGAGTAAAACTGCAAAAAGAGTCCAACTGAGAAGACGAATCGCTGAATTCAATGAGATATTCGATACGGTATCTTGTTTTTTGAACTCTTTTCGATGACGTTTCAATGAGATCAAAACGAATGTGAGAGATATTATTGTGATGAGAAGAGATCCGTTGACGAGAATAACTGGAATGAATTAATATATATATGAGAGAGAGAGAGAGAATGACTCTTACAGTTAATTAAAGTGATTAACGGAGCACACGATTTCCGAGTGCATTGGATTTTAGTTGGAATGGCAATGGCAGCTTCGAGAGTGGCAAGAGGGACCTGAAATGGGAAAACTTAAAAAGAAATTTTGAATTCTTGAAACTTACGGAAATAAGTAAAGAAACTAGAAATATAACAGCAACTGCACTATAAACTATTCTCAAAGAGAGTCGTTGATTGAAAGTGATTGGTTTCAAGACACCGAGATACAGTACTCCAGCCATCCCCACGTAGGACCCTAAATCTGCTCTTATTCTCTTTTCCGCATCTCATTTCCATACCCAACAACACATAAGTACTTCCAATATTCAATGTCAGAGCCAATACATAATATGGATAGTTATCGACTGTCGGTGCAATGAATCGAAGATAAATACATTGTATGAGAAGCCACGCGACGACGAGAAAGAATCCGGCGATGCATCGAGTTATTAGGAAAATATATTTCTTCTTTGAATCACTTTTCATTCGACGGAATACTGGTAACAAGGCAATCAGACAGTAGATATTGATTAGTCCAGCTATCGAAAAAAGGACAACTGATGAGTAATAATCAATATAAGCGATTGTGAACGAAGTTTCGATTTGCTGAAATTTCAGTATGATGGAAGCTAAGACTCTAATCTATTCCGAGTCGGGATACCGTATCCTTTGGAATTGAAAACTCACAGAAATAGAAGTGCAGGGATCAGTTGAATTGAGACACAATTCAAAAACCACTTCGATGTCATAATGTGTCGAACAATTGGCAAAAAGAGTCATTCAAAGGGAATGATGGTGGTCAGTGACTAGAGAAAATAATCTTTTAGAGAGAAAGTGTTTGTTTAAGGAATCACCTTAGTGATTAGAAGAAGAAGAAAACGAATCAGTGATGATTTCATTTTTAGGAGATTTACTTATTTTCCGTTTGACGAATTTGATCTGAAAATGATAGAAACTAAAAGGAAACTAGAGTCTACTGACCTGGCGAGCAACTAATTTCGAGATGTGTCGATCGAAAACGAAATTGATAAATGGATCGAGAAGAAATGTTATCGCTCTGAACGATGGTTATTGATTTGAGAGCATCAACTTGAGAACTAACCCCAGCAATGTTTCTAAAGAGGAGATTACGGTAGGCCATAGGAGTTGATTGGCACGGTAGAAGTCATCGCATTCATCCGAGGCGGAATCTAATCATCATATCTTATTTTCTGTTAGAGATAGAAAAAAAGTGTCAACTAACAAAATGTTTATCACCAAATGAGCAACATTTCAGAAGTTGACAGATTTCTATATCTAACCCAACAGCTGAGATACAGTACCGCAAACTACATACAGTTTTTTCGCGGCAAGCTCAAAGGTGGTAATCTCAAAAAACTCACATTTCCCGAAAGCCAATAAGACACCGATTGGAATCAATTCAATACAACAAAGAATGATCATGAGAACAGTCGTCCATGCCAGACGAGCTCTTCCGTGATCAGACGGAGACGATGTCAAGTTTCCCATTTTTTTGGATTTGTAATTGTGCCAATAAAGAGAAATTGTGACGAAGAGAAGTGTGGAAGTGGCAGAAATTAGAATGATACAGGAGATACTGACTGAAAAGAAGGAGAGTTGGGAACAAGTAGTCGGAGAGACTCACATAACAACCATCTTACAATCAATTGACAACTTTCACTTTCACATTTTATCGGTCCATCTACATTATCCGCCGCTTGAAATAACCCAATCGGGATCTACAAAAAAGGATTCTGACAGACGTGCTTTCTTCATTATTCATACAGATAAAACAGCAGATCCAATCCAAATTCCCGCCGCAATCCAATACATTCCTCTGATAGAAAGCTTGTCTCTGTAGACAATTGGTCGCATTATTCCGAAATATGTCATGATGGCCACTCCCGTAAATGATCCTGAAGGTATTCTTTTTTATGAATCATCGCTTCAAGACTCACCTAACAAACTAAACAAACTGAAGTCATAAATCACAAAGAAGATTGCATAAACTGCAAAAGAATCCGAGAAAATGGCATCAGAAAAGTATGTGGATTGAAAGAAGACAATGCAAATTGCGACAAGAATTGCAGATGAGAGACGGATGAATACGAACACATATCGTTTTCGTGTTCTGAAAAAAATTATTCTGCCTGGGAGAAAAAAGCGAAAAACTCACTCTTCATTAAGTTTTCTCAGCAGATAAACAGTGATTCCGAGGCAATAAATGTCTATCAAAACGGCCAGAAAACAAATGACCGATGGAATATAAAATCCCATCCATAATCGAATCGATCGAGACTCTGCCATGTCCTGAAAACTCTCTTTTCACATTCTGTCTCTTTTTGAAATTCAACTTACTAACTTCTATCAATTGACATGGATTCGTGGCATTTGTACATTGCTCATAGTCTTTTTCAAATGAAAAATGAAACGAACAATTATCAAAAATACTACTTCCAGACATTTTGGAAGAAAAGAAAACGAGACGATCGATATAATGCAATAAACCATTTCAAGTGACAAATGATAAAATATTTCGACATTTGTAGGAAACTGATAAGGGCGTTTCCATCGAGATTATTATGATGTTTGACATAATTTAGTTTTTAGCCATTTCATCTGAAATCTCTATTAAAAGAGCGCCAAAAGATTCTAGAACATACCTGACTTTTTACTGTTTTTGATATATTTTTATCAAAGAAAATATTGATTAAGGGGTCTGCGAGGAATACCAATGAACTGAAATGATAGTCTTGTAGTCAGTCTCTCTTATATTCTGTTACCCGAGGAATGTCTCAGTGGAAGATACTATCGATTGAACTAGAAGCAATTTGGCGTCATAAAAGCTCTCACATTTTCTGATGTTATCTAAAAAAACGATGATCGTGAGAGTTTTTCAAAGGTAATTTTGGCCCGCAACACTGTTAATTTGGAAACTGCTTACTTCGATCAAATCCAATCAGCATTCCAACAGGGAACAACTCAATGAAACAAATGATGACTAAAGCGAAAAAAGTCCATGTGAGACGGATCCGTGCACGAGTTGTCACTTCTGGAACTTCGATTCCATTCTGAATAGAAAATAATCAGATTGGTTTCTTACAGTAACCATCACCTTCATAGCTTTATAATGGAACCAGTACAAAGAGATTAAAACGAATCCTGTAAGGAATACAGTTAAGAGTAAAGTGATACAAGCGAATGAAACTGAAAAAAGATGTTCTGTTCTAGAAAGAAAACAGAAGAATCCTCACAAGTAATCCATTCGACGACTTTTCCACAATAACGAACTTCGCATTCAATCGGTCCTGGAGCATTGGTTGCTGCTTGGTACAGACTCAAAGGAACCTGAGAAACATACAGTACTCTTAACCACTAAAATTCGAATACTCACTGCCAATGCAAAAGAAACAATCCAAATCGCCGCAAGAAGATAATATAATGATCGAAGTGAAACTTTGCTTCGATAGAAAACTGAATGAACGACTCCGAAATAAGTAATGAGAGAGACCATTATGTAAGATACTGTAACTTGGATCACATAAGAGATTCTGTACTATAAAACTTACATAATAAACTATCCATACTGAAATTGTAAAAAGAAAAAGCGATTGCATAAAAAGTGAAAGAAGGCGAGAAATTAGCAGTGAAAAGTGCGATTTCAAGAGTTATTAATGAGAAAGAAGCTAGAATTGAGGAGAGACAACGACTCAAAACGAACACATAATGCTTTCGAATTCTGAATAAAAACTGTAGAGATTTCAAAGAAACAGTTTATCTTTAAAATAGAATTCGTATTTATAGATTTCGCCCAAAGTCGTAAAACTCCTTATCAAGTGTCTACGAATTCCCTTTCGAACTCACTCATATTCTAAATGATAATATGTATAGGAAGCAGTGATCAAACAATAAATATTCAATATTCCAGATATCAAAAAACAAGAAGATGCTAGATATAAACTGAGAATATCGAATACTTCCATCGCCGAATGAACATCCTGAGAAACATGATTAAATGAAAGATCAGAATCTTCGATTACCTGTATAAGATCACATTGATTCGTCGTCTCTTGACAGTTTTCGAATTTATTTTCAATCGAATATCGATGAGAACAGTTCTCGAAGAAATCGTTTGTCATTCGATTCGAAATGATGAAAAATCGATGGAAAATGGGTGCTTCAGGTGAATCACTGATAACAAATTGTTTCTTTCTTTTCTTTTCTTTGCTTCCTCGATATTCGCGATTTCATTATTGAATACTGAAAGAAAACTTGTTTGTAGTTTGTAGTTTTCCTTCTTGAAAACTCACATGTCTCGTAACGGTTTCGGTGAACAATGGATCAAACGAAAGAGTAAAAATCGGATCGAAAAACAATCCAATCGTCCATAAAAGTGTCAAAATAACACAATAAATAACAAATTGAAGACGCGAACCACTGGCTGCCAACATATCACATGGATCAACATCTGAAATCCCTCCTCTTCCACCGTATTCTTCCTCATTCCCTCTACCTTGATTCTGTTTTTTAATGTTATTCACCAACATAATTGCAGAAGCAATTTCGAAGACAGCCATCGTTCCAAAAACGAAAAATCCTCCGAATAGTTTTCTTTTAATTCCAGTTAACGCCTTCTGAGTACTCGAATAATCTCCTCTTTTCTTCGATTTCTTTTCGTGTCTCCACAATGAAAATATCACAAATGATTGGGTTCCAAGGCATAAAATGAACCCAATTGATATGCAAACAACTGGAAAAGAAACGAGAGTTCAAGTGGGCGGAGCCTATAACTCACTTGCAAAAATCAAAACAGGTTCTGCACAATTCGAGTAGTCACACAAGAAAGGAGCGTATTCTCCGATGAACGCCGCCTCGACGATACCACAAAAAATCTATATTCAACGTAGTTTATGAGCTTCGAAAAGAGGGTATTACCGCTACAGAAATCGCACAAAACCATAACAAAAAGAGGAGAAAAACACACTTTCGAAGTGACATTTCTCTCGTGTAGTACACTGGATGCACAACTGCCACGTAGATTGTCAGAGTGGTTCCTGCTATTCCACCTGGAAGAGGGAATTGTCAGAAGAGTTTGAATTCAAGGGATTTACCGAGTAAAGAAAGGAAACTGAGCATTTCGAAAATGATGAAGAGGGCGATGATCCAGAAGTTGAAATGGGTCAGAAATAGGATGATTGGAAGAAGGAATATAGAAACAATTGACATTGTTGAAGATATTGCACGACTCAATATGAATACGTATTTCTTTTTTGATCTGGAAAATGGAGATGAGAGCAGAGACTTTCGGGAGACCATATTGAGACTTACCTATCATTCATTTTCCGAAGATTTGGAATCAAAACCCAAAATATATAAACATCGAGAAACAAAGCGAACAAGCACATAAAACACGGAATCACAAAGATCGCCCATCGAAGAAGCATTTCGATATTATAAATATCTCTTGCATGATCACAGAAATCAAAGACATTTGTGCATGTCTTGAATTGATAGAAATCTGGAAGATAGTATCCAGGACAATGATCGAAGGGATTTGAAGAGGAATTCATGGAAAATGAGGGAAAGAAGAAGAAGCGAGAATAATCGTTTGTGATAGGGGGTGAAAGAATGAATGATATGAGTAGTTGAGACTGCTGATAAGAAAGAAAGTGTTTTATGGAGAGGGTCACCATCTTTTTAAAGAAAGAACAGGAACAGAAGGATTATTTTTGGGTTCTTTCAAGCAGTTGAATCCGAGAGATGACTACAGAAGGATCGTAACCAGTATCCTATTGCTACAAACATTCAAATATTTTAATTTCTAATCAAACTCTATGTCATATATGCGTCCACAATTCAAATAACTGTTTCAAATTACTAATGTTGACAGCAGAACATCTTCTGAAACATACCCATCTCCCTGTGCTACCGTATCTTCGAGCACGAAAACAGTGCAAGCATATATAATACAAAACAAATAAACACAAGTATAACAAAAATGTTTATTCTGAAAAATAAGAGAAAAGCCGAAAAGAGAAAAATGATGTAATTGAAGAAAAAGCAGATATTTTCCTTCAAATGTGTCCATATTGCAAAAAACGATTTATTTCTTCGTTTCGAAAGTCAGCAGAATCATTATCCGTTTCAATTAAAAAATAGTGGGAAAAAGTTTATTTAGTCAACCAAAAAATATACAAATTCTCGTGTGAACTTCAATATTTTATATACATACAACGAACAGAGAAGAACAGGGAAACAATGGATGAAAGACGGTGGACCCGTGAGATCTTGGAATCAGGAGAGACTTTTTAAGAGATATCACAGTATTTAACAGAGTCTCTCGGACGAATACTTTCACTTAGAAGAACGTTCAGCGTTCTGAAAACACAGTTTATAGGTCTCTCTTCTTCAGAGGGAAGATCTCACCTTGTTTCGACTTGAAGAGTCATATAATATCCTGCCTTTGTCTCCACAATCTGTCTTCTTGATCTGTTCTTCAACTCGATTTGTCTTTTTCGAATCTGTTTACTTCTCCATTCGGCTGAATTCAATTGATCAGAAGAGACATCTCTTTTCTGTCGAACTGGCAAAATGGGCGTCTTTTTTGGACAGTTTGGAGGCTGAAAATGATTCTTTCTGGGGAATGGAAGAGGAATTAGAGACTCACAATACTCTGATTACACGGGGCATTTGGATCTTTCATATTGCACAATGAGATCTTACAATGGAATAAAAGATCTCCGTCTCCGGGAAATTTGAAGACTGACATCTCTTGGAAAACATACGAATCATCTGGATAATCCTTGAATCGAGAATAATTGGGAGTCTCCAGGAAATGTTGATCCACTTCACATCTGAAACAAATCTCTTTTCAGCTGGAGAAGTGTTAAGAGATTGAAGAGTGTGTCCACCCTCCTGATGAATGAAATTATTTGAGAACCGTACCCATTTGAATCCAAAATTTGTTGAGTATGTTTCTCGGATTGAACAAAACAATCGTGAACCAAATAGTTGTATTCTGGCGCTGAAATCAAAAACAATTATTGAATCGAACCCATTTGAAAAAAAAAGAAACAAACGGCTATCGCATTCCCAACGATGATAGAGTGTCTCTCCGACTTTCGCGTCCAAAGCAACACATTGTCCAGGACTGTATCTGTGAAGTCTGTAGACACATTGAGTGTCAGCTGCGTTCTTGAAGACCGCCCGATCGAGTTCCTGACGTGGAACGGCGGAAGGAACGAAACAAGACATGTCGAGTCCTTGATCGGCTCTTGTGATAATGAGAGGATGGAATTGAAGGATTACGGTAATGTTGAAGTGGTAGCCGTGACCGTCCTGAAAATTTATTTTTTATTTTATAAACTGAAAATCAAGAAATATTCAAAAAAAGAGATCCTCAAAACCAACTAACCGCCGCTGGCGTCTTAACCAATCCGCACTTTCCCTCGGTGAATGTCATCTGAATCTCTCGATTGTTATCCGTCTTCCTTATCATACATTCTGGTTCATCATGATACATATGAGCATACATCACTCCTTGAAGTGCTCTCTGTGTTCTCACGACAATACTCATTGAATGCTCCGTGCATTTTACATCAGTCGCCCCCCGAACTTGTGGTTTCGCGTCCGGTGGCAACTCGATTCCGTCACATCCGAAGCCAACGTATTTCATGAATTCTCCTTCGAAATCCTATGAATTCGGGGGTTAAATGATAGTGAATAGGATACTTACATGAAGATTCGGTGGAGTGAATGCTCGTTTCTCGCTTCCTGCAATGAGTCGGAGTTCAGCTTCATCGACCAACGGACGGGGGGTCACACTCACGGCAATCATTATGATTCCGGCGGCACGCATCTTTTCGGAAATGTCTTTTGGAGATCTGAATTTTAGGTTCATCTAGGTGATTGTCATGTATCTTTCAAAAGGTTTTAGGACAATTTGAGGCAATTTCAGATTGGTTTAGGCTACGTTTTGAGTTATTTTGAGGACTATATAGGTCAAACGTCGTTTGAGTCATTTAGAGGAATTTCCGAAAAAAAGGGAAAACATGATCGTAAAAGCGAATTACAGCTTATCATGGAAGAAAGTTAAGTTCTCCTATAAAATTAAAAATACAGTAACCCTACCTATGAGAGTGTCCATCAGTAAGAACCAAAGCCATTTTAGGAACTCCTTCTCTGACTCCAGTCGAAGGATCTTTCGATGTCAATAGATCAAATGCATCCATCAAAGCAACATTTGTGGCAGTTGTTCCTTTAATCGATCGAATATTCTTCACAAATCCTTGAACCGCCGTGTTGTTTCCATAAAGGAAAGAATTGAATTTGAAATGGACAAATGCCTGTCCAGAGTAGGTTATCAATGCGACTCTCACTGCTTCCGGATGAATATTTATGTTTCCAAGAACACGCTCGACGAGGAATTTCTTCTGAAACTCTCCAGATTAAAAGATCATCACAGAAACATGGATACCTGATCGCTGAAAAGATGATCAAGAGATTCGGAAGCGTCGACGACGAGAGCAAGATCCAGAGGTTTGTCGGATCCTTTCACACACGCTGAAAACCTTTCGTCTTTTGATTTTTCAATTGAATCAACTAACATGGCTGTTGTTCACAAATCTCTGTTCCGTGATACTTTTCGAATTGTGGTTCCAACTTCTGAAGATTCTGATTCGTCACAATTTTCTGTTCGGATTGCGTGTAGTTGGCGAGAGCGGCCATTGCCACATAGTCACCGGTACCGTATGCCCAGATGTCGATATTTGGAATTTCTCTGAATATATTTTAAACCTTTAGTTCAAAAATGGGTGAGTACCTTCTCAAAACATCGGACATTTGCCAATCCTTCGGGTAGTCATGAGTACGTCCGTCGGAAAGAAGATAGACGATCTTGGGTACAGTACCATCTCGGAGACCCTGTAAAAACAAGGAATAGGCGGCTTATTTCGGAAGTTTCTTACACTTCCAGGTGCTTTCAACTGCTGGAGAGCAAATTCAAAAGCTCCTCCGATTCTCGTGATTCCGGATACGTGTCGAAGAACATCGAGAGCCGCAAGAAGCTCTTCACGGTCTGTGAACTTTTCGAAATTGAATTCCAAGTGTTGGGTGCCACTGAAAAAGAGGCTTAGACGAGGTTTTTCGAAAAAACGTTTTACCTGAACTGAATAAGCATCACCCTTGTTGCAGATTTCCCGATTGTCACATGCTTCAGAATTCTTCGGATAATATCAATTTCATCCTGAAATTTCTCATTCTATTGTGTTTCAAAACAAAATAAATTACCTGAAACTTGTCTCTGAGAGATCCGGACGAATCCAAAATGAAAATCAAATCGAGAGGCGGAGCAAAAACTTTGCATCGTGCTGGAATTTCTTTTATATTTTCCTCTACAGTTTTGACCTTTCTTACGTTTCGTTGAGACTGGCGTGTGAACAATTTCAGGCGGCGCAAGACCGTTATCTATAATCTTGACTGCTTTTGTTTGAAGAAAACCGACAGCCAATATGAGTAATGGTATGGCGACTAAACGTCGCATCTTTCTGAAAAAGAGAAGTACAATAGAGAAGAGAGATTTGGTTACAGTCAACATAAACAGATTATAGGATCATTTGACGACAAGTGCGGTCAAGATGATAAAACATGTTATTAACAGTGATGGAGAAAATAGGAACACGATCACTTTCAGATGACATTTAGAGTGGAACAACGATATGATAGTGATATGCAAAAAAGGAACTGAAGAGAGTGGGATTCGAACCCACGCCCCCGAAGGGACTGGTGCCTTAAACCAGCGCCTTGGACCGCTCGGCCATCTCTCCGCCGGCAGTCAACAGGTAAGAGTGCATCTATCTGTCTGATGGTAGAGTGCGAGGGTCTAGGTCAACAAGTGAAAAAGGGGAGGAGAAATGAAAAATGTTGGGAGAAAAGGGACACTCAAGCGTAATGAAATTGAAGAAACATGTGTTCAGAAATGAGATTTTTCAGTCTTTGTTCTGAAAAACTGTTCTTGTTTTTCTGAAAGTTGCAAAGTGTCTGAAGGAATGTGCACAAATCATAAGAAGACACAGGAAGATTTGTAGAAAACAGTAAGGTAACAGTATTTAGGAAATGGGGGAGAATAAGTACGAAGTGACAAATAAACAATGCTTAAGCGGAGAGGGAAATGGAAGAGGAGGTCGAAACGAGTCGAGGCTTTTGTTTCCAAATTGTAATTATTATGCATGCCGTCTCTCTCTCTCTCTCTCTCTCTCTTTCCAAATGCCAAGAAGCAAAACTGTTCTCATCAATCATTGTTTGAAACACTACTCATTGTCTAGAAAAAGAAGTGACTGATGACAGGGTCAACACCTTATTTCATATAGTTAAGACCATGGTCACCTACTGCGGTGAGAGAAGATGAAGAAGAGAAAAAAGAAAAAAGAGGAGGAGGTTCAAGGAATTTGTGTAAAAATGAAGAGAAGCATGGACATATCGGGACACAAAAACCTGTAATATTACTGTTAAACAAGCAACTTTTCAGAATTGTGGTCCAAAAATGAGAATAGAGTTTACATTCCATTCCGATCATTTGATGGTTTTTGGAAGTTACTCGATTAAAGGAAACCAATTTTATTTCGTGTTATGAACTTTGATTTATATCCATTATCACTTCAGAGAGAACCATTAGCTGTTCCCAAAACTATAGTTACTACGGGAGGCAAAGACTTACAGCCGAGCTGTAACTTCTTACAAAATCGAAATTTTTTGACTATGAAGGAGTGAAAAAACATGGAAAGCTCTGAATGATGAATTTAGTTAAATTACGGCAACAGTGATTTAAAACAGTTACATGCCTACCAAAACTGGGTAGATTTCAATGTCCACCTTTCTGGTCCTGCGTCAGCGGCTAGTAAATATTTTTTACTCAGAACTGAGAACTTCAAGTTAATTTATCGTGTGAAGCTTGCAAAGCTCTATCATTTTCACTCTCTATTACTATACTTGTCAGAAAATGTTGAGTTTGAAGGAAATTATGGTCCGGCTAGGTAGGCTAGTTTTCGATAATTATACCCAAAACTGTGATGCTGGCTGGAAGTTCCTTGTCTTAGTAGAGTTAAAACTTATAACTTTATCTTCACTTGGCACTGCGCCAAGTTTCGAAATTCTAGTCCCTGTTCGGATGGATCAATGTTTAGCTTTTCTAACAAAATATAATGCAGAGAAGAGTCAAAAAGTGTCTGAAAACTCAAGGTCTCAGAAAAAATGATCAAGGAATATTCTTCTCCTCTCTAGATACGCACCTCTTTCTGGTACTTTTCCCAGAAACTGACAAATCTAAGATTTCAAACGGCTGTTGGAATAAAGAAGTTCAGTTAGACTTGAAAACATGAGAGAAACAAAGAAGAAACGTCTAGGAAATGAGAATGATAACAGTGGAAAAGTCTCCTTTTCAATGTAGAAATAAGTGTAAAATTATATGGAAATGAGGAGACAATGGCCATATATTGTAAAAGAGAATGATTGATAATCAAATAACCCTTTGAACCTACCCCCAGACACTATTCGGATATATTACCTCCTCCTTCTTCCCCTTTTTTTTCGGTTTTCTAAACAAAAGTAGTAACTGAATAGATGAAACTGGTTGATCCCGAGAGAGAGAGAGAGAGAGAGAGAGAGAGAGAGAGAGAGAGAGAGAGAGAGAGATGACAAATCGAATGAAAAAAGGAAAAGGACGATTACGTAATAGAGGTAGAAGTGAAAGCGAGAAGGCGAATTAGAAGGGTTTGGAGGAGAAGCATTGGCTAGAGAATCGCGCATTTGCATGTCTTTGGACTTGCCGAAGGTCATCAGAATCGAAGAAAAACGACGATAGATGGGTATCTCTCAAGACTACCGTTTCCCGAGAAAGAGAGAGAAATGAATGAATCATTTTTTGACACTTTTCTACAGTATCAAATAATTTTTGAATTCTTAGAGTCCACTCTTGTGGGATTTGTTAGCTGCGGCGATGAGCAGAACAGGGGGTTCGCACTCGGGAAAAAAACTGTAGAGGTTTCAAAGGGAGGTATCTAAGTTTGCAGTGGAGATACAAAAATGTGGTCAACTGATAAAATGTTTTCATTTTTAATCAGAGAACCATAACTTGTTTCAGAAATGGTCTTTCATAAAAGTGGTCAACTACAAAAAAAAGTTCCTAAAATGGATAATACTCTCAAAAATTTCTAGAGCATCCTCAAGTTTCCTTTGACAGTGGCACCCTCTCGAAGTCGGTTGCACTGCAGTTTACCTGCACACTGTTAGGTAGTACTCTATCTCATTTTCCTCTGAAGATACAAAATTGTGTTCAACTAAAAAAGTGTTTGAATAACCAAGACCAATATTTTATCAGTTGACAACGTTTTGATACATTCGATGGGAATCTAGATATACTGTCTCAAGTCGGAAGTATACAGTGGAGTACGGAATCCTAATCTTTGATCCTTAGAAAAACGGTTTGGGAAAAAGTAATAGAAGAGTCACGTAGAAAGGTATTCATCATAAAATCTCGAACTAATTGTGACAGAATAGAAAAGAGAGAGAGAGAGAGAGAGAGAGAGAGAGAGAGAGAGAGAAAGGACAAAAGAACCATTTGACTTCATCTTCTTCTGTTGTGTCACTCAGTCAGTCAGTCAGTCAGTTGGTTGAAATTCCAATTATGCGTCAGTTCATAAATGAAATAGTATTGAACAACAGGGAAGGAAGAAGCAAAAGAAAGAGAACTTTGAGTTACGTAACAAATGAAAAAAAGAGTGTAGAAGATGAAGAGACGCAGAGAAAGATTTTATCTGAAAGAAATCTGACTAGAAAAGTGAAGAATTCGAAAGAAAAATGAGAAGTGAGACACAAAAATGACTGGTTCGGTTTTCAAAAATAAAAACATTTTTCAAGTGTCTCTTTTTAAACCGAAAAGTATAAAAAACTAGATGATCATTAAAAAACTACTATTTTTTATGTTTCAATAAAAATTAGAATGTAGAAATTGTGTTCTCTAGACAGGCTATTCTGAAAAAAACTAACTTCGTAAAAAAATATCAAAAACCGATAAAAAAAACCCTTAAAAATCGTTTAAAAACTTGAAATTTCAAAGTTTTCGAAAAAATGTTCGAATAGCTCAGTGGGTTCTGAGTCCGGAGAAAACGAACTCAGGTTCGAACTTTCTTGTTACAAACATTTTTTTTTCTTTCCTGAAAATGACTCAAATGAGTTTATCTAACTCAAAATTTTAATTTTACTTAAAATCAATGAGTTTGTACCATCCAAATTGGGGTTTCGTCTGGAAATTAACTGCCAAGAGAGGAGTTAAAAATCCAAAATATGGTTTGTATCATTAATTTTTGTCTAGATGACCAACCAGTGACCAACTATTCGAAACAAATTAAAAACACTTGAGAAGGTGTACCTGTCGACTACTATTTTGTTTTCTTTCTCATCACAAAAAACGATAAAAAAGAAGGGGAAACATTGAAAGGAACAGTTTTATATGGAATCGTAAAGTGATTAAACGAGAAAAATCATTAGGGAAAAACGAGATAAAAATGAAAAAAAAACAGACTCACCTTAAAAAGCTCAGCATTTCTCTTGATTAAAAGAAGAATTTCCGTTGAAACATCTCGGTTTTTTGTCACTTTTTATACGAGAAAAACCGTTTATTCCTGTCCAGAAATAACAGGAAAACGTAATGAGTGTTTGCTTAAAAATTATGCCCAAAAGCTCGTTTTTTCTTCGTTTTCCGATCAAGAACGAATGAGTAATTTGTGTTTACAGACTACAGATTTTGTGTTCGATCAGTTTTATTTTAAGATTTTATATTTTAAAGTGTTGACCCTTCGCCACGTGCTCTGCCACGAGTGAATCCAGGGAATGGAAAGGGAAATCAGTTTTGATTTTGAAAATAACAATTTCTCGCATTTGTCTCTATATCGTCGAAATTTCAATCGGGCACGATGGGAAGTGAAGAGAAAGAACCGAGTCTCAAATTTGATATGAACACTGTAAGTGAGGGGAGTTGAACTCACGTGGCGGGTCTCTAGAGGAACAAAGAACAACGCGCTTACCGACTGAGCCACCGGGTCGTGAAACGCCGGTCGAAGCGGATGCATATATGAAATTGCGAGTTTTCAGGTGGTTAGAGACAAATGGATACCGTTAAAATTACTGGGATCAGGTGCATTTGGAAAGGTAATCCACGTTATAAACAAGGAAGATGGATCAGATGCTGCCATGAAATTAGAGAAAACAGAAGAAGGAAAAGAGTCGCTTATGAAAATTGAAGTGGAAGTGATGAGAGCGCTCGTCGGTCAGAAATTCACAATTCAACATCTCGATTCTGGAAATGAACCAAATTACAAATTTCTTGTGATGACTTTATGTGGAATGGATCTTCAGAAAGTCTACAATTGTTTGAATGGAACCTTCACTGATTCTACGATTCTCCGCATCGCGATTCGCAGTTTATTAGCTGTCAAAGCGGTAAGTCTCATTCTTCAGAACTAATTGTTTCTATTGAATACAGCTCCACGAGAGATGTTATATTCATCGAGATCTGAAACCATGCAATGTCACTTTAGACTACAATGAAGATTCTCCAATCATTTATTTGATTGATTTCGGAATGGGTAGACAATACGGAATGTATCGAGATAATAAGAATCCACAGAGTTTTGTTATCCGTTATCCCAGAGAAACTGTGAGTTTTTATCTCTCACTTTTCACTTTATTCCTTTTCAGTGTCGTTTCCGTGGAACCTATCGTTACTGTTCTCCACGTATGCATCTTCGAAAAGAACAAGGACGTGTCGATGATCTATTCGCGTGGCTTTACATGATTGTCGAGTTACGAGTCCCTCTTCCATGGGCTGTTGTCGTTAATCCGGATAAAATTGAAGTTCTAAAACAAGATAGATTCGATGCCGTTATGGCTAGTTCTCAGTTCGTTTTTTTCTTTTATTAGAAAAGTTTTATTTAAATTTTGCTGCAATAAGTCGTCGGCGTCGTCGGCGTTGATACCGCTGAAGTCAGCGCTGGTTCCATTTTTTGAGAAATTCTGAAGATAGAAATGTTTAAAAAGCAAAACATAATGTATTCCTCAGCTGTGTAGTCGTTTTCAGATTGACTCGTTCTCTCGAACCAATTCACGAACATTTGAAAAGTCTCGGCTACCCGGATCGTCCAAATTACCAAATGATGTATGAATTGCTAGCTAAAATGATGGTTAATATCAATGCGAAGCACACGGATCCAATGGATTACGATCATCTTCGAAAGAAGAAAGAAATCGATCCGATTAAGAAAAAGTACATGAAGAAACCGAGATCTTTGGAGAAATTGATGGATGAGAAGGAGACGGTGGCGATGATGGAGGAGATGTTCCGTCCGAAACCAAAAGATATTCCTGGAGGAGAAGCCTATTTCACCCCGAAACTTTTGAAATTGGCATGGGGATCCGCCGGTCAAGAAGTGAGATTTTAAGTGTTTTGATTGTAGGAAAATTAAGAAATTTCAGCAAGTAAAATTAGAAGATGATGAAGAGAAAGAATCAAAAGAAGCGAAAGATTCTGAAGAGGAAGAGAAGAAAAAAGATGATGAAAAGAAGAGAGAAAGTGAGAAAAAGAGAGAAGAAGAAAGAAAAAAAGGGGAAGAAGAGAAGAAAAAAGAAGCGAAATCAAAGTCAAAAAAGGAGAGGAAACTAGAGAAATCGAAGGAATCAAGAGAAGGAAATCGAGATTCGAGGCGTCGATCCACGTTCCGAGAGTCTCATGGAAAGCCATCTTATGAGGCAAAATCCAAAAATACGAAGGAAATGGAGCCGAAATCTCTGAAGAATAATAGTGATACGGCAAGAAGATGCAGATCCAGAAACCCAATGAAAACCAAAAAGGCTGCACACAGGAAGGAAAAACCGGAAACTTCTGTGAATTCGAAAAGAAATACGAATCACGGAAATCAAAATCTAACACCGACGGGTCTTCCACCTGTTCTGAAAGCTAACAGAAAGCAACAACAATCTTAAAATGAGCAATTATTGTATTGTAAATTAGTTAATTGAATAAAGTAATTTTTAGTAGATTTGAGTTTCTCTCTCTCTCTCTCTCTCTCTCTCGTGTATTCATTTTGTTTTGTTTGAGTACAGAACCAACAATGCGACAATTTTCATTTCGGATCTTCTTCTTCGGGGCATAAATTTGTTCAAAAAGAGATCAATTGGAAACAATATTTTGTTGGGGGGAGCGGCGACTGCTGGGGGGAAAATCGGAATGGGAATATAATAGATATGAAAATACAGAAAAAAACGGTGACGGAAAAGAAGGGGGCGGGGCCAGTGAAATAATAAACGACTCTCTCTTTTTTAGGAATTAGTTGAATGCAATAGATGGATTCAGATGTTTTGAAGGGGAATAGAAGGAGGATTTCGAAGGGGGCGGAGACTACTGAGCAGCAATTGATTTGAGAAGATGATTGACTTCTTGAGCAACACATCCATAGACGAGTTTGAATTGATCTCCGGTGGCAACCATTCCTGAAATTTTGAATTATTAGTCAGCTACAGTATCCTTTGATGTCAATTCTAAAAGCTCTCCGAAAGAAAAAGGCAAAAAAGTCATTTTGATTCGGGGGAAATGGGCAATTAGGAAGAGGATAAATGTCTCCGGATTTCCGATCATTACAAGGAATACGGTACTCACCATCTCTTTGATCTCTCAAATGCTCGACAGTGGCGACGACATCGATTTGACGAATTCCACGAAGAAGACGGGCGCAGAGAACATCGACAGCACAATAGACACCAGTACGTCCAGAACCATCCCAAGAGTGAACAAGAACTGCAGATGAACGACCACGATACGATTTATTGACTTTCCGACGGAACTCCAAAATGCTCTTCGCACTTGTTGGAGTTGAGTCTTTTTGCCAGGATAGATAGTGGAATTGGGTGATCGTTCGGGTTTGACTGTTTTGTAGGTTCTGAAATTTGGGAAGGATGAGTCATCAAGGGGTACTGTAGTATCATAAACTAAAAATTAAAATTAAAAAAGTTTCGTAGAACTATGTCCAATCGTGATAATCGAAACAACTAATACATACCTTGAGGTAGAAGGAACGAACGAGGTAGTCATCAGACCAAATGTGTTCAGAAACCAAATGAATCTCAAATGCTCCGTGTACTTCGCTTCCAGTATCTGGCCAATAATTCTTTTCTTGTTTACATTCTTCCGGTGTCGATAGATTCACAACAAGACACACTCCGTGTTGCCAGATCGTTTGCCAGAATGCGGCGATTTGGTTGGAGGCGGGAGTCTGGGCGGCAATGTAAACGGCTTGTCTGAAATAAATGATGTGTCATTTATTCTGAAAATAGGTTCAATACCTTGGATCATCGTCATAAATGAAGCTGGCATTCAGATAGTAATCCTCATTATCAGAAGTCTTTCCATCGATATCCACAATGTTGTCGTCAACTGTAAACAAGCTAATATATCACTTGACATCATTATTTTATTTCTAGAAAATCTAATAGTGACGTCAATTGGAAAAAGAAGAAGTGGGTGGAGAACGCCCTTTTCAGAATTTATTTTCGAGAGAGACTTACACGGAAGAATCGTTCGATTCTGAGAAGAGAACTTCTCGGCCTTCGTCTTTTTTCTCTCTTCGTTATGATAATCCTTGATTCCGTTCCATTGAGCCTCGATTTTAGTCGGCTCAGAGAGATATTCTTGGAGGAAGTTCTGAAATGAATTCGAGATTTTCAAAAAACCAAAAGAAATAGAATTCCTACCAAAACAACGTGTCCAGTCGAAATATCAATTGTCGGAGCGGCGGTTTCTTCACACCACGAAGACGTTGAACTGGATTTCGAAGCACGACCTCCATCGGCTCTTTGTCTACACAGATCTTGATATGCGAACGAAGTTTTTCCGTCGAGTTGTTCAGCAATCTGTTGAATATTGTCCTTGTAGTGACGACGAGATCTGGCGATTTGAACGGCGGCGACGAGTCCGAGAGCAGTGACTGTGAAGGCGCAAACGAACAGAACTGGCATCAGAAGCCAATCTCTTTCAGATGATTCAACTGGAAGACTTCCATCCTGAAATTTGTTTTCAATGCAACAAATATTAAAGTGAAAGTCAGTCTGTAATCGCGCTCCATTGCTAAAAATGTGTAGATCTTTTTTTTTCAACAAAGCGCGATCGTTCTCCGTGCGAATATTCTATCTTTCCTCTCCGATCAAAACCAGTTTTCATACCAATGCAGTAAACTATTCTGTCTTTTCGTTCAGTCTTCTCTATTCTCAACCCCAAAACACTCAAGCATCGGTGGTTCAGTGGTAGAATGCTCGCCTGCCACGCGGGCGGCCTGCACAGGTAAATGGCGCTCTGTCCGGTAACGGGCGGAATTTCTATACGGACCCATATACAATTCCTATTTCGTCCATACGGATTGAGCGCCAATACGGACAGTATATGGACGCGTGGACGATATATGGACCGCATGCGGGCGTCTTCTCTGAAACGGACAGAATATGGACCGCAAAAAAGTGCACATATAATGTCCGTTCCAGAGGAGACGCCCGCATGCGGTCCATATATCGTCCACGCGTCCATATACTGTCCGTATTGGCGCTCAATCCGTATGGACGAAATAGGAATTGTATATGGGTCCGTATAGAAATTCCGCCCGTTACCGGACAGAGCGCCATTTACCTGTGCGGGTTCGATTCCCGGTCGATGCAATTCTTTTTTGCTTACCTCTCCACTTCCAATTCCAGTCTCTCGAACATCGGCACCCGAAAGTCGAGCGATATCCTTCCTTCGTTTGTCTGAAATTGACTAGGCAAATTATAGTGTACGAAAGGCAAAAGGTGTCAACAAGAGTCTGGAAAAAAACGTACAAACAGCAGAGGCGACACCCTCAACAGAGTCAATTCTTTTCTCGGCTTTGGGTTTTGCTCCTTCGAATCGAGAGATTCGCATTGATAATTGACCGTTTTCGAACCTAGAAATTAGGATTTTGTACGATTTTGGACAAGAGGGAAAACAGAAAAACGTACTGGAAATCATCAAAATAGAGATTGTTTGGAATAGCGATTGTGTTCTGAAGGAATTCAATCAATGGCATCAGCTGATCTTCGTTCTTCAGATGAACTTTCAAATAGACTCGATTGGCATCGACACGTGTCACCACTTGATCCTTTCTTCCTTTCACAATCTTGTGTTCCGTGTTATCAAGTCCCTGATTCACTTCTCCCACTTGTTCAATATCTTTTTTCAGAATAGCTTGCTCTCCTCGTTCTTCCAAATCATCCAGTGGAACTGCCATTTCTTGTTCTCCTGTTCCAGTCAACATCTCAGTTTCTTCATTCTCAACGTTCTTTTTCAGATCAACGAGTCGTCCAATGAGACTGTTCAATTGGCCATCCGACAATTCCGAGAAGTCTGGATTCTCATTGTTGACGACGGCTTGAACGTATTGATCGAGAATCTCATCGTCGACGTCTTCGTTTTCGGCATTCAGAGCTTCTGAAATGAAACTATAAAGAAATCTAAGAATAATCCAATCATTACCTTCAATATCCTCTTCAGTCGGCAACGACGGCTCCTTCAACTGTTCAATAATCTGAGCCATTTCCTCTTCTGTCACATTCTCTGGATTCACTTCTTCATCCAGCAATGTCGGATCCTCGGACAATCCCGTATCTATCAATTGAATCAGAGCCCAAACATTGGCCGGTTTCCGGACTTGACAAAAGTCTGGATCGTATTGCAATTGATAGAACATTGACATTTTGAAATAGGCGAGAACACATTGAGTCTCCTCATCTCCCCAATCCTTCTCCTTTGCCGCCAATCTCGTCAATTCGAGTTTCAACAACTCCAATTGAGTGTCATCTAGATTGTCGAGAACCGTCGGCTCAGGGGAACCACTTTCTGATGAGTAACACTGTCCGAACACTCCATCCGGATAGCACGATTCGTCATTGTCGCATAAATTTTCGCTAAGGTTGCAGCCTGCAAAAAATAACAAAATGAAGATGATGGCAATTTGTGATCGTTTTTTGTCTTGTCATTTGCCTCTTTTTTCAGTTCTTTTCTCCGTTTTGCATGCTAATGTCAACAACCGAATATCACCTGCCATTGACTAAGGAAATTACGACTGAATGGCTACGAATACATAATAAGGAGAGGCTGAATGTGGGGAGGTGGAAATGCATATTTTTGTTTATCGAGGGTCAAAAAGTTGACAGAGGGTGAGCCAGCAATACTTTGACATAGATGCCGAAGCTGTGCCGACTTAGCTTCTCGTTACTTGTCAAGTATGACTCTTGCCGAGTGCTAAGGGTATGCCGAAGGTGTGCTGATTCAATGCCAACCTAGTGCCGACCTGGTGCTAAGGGTATGCCGAGGCTTTGCCGACCCAGTCCCGATTTTTTGACCCCTACTGGCATAAGGTTCTTGATCAAGTATGACTCTTCTCAAAAACTGTATCACTCTACAGTAAACCCCGAAATCTCAACTTCCTTAATCTCCTCGTTTCTCCCCCTTTTCTCCATTATCACCTGCATTATCCCCCATGCCCTGAAATGCCCTCGATTGGTTCCCCGTTTTCGGCTGATCGTAATAAGCGTGAGCTTATTTGTGCCCCCGTATTTCTTCTCTCTCTTTCCGATGCTTTTAATCTAATTCAGAAGAGCCCTTTTTATCTCTAATTCTCTTCTCTTCTGGTGTGAGAAATGGAAATATACGAGAGAGGAGATGGTGGCACTGCCACCAATGCCAAAATAGAAAATAAAACTAGAGAAAGGGAGGCTGAGGTCCGTCGTCGAATGAAGCCTAGATGAGCATCAATTTCGATTGTATTGTTATCCGAGAGAAGAAATGAGCAGAAGAAGAGGAAAATAGGATAGTGAGACATGAATTAGAGATTAGATGAATGAAGAGAGAGCATTCAGTCTGGAATTCTTTTGAAACAAAAGACTGAAAATAGAGATTAGTACGATTTGAACCCCTGAAGAGATATGTGTAAATGTGCTCTGTTGAGAAGTCAGACTACAAGAAGAAGAAGATCTCATTATGTCGGAGGAAGAGAAGAAAACATTCTGAACTTGAGCCACTTTTCTGAACCCCTAATTGTGTCTATTTTTAGAAAAAGAAGAAGCTTCTTCTCTTCCTCTTTTTCGTTCTGAATCATAATCAGAGGAGAATATATCAGAATAACAAGTTAATTCCACACGAAAGAGTTTCGGAAGTGCGTCGACGCCCTTAATCTGATGATCTCCTTCTTCTTTTTCTTCGTTTCGACGATGTTTGATTCGAACTTCTTTCTTCGCCTACGTTCCATCAGCTGACCGATTATTATCCTCCTCCCTCATGCCCTTTTTAAACTGAGCAGGGGGGTGGGAAAAAGATGAATATGAAATGGTGTGTGTAACCCGATTCCTTCTTTTTTTTGAATAGAATGTCATTTTGGAAAGAGGAAAAGCATTGGAAGAGGAGGAAGAGAAGAAGAATAACATATGAGGGGATAAAAAATGACGACGTTCCGATGGATTCCTTTTTTCTCAGAGGAAGTTTTTAGGATTGGATTTTTGAACCTATTATTTGGTTTTTTTCCAATCAAAAATGGTGCCAACTATAAAATGGGCAACACGGGAAGGGTCGGGTCAGAACTTTTTCATATTTTCTGTAACTTTTGTCGTAAGAAAGTACCAGGGATTTCAGTGAATCGCGAATTCGCTGTGGTCTACCATTTCCACTATATCATTGTAAAAAAGGTAGAGTCTGAAGGAAGTTATGTCCGCTGAAGACTGTACATATAGAGTGCTGATGAACAAGGAACCCAAACGAAAAAAAATTTTTAATTGGATACGATGACTCAATTAGGAATCAAAAAACCGCAGAAGATCATTCGAATCAAATGGAGATCAAATCACGAGAAGTACAAGAATCAGAAACTGTCATTTGCACTTCTAGACTCTCGATTTATACAAATTCTATAATTGAATGCATCTCTCTCAAATGCGTCATATTCATCTTTCTTTCTCTCATTTCATTTCGTCCTTTCATCGTCTCCTCTTTCATCATCAGAAAAAGAGATAATTATTTCTTCTTTTCCTCCTCATCCTCCCTCTTCTTCCAATTCCTAAATTGATACGTCTAAAGAAGCACTCTCCTTATTCAAATCACCCTTTTTGTTGTGTCCATTTTGTTCTTTTTCTGAAACTATGACGTCATTCTGCGTCTCTTCTAACGTCTTCGAACTCTCATCATCAGCTGAGCAGCGCGGTTTACTAGTAGCCATTGCTGCTGCGACATTCGTCATTTTGAAGATGACGAAGGAGGAAAGGAAGAAGGAGAAGGAGAAGAAAAGTTTCTTTGAAAAAAGATTCTTCGAGATTAATTCGAGATTTTTCTGTCGAAAACGCACGGATTCTGCACGGAGTCTGGCAGATGGAATTGTCGAGAAAGTTCAGAATATGCGAGATTTAATCGGATTCAGGTGAAAAGGGAAGAAATGACATTTCTTTCTGATGAAAACAACAGCCACGTAGTCTTGACTGTTTGGTGTGCTGGTTTGTTTCTTTTGATTCACTTTTTTTTGAGTTGTTTGAAAATTTTTTTCCAAAGTAAAATATTCCAGAAAAAACTTTTAAATCATTTAAAATTCAGTCCAGCATGCTGAAGGTTTCAGGAAACTCGTTCGCAGTGTCTTCTATAACTGTTCAATTGTCAGTAGACGTGACATCATTGAAGCAGAAGAAGAGAGAAAGTAGGCGTGCGAACATTGGCCTAATTGAATATTCAATGCAAAACTCTCCGTTTTTGAAGAGCTTCTCTCTCTTGTTTTTCTTCAGATTTCTTTTTTCTTCCAACCGGAAGAAAGAAAAAGTCACGCGAGACAAAAAGAAGAAGAACATCTCATCAGAATCGGTAACGATGATGACATTCTGCTGTTGATCATCATCAACTCTTTTTTTTCGGCGGGGTATGGGGTTTATAGAAAACATATAAATATGACGTCAAGTTTCCTGGGCGGGGGAGGGATGGAGTCAGAGAGCCCCCGAGGCATGGGGGGCATGCGTATTTTTAGAAGGTCTCGTTCTTTTTTTGAGAGCATTGAGCTTTTGGAAAAGCATTTGGGAATAAATACAATCAACTATCTCTGTGAAAAAGAGAGAGAGAGAGAGAGAGAGAGAGAGAGAGAGAAGAGTGGACAATAGGAGGCCATCGAAAGGGGATACTCTTTCCTGCTTCTTCAAGGAAAATGATGACGTTAGGAGCTTCGGACATCAGAAAACTTTTGTTTTTCTTTTTTCTTTTCCCCTTTTTCTGATTCGTGAGAAAAGCACTCCGAACTTCCAATTAGACAAGATAATTGTTCATGGGAATTCGAAAAATGTCTAGAAGATTAGAAGAAAAACGGAAATGTCAGTCACTGCAAACGTGCTCTATCGAGAATCCGTACAGTCTAGTCTTCTGAACTTTCCGTCAGTCGAACGTTGAAAACTTCCGAAATGGATTATAAATGGCTTCTTCTCGAGTCGTAAAACGGACATTCGAAAGGGTTTCTCTCTACGAAACATTTCCACTTCACTTCCTCTCCTTTTCAAATTGAGCTCATTTGAGGGAGAGACTCGTCTCTCATTCTCTTAAAATTAGTGAATGCACTTTTTGAAATGATCAAAGTGCTCGGAGGGAAAAGTACACTGAATTCTCAGACGAAATGGTCAAAACAATAAGTATTTCGGAGGTACGTGTCGTCGGTCCAAGAAAAACCGGGGGAAAAAGATGATGGTAAACAAACCAAAATGAGAAAGAAATGAGAAAAAATATATGTGAAGAAACCGGGAAAACGACTACATTTTGGACTCGAACTTGCAGTTTAGGGACCAGTGAGCAATTTTTGGAGAAAAGACAGCACAAAGATGAGTTTCGGATGGAGGAGGGGATGTTCTTGTTTTAGAGAGACATTCTGTTTCTTTTCGAAGTTTTATGATAGTTTCAGTGGAAGGATCCTCTTGAGTGGGTTCAAACTGTCAACAGATTCCAGTCCAACTAGTCGCCCACTCGAATTCCCCAGTGCGTTGGGTTCAGAAGTACCCGGATACAAGAGATCAAAAGAATACAATCTTTCAGAAGACCCCTTGAGTCAACCCTATGATTAAGAAGTCAGAAAAACACAAAAAAGAGATCATTTAAAAATTTAAAAACCGAATCGAAAACCCACCGTACAACAGAAAAGCAGGTACTGTAGAAATGGAGAATAGTACAAGAATAAAATGGAAGAAGCGCATGCGGGATGACACAGAAATGCTGCGCCGCTACTCCATAGGGCGCTTGCGCGATAAAGTGGCGAAGAGCAGTTGGGAGGAGGGGTCTGAAGGGGTGGAGCACCGAAAGAGAGAGAGAAGGAGAAGGGAGGGGAGGAGGGAAGAAGCAGGAGCTCCAGAGAAACCTCGCCTTTTTTCTCTCATCTTCTCCGCCCCTTGCCTGCCTTGTCTTCTACGTCTTCTCTTTTCCTCTGTGAGAGAGAGAGTGAGAGAGAGAGAGAGAAAGAGAGAGAGAGAGAGAGAAAGAGATTCTGGAAATGTGGGGGAGTGACGACGAAGGAAAAGAGAAGGGGACGACGACTACTAATAGTAGTAAAGCAGTTGGCTGGTTGGTCAACCGACCCGATTCTGTTGTTTTGACGTTCACTTTTTTCCTCTCCTGCTCTTCGTGCTTGGCGAACGAAGAAGACGAAGGAAAGAAGAGAGGAGCTCTTGAGAAGAACACACACGTACGAATATAGGGCTTCTGCCGGAAATTAGTTAGAAGAGACTGATTGGAAGGGAGAAGGGGACGGAGTGGTCTTTTTGAAGGAGATACGGGGGAAGAGGAAATTTTTAGATTTGCTGTATAGTTTCAGAATTAGAAAAGTTAGCCTAGATACTGTTTGGGTTCAGAAAACATTTGGGTACACATGTGACGATCGGCGGTACTAGAATCGGGCACTCGGACGTCGTTACTAGAATCGGGCACTCGGACGTCGTTACTAGAATCGGGCACTCCACGTTGGACCGGTGAGCAGGAGACATAAGGCTCATGTTCCAGTTTGAGGGGCACTCTCTTGATCTGTAAATTTCGGTCCGATCCCAGAGGTGTTAGATCAGAGGTGTGTGTCCTAGATCACACGTGTTAGAGCTTCTATAGCTTTCCAATTCAAATCATATCACCGTCCATCCGTTTGGGATACTTTGATCCAAAAATGTCTTAGCTGTTGCTCATAAAAAACTCTAAATTTCAGCTACTGACAATGTTTTCAACCTCCAACAACTGTAAGAACCGAGAAAACCCTTCTAGAAAAGTCTAAATTCCCGTTAACCCCTCATCCCAACTACAGTCGTCATTTGTTGATTTCGAACTGATTCGTCACTCGTTAAATCATTCTCACAATCATCCCAAAAACTCCCACAAAAGCGGATATATAGCCTGAAAGAGATTAGATCATCTTGACGTTTATTAGTAAGTCAACGAAAGAAGAGAAAATGTGTCGATTCGAGTCCCCTTGAGGAGTCTGGAAGTTTCAGTTTTCTATAGAATCTTTTTGCACTTTATCTCGAACGAATTGAGTAGAATCTGAATTTCCACGTAAAAATGAGTCTGAAACGAAGTAGAAACTTCTAGAATCCACGTCATGGGATCTGAAATTAGTTCCAATTCATCCTCCTCCGTTTCCCTAATCCATCACCCCCACACACAGATAAACAATTCAACTTTCAATACTCTAATCCAGATGACCTCAAAAAAGAGAAAATCTCCATATTTTTCATGTCAATCTCACTTCCTCTCCCTTCTTTTCTACCATCAATTTGTGCCTTTTCTCCTCCAAAAAATCGCGTTTTTTGGTCAAAGAAATATAAAAAAACGAGATGACACCTGACACTTTTCACTCCATTTTACACATGTACAACTACAAAAAAAAAAGAAAAAATGGAATTGAACTGATACGAATTTCGCGTTTTTTTCTCACTTTACAACTACAGATTTTTTGGTTTTTTTTTTGAGGAAAATATGATCTATTTTTGAAGAAAAACGACTATCAGGTTGAGTCAAAATTATTGTACCACATGTTCTGTTTTGCCTAAAATTTTTGAGAAGCTATCGAAATGCTTCATGTTTTTTTTCACATCGGTTGTCAGTTGGGTGTCCATTGTTGTGATACAGAATATACTGACAGATATTCGTAAGAAACGAAAAAATCATAACTTGAATTTTTTTCGAAAGTGGTACAATAATTTTGACTCAACCTGATATTTTAATTGATGATGTATGATGAGGTCATCGTTTTTAATTAGAGTAATTAAATATCACATTTTAAAACTATAGTTGCAAACGTTTATAGTTGAAATGGACTACGGAATTACAAAAATAAAAGTTTGAGGGAGCAGAGACTAATCTTCCGGAATTCCTTATCTATTCCTGAACCGTTCGAACAAGTTTTTTTTATTGAAGGCGCAGTCCTTGTCTGTCGTCCGATTGGTCGCTGATTGAAGTATATTAGTGGCTGAATAATAAAAAAACGAAAAGATAAAAACGAAATCCCAGTTGATCTTTTCAGAAAGAACATCCGGGGATAAGAACATATTATTTCTTTCAACAATCTTTTTCTTCAACGTCAAAAGTGTCACTTTTTTGAAATAACGATATATGTTTTCTCTTAGTAAATCAAGAATCATAAAGCACCGGGGGAAAAAAGAACGCTTTTTCAATTTTCCTTTTAATTTTTGGTTCTTTAACATCAAATCGCGTTGGCGTTTCTCTCATAAACCTACAGTAGTCCGTTAACGATGAAAAAAGCTTTCACAACCACCCAATTCGTCACTTTTTCCGAGAAACTCATTCTCCCGGATATGTTTGTAATTGGACTCAAAGGGGAAATGTTGAGTTTCGACTTCTGGAGAGTGTCTTAATCATTTGAAAAGTCTTCAGAAGAGAGATGAAATCAGACATTCTAAATTGTAATCATTCGTCATTGAAATATGAGACATCCTCCTCCTCATTCTCTACGTCTTCTTCTTCTTCTTTTCATATTCATAATCTAATTAGAAGCACAACGCATCGAAAGACATCTTTCATTATATGAAAAAAAGGGGATTTGAAGTACAAAAACAACATTTATTCTCTCACCAGTCTTAGTTTTTTGAGATCTGAAAAGGCAAGAAATTGGAAATTCTAAATCCGGAAAGAAAATTTGATTTTTGATATCCGGAAGTTTTCTTGATCACAAATGTACTTTCAACTGATCATCTTCTATGGAATTCAAGTGGAAGGAACAACACTTCTTCATCAAAAGAAATGATTTCGTATTATGAAACTGAAAATAATTGTATGTATATTCAGGGTGTGTGAGAAAGAGTACAACTCACATGTCGTACCGACACTTTTCGTATTCTTGGATCGAATAACAGACCACAAAGTGGGTCGACTACAAGGGCAATTGACCTGAAATCAAGTAAATAAGTCTTTGATTTTAGGTTTGGAAGTTGGAGGAATCGAGGGGAATTTATGAGATTTCGATTTGTGAGACTAGGGAAACGTAGGCTCGGAGTCGTGAAATATCTAATGATCTCTGCTCACTTTATAGGCCCTATTTGGAAAAAAAGACCCAGAAAGATATTAAAAAGGCCCCAGTAATAGTATCCCAGTTAATTTCCCTGGTACCCGCAGCTATGTCTCTTCTATTGAGAGACTACAATTGACTAATGATAATGGACACTTTTGCTACTATACAAGGAAAGTGACTGTTGGACTACAGTAATCCATCAACATCATCTCAAAAATCAACTCGTTTCCCTACTCTCAACATAATCTTTTTGACATTCGTCGACGACTAATTTGTCTAGCCGTCTCGTCGGAAAACCAATAAATTCGTCAAAAATACTACTCTTTTCTAATCCAATCTGACTTTTTGACTGACGAGAAGAGGAAGAGAAGAGGAACAAACCAAGAGAGTGTTTGAATTGATGACATTATCGCCGGATAGATCAAATGATCCGCTTGATAGAAATTCACGCATTGAGTCATGTCACTGTCTGCAAATATTTTGAAGTTCGTGGGGAATTTGAACATAAATATTTTGACAGATCTTTAATAAAATTGGAAATTTTAAAACGAGTTCTGTGTAAATCTTCAATGACGCTCACAGGATTTTTCAGTTAAATTGACCGGTATATCACGAATTTTTAATTTTCCCAAAACCTGTGGATCTCAAAATCTTCTATCAAACTAACCAATTTTCAACCTGACGAGATAAAAAGCGGGCATTGCTTCACTCAAACTAATCAAAGTAAATGTAAAAAGAGTCCATGCGAGACGAGTTCTCGCCGCATTGAAAACAGAACTGTCACTCGAAAAACTTCTTATCTGAAATCATAACCCCTTATCACGGAGTCCCCAAAATCTATTCGAACATCTCTATCTCTTCCAGAATCTGTTTCCGATCTACTACTGATGTACTGTGTCAATTTGGATATCCACGTGAAGAATCGAGAGACGTTTTGCTGGAAAAATCTCATTCCATTTAATGTTTCTCTTGAAATGAGGTCGACTACTAAAAGCTTTTTGTTCGAAGAAAAAGGGATTTCGGAAAGGCCAATGGAGGCAATTAGGGAAGGGACTACGGTAGTTTATGAGATACGCCAACGCAAATAATACTTTTTTGATTGGATTTTTCGGATTAGAAGAAGGAAATGGAATGAGCTTTTTGGCTTTGAGTAGATAGATTTGAAATGAAGAATGAAGGGACTCACACTTTCGGATCGACTTCTGTAAAAAGACAAAGTGAAAAGTACAAATGAAAGTGTACATATTGGAATCACAAATGTTGTTATGGTGATTAAAACTGAAAGTTGATTGATATTTTGTCAAAATAGTTAGTTCCCCTACATGTGATAATATTAATGACGTGTTGACAATCATCAGGATCACATTCAAACGGCCCTTCTGATTGAGCTGCCGCCTGGAACACTGCTATTATCACCTGAACACATATCTAATGAAATCAATTAACTTCTGAGAACAGGTGCCCACCGACAATGAAATTGATCCGATTAGATTAGCGACTGCACACCGATAGACTATTTGAACGGATATTCGAAGGCAATAGAAGACGGGACGAACGGTGGCAAGATACAGTAGGATGGCTGATGCCACGTAGGAACCGGAAATATAAATATTATGGAAATTTACAAAGGAAAAAACTAACCTAAAAGTGTATAAAAACTGAGATCGTTTAGCACAAAAAATAATAAATAAATCGTGAAACCAGGTGAAATTATTTGAATTCCTCTCAAGAGAAGCATGATAAATGAGCCGGAAAGAGAAGAAATTCCACGACTCACAACAAATATGTATTGTTTTTTTGTTCTGAAATTGCTACTTATTTTTAAATGGACGATTTAGCGCAGAGGACTACTTCGGCACCAGTTCCAAAGGAATGCTGGATACTGTACTTCTGCTTATTTCGTTAAACAGTTGACTTACGTGTCATTCATCCGTCGAAATTCGGGGATCAAAGCATATAGGAAATATCCGTTTAGAATAGTGGAAAGAGTGAAAAACATGAATGGAATCATGAAACCCAACCAATAAACTATCGACTCCACTTTTTCGACGTACTGAAATTTCAAAAAAAGGATGTTTGAACTAGCACATTTTTATTTTATATTCATATGTAGTTCGCTATCTGGGTTCGGAAAGCGTCAAAATAATTGGGTTGACGCATTTTTTCAAACCTTTTTTGTTCATTATTTGAAAAAATAGAAAAAAGCAAGCTTCTCTATTCCGATAAATTTTCAAACTATAATACAAAAGACTGCTTTATCAAGCAATTCCCAAAAAATACCTGAATAAGAGAACATTGATCTGTGGTATTAGTACAATTGAAATAAAAAGATTCGAGTGAAGAATGATATGTACAGTTTTCAAATATATTTGACATTGTTTCTCTCTCTTCGGACACTTGGAGGGAGCAAACAGCAGACACTTTTGGGTATTTCTTATCTCGAAGAACAAAGGATTATAACACGTTTTGGGGGGAAATGACGAAAAATGATTTGAGTCATGGATTGGGTTTTCGATGAGATTCCGTTTCAGGGAGAAGAGATCAAGATATTGGATCGGTTTGATTAAGAGATCATTTATTCTGAAAAATATAGTTTTTGTTTTATAACTTCACTAGGAAACTTACCCTTTTAAATTTAAAAATGCTGTTCTTTTTTATACTCTTTTGATAAATGAAAACACTTCCGGAAAAGCCTAGTGATATGGAATTTCAGATTTGATATCTGAAATTGAAGATGTTTTATGAAACATTGAAACATTGAAATCAAAAGAAAACTCACATGTCGAACAATAATTTTCCGTATTCTCGGATCGAATATCAAGCCGCAAAGTGGGTCGACAATGAGGGCGACTGACCTGAAACACTTTTCAGGGTTGTCTTGAACATATTCCTTCCTTAATAGTCCTAAATTATCAATATGAGTTTTAGTCGCGGAAGTGATAACAATTGTAATTCTCTAGTCTAGTACTGTTCTTAGCGTGGGCTCCCCACCTACGCAGTCCAATTCCGAAGACCTTTCCGGTGACAACTAAAATAAAATAAAAAACGAACCAAGCAAGAGTCTGAAGAGAAGTCATAATAGCCGGAAATATCAAATGATCGGCTTGATAAAAATTCTCACAAATTGTCAAATCACCATCTAGAACAAAGAAATATCAACTCAAAACGAAAAGAAAACAAACCGATTTTCAATCCAGTCATATAGGAAGACGGAATTGCTTCGCTTAAACTGATCAAAGTGAAAGTGAAAAGAGTCCATGCGAGACGAGTTCTGGCGGAATGAAATGTCGAACTGTCACTTGAGAAACTACCAATCTGAAAGGAATTAGGATATGATTAAATCGAAATTCAATGACTAACACTTTCTGCTCTATTCTTATGACAATGGAGAGTGACCAAGACGAAAATCATTGAGATGATTGGGATGACAAACGAAGTTGCGATGATGGAAACTGAAACTTCATTATTTTAAGAGCACTTCACTTCTTCTTACACATTGCAATATCTATAATATGTTGACAAGTGAGATCACATTGGAAGGGTCCATGTGACTCTTCGGCTGCTTGGAATACTGCTGTTAGCATCTGAACAACCGAATGAAAAAAAGAGAGATTTCAACTCACCGATAATATAATCGAAGCAATGAAATTCCCGATTGCCAATTGATAAACTGTGCGAACTGATATATGAAGAGTGTAGAAGATGGGACGGACGGTGGCCAGATACAGTAGGATCGCAGAGCCGACATACGAACCTGATTGGGGGAGGGATTAGGGAATGGAGGATCTAGACTAACCGAGTAAAGTATAGAAACTGAGATCATCAAGAATATAAAACAGAACGAATATAGTGAAAGTAGAAGAAACCAACTGAAGACCTCTCATGAGCATCACAACGAAAGACGCCGACATTGATGAAATTCCACGACTCACTACGAAAATATATTGTTTTTTTGATCTGCAAAAAGGAACAAAATACTGTATTTGAATAGAAGATTTCTAACGTTTCATTCATTTTTCTGAACTCTGGAATCAGAATAAAAAGGAAATATCCATTGAGAATAAATGCGATCATGAAGAGAATAAACGGAGACATTTCCCCCGTCCAATACAGAATTGATTGCACTTTTTCGACGTACTGAAAGAAAACATATAAGAGAGAATTCATTGAAAAAAGGAAATACCTGAATGAGTGTGCATTGATCAGTTGTGTTTGTACAATTAACAAAAAACGGTTCGAAATGGGAATGATATGAACAGTTTTCGAAAATGTTTGACATTTTCTACTATGACACAGAGAGGAGGAAAAAAGAGAGACATCATTCTCTTATCAGCCAAAAGATTATTCAAGGAAATGATGTTTCTTCATTGAGAATTCTCATTTGAACTCATCGAATTCAGAAACCTGGCGTAGTAGACTTTCGATCGATTTACATGTCGTTTCACTTTTTCCAGAATTTTTATATCGAAGAAAATACTTGCAAGAGGATCCAGAATCAGTACCATTGACCTGAAAACGTTTTTTAAACTATGTTTTTATTTGATTTTTAGAGTTGATATGTAAATGTTTTTAGATGATATTCGGATTTTGCTTTTTATTGCAAACACCTTTTTTCTTTTCAATTGTCTTCGATAAAGCCTCTAAATATCTCAAAAACAGAACCGAATGCATCCAAGTATTTGGGCTGTTCACTAGCCGGTACAGGTGGATGCAGCCCTTGTGTTAGACTTTTTTAAAGAACCTTTTTTCCAATTATAAGAGAATTAATAAAAGAATATGTTAGTTTTTTCAATGTTTTCCAAGTTCCCATCATTGAAATAATCAATTCAACTAACCAAACGATTGAATCAATTGAAGTGAATATAGTTACAGTAACCAGTCGATCTGCTTGATAGAAGTTGTTACACGTATTCAAAACACTATCCGCTTTCAATCCAAGAATAAAAGCAGCTGGAATTCCTTCGGCCAAGGAGATTATAATAATGGCAAAAAGTGTCCATCCGAGACGAATTCTTGCGTGATGAAGAGTTTGAGAGGATGTGTAACTTCCCAGTTTCTTTGATTGATAAATATGAAAACTGAGACAAATGAAGACAAAAGAAAGAATTAAAACGGTCAAAAGGAAATAGAAACTGACGATTAAAACTGAAAATATCAGATGAAAATCAGAAATTTATGACATTTGGCTCACAGTTAATCAAACCGACAACAGGACTACAATGTTGTGATCCACATTGAATCGGACCGGGGATATAAGTGGCCGTTTGAAATGCTCCAGATGGAAATGAAATGACTGCTGCTAAAATCCAATTTGACACTGCTAGAATATAGATTTTTCGAAGGGTCAGACTATTGGAGAAATAAACGGATTTGATGACTCCGATGTATAGAAGAACGGCCATTCCGATATAAGAACCTGAACGATCTGTTGATTTTCAGTCCGAAATGAAAATTTATTAGAGTCGAAATTACTTTTCGCTCACCTTGCAAAGCATAAAAACTGATATCGTTAGAAATGATAACAGTCGCATATAAATAGTAATTGGAGGTCTCTGGAGGAAAATAAACGTAGAGAATACATCTCAAAGTCAAAAGAGTAATTGATGCACTTATCGATGAAATGCATCGACTTATCACAAAAACATATCGTTTTTTCGTTTCTTCTGTCATTTCGAAATATAATGGAAGACAAATCCAAAGGAAATACACATTGATTATTCCGGCGATAGTGAATAGAAAACACGAAATATAAAAATCAAGGATTGTGAGTAACTGAGAAACAACAGCGAAGTCATGAATGAGTTCGCACGGACGAGTTGTGTTCGTACAATTCGAAAAATATTTTTCGATCGGATAATGTTGTGAACAGTTGGAAAATATGTTGGTCATTTTACGGAAATGATGGAAAAAGTGATAAGAGAAAGTGTTAGAAAAAAGAGATTATTGGAGACACTCATCGCCTTTTTTGAGTAACACATTTTACGAAATTTTGTAAAATCTTTTCTTGTTTTTGATATTTTATATGACATCAGTTTGTTCTTCGAAGCAAGTTTTTCCTGTTCTGAGTTTATTTTTGTGTTTCGATTAGGGAATAAAGTAGTTTTCATACGTAAAAGATTTTTTTGATTTTCTGAAGTTCAGGTAAATAGTGTCGACTCTATTGAAAGTTTTCTCGTTCGAAATTTGATAATTTTTAGCTAATTCTACAATTGCAAATCGTTATCGTTGTTTAATTTTTTTTATTATGTATGGATTAACTTCAACAAGTTTTCTTCTGAGAGGCTGAACACTTCTGAAGTCTTGCTCATTTGCATACAGAATGTTTCATTTGGTAAACAAGAGTTTTTAGACAGTTGTACGGTTTCCAGAGAATTATAATTGGTTTTGAACATTTAAAAATATATTTTCCATTCGATTTCATTTGCTTCAAACCGGTTTCAAAAAGAGATCATAAATACTGAGATCAATCCTTCAATCAATGTGGAACAAGAGAAGAAGCCAACGATGCATTCGGTAGTTTCTCTTTCAATCGACAAAACTAAAAAGTACATTTTTGAAAATATTGAAAAGATTATTTTTACCTGTGAATTCACCCGTTCTGATACTCTTTTATCACAGAAAATGCTAACGATCGGATCGAAAAGAAATACAAATATCCTGAAACCGCTCTCTTTTCATTTGGCATCTATCAATATTCACTGACCAAACAAGAGATTCAATCAATCCTGCAATGACTTCTCCGACAAATTTATTCGCTTTGTAGAATCCATTACAGCTAGTGACATCATGTGGAGCCACATCGAGAAGGTATACATACGGAATAATTTGGGCGGCTGAGATGAAAATGACTGCAATGATTGCCCATCCGAGACGACGACGGACTCTTTTCATTGAAGAAGATGATGAGGAGAGCGTGTTCGACTGAAATACTTTGTGGTTTTTAAGGGAAAGTTCTGATCGAAATATATCAGTTTTGGGTGTTTTTAAAATTCATGTAAATAGTTTAAAATCCCAAATTTAAGATTAGAAAAAATGATCTAGTATCAAGAACATCTCAAAATCGGAGGTTAGTGAAGTTCCCAAAAATTATTTCAAAATTCTACAATTTTTTTATTACTGAAATTCTGGCACATTTACTCGATTAAAAATGGATTGTTTGCCATAACACCAATCTTGAAATGCGTTCAAGAGGTACTTTGAATTACAAGCTTTTTTGAAAAACTTCTCAAAAACTCACCCTTTGTAATTTCCGATTATGCTTCACCAATGAAATGAAAACAAAAATGAGAATTGCAATTGTGAAAACCAAACAAATCCCGGAAACGATAACTGAAATTTTGAAGTAGGTTTACTGCTTTAGTTCTAATTGAAATACTGATCATTCAGATTGTTTTTTTTTCAATCGAATTGGTTTTTCAAATATCACTACTTTTTCTAATGTCTTGGAAGTTTCTAACTAACCGGTATTCTAACTGGGTCTCGAGAGAAAAGACCAGAAAGGTAGTGGAAAAATGGATACAGTAATCGAAAATAAATGCTTACATTCGATTAAATTCACCCATGGAGCACACGTCTGTGTATCGCATTTAATAAGTCCTGGACTCTGAATTGATGCTTGAAACAACCCAGTTGGAATCTGAACTCTTTCTTCTTTCAGTTAAACGATCAAAAAACTGACAGAAATGATGAGAGAAGCGAAATAAATGATAAAGACCAGAGTGTAGACGAATCGAAGAGTGAAAATAGATTGGAAAAAGATGGGATATACCACTCCTACGTATAGGAGCATTGCTAATCCAACATATGAACCTGAAGAGAGAAACAATTTCCCCAGAAGTGTGTATTTTTCGTGTTCTTCATTAAAAAAGGAGCACAAAATGAGACATGAAACACGGAGTTTGTGTTTTCTCACACAGACGAATTTCTAATCAAAGTGTGCTCCAAGAGAGCACAAATTAATTTATGTTTTCAAATGACTCACCTAATAATCCGAACATACTTGTTGTACTGACGATATTCAGAAGAGCGAATAAAAAGAAATTCGCTGGACTTGGAGTCAGAAAAACTTCGAAAACACTGACTGAGAGAAGCATTGAAACAACCATAAGAATACAGGAAACACATCGAGTCACCAGGAAAATATATCGCTTTTTGGATTCTGATTCCATTTCGAAAAACAATGGAATAGTGACACAAAGACAATAGAAATTGGCTAAAGCGGCAACAGAAAATAGAGAAATTGAGATGTAATATGCATAGAAAATCACTGAAGTTGCAGTGTTTAAATCCTGAATTTTCATTTTTTTTTCTTTTGAAATTTAAATAAATAAAAAACAGACTTGAATGAGAAGACACGGGGCAGAAGTCGAAGTGCAATTCTCGAAATTCGCTTCATTCGGATAATGAAATGAGCAGTTTTCGAATATTGTCATTTCTTCTTTTCGTCAGAATATTCTCATTTTTTGTGTCTCTTTTATGATAAGAAATCGAGTGTGTTTGCCTGTCGGATTACTATCAAAAAGGTGGGAAAAATTACGAGATTACGAGGAAATTGGAGTTTCTGTTATTTCAATTTTTGGAGTTTATTCATTTATTCATTCTCATATAAAATCTTTATGCAACATAATTACATTCCGTGTTTTTGCTCTATCCAAAATAGAGATTGTTTGACGGAGAAGACACGAGAAATTCGAACATTCGAGAACTTGCTCATCGTTGATTCCAATTGTCGCCGACTGACAACTTCCACAGATTTGACGAATTTCTGAATAAGTTTTTCAGAAGAGGAACAAATGACCCAAGGACTTACGAGATCTCGCTCGATTCTCTCTTCCCAAATGAACAAAAGCCATTGCGAGTTCTTCGGGATTCGATTCACATTCGATGCACCAAGGGGTTTTTCCAATTCGAGAGCAGTCAGTTCTGAAAAAAAAAAACAAATTGGTTAGTGCCAATTAAATAGAAATACTTACACATAACATTGATCAGAAGCCAATGAAATACAGTCGATTTTCATTGGAATCAGATCGGTAACTCGTCGAAGAGCAGCCAGAATATGGGCATTCAAATAGTAATTCGTGTTGATCTGAAGATATTTTCCATAGATTGAATACAACTTTCGCTCACTTTATAATCTGGATTCCTTGCGAAATGTTCTATTGATCGAACACAAGAGTATACTGTAGATCCGGCGACTCCATCAATAATCACATAGGGGACACGTTCTCCTCGTAATGTTATATAAGATGAGCATGTTTTTAGTCGAGATCTGAACATTTAGATTAGACAAAAGCTGCTCAAAATGATGACAAACTCTGCCAATTTCTTCTGTGGAACCATCGCTTTCGGCGAGTAATCTCCTCTGTATTCTTTACAAAAAACAAATTTCGAAAAGTTTTCATTTGGAAGATTGAGAACCATTGTGTTGAGATAAGTGATCAGTGTCTTCCAATTCTGAGAGAAAATCAGTCCGAGTGACTTCTCAAGAACTTCTGAAACAATCGGACACGTGTCTCTTCTGACTGTTTCGATTCCTTTCGCATCAAGTGATCCTTCGTCGTTTTCGTGTTCATACATCCATCCGGCATATCGTTTTTTCGTTTCCAAAACACATCCTTTGTACACTTTCTCCAGTTTCAAAACGACTGGATCCGGATTCGAATTGGTGACGTCATCAGCAATTCGTTTTCCAATTTCGAATGCTTCTTCGACACTGGCTCCACGTACCAATACAAACATACTGTCCGTGTCTCCATAGATCACATCTGCTCCTCCGTAGTCTCCATTCTGCACCATTTCAATAGCTCTTTCCAACGTCTCTCTTCCTTTTCCAAGAATCGCATCTGCCACTGAAAAACGACAATTAGCCATGCCCTTCTAATAGAGTTACATTCTGCACAAGGCATTCTTCCACTCCAATTCGCCGCCGTATATCCATAAGTGACATTTGCCACGAGTTTCAGCGCCAGTTGTCTGGCATCTAGAATCCTTTTCAACTTCTTGCTCTTCACTCGTTTCATTGCATTCTTTACCATTATACGTGCAGCAAGAATCTGAAGTTTTCTATTCTGAATTGGCCTGAATTCCCGGATATTCTACTTCTCTGAGCAACAATGGAACGACGCCTTCTCGTTTTGATTTCTTAACGAACATGGCAGCGAGAGGAGAAGCACAGACCTCTTTGTAGGCAACCATCTTCACTAGATCGTCTTTCTGAACAATAAAGATCATGAAAAAGAGTCGGAAGACACTTACACTTGGATAGTATTTAATGGCTCCAAGGATGATTTCCTCTCGATTTCTGGATTCATTTGTCATCTGAACGAGATTCGAAATCTTTCCGAGAATAGTCGAATAACAGTAATTATAGGCGATGACCATAGACGGATAAAGAGATTGAAAATCGAGAACAATGACAGGATCAAAGTAAACTTTCGATTGTGGTTCGAGAATCAACTGAAGTTGTTCCGGTGATCCCATTATATTTCTCTGAAGATGAGTGATCGACGGCGCGACGAAATTCATTCGATGGGCAAGTCGAAGAAGCATTGATTCGACTCTTAATTGCGATCCTCTTGTCCATACTTCATGGAATTGAATCCCATAGACTCTGGCCATTTCGGCGTTTTTAAGAAACCAGTTCATTTCGATCAGAAGAGAAATATTGACACTAGAGAGTTTCAGAAGATATTTGTAGACGTCGTTTCTGGAATTACAGATGAAAAAAGAGTCTATTTGAGTTCTTTTACCTCACAATAGAACTACTTCCTTTGATTCTTTTGATCAACGTCGAGTTATCAATCATCGGAAGTTTCCTTCTTAACACGTTAGCCACAGCGTGTCCCAAATCATAATTCCTCAACTTCAAATCACTTCGAACAACTTTCCAAACGGATACGAGAAGTCTTCCTTTCGGTGCTTCCACAACTATTTCCTCTTCCCGATTCTGCTGCTCATCGTCTCTCTTGATTCTCGTTCTATCCATTGACATCCGGGTTCCAAGTACTTTCATTCGTCGAAAGAAGAATCCCCAGGAAACACGGACGGTCTCATATCCAACAAGAACGTCCACATCGAATTGGATGACATATTTGATGACTTCTTCGACCATTTCTAGTTCAGTTTCAAAATATATTACATTCTGTTCGATATATGAGATTTCATTCGGAATCGTTGTCAGAAGAACGTGAAGTTTTGGAGTTGAAACTCGGCAGACGTCGTCATAAATTGCAAGTGATATTGATATGATCGGATCGAACTGAAAACGACTTTGAATCGTTTGGAAGGGGAATCAAAGGGATTACCACAAAGTTGGGCATTGGTTTCTGAGTATGAACGAGAAGTTCCAGACTAGCAACACACAATCCGACGATATCCGAATCACTCTTTTCAGATGTCGATGGTTCATCTGAACTATTCATTCAGAATATATCCAATGAATTGACTATTTACCTATAGACGTCTGAGATAACAGTTTCGTCTGCTCCATCGCCTGAGAATGTTCTGCAGGTGCCACAACTGTCCTATCAGATATCCCCGAAGCGTCTGCCATCTCTCGAGAAAATTGTCTCTGAATCACTTCTGTGTTCTTCGATTCACATAAATTCTCATTCATACTGATGAAATTCTGATCGAAAGAACTTTTGGTGGTGATCCAATTGATGACTTCATCGCCGGTTTCTTCTCCAGAAGAAACTTCCTCAACCTCTTCTATCGTTTTATCTGGATCTTTCTCTTCCACATCATCAACCTCCATCACATCATCTTCCTCTCCTCCTTCATTCCTCTGACTATCTGTGATCATTGTCATTTCTACCTCCTGATTCCCCGGATCATTATCATCATCTTCTGCCACATCTTCTCGATCTTCTTCCTTTTGTCTCTCCTCATCCAATTCTTCTGGAGTCTTTTCTCTTCCTTTTCTTACATTGACTGCTGATTCTTCCTCTTCCAACTCATCGTTCCTCTCCCAAATCGTCATATCAGATTCAGAAGACGTCGAAGTCTGTTGGGTTTCCGCAATTCGAGTTGTCATTAGATCATCCAGCTGCTCTGACATACATCTCTCTTCTCGGAATCTCTTCGCCATTTTTCTCGCCGCCCGGAGCATTTCCCTCTCTTGTGGCCAAATCGTTGATTTTCTTGCTTCATCTGGAAAATGTAAACTCATATCTGTTAACCCTGAATATGAAAACTCACAAGAATTGAAAACGTCTTTCAACTCAATTCCCAACTCATCGCATCGCTCTTTTTCTTCTCTCCAAATGTATTCTAATCCGGGATTCGAGGAATGAACTGAAAAATCATATTCTAGATTGACAAAGAACTCGAAGAAAACCATTATCCGCCTGCATTTCCATATTCAGAATATCTTTGACTTGGGCGTCACACTCCACATGGCAATTCGTCACTTTTTCGTAGGGAGATAACAGTTGATCATTCCCTTTGATTTCTCCTGCAGTCAATGTTCTATAGACGATATCTGAAGAGATTCCAGATTTCAAAATGATTTATTTTCCATTTTTACCCTCGTTTTTACAATTCGGATCCAACCGAAATTTCACTTTTCTCAAATGAATATTATCCATTCCAAATATAGAATTATCGATGAAAAACTGCAAATGAAAAGGAAGATGAGCTTCGAAAGGCTGATAAAGTGGCTTATCGACGACTTCTTTTCCAAGAGCATGCGTCGCCTTCTGAAGATACCATGGAGAAGAGAAGTAGACTCGAACGAAATCTTCTTCTTCTTCCTGATACCCATAGAGACATCTGAATACAGATTGAATTGTCTTCGATTCATTTCATTTCGATTACCGACTACTAAACTGCTCCATTTTGTACACGTAGTCCATTGTGAATTTGCTATTTTTTCCAGTCGTCGTCTCAATTTCCTTCTCGATTCCTTTGTTCACTTTCGATCTCATTGCAGACAAAACGAGTGGAGTGACTTTTCCGCCGACTCGAAGAACAAGATACGGTAGGAATCCGTGTACATGGAGACACGCTTTTTGGCCTGTGTCTGTGACTCCGTAAATATGAAAAACTGGAATTTTATTCTTTTTGAATCCATGAGTTCTGTCCATTGAACCCGGAGCCTCTTGACTGTGTTCACAAATGAAATTTCGAATGCAGAACTTCATCTGAAAAATAAATATGAAAGATTGAATATGCTTATAAAAAATATAAAATTGATGAAATACATATAAATATAAATAATTGAAATTTCATGTTAATAATCTTTATTGCACAAAGAAAAACAACCCGTAAATTAAAAATTCTACCAGAAATTATTTCAATTCTGCCCATGATTGACCCGTTTTCAGTGATATTTTCATGGGAACTCGTAACAAATGAGAAAGCGATGATTGCATTGAATTCCGAATGAGATCCGAAACTATCGATGAATACTTTTTGGGACAATCGACGAGTATTTCATCATGTATTGTCAAAACGATGGAGGCTCCGTAGACTGAAAGAAATAAAAGGTTGAGAGACGTTAAGATAAAAAATACTTTTAATCTTCGATTCCACATCCACAATTGCTGTTTTGAATATCTCAGAAGCGGTTCCTTGAACTGTATAATTGACAGCGACTCGTTCCATTCTTGCTTTTTCTTCTCCAGTTATTCCGACTCTTATCAGTTTCCTTCGTCCCAGAATCGTTTCCACATACTCTTCTCTTGCCACTTTCTCTTTTATTCCAATTATATATGATCTCACTCCTGCAAATATTCCTAATTCAGATGACTGAAAAGACTTGAAAACATACCTGGAAACATGGAAAAGAAAGAATTCAGAAGCTTTTCCGCCTCTTCCACTTTCATTTTCGTCAATTCTGCTAACGTTTTCGGACCCATTCCATAGATGAGACCATAGCAGAGTTGTTTGACGACGTCTCTCGAGAATCCCCATTCAGAAGACAGTTCACCGAATAAATCTCGATCCTCTTTTATTAGTTCAACGAGTTTGGAATCATTGCTGAGATGGGCGAGAACACGAAGTTCCAGTTGTTTGTAGTCGGCTCCGATTAGAAGACTTCCTGGACTGGCAGTGAATAAATCACGCGCTGATGCTCCGTCAGAAGATACTTTTTTAGGGACATTCTGGAATTAAAAAAGCATTGTTGATGAAAAATAATACAAAGAGAAACCTGAAGATTCGGAGAACTAGTTAATATCCTTCCAGTCGCCGTACACATTTCCATCCAACAATGAATTCGCTCATTATACTTTGAGAGTGGCAGAAGACATTGAGTCAATGAATGTTGAATATGTCGATATTCCAGAATCTTTTCCACAATTTTATGTTGTCCAATCATCTGTTCCAGAATCAGTTTATTCGTCGGCAGATGTCTCTGCTTCAGTTTACAACCGGATGTCTCCGGATAAATGAGACCGAGTCGATGAAATATTACATTCGACACCTCGTTCGACGATTCAATATTGAATTTTCCATGAGCTAATCTCCAGATTTCTTCTTCTAGCTTCTCGATTCTTCTCCTAGTTGTTTCGATACTTCGAACACATGATATTCGATCGAAAGAGACTCCGTTGTAGAATATTCTCAATACACTTTGACATGACGACATTTCCAATTTGAAACTTTCATCAGAAGTGATATTTGAGGGAGATATTCGGAGTTGTTCGAATATTCGTTTCAACGAAAATGCTTCTACAGTTGATTTGAATGGATCCGAAGACAAAGAATATGCAATTTGTGTTTCCGGATCTCCGAATTTCTTCAGGAGCATGGGAAATACATCTTCCTGATCTTCGGCTTCGCAGTCGATTAAATGATTGAGATGAGCAGCTAATCTAACGACTTTTACATGAGAAATCTGAAATTTTCATAATTTGAAGTTGAATAAATTGTTCAAATCATGACCTTGATTCCAAATTTATCGAATAGTTTGAAAGCGTTTCGCATCGTCATGATGTAAATTTCACTCGATTCAAAAAGTAGTTTCAGAAACTCAAGACGCGTTTCCAGAGAAATCACACATTTTGAAATCGAGTTGAAGAAATTTGAATTTGGGCTGGGAATTCCTTCGAAATTATCTAAAAGTGGAATGAAAGTAGTCGTCGTATCTGTACTGATAGCAACTCCTGAGTCGATTACAGATATTGAACAGGTCGAAAGAGAAATCGATGATTTCGTGAATCTTCTCAATGCGTTTTCGTCGTAACAAACATCTTCAAATCGGAATTTCGGAATCGAGTTCAATTTTGGCTGTTTCGAAAGAGGACTGGAAATAAATGAAGAATCGCTTTGAATATCTGTAATCCGAGGATGCTTCCCGATGATTCTTGATTCTCTAGTCGGAGGCGTTGCGAAGACGTCGAAGGAATTGTTTTCGGAAACTGAAATTCAATAAAATTTCAAATTACAGAAAACTTTCAAAACCATTCGAATTGAAAGAATCCATTTTGTTAGCAGATGAAAAAACACTTTTTCGTTTGGAGAAACCAATTGGAACTGATCCAGGGACAGGATGATCGAAAGAGTCTTCATAGTAAGGAGTAGATGTTTTCGGATCTTCATTCTCTCTATTCGGAGTCTTGAATGAAGAAATTGGAATTGATCCAGGAACAGGTTTATCAAAAGAGTCTTCGAGAAAAGATCCATTATTCAGAATACTTCTCCGTCGTGCTGCTGGAGAAAACGTTTGTGATAGTCTCCGGAGGAAAACTTTGTCTTTCGATGCTTTCATTTTCAGAAGAGATGTCTCCAAGCATTCGATTACTGTGTCTTCCACAATTTCATCATCTACTTTTGGATTTTGATTGAAGAAATCATCTTCACTGATGGTATCAGTAAGTGAGAGTTCTGAGACGCTTCTTGTCATTTCATCCACACTCTTCACATTCTCCTCGTTCACAAATTCCATATCCGAACAACTATCCGGAAGTCCACTATCACAACTCTCCTGAATCTCTTCCTCTTTCTCTTTTTCTTCTTTTTCTTCCTCTTGCTTCGGCAATTCCACACAAATCCCCAGCTCCTGAACCCTTCTCATCAGCGTCATTCTTGCTCGTTCCTTCAGTAATCTGGCAGCTTCGATCACTTTCATTCGTGGCTCTCCGAATAACCATTCACCGAGTCCATCGTTCGAATTCGATCTGTAATTGGAAAGGGACAGATGATGGGAAGTCGTGACGTCATAATTAGTTGACAAAATACACGAGTCAAGAACATGTATATCTGTGGGGGAGTGAACTGTCATGACGTAACAATATATGAGAACACCAGATGATATAGTGTGAACGAGACCAAAAATCTGGGATGATTCTCAGGAAATGTTTATATTGCGTAAGGATAATGAGAAGTAGAAGCAAGGTATTTCAATACAAGGGCATGTCCTCGTTTCCCCCATTTGCTATCATTAACAATGTTCTCCATTCAATTTACTCATAACAAGTTAAATCGTCTACTAATCGTCTCTCTCGCCAATTGAAAAGGCGTCAATTATCTATTCGATCACATATTGTTTCATTCTCCTCCTAATCCATTGTCTCATTTTTTCGCGCATCTCTCTCGAGGTCAGAATTCAATCGTCCCCCTTCCTTCCTTATGGAGCAACAAGAAGAGACATGGTTTTGTGTATGTTTGTCTCTTTTCCTTTTTCTTCTTCTTCATCATCATCATCATCATTTTCCTCTTCTCGTTTTGGGTGCCTAATCAACACAAAACGCAGTTCACAAATTAGCTCAATTTGTAAAAAGGAGTGGCGAGATGATGAGGAGAAGAAGTGAGAGGAAGACAACTACAGTAACCCGATTGAGTGTCTCACCTTGAATATGGAACAGCTAGTGTCAACATGTGAGCAAGTCTCGACGAGTCGCATGTTGATAGATGGGAGAGGCATGTGATTCCGCGTTCGTGCAGGATTCGGGCTCTGCAATTATAATTCTATGTACTCATGGGAATTAAAACTTTCTATTTGAAATAAAAAATACCGTAACCCTTTTGGAAAAAGTAGTTATTTGGAAATATTAATTGAGACGAGTTCCAAATTCCAGATTTCCCTTCATTCAGACCTTTGCCCATCAATCCCTTCAATCGTCACAAGTTCGGATAACTCGGAGCGAATCCCGAACAACAACCTCATTGCGAATCCATCCAGCAGTGCTTTAAAATATGTCCATCCCAAACGGAGACAGAACGCGACGATCATCGCTGCAAAACGGAGGCTAATCTTCTTCTTCGTAACGACGAATGAGAGCATAGAGATAAATGTGGGCAATCAGTGTGACTGAATGACCCATACACACACACACACACACACACACACATCTGACGCCCACATTTCGATAGATACAACAAACCTGCATAAGTGGCACTTTGTGATTGAAGAGTTTGAAGACATCCGCGTGGAATTCGGTATTTATTGGATACCTGAGAGAGGAAGGAAGTGTTGATTTGTTCTTTTTAATTAAAGGATCTACCTCATAAATACTCATTTCATTGATCAAATCGAAAAGTGCCAATGCGGAGAAGAATCGGATGTGAATTTGAAGCAATTTGTCATTTCTTTTTCCTTGTAACTGATCCAGAATAAACTTTTCGCTGGCTCCAACTAGTTTTGCTATTCGTTTTTGATCCGGTGGAAGTTTTGAAAACAGAGAGAACAAGTGATGCCAATCACATTCTTGCCACACTGTCACGTTGATAGGAGTAACCTGAAAGAGAAAATTATATCAGCAATGAATTAAAATTTAAAAAATCCAAAAGCAATACCAAATAAAGCATGTGTAGCTCTGTATCCAATGCAATCGCTCGACTCGCTGAATTCAAATCTTCGAATATGGCAAGTGATGCTTCTGGCGGAAGAGAAGAAGCGATGGCGGCCCTTCCCAGTTGAGTCGGACTGAATTCATCGTCTTCGAGAGAAATGAATGAATTCCGAAGGAGCATTTCAATGGAATGATCACAGTGATTCGTGTTTTCATGATTGAAAAGAAGAAGAGAGCAGAGTTGATGAATCTGTTTTTGGGTAGTTGTGAGACCAGTGCAGATGCCCTGAGAAACGGATAAACTCTATTATAAGGGCACTGATGGATAGTACCTCAAGAATGAATCTACTCAAACTCGTCCTCTCCGTATCTCGATTCTTAATCATTTTGTCGATGGGAGTTTCAATGATCTTCTGAACAGCTTCTCGATCACATCTCTTCACAATCAAATAGGTGTCACCTGAAATTTCTTCATCTTCAGAAGCCGCTTAAACCGCTTTTTGTTTTTCCAATTATCACAGTTGTTTTGTGTTCTCTAAAAACACTTCAAAATTTTCCTCTTCTTCTTCTTCTTTCTGAGCGTGTCCCAGTTACCCTAAACAATTAGGAGTCAAGACTCCGCCCCCTCATACGGACTACTGTAGAATGTCTTCATCATCATAAGCAAACCCCATCTTCTCTCAAAAAAGTGGGCGTGGCTTTCTCATGCGATTCGTCGGAAATTGGATCATTTGCCTCCCGCCTGTCTTCGTCCTCGTCTTATGTGCACACACCGGCCAATTCGTTTTTATATAAGCTCTTCTTCTTCTTCTTCTTCTTCTTCCAATTTTCCACTTTGGGTAATCTTCCTATTTTCAGCCACTTTCAACTTTTCTTTCTCTCTCTCTCCCTTTTCTCTTGAAATGGCTGTGGAAGATATGCAATTGGCTGCATCAATGCAAATGAGTAATCAGATGAACAACTCGCAGAGAATGAGCTTTGCCATTCATGAATTACTCGGAATTCAGGTATTTTTAGACGGATGGAATCCATTTCTAATGAACAGAGTTTCCAGGGAAACGCCTATCTTTCTCATGGATATTGTCCCCAAGGGACATTCTTTCCGAATCAACCAAATTTCATGGATATTTCCACGTGTGGAGTTTCTGGATTCGATCGACCACTTTGTGGAACTGATACTATCGGAAATGGTAGTTCTAATCGATTTAGCTCTCACTCATAAACCAATTTCAGTTCCGACAAGTGCTCCTCTGATGTACCGTATGCCAAACTCCACTTCTGAAGTTCTTAGTGTTGAGCCACAGGCTCAAGTGAGTTCTACCAGTAACTCTTCAACAGCTTCTGGAGGTGGGACAGGTGGAAACAGTTCATCTGGAGGTGGAAAAGCCAGTAAACGGAAGAAGAGAAGACATCGTACAATCTTCACTCAATATCAGATTGACGAGTTGGAGAAGGCATTCCAAGATGCTCACTATCCCGATGTGTATGCTCGAGAAGTTCTCGCAGGAAAAACAGAATTGCAAGAAGATCGAATTCAGGTTAGTTGATTTTTCATCACTAATCATCCGACAACTAACCAATTAGGGAAGGGGGGAGAGTTGGGTTTCCTCTTTTTATTTCTCTCTTTGCATTTCAAGAATTGAGGAGAGAGGGCATCCTTTTATTGGTACTAATTTCCGTTTTGCTCTTCTTCTTATTTCTCCAGTAGAAGAACAAGAAGAAGAAGAAGTCAAAAGGCATTTCTCATCTATGAGGGGTCAAATGTGTCAATTGAATTTCTTCTGAATTCTTTCCGTTTTCGAAGAGACACACGGCCAATTGAACCGAAATATCTTCGTGTAACCCAACTCTTTGTGATGCTTTCGAAACAGATTAACTCGAATTCGCACGCTTCCATCTTTCCTATTGGCTTTCTGATTTGGGAAGAAACCGAATACGTTTTTTCTTGTTCTTTCTCGAAAACAAGTAAATCTGTTCAGGTGTGGTTCCAAAATCGTCGTGCCAAATGGCGTAAAACTGAGAAGACTTGGGGAAAGAGTACGATAATGGCAGAGTACGGACTATATGGAGCAATGGTTCGTCATTCGCTTCCACTTCCCGAGACGATCACAAAGTCAGCTGAGACAGCGGATCCACAACAGAGTGCAGCCCCGTGGCTTTTGGGTAGGTGATTTTTAATAGACAAGAGCCTACTAATTGATAGAAACTTGGTTTTGGAAGTATCAAAACTACTTCATTAGGAGATTTTCTTGATTTCTCTTGGTGACACCCCTCTTTCACCTCCAATTTATAATGACTCGTATCTCTCATAATAGGTGAGAACAAAACGCAATAAGAGCGACGCAAGAAAGACATCTGCCAGGAAGACATTATCTATTTCTGTTGCAGGAATGCATAAGAAAAGCATGGAAGCTGCTGCTCATTTGGAAAGTGTCGAGAAGTGTGATATGTCGGATAGTGATGAAGACGAACGTCCATCTCCACGACAATCCATTAAACCAGAATACAAACGGGATCGGACTACAGATCAATCAGCTCAACAGCAACACCTGAATTTCGATACTCCACTCGTCGACACCTCTTCAATTACTCAATTACACTTTCAGAGTACTCAAATGATTCCGAAGCTTTACCATGATTATACTAATTCCATGTAATATTTTGGGTCGATTCTAATTAACTTGAATAAATATATAATAATGAGCGGAAATAAAGAGTGGCGGGGAGGCGGCAAAGAAATATACAAGTACTTAGCGGTAAACTGACCTCTTGTAGCGTGCCCTGTTCGACCGGCTCTTCCGACCATCTGGCGATAACTTAGAGATGTGAGGGATGATGGTCCACGTGTTTGAGCTTTGATTATGACACGTTCAGCTGGCAGATTCACACCTGGAAGGAACCGATGCTTAGAGGTCCCTGTTCTGGAGACATACCTGAAGCCAAAGTACTCGTCGCCACCAAAATAATAATACTTTTGTCTCGAAATCCCATTTCAATGCATTCTCTCTCTTCCATTGTCAATCCAGCATGATGATATGCTATTCCCCATGCCAATGCACTCATCACAGTTCGATCTTTGCATCCGTGTCGTTCCAAACCGTTTCTAATGAATAACAGTCCATCGGCTCGTTCTTTTAGTTGTTCCAGTAAAGAATCATCGGTTTTCTTCAATTCATGTAACTTCTTCGCAATACTTAATGCAATCTTTTCTGCTTCAAGTTTAGAAGAAATCATTATAAGTGTTTGAGAATTGAGACGAAAACTCTCTTCTGCCAAACAAATCAATGGATCTTCAGAGAATTCTCGAAGAATCTCCGACTCGTCGTCTATTTTCCTCATCTCAGATCCAATTATCAAATAGTTGTTCAAACTGATTGGACGGAATTTCGCTTCACATACTTTCGCATCATTCATCCATTTCCCGAGTCGATATAGTTCTGGAATCGTTGCACTCATTCCGATTATTCGAACCTTTTCTTCGGAGAATTCATTCCAAAGAAGAACTTTTGATAGAATGTGCTCAATGTGTGCTCCGCGCGATGAATCGAAGATCATGTGCAGTTCGTCGACAACAATCAAACCTGAAGATGAAGGATACTTCTGATAAACAGAACATTTCGACTAACCAATATCTTGAAACCATTCTTCTGAAAGTGACCGATTAATGAGACTCGCTGCTTTCTCGATCGTACAAACTGCGGCCATCCATTCGGTTGGATTTGAGGCTTGAGGGCCAATGAAACCACAAACTGAAATGTCATCTCGTCTCCAGCATCTCTGAATTTGATGTAGTTTCTCTCGAGCAACAGAAATATAGGGAAGAATGAAGAGAACTTTTTTGCCGGTGGAAGCCACTTGCCATCCTGAATTACATGTTTCAAAACACTACTACGTCTGATGTTTTATCGAAAAATATTCTCAGTTGATTTTGGTCAGGATATACTGTATCTAACCTAAAAGCTCAGCCACAAGGCTTTTCCCCGCACTTGTTGGAGCACTGAATATCAAATGTTGATTTTTCGATGTGTTCGCTTCATTCAGCACGTTGAGCTGCCATTCGAATAGATTTTGTATTCCCTGAAAAGTGTTTCTCAATGTTTTCGCAACGTCAGCCCTCTTTTCTGTACCTGTTCTTTATAATAATCGACAATTTTTGTAGAAACCCATTCCGGAAATCTACATCTCGCTTTTTCCATTCTTTCTCATGCTGAAATGGTGAGATTTGTAACTGAGAAACAGTTTTTCAGCGAAATAAACTGAAAAAAATTATCGTGGCCTACCTTTTGCGTTGTGGCCGAGAAACACATATGTTTTGGCGCGTTTGCGGTGAATTCAAAATAAATATATTTATTCTTGTTTTAGACACGTTTTTCATTGTTTCAAACAAGTTTTTCCTGGAACTAAAACATAATTTTTTCAGAAAAATGTCAAATCAAATGCAGGTTGTACTAACAATGTTCGACGCCAAAATCGTCGCGAAGGCGTTGAGCCAAAAGCTCCAACTCGGACTGACTGGAGAAAATATCACAAACCCGACAGTTAGTACTTATTAAATAAAATTCATCAAATTTGATATTTATTATAGCCCGAAGTTGCACAAAATGTTCTCAGTCAATTCGCACGTATCATTCTCAACGTTCCCGAGCATTCTCTATCAACTCTTCCTTTATCATCGAATTGTGATTTCGATCACGAACTACAGCGGAAGGGTATTCCTGTAATACTTGTTTATCTCAGCATGTGAGTTACTCTTTTTTGCTTCATCAATATATTTGTTTGTTTTCAGGAAAGCATTCATTAGAGACAACTCGGGTGGAAAACTAGAACTCACGATGTGCGACTTAACAATGCCGGCGAAAACTCCTAACAGATTCAGAAAACTTGCCAGTTTCCTTCATGATTTCATCAGACTTCACGAGTTCGCCACACCATTTTTCAGTGAGATCTGCGAAGAATTCAGCGACAGAAAACTGGAGATGGAGGAAGTTCAAGAGGAGTTGATGGCTGCCGAGAAGAAGAAAAATGATCTTCTAGCGAAACAGGCTTCACGAAAACGTCATGAAAATGAGTTGATGAATGATCACAATAAATTGAAAACTGAATTGAACAACATTGTGCAGCAATACACCAAAAATACGGAAATAACAAAAGAAGTCGATAAGCAGACAGAAGAAACGATGCGACAGATAGAAGAAGTTGAACGGGAAACACTGACCGGAAAGAAAACAGTTGAGCATTTAACAGAAGAAGTTCTCACTTCGCCTGAAGAACTGAAACAGGAAATGGACACAAGGAAGAAACATATTGAGGAGCTGAAGGAGTGCCTGAAAGTTTCAAAGTAAAAAAGGACTTTTGTGTTTTTATTCAAAATTAATTAAATTTCAGACAAAGTCTGCAATCAAGGCTTCAAGCCCGTGATATCTGTACGACGGCAGAGAAGAATTTGCCAGTTGCCGTCGAGAAACTTCAAGTGTGGTCAGATGTTCGCGACGATATTCTTGATTTAATAGATGCCGTCGATTTAAACTTCCGGAAATTGAATGAATTGACCGATGATTTGACGATAAATACAGACAAGAAGAGAAACCTGGGCGAGAGATTGAATGAACAATCGCAGATGCAAGAGCAATTACGAAGGGAACACATGCAAAGAACTGAAGAACTTCAGGCGAATATTGAAGAAATAAAAAGGTATTCGTCTTGATTTTAGAACATTTTGATTTTGTTTTCTTTCAGAAAAATTTCCTCGTTGGGAAGTAATCAGCCAGACGTTTCGAGAGATATTTTGAAGAAGGTATGTTCATTTAATTATAACCTTTTATAAAGAAAAATATTCCTTTCAGAAAGAAGAATTGATTGCTATAAAGAATGCTCACAGTGAGACTGTCGCCAAATTGACCAACTCTTCTGTAGACGCCATGTCAAAATTCAGTAGAATCGATGCACAGTTCCGAGAAACTCAACGAGTTTCATTGGAGAAGAGAAACGCCGTTCATATAGCCAAAAGTCGCGTCCGAAATGCGTGTATTGGACGTCTCACAAGTGACTACACATTCAGCACTTCGAGTATGATTGATTCCGAAAACTGTGATCCACTATCGCCGGTCGAGTCGGATTTTAGCGTATTCAATTGAACAACTTTCCGATTTCACTGATCTGGTTCCGATCTCATCGCCTTTTTTCTTCGTCAAACGAAAACTTTTAATGCTTTTATTTCCATGTATCATTTGAAAATACTATTAACAGTATAATCCCGTTCATTCAGAAACATTTGATTAGCAGGCAGAAAATAAATATTTCTTTTTAAAACCGTGAAACTTTGTTTAATAAAATTTTCTTCAAAAACTCATTTTTAGTTTTATAATAGACTCAATCAGACTAGAAAACATGCAACCATTAGATCTATCAGGTAAACGATTGAATCGTTTGGATGATCGAACTCATTCATCAACAACTGATGACGTTCATTCATTATGCTCTCAGGTGAGACACTAGAAGAATGAAAAGAATCAATAGTTCCAGTTATCGAATCTCGGTCCTCAATCTCTGAAATATGCTCAATCGGCGAGTTCATCGTCTTCAACTGTCTTATTTCTACATAAAAGTTATCAAGAACCATCGAAACTCCCTTCAAATCCAATCAAATACAAATCAATTCGTCTCGCAACGACTGAATTAGTCACTGAATTTGTTCAAAACGGAGAACTTCCGACATTCAAAAAACAGGGAGCACGAAGTACAAATAACCCGTGGAGACGGTATGGAGCACTCAAAAAGCTGTGTGAGACTGGAGGTTTTGCACCGAATAATGGATCACGGAAAGATAGAAAAAATAGAGAATCGTTGGTGGTTGTGAAGGTATGAAACTAGAATAAGGGAATGTTGAATTGAAAGTTTGCGTCGCTAACTGTTCTCAAAGATAATTTAAAATTCAACAGTACGACAGAGCGCGATTGCAGACGCTCGCTTCAGCTTCCTGTGCATTTTCTGTTACGGTAATTACTATTCCAGAGCAATATAAAAGTTCCAGCAGCACCAACATCTTCTCAAATGACATTGAATAAAGTCAGAGATCCTGGACCATAGTAAGCATCATTTTCATTTCCCCCCACGAATTATATGATTTAGTGAGATGAAATTGGCTCTGAAAGCTCCGAAGAATGCGCCGGTGGAAGTGGCGGCTCAGAATCTCGCTGAGCAAGTGAAAGTGAGTTTAAACAAAAAAAGAAACTTTCATTTTTATTCATCTCAAAGGTTTTCATTCTGAATCACGGAATCGAATTGGTGGAGGATGAATCTGTTTTGACTGCTCAATCGAAATAAAAATCATTTGAATAAAGAATTCCATTTTGATTCGTTGAGACGATAAGAGACGGCCGTCTCGGCCGCCAGAGTCTCGACGGCCACCACTCTTTCTTCCCCTCTACTCCTCCCTTTTATTGACATATTGGTCTCGCTTTTTCTTCTTCTCTCTTTTCTCTACTTATTCTTCTATTAACTAACTACAAATGTATTAAAATGGATCTTTTGGATTTATATCATGCACATGATTTATCATTGGCAACACCAGATAATTATGATGTTCATTTCACAAAAAAGGAGGTGGAGGAGGCGGAGATAAGAGAGAATTCGAGTCCCGATAGTAAAGGAAAAGTCAAAAAAACGAGAATCGTACCGTGGGAACCGTATAAAGCAGCTGTTGCTCATAATAAGTAAGCGTTTTTGATTGAAGAAAACAGAAGGGAGACCTCTATTAGTAGGACACCAAAATATGAATGATTTATTAAAAGATGGAGTGATTATTAAAAAACAACGTTCAGAAAAGGAGATGCGTGTCCAGAGAAGCTTCCGGAACTGATTGCATACGCAATGAATTCAAAATCAGAACAGAATAATAATGTGGAAAAAAGAAAAGAATTGAGAGATGAACGGAAGCATCGATTGAGTATGGAACCAATGAATTCATCAGAAAAAGAGATGGAAATGGAGAAAGAATTGGATTTGTTGAGGAAAGAGTTGAATATTGAACAAAAGATGAATTCTGAATTGAAAAGATTGATGATTGCCACGTTGAGTGATGAGTTACAAGGGCAGGTTGAGGCTCTGACGGAGGATAAAGTTCGATTGGCACATCGAGTCGATGAGTATATGGGAAAAGTGAGTATTTTTTGGAGAATGTTTGTATCTCAGTTCTCATGGAGGATACGAGAATGGTGTCAACTAGGAAAATGTTTGATATAACAGTTACAATATTTTGTTAGTTGACACCTTTTTTATATCTCGAACGGGAAGCGAGATACGGTACCACTTATCATAAATTAATTTCAGTTCAAATTGGCCAACTTTTAAACAAAAATAAGTTTCAGTTAATGGTGGAAGACGAAGAATCGGATCGTCTTCGAATAGATCGAGACGTTTGGAAATGCAAGTTCTTAGCTCAATCAATACGATGTGATGAGTTGACTCTGAAGAATAATTATCTTCTGAAGACGTTGGTTGGAGTACAAGAAGCTGTCAGAACTAAAAAGTGAGTTTTTGAAGGAGAGAAGGGAGGGTTAGGGTAACTAGAAACTTTTGATTAAAGGAGGACTGCAGTGGAATTTAATAATTTATATATATATATATGTAGTTTTGAATTCTGAACACTTTTTCTGTTGACATCTTTCTCTGAAAATGCCTCTAAATGACTTAAAAACCGCCTTGAAATGAGGGTCCATTTTCATATCTCCCCCATTTCAATGCGGTTTTTGAGGCATTCGGAGTCATTTTCAGTGAAAGTTGTCAACAGAAAATGTGTTCAGAATTCAAAACTTCGTCTAATACAAAATTGTTGAATTCCACTGCAGTCCTCCTTTAAGCAATACTGTAGATGTAAACAAAATCGGGTTACTGTAGATTCTGGATAAAACTTTCAGATTGCTCGAAAAAAACGTTCCCAAAGCTTATTCTAATTTCATCTAATTTCAGTGTAACATCAGAAGAAGTTCGAGATTTCGTTCAATTGGATCTCCAACCACTTTTCCATCGTTCTCCGTGCGAAGATCGTGTCCGTCCAATCAGTGCAAAATACACAAATCTAACCATTTCATGCTGTAGAAACTGTAAAGGTCGTGACATTCAACTCCTTTGATTTCTTTTTTCTTTTTTCGGTTGTGTATACTCTTTTTCACTTTGTGTTTCCGCATTTCAAATGGGTCATTTCTCTAAATCTGTGATGATGAATTTTAAATTTCAAAAAAAACGAGGTGTTCTGAATATCCATAAAAACGGATGGCGCCGCCGAGACAAGGACGTGCGCCAATCGGGCGCCAACTTCCCCTCCTCATCCGGTCAATTCAAAAAACTCATTTACGGATTCGTTTATTGCCTTCCTCCGTTCGCTTTTTTCCCGTTTTCTTTTTTTTCATTCAAGAGGTGCCGACAATTGTTTTCACATTCAGAGAGAGAGAGAGAGCAGTTTTGATGAGATGAAACTAATTTTTTTTGGTTTTCGTGCCGACAAACTATCCTCGTGGAAACTGTTTCTTGCCGTTCCTATAGTTTAGCGCTCAAAGAATACTTATCAAAAGCTCATACTATTAAGCATTTCTGTAGAGGATTTTCAGATTTTTAACTCCAAGTTTAAGTTTTCTATCTAAGCCAATGCCTTCAAATCAAACAGTCGACTTCTGGCACTTTTTAGTTTATAAGCCATTACTACTTTTGATAAGCGTTAGTGTGCCTTCTTTGCCTCATGAACTAGGATGTACGAACATAGAATGCGACTACAGTACCCCCTCAAAAGTATGTATATCAAGTTGAAGTTGATTTCAGTGTCAGTAAGTCAGGATACCTAACTGTCCCTGGAAACACGATTATTACAGGAACTTAATCTTGAACTTGATTACTATTTTGAAAATCCATTGCTAACACATGTTACGTTAAGAATATAAAAGGATTTGTTTTTCAGTATAAAAAAACTATTCTTCTACATAGGTTTCTGTCGAATTGATTCAAGACAAAGCGGTACTGTAGGTTACTGTAGAACTACGGTGATCCGTCATCTTGCATTTTATTTGATTTTTCATCTTTTTCTCTCTGTAAACCCATTTCCCAGATTTAGAAAATGGAAATTATCTTTGAGTTATTTACTTACAATTGACTTGTTTGTATGCGTAAGACATGTTCAATTTTCAAAAAAAATTCTTAATCAATTCTTAATCCGATTTCATGAAAAACTGACAATTGATACTGAGGAAATAGCTCAGTAGTTTCAAAAATTATCAGAAGTTAATTCAGAAGCCTTGGGATGATGGTTTTGGATAAATATATTCTGAAACTTATGTGCTCTTCATTTTCAACTTATATTATCCCACATTTGCACTCATTTCCCTCAATTTGATTCTTTTCCAATCATAAATCATTTCACAAACGTAACCAAACAGCTGTGTGGTCCACTTTGCATCACACCTATAAATATCGTTAAACGAAGAGCCCCCTTCCCGTCTGGCTCCACGAGTAAATACACACGAAATGTGTTTGCTCGAGTTCTTCTTCTTCTCTTGTTCTTCTCTCTCTCTCTCTCTCTCTCTCTCTCTCTCTCTCTCTCTCTCTCTCTCTCTCATTTACCTCCTTCTTACCCTCCCGGGCGCCTGTCTCTTTTCCAAACCGTATCTTTGACTATCTGTGTCTCTTCATTTTTAACTCTATCTTCCTCTTCTCTTGTTACTAATTATTCACGCTTGGCTTCTTCTTCTTCACTCTTTTTCTACTTCACAGTTCCTCCCCTATTCTCCAATTTCTGTAGTTTCGAAGTCATTCAAATTCTCCATTCTTCCACAAAAATCCAAATGTGAAGATTCTCTTTTTTTCGAAATTTCTAGATTTCACCATCTTATTTCCGCCCATTTCAGTCTATAAAAATCAATTTCGAAACTCTGGGGTCGGTTGATAATTCGAAACGGTTCGTTTGTTTATCGGGGTGGTGCCCTCCCCATCTTCCTCCTCTTCTTCTTCTTCTCTTTACAGTTCACCCTCCTCCTTTGAGCAACATTGACATATGATTTTTGAGAGCTTCGATATCACGTGAAACCCCTATATATCCCCCTTTTTCCCGTTTCAATCATTGAAATCATCTGATGAAACCACCGAATCACACGGATTTTTGTTTGGATTTTTTGATGGGAGACAGTTTGATTTCTAGTTCTACGATCTTTGAGAAAGACATTTTTGAGATTTCGAAATTTTATACTTTGCTCAGAATTTTTCCTCTCATTCTCGAACTTGAAAATAATCGTTTCTTAAACATTTTCGATATTTATTCCACTTCCATCCAATAATTCTCATTTTCTGAAATTTAGAACCAGCAGCTTTTGTAGAATTAGCTAAGCCGCTAACCTGTACTTTTAGTAATTAGAGAATCAAATATTGCTCAAAAGTATGAACGGAACTAATAATTTATAAAAATACATTATGAACATGAAGAAAAGCATTCCACTTTCTTCAGTCATTGAATGAATGACCAAGCGACAGAGATCCAAATGGAGTTTGATTTCCCCTTTAACCACACACAAAACTCCAACCATTAGCTCACAGAGCAACTGTTGATCCCTCCCATTGCAAAAACTCAATCAGCTGCTGGTATGGGAGCTCCTCTTATTGCTCAGGTTAGCCTTGTTTCGGTTGAACTGACTGAAAACGACTTTGCTGACTCAAAGATTGAAGGCAAGTGATTACTGAAACCCTTCTTGCTTTCAAATTGAAATCTTTGATTTTCTGGAAACGGCGCAAGAAAAATGATGAAGACCATTACTCTGTGTTACTTTTCTATTCTTTCCTAGCACCAAAACATTTTATTTCTAGAAAATAAGTTTTGATAAGTTCTCTGAAGATAGTCTACTCTCCTTGACTCCCAGCCATAACTAGACTAACTATTATTTCCGCATTTCCTCCTTTTGTCTAACACCGTCCATTCCTTAGTCTTGTTCATTTTTGACATCATTTTTGTTTGACTTTCCACATGTTTCCATCATTTTTTCGAGTGTTCCTCCTACACCTCATGTCAATATATCGGTATTTGTACCTTCATCTTTCAGAATAATTTTCAGTTTTTTCCCCCAAAAATCCATTTCCAATTTCCTATTGACAATCATTTTCTATTTTCCAAAATTTGCTATTTACACGTCCTTTGCCTCCTCGAAAGTGGCTATTGACATCAGAGTGCATTCAGTATACTGTCAAAGTTCATCTGTATCACCCCCCAAATATCTTGTTTCTTTCCGCGTTTAGACCCGTCTAGAAATTGTATTCCGAATGGAGAAAAGTCACAAGAATCACATTTCCAACCTAACGAAAAACCGCCTTCTCTAATTGGTTGATTTTTTGAACATTTTCCCAGTTGGAAGTACTTTTGATTTTTTACGTTTTTTCTTTTTCTTATTGAGAGAATTTGGGAGTTTTTTGTTCTGAATGGTGAGTTTTTGGATTTTTTTGTAGCTGAGAGCTCCCAGAATTTTCTAGAGCAATTTAATCATTATTCTGAATCGAATAGAACTTTTGAAGCAGATTTTTTGAACCATTGACCTGAAATTTTAAATGAATTACAATTTAAACTATTTTTCAAGATGTGATATGTTCTCAAAACTTTTGGTTTCAGGATACTGTAAAAACCAAATGTCAAAAGTATATCAACCATTAGCTGAAACTTATTTCAAGAAGGATCATGATGTGTCCTAGAAACTGCTTTCCAAGCAAGTAGTCAATTACCAAAATAAAGCTCTCGTATTCGCTAATTGATAACTTCTAGAGCATTCTCATGCTTCCTATCGCAGTGGAAAAACCCCGTGACTTGATAAACTTTTCGGATATAGCTTCTGTTATTCTTCCAATCAAAAGGTACCGTACTTCCTTTTCCATCTTCTTGATCCATCGTTTCATTTCATAATCTATTATCGTTTAACCCTCAATAATGCATCTCAGTGTTAGTTTAGTTGATAGCCTAGATTCTTCCCTTTTTTTTGTTCAAGAACCGTTGTTCCCCCCTCTCTCTATTCGAACTATCAATATCAGACCATGTCAATTCTTCTCCTTTTCAATCTTCATCTACTCCTCTCTCTCTCTCTCTCTCTCTCTCTCTCTCTCTCTCTCTCTCTCTCTCTCTCTCTCTTTCAAACTGTCACACATATGTTGTCCTCCCATCTCACTTCAAAGCACTCTTTTTCGACGCCTTCTTATTAAAAAGTTGATCAATCATTCACCCATTTTGTCTCTTTTCTTGTCACTACTACTCATCCATTTTTTCTCATTTCCATTGACGATCACACGCTCTTCCATCGTTCTATTTGTTTTTGATTTGATTGGTTGTCCTGTCACACAAAAAGAGAGAGAAGAAGTGATCGCGGGGCGAAAAAAGAAAAAGAAGACGTCGTTATCAAATTGTCATTCATCACACTTTTTTGCGCCTCCCCTCCCCCTCGCCACACACTCGAAATGAAAGAAGAAGAAGAAGACAGAGTCGAATGAATGATTCGAAGTGAATCAAAACGAGGAAACAAACTGAAATATCATGACGAATCATAAATAATAAAAGACAAGATGAAAGTATCAATAGGTGGTAGAAGGAAACGTTGATTCTATTACTTTGGGACTAGTTTCGTCTGACTACGGTAGTAGTTCTTGCTTGAGACTTCAATAGATGTCACCGTTCGCTAACTTCTTCAAGACTAGGAATATGTGGAGATCAAGGAGTAGACTTCGGAGATATTCACACCATGAAGTTGCTCAGGTTTCTATAACTGCATTCGGATTTAAGCTAGATACCAGTTGCTCAGCCCAACCGGTATCTATTTCATTCGTACAGAATTTTGTCCAGTTTCTCTATAATTGGGTGAATACATTTTTATATTTGAAGTTTGAGGAAAAGAATACGGTATTATTAAAGAATCTAGAGGCGGAGAGATCTCTGTATTCAATTCTGAATTTTGTCCGATTGAAAGCTTTATTCTTTCTAGAGAACGTTCGAAACTTAATTTTGAAACTCAACAATTTCCTTAACAATTATAAGAACCCTTGGAAGCCAAGAACTCCTGAAACTGATGATCCAAATACACGGGCCGCCACTATAAGAGGGTTTGCAGTTCCAGCTACGATATCTCTTTGCGCATTGAAGATACAAAAAAGTTGCAAACTAAAGAAATGCTTAGAATACTCCAAGCAACATTTCATTAGTTGACAACTTTTCATTTTCTCCACTGAGAACCGTGATACAGTCGTTCAAAGTTATTGTTTTGTAAGAAAAGGCACCTGCAGCTATTTCAACCCGATATATCTCGGCTCTTCGAAAAGATAGAAAGAACTGGTCAACTGAGAAAATTTTAAGAAAACCATCTACAACATTTCACTAGTTGACACCTTTTCGATATCTCAAACTGTCAATGACATATTCTCGTCCAAAGAGAAAACATTGACACGTAAGAAACATAAATCTGGACTCGTCGCGGTCGTTCCAAAAGCATCAATTAACTTGTTTTCATTCACGTGAAACAACCATCAAACTGATCAGTTCGGTCGGCTGTAAATCTGCCATAACTCATTTGAAGGTGAAGAAATTAGGACGATAAGAAGAGAGAGCGGAGCGATATTTATTACCCTTTCATCTTGAGATGCAAAATGAAAATGGAATGAATGGGGAGGAGGGAGAACCGTGAAAAAACATGTCCTTTAGGATACGGATTTGTCTATTAGAAGGTTATATACGAGTTCAGTAGAGCGCACTTGCTACCACAACAAATTTGAACTCTGTGACCTTGGTGTGGAACTGTATAGGGTTACTGTATTCTCTTTCCGGAGAATACTCCTTTCCTCTCTCTCTCTCTCTCTCTCTCTCTCTCTCTCTCTCTCTCTCTCTCTCTCTCTCTCTCTCTCTCTTTCCCATTGTCTGAAAAGTAAAATGTCCTCGCTCGTCTTGTTCAACTGATAACCCAATTAATCGATACTCTCCAACCGTTTCTTTTTCTTCCACCATCACCTCATTTCCGTTTTTTTATTTTTCCTTCCTCCTCCTCCTCTTTTCTTTCTAATAATGACATCATTCAAGTATACTTGTTCTCTTTCTCCTTCGCCTTCTTCAATCTCTACGTGCATATTCAATTTAAGAATATATATATCAGAATTCTCCGATTCTTCTCTCTCTCTTGATCGAAGAGACTGGCGCCTCGGCGACGCGTGAAGAGAGATAGAGAGACGCAGAGAAAAAGAGAAGAACACCCCCTGAGGGGCACCTTTTTGATGAAATTTCTTCTGACGGCTTCGAATTAAATTGATCGATGAGCCATCCGAATGAAGAGGACAGTTGGGCGAAAATTAAGACAAAATACTCCACAAATTGGAAGTGAAATGAAGATTTGAAAGAAGCAGTTCGGTAGAGCGCGATTGCTACAGTTTTGATTTTAAATTTGGTAGATCAAGATTGGTTCAAAGAATAGAGAATACTGTACTTTTGCACTTGCTCATTCCATTTTCCAAAAATGTCATTTCCTCTGCTCTTTGCTTCTGCCCTTTTTATCATTTTCAAAGAAGTCTATGGCATGACAATTCCATTTCCTCCTAGTCAGATGACCGATTATTGAAGTTTTATGTACCTTGGAACATTCTGAAACCCGAAGAGAGAGAACATACAGTCAAACATTTCAGCTGTCTACGTTTTTTTTTATCTGAGCCAGCTTAAACTACCGTTCTGTAGGTTCCTCTAGCCATTTCCCTCACGGCCCAGACGGGTATGTGCAATGGATGGATCAACACTTCCTGCAACCGTTTCTCTAACCCAAAAATTTAGTTCTCCTTCTCCGTTTCCAATCCTGATAAAAGTGGGCGGAGTCGAAAGAGAAACAAAAACAAGAGAGAAGAAGTTCTTTGATTTCTATCTCCTTTCTTTCTGTTATTCCCCTAATTGTCACCTCGAATCAAAACTTCTATTATTCTTCATTAGTCATCTCTCTCTCTCTCTCTCTCTCTCTCTCTCTCTCTCTCTCTCTCTCTCTCTCTCTCTCTCTCTCTCTCTCTCTCTCTCTTCCTTTTTCATCCATTCAACCGTTCCTCCTCCCCTTTTTTAGCTCTCCATTCCCTATTTTTCTTCCCAAATAGCTCCTCGTTCTCCGTAGTTGACACCCAGATATAGGCTCCGCCCCTTTCCGTTTTTTGCTATCTTCTTCTTTTTCTTTTTCTCCTTTTTCAATCTTTCAAACCGTCTACCTCTTCGACACTAAAAACAGTCATGTTTGATCCAGGGATGACATCCCAACCGTCGACTTCAAATCAAATTTATTATGATCAAGTCTATGGAACAGAGCAAATGGTTCAGGTGAGAGAAGAATCTATGATGATCTATAATTCAATTACAGTATACTCCGATGGACTATCAGACGAATTTGCTTTGTGGAATGCAATATTTCAATAATTCGCATAATCGATATCAGGTTCGTTTCTTCGAAAAGTTCAAAGACAGAAGGAAGAGAGAGAGGCATTCGTTTTGTAGTAACAATGAACACTTTTGTGTTTTAACCGATCATTACTTACTTTCTTCGCCTTTTTTCTCTGGTTTTACCTCTTTTTCGAATAATGATTGATTCGGGGCGCTAGTTTTTAGAAATTGATATTAAAAAAAAAACAACCGCTAGGAATTCCAATTTATCCAAACTTCTTGTATCTATAAAAGTTTCGGTTATTCACCGGTTGACACGGTTTATCTCAGTTCTTTATAGAGATTTTGAAAAAGTTTCAACTGAAAAAATGTTTTTCATAATATTTTGAATATTTTTCCAGTTGACAACTTTTTAAAATCTCTCTCCTGAATTGAGATAAACCGCTGTGAGTTCACCTTACCTTGACTTAAGTATAAAGCAAGTTTAAGGGTATCCCAATGTTCCAAGAAACGTAAAAAACTTTTTGAGCGCATTTACCATTAGGGGAACTCTTTTGTAATTGACTAATTAAAAAAAACCCATCTTCAAAATTCCAAAAAAAAAATTTTTACAATTAATTTTTTTTGTATGTTTATCAGTACGAACTAAGCTTAAAAATTCTCAAAACAAAAAGAAAAAGGTTATTTAAATATGCTAAAAAAGGCAAATAAGTTTCTTAAAATAAAATGAATCATTTTTCAGTTTCCCGTTCCAATTCCCCATATGCCATCTCCCTACACCGCCATCAGTCATCATCCCCACCCTCTGCAGAATATGCATTCAAACAACAGTCTAGATGAGTCACCGCCATTCAACGGCTTTCTCGGGTCTATGATTGTTCAACAACAACCTCCGCCTCCTCCAGTCATTTACAACAACAATAATCCATGTGTATTCACTCCTTCTGGATCCATTCAACAAACATCTCAACAACCCCAAACACCTCAACTGACACCTCAACCATCGTCTCAATCGACTTCTTCGAATAATCAATCACAACAACAGGCGTCGAGTGGAATTCAACAGAATGCTGGAGCAGTTCTCACGACGGCAATGGATTCGTGTCAGCAGATTTCACATGTCTTGCAATGCTATCAACAGGTGAGTGAGCATCTACAAACACTCGTCTTACTGTAGGCGCCAAGATAGCATTGGAATTCAATACAAATGCAAACAACTTTTGATTTCAGGGTGGAGAGGACAGTGATTTCGTTCGAAAAGCCATCGAATCATTGGTAAAAAAGTTGAAAGACAAAAGAATCGAGTTGGATGCGTTGATTACGGCGGTGACTTCGAATGGAAAACAACCGACTGGATGTGTTACTATTCAGGTGAGAATTCTAGATTTTATCGGTATTAATATCAACAATATGTTAATACCAAGTCTGATAAAATCAAGTCTTCGCTAGAAAAGCCGATTGTGTGCCCTCGGGGCCTCTAAAAGTAGTCATGACACTGCTGGGAGGAAGGTGGCACTTTTGGTAGCTAAAAATACAAGTTTTTAGAATACAAGCACGTTAAAAACTTCATTTACTTTTTCTGCATAAAACAAAGGGATTATCTCGAAAATTAGGGCCATCGGAAAGGCGGCATAGGATAAGGCTGTCCCAGGCGCGTTCTTACTACGTAACATTCACGCCCCAACGAGGCGTGCCTAGCTAATTTCTCAAAACCTGACCCAATCCTTTTCCAGAGATCGTTAGACGGACGTCTCCAAGTTGCTGGCCGAAAAGGCGTTCCCCATGTCGTCTACGCACGAATCTGGAGGTGGCCGAAAGTGAGCAAAAATGAATTGGTGGTAAGTTGTCATCCTATATGATCCACTTTTATTCCCTTTTCTTCCAGAAATTAGTTCAATGTCAAACATCAGCCGACCATCAGGACAATATCTGTATCAATCCGTATCACTACGAAAGAGTCGTCTCGAATCGGATAGCAAGTGCAGATCAATCGCTTCACGCAGATGCTCCACAGATGAAGAACGAATATCTGGGAGAGCAGACGATGGTTGAGGGATACGGTGATTGGCCGAGTACACCTCCAGATGTTAATTATAATGGTGAGCAATAATTATAGTAGGATAATAAAGAAAGAAGTTTACAGGATTCGGATCTTCGAACATTCAACAACACACGTCTCCTCAAATGATTCAGCCGGTTGTTTCTGATATTCCAATGGATTTAGGACAGATAATTGTTCCGACTCCATTACAACCATTGGATAATTGGTGCTCGATTATCTATTATGAACTAGATACACAGATTGGAGAGACGTTTAAGGTAATGGACATAGACCATGCTCTTCTAAAAGAGGTTTCTTATAGGTCAGTGCCCTAGATCATGGGAAGGTGGTAGTAGATGGTGGAATGGATCCTCATGGAGAGAATGAAGGACGATTTTGTCTCGGAGCACTTTCCAATGTTCATCGAACAGAGGCCAGTGAAAAAGCGAGGTTTGACGAGAGGTTCCCAGTGACTGCCCTTATGAAAGAGGTTTCAGAACACACATCGGAGGAGGTGTTGTATTGACTGCTCATGCCGATGGAAACGTTTCAATCACATCGAATTGTAAGATCTTCGTTAGATCCGGGTATCTAGACTACACTCAAGGATCCGAATACAGTAGTAAAGCACATCGTTTTACACCGAATGAAACCAATTTTACGGTAAAAAATCTAATAAACTTCTCTGAAATACTATTTTCTTATAGATATTTGACATCAGATGGGCATATATGCAAATGCTTCGTCGAAGTGAATCGAGTAACGAAGCAGTGAGAGCACAGGCGGCCGCTGTCGCTGGATATGCACCGGTAGGAGACGGAGACCTTTTTCTCGATTGTATTACTGTATTTTCAGATGTCTATAATGCCGGCTATCATGCCAGATAGTGGAGTCGATCGAATGAGAAGAGATTTCTGTACGATTGCAATCTCTTTTGTGAAGGCATGGGGAGACGTTTATCAGAGAAAGACTATTAAGGTTTGTGGGGGGATTACTGTATGTTATTCAGTGGAGATAGAAAGAAATAGTCAACTAATGAAATATTTGTCTTGTTCTGAGCAATATTTTGTTAGTTGACTGTTTTTGTCTATATTCAATGGTTGGAAAGATATTCGCAGAAAAACAGATACTTTCTCTTTTTTCTTTCAACTTTTTCTCTTGAAAACCGGAAAACTAATTTATAAAAAAATATACTTATATTCAGTCATTAATCCGTTTTTTTTCCAGGAAACCCCTTGCTGGATCGAAGTAACCCTCCATCGTCCTCTTCAACTTCTCGATCAACTTCTCAAAAATAGTTCTCAATTCGGAAGCTCCTAATCCCCCGATTTATCTGTAATTAATTATATGAACATTTGCTTTCTCTTTTATCATTTATTCATTTATATCTTTTCTATTTTTAATTCTTTAAATAAACGTTTCTTTGCCTGATGCTCAACGATCTCCATCTTTTTCTCATCTCTTGACAAATTCTTCTTTTTTGGGGGGACTCTGAGAGAGAGAGAGAGAGAGAGAGAGAGAGAGAGAGAGAGAGATTCGGAATATTATGTCTCCGGAGACCCATTTTCAGTGTCCCATAGTCCTCCGCCCTCTTCTCCGTCGTTTTTGGGAAGGAGGGATCCAAAAGAAGAACCAAAAAATGGGTGACACTATCATTTTTATTGTCTCTCTTCTTCTTTTTTCCACATTCCTCAGAATGTTGCAATACACGGTTTTATGTGTTTCTTCCTTCGAATCTCAACGACTTTCGGTTATGTATTTCTTTTTCTTCTTGAAATTCCTTCTTCTCTCTCTCTCTCTCTCTCTCTCTCTCTCTCTCTCAAGTACTTGCTTTTTCAAAATATATTTTGTACTCAAAACTTGATTCGTTGCTCAGAAGGAAGTTCACCTTTCGAGTGTCCGAATTTCTTTTTTTTCAAAAGAAGTCCAACTTGAATGGAAGTGACTAGAATCTGTGGAATAGTTAAGTCTCCTAAGAATTGTGATAGTTCAGTTTCAGTTAGAACTACACAGGTAAAGAGATTTAGGCGTTCTACACATGGAACACTTTGCAATTGCATTTAATACATGGATTACAAACGAAATAATATTGTTTTCGCGATACATGAACAATACATGTTTAATACATGTATAATACACGTATAATACATGAAATATACATTTTTTGGTTCTACAGTATGCTCAAATGCATGAAAATCTAGAAACTAGAGGCAGTTCTCTATTTTCATAGGCAGGGTGAAGACGAAAATTCCATGGATCCTTATTGACATCTATTTATAAAAAATTTCAAAATTTCCACAGATTTCGAAGGTTTAACTTTATAAATTGGAAAATATTTAGGAAAACATTATACCTCAGGTGGTGCGAACGAAGTTTAGAATGAGAATGAAAGAACCAGCCAAGAAAAATCAAATGAAGAAGCACCTTTATATGATGAGCCGGGTAACTGTATCGATCTATGAAATCATTCGAAACCAGAAAACTGAGACATTTAATCTCTGATTCTCATCTCCAAAAATACATTTTTTGACCTTTCTACCCTTCCATTTTTCTCATTTCTCTCATTATTCTTTGTGAATAAAAGCCATAAATGACATCACATTTACATTCCTTCAGATTCATTTCTGCTTCATTTATTCTCGAAGAGTGTTTTTATGATTCCTTTCGTCCCGTTTCCACGTCATAAAACATCTTCAAATATACGAGGAAGAGCTCCTTTTTTCTTCTTGAAAAGATTACTGTACTATTCATTTGCTTCTTCTTTTCCTCACTTTTCTGCCAAAGTACGAAGAAAATCTTTCGGTGTCTTTTTTCTTTTCGTTTTCATGTTCTTCAATAAATCATATTGACCCCCTTCTCTTGACTCTTCTGAAGTATTCTTGAAGATCATTGTCATCATTTGGAGATTAGATGGAAGAAGAAGGCACTCCTCTCTCTCTCTCTCTCTCTCTCTCTTTTTCATTCCCAACACCTGAAGAATTTTTGTTATTTCTCCCGTGTTCCCGTATGTCTCATGGCTCATTTGACATTCCAAAACAAGCTGTCCTTCCGCCAGATTTTAGTCGCTTTTTTCATGGATACTGGGGGATGTTCTGTGTCATTTTCTACTCTCTCTTCCTTTCCGAACGACGAATGTTATTTATGGAAGACTTCTTTTTCGTTCAGAAACAAGACATGAAAATAGGTGGATTCGTTTCTTTTTGTACTCCCTCTCACTCTACCAATTGGTTTTTGGAACTTTCGATTTCTGGGAATATATCAATTTTCAAGAACTCTATCTCCAACAGAAATCATATGAGAGAAAGATTCCCTATTTTTCCTTGGTTACTTGTCAGTATAGAAATATTCAATTCTTTCTGAGAAAACTCTCTTTTGAAAACTGTTTCAGAGAAATCTCAGAGACTATCGACACAAACTTCAGCGTTCTAAAAATCTATATCAAAAAAAGCAGCCCCAAACGTCGTTATTAGTCTACAAAAACGTTTCCTTCCGTTCTAGTCAAAACTTGAAATATTTCTATTTCATCCCAACGTGACAAGCATCATTTCCACAGGAGACAGAGCCCTCTTTCTTGTAGATTTACGAACGTCAGTGTGGATTTACGAAAGTAGATTTACAACCCTCCCCCATTTATCTCATCTCTTCTGACCTGACATTAATCTCAATCGACTACTCTTTTACTCTATACCATATGTCATATTCAGTTAAATCTTGAAACTACTACTCGTTAGAATGTGCTCTCTCTCTCTCTCTCTCTCTCAAGACTCCGCCCCCTTCAAAGTCATATTCACATCTGTTCGACATTCAGCACAAATTGCTCTCTTTCTGTTCTGTCCCCCCTGAAAACATAAACACGATGGAGAGAAGGAAATGGAGACATTTCAAATTCTCTCTCTCTCTCTTCACGAGACAACGAATATTTTATTTCTGTATAAAAATTGTCTATTTTATACGCATATCTTCTTCTCTCTCTCTCTCTCTCTCTCTCTCTCTCTCACTCGTTTCTACCCTTTTTCATACCTCTTCTTTCCCCTTCTTTTCTCATCAAAACAATCCAATTTCGGAGGTCCCCTCCTCCTCTCCCAGTCCTCCTTCTTCCTCTCCTTCTTCTTCCCGCCGTGTGCTCTCCGTAGAAAAGGGGCGTGGCCTCTTCTTCCCTTTTCCCTCCTTTTTCCTTCTCTTGTCCATTTCTTTTTTGCATTTCCCGCTCTCTCGTCACTTCAGACATCATCTACTGATTAACCTCCCCTTTTCTAGAAGTGTCCACGTGGCATTTCTCCATGTTGAGTGCATGCTCCGCAGTCTCTTCCTTCTTCTGATCTGCTTTACGGCAGCATCCATCGCTTCGATTGTCACGGAAACATGTTATCCAGACACGTGAGTTTCTTTTTTTTCATCGGGTTGGTGGCTATTGTAGATGTCAAAAATCATGGACTATGAGTGGAAAATCAAACAGTTTACATCCAGGTACTGTAGTCTTGGGTGTCAAAGTATAAAAGAAAGTTAGTTTGAGTACTGTTTGGAAGTATTTTGCCTGTGAAGATATCTGGTGATGCGACCGTGATGGAAAGGCTTTCATTTAGACGAATTTCAAAGCGGGCGGACCGACGGACGAACCTTCGTCTGCGTGGAAACTTAGTAGGGATAGGTCTTTGGCGATGAGCATTTTTATGCCTAGAAAACAGGTGTATTGGGCATCAAAGTTCGGTTTTTAAGCATCTAACAAAAGCCAAATCTAAGGACTAGACTCTGAAGTTACCCAGGGTCCCCCAATCTCTGTCATTCTCTCCATAGAAACATGTATTGCTTTCAGTCACTATATCTCGGGTCGATATTTCAAAAAAACATCAACCAATGAATTATTATTTTTAATTAGTTAAAAACTTTTCGAATATTTTTTGGTAACCAACCACTCTGAAAAAAAGGACTACGGTAACTGGCTGATCTCAAACCCGCTTATTTGCGTACCATAGCGAATTTTCCTATTCTCCAGTGAAAATTCCAAATTTGATAACCCAAACCGTGAGAAGAGCCGGCTGAAAACTGACAGTGAAAGCCTCCAGAGACTCTTTTCGAACTACCCGAGATCATGAACCAAATCTGGCAAAAAGTCTATGACGCAGAATGCAACAATGCACTTCTTTTGCTTCTTTCTAAAACCGGAACTCCCTTCTTTTCCTTTTTCTAAAATAATTGGAAACCTAATCTAGTCTTTGCTAGATGCACTCTCTTCCTCCTCCTCCTCCTTCTAATTTGTTCATCTTTCTCCAAAATTGAATTGAAAGGGAAAAAAGAGAAGAAAACGAGGAGCTAGATGAAAACCACGTGTAAATGTAGAATTCATCTTCTTCTTTTTTCACTCATCTGATAAATGATCCTTCATTCTATTTACGTGTCTTCTCTCTTCATCTGAATTCTAAAACAAGAAAAAGAGAAAAAACCGATCTATTATGCATTAAAACAGGAGAGGATCTCTTTTTCGAGATCTGCTTCACTGATGTTTTGATGAATGATCGAAAACAAAATTTGAGAGAATCTTTCGACCGAAAACTTTTCGTCTTTTCGAAAGAAACAAAAGGAAATCGGAGAGGATGAAAGTGCGCTCCAATGAACTTTTTGATATCTGATGACGTGGAAAAAGACCTCTAATTGAAGGGCATACAGTATCTCCTTCTCCGTTCCTTCTCTTTCTTCTCTTCAATTCTTGGACCACCCACCGAAAAGTGTTTCCTGATGGAAGGCGGCTCCCCATCGAAAACATTCGTACACATACGTTCGTCTTCCTACTTTTTCCTGTCTTTTAGCATTAAAAGAGAAAGAGAAAAATGTGTGTTTGAAGGGGGGACCAAGAGAGAAAGAGGGAGAGAGAGATCAAAAAACAAAGTTATTGAGAGAGGGAATAACGACTGAAAATAGAGTTATAACTTCTTGAGAAGATGTGAATTCTTGATTCCAAAACAATGAGGAACTCTCGGAATCACCGGTCAAGCGCAATCAGTGTAGGTATGAGAGACGGGTACCGCCAGCTTAAGCCCATGGTAGGCTTGGTTCAAGGCCTATTGAGCAGCCTCACTCTTGCCAGAACAAAATCTCAATTTTGGCTGATTAAGATTTTTCCGTTAACTGAATACTACCCGTGATTCATGCTGGGTATCTTTCTTTGAGAGAAAATCGGAAAACGGCTATAAAACATTAAATCCAGAAGTACGTTGGAGCGTGTTTTCTGACTGACAGTGCCGGCCATAAATATAGAAAAAATGGTCAACTTTGGGCGTTCGTAGCAAAGTGGGAGAAGTGGTTTTGTTCTAAATTTTTTCAGAGCAGTTAGTTGATAACTGGATTTGCATTTTCTTAGTAGAAAATTTTTCTCTAAAATTATTTCTAAGAGCTACACGGCTCGTTAAAGAGAAAGATGTTAAAAAACCTGCTATTTTGCACTGAAATCGACAAAATTTCAGGGAAGTTCTCTTCAACGAGCCGTGTAGCTCTTAGAAATGATTCTAGAGAAAAGTTTTCTACTAAGAAAATCCAAATCCAGCTATCAACTGAGCACCCCGAAAAATTTGGAACAATACCATTTTTCCCCACTTTGATACGAATGCCCAAAGTTGACAATTTTGAACTGAAAATACCGATTTTTCCTACCTTTATGGCCGGCACTGTACAAAAACTACACAAATTTCTAATTCCCGATATGGCTTCATTAGATATTTCTTTGGAGCATCTTGTTTACGAAGAATAGTAAAATGTTGCATATTTAAGTATTTATTTAGTAAAAGATGTGTCAATTCCACACATAAATCAGACGAGAGCGTAACAAGGCTAATTTCTCCTCGTGTTTTCATCTTTTTCACTCATTTATTCGTGTGGGATTCCTGAGGAAAAGGAGGAAAATGAAGAAGAAGAGGGCTCTCGATTTTCCAATTAATTGAAGACTCTCTCTCTCTCTCTCTCTCTCTCTCTCTTTCTAATGAAAGATGAGCAGAAGAAAAGCAACGACGTCTTCTTTCTGCTTCTGAATAGAGGATTAACTCGAAAAAGTCATCTCCTCCTGAAAACGAAAGAAGAGCCACCCACGGAAGGAGGAGATACGAAACGACGACGACATTTCACTTTCCCAGATTGAAAAAACGCTGAAACTCATTTCAAAAAGAGTAATGGACGAGGAGGGAGAAGGTCAAATGAAATGGAATCGGCTTTTCTGATTTTGGATTTTCGAGAGATGGGAATGGAATGAGGGACCAAATGAGTATTCAGAAGACTTTGATTCTCTCGAGTCTCGAGAAGAATGAAAAAAAAGAATGATTGAAGAAGGGTGCTACAGTATCACTCAAAATAATACCAAGTTTAGGTTGAAATAAGTCAACATTCAAGGTCTAGCTGAATCAAGAAACGATAGCATACTCTAAAATGTTAAACCGTATCAACCATTACGGGAACTCCATTTTTGTGTTTGACTACTTTTTCGAAAAGCCATTTCAAAGACAATATATGATCCTCTGTAGAACAATACCGAACTTTTGAACCATACTAAATACAGTACATTTTCATCAAAAAACCATAAGGTTTCTATGAATAGTCAATGACTCTACATTTTTCGAAGTATACAGGCTCCGAAGAACCACGATGAAGCTTTTGAAACGGTTTTTTCATCGAAAAAGTTATCCTTTTAGCTCAATTTCAGATAAGCGACTCTGAACGTTCTCTCTCTCCCTCTTTCTCTCTCTCTCTCTTTCTCTCTCTCCCAAAGAAACATATTTTTGTTGACCATCAGAAGAAGAAGAGCCACCACCCATCGACTTCCTTCCACATCTATATAAGTGATTGGTCTCTTCTCTTCTCTTCTTCCCCACATTCGAATCCTCCCTCTATTTCCGTCCGTCGCCCTCCAAATCAAATCATATTTTTCGAGTAATCAGAAAACCCCAAAAGCGTCCAAAATTATTCAAATTCTTCTTTTCCTGACACAATTTGGGACATATTCACACAGAGTCTCCGTTTTCTTTCTTTTTCTTCTTTTCTTAACGGACTCCTCTCCTTCTCCGGAAGGCGCAAAAAATGGAAGAGTAATTTGGAAAAAAACGGGTAGTGAGTGAGATAGAGAGAGAGAGAGAGAGAGAGAGATAAAGAGAGAGAGAGAGAGAGAGAGAGAGAGAGAGAAAAGGAATCTGTTTTCCCTTGAGAATCAAACTGAAATGGATAAGGAAAAATGGAAAGAAGCGGGGGGAAATGGAAGAAAAAAATGAAGACGGAGATGAAGGAATGAAGAAGAAAAATGGTGTTGATGAGAGCTTCGAATGGGGTTAGGAAGAATGAGAAATGGGTTATGATTGGATAGGTTAGCTTCTGGAGTTAAACGAGGGATCTGAAGGGGGAGACGATCGGAGACTATTCTCGTCTGTCATAAATTTAGACCTCTCAGCTACAATAACCAAAAATGAACTAGTCGATCAGTATTCTTTGAATTTCGCTTGATCGAACACACATAAGCCTGTAGAATTGTAAACCGCAGCTATATTTTAAAATAATATTATTCAAACTGCTTCTATTATAAATGGCTTATCTCAATTAGCCTCACCAGGGAATGGTCAAAATGGGGTATGGAGTTTTGGTATGAGTAGTATATCGTTGGAAAGCTGACGTTATGCTGATTTCAGATCTGGTGTCAGTTTTTGCAGAACGCTTCATATGTCGAAAAATGTGGGTCTGAACTGTTAGTACTGAAACCAGTGGTTTATTTTCCTCATTCCAGAGTTTTTGTAAAATTAGCACTGAAAACCCACAAAAACTGAATTTTCTTGAATTTGTGAAGCGTTCTGCAAAAACTGAAACCTGATCTGAAATCAGCATAACGTCAGCTTTCCAACGATATACTACTCATATCATAACTCCATACCCCATTTTGGCCATTCCCTAGTCAGAGGAGATTTAGGAGGTATTGAATCGAAATATTTCTTTTATTTATGATAAACTATCATAACTTGCTCTCTGCGATGAACTGGTTTCTATTACTTGATTTACAAAGATCGGCTATCATGAGACTTCTGTTGTAGAATTCTTCAGCTTTCTTTAGCATAATGAACGTTGACTTATATGAATGAAAATAAAGAGTTCAAGTTCTTATTGTACCAACTTCTTTTCGATCATGAAAAACCACATTTAAAAGTGTGCTCATTAGTACAAACCGGGATAAAGTTAATAACCGTCATATTTGAAACGCTTAAAAAGTTCTAAACCTCCCACAAAACGATATGACACACTCTGAAAGTTGAATTGTTTTCTCTAAAGGCAACCTGTACTTGATATGGTGTCTAGCGGTACTGTATCGTTTTTATCTAGTTAGAAATACAGTTATCAAATAGCGCTTATTGAATCTAATTCCTATCAGAAAACTACAGTAACCTCCTACTGTCATCAACCTTCATTTTCCCTCAAAATAATGAATAATTTCAGATGCGCCGATCCAGAATTGGATACATTCTTCTCATATGGAACATGTTGTGATAATGAATGTTGCTATCGTCTCAGATATTGGGTCTAGTGAGTTCTTTCTCTCTCTCTCTCTCTCTCTCTCTCTCTCTCTCTCTCTCTCTCTCTCTCTCTCTCTCTCTCTCTCTCTCTCTCTCTCTCTCTCTCATTCCCAATTCCTTTCTTTTTCAGTCCAGCCAGTATCGCAGGAATAGGATTCGTTGCCGGAGCATTCTTCGCTTTGTGCTTTCAATGTCGTTGAAGAACATCCAAAAGAAACAAAAAACTCCAAAACCGGTCTCCATTTCACTCATTTTCTTCCGAAACTTCCATTCTCTTCTTCTGATATTTCATATCACTTTTTGTCAAACATTTATGTTTTTTTTTTGTATTTTCACTTTTTATGATGAATGAAGGAAAAATATAAAATATAAAATATCAAGGAGATAAGTTTAGTATGAAGACGGTTTCAGAGAAGACAAAAATAGAGAGAGGGGAAAAATATATAAAACGGAGACGAATTATTACAACTCTCTGTTGCCCTTCATAGAATAGAGTGCAAGAGAAATGTACACTGGATGAAGATTTTGGAGGGGGAGGGAGAAAAGGGAAAAGTAAAGAAAAACAAGAAAAAATAAAATAACAAGGATAAAAGAGAAGAAATTCGAAGGAGTGGGGAAGAGAACATACTTTGCAGACAAAAGATCGGATCACAGATTCGAAACGAGGAGAGAGAGGGAGAGAAGAGGGGGGTGAAAGAGAGTCACACAAACTAACCAGAATTCTAAGTTCATAAACTCTAAATATTTCTTTTGCAGAAATAAAATATACAAAAAAAAACAAATAAAAATCCCTGATTTTCGGAAAAAGAACGCGTTTCGAGTCTATCAATTCTAGGAACAAATTTTGAATATAGATAAGAAAAAAAAAGAATCACTAATCATTGTTTTTAAACCAATTTCTACAAACTTTCGGTACTCACAGACGGACAATTGAGGTATTTCGGGTGGTTTTTTGTGGAGAGACGGGAAGAAGGAAATCTCAGAGAAAAGAAGAAGAAGTTAGTTGAAATAAGGAATAACACGTGTCTTCGGAAAGATGAGAAATTGAAGAAGAAGAAGTAGGTGATCCAGGTACAAGTGCCAACGGAGCGACTCGTGTATCACGGGAAACCATCTACCACGTAACGGGGAGGAGGGAGGGCGGGCAATTGGGATAATTTTCAGAAGGGGGGATTATTCTATTATCACAGATGAAATAGAATAATGATGAACTAGATGGGGAGGAGAAGAAAAGACTACACAGTTTTCAAGATGAAGAGGATGAGAATAGAAACAAACAATTGTTTTGAACCGTAATTTTGATGAGGATTGTGGAGGAGGGGGACAGGTTTGATTGTGTCTAGACGACTAGGAGGAATTTGTTTCTGTTGGGAAGGGGGAGGGGAAGAGGTGGAGAACAACACACAGAGAGGAGAAGGAGAAAGGTGGATCCATCAGCAACAGAGACGAAGAAAAACTGATATGCAACGGCAAGCTGAACTGGCATTGTAGGGGGGAGGAAGGGGGGATCGAGATGAAGTAACAATATGAAGAAGGAGAAGGAGAAGGAGATGAGAAGGAGAATTCGAGAGATTTGTACATGTTTTGTGCAACTGAGCAATATCGAGCATCATTGGATTGATTGACAGATTTAGAATGCGTTTGATCTGAAAGAAATGGAATTAATCGATGAGAAATTCAATTGGAGGAACACCACGTCAACAGAACAGTACTTCGATGTTCTAGAACTCATTTCGAATTCTAGAATATCGTAGGAAGAACAGAAAGGAAAAATCATGAAATCAGAAGAACTGACAGGTGGAAAGGCATGCAGGAGAGAAAAAAGGAGAAAACAGAAAGCACTACCTAACTCACAAATTAAGATTGTCGTAGAAGAAATCATTGCCAACACCGAACGATGGATCCATTCCGCCGTTCGTTTGGTTTTGTTGTACGTATTGGTTGACTTGTTCTTCCTGAAAATTAGAATTTGAAATCTTTGGAAATCCCTCTGAAATCATTTACCCATGCATTCAAGAAATCAGTTAGCGTCGTCAATCCGGGCCTTGATAGCCTGTCGTGCACGACATTCTGCAACTCATCGTAGAGATAGGCGTCCAAGTCGATGGCCGATCGATCCACAGACACGTTTCCAGATGGATATTGTGTTGGAACGACGAGACGAAGCGGAGGGAACGGTTGATTTCGGAGTTTACACGTCACAATGTAGTGATTTGCATCGTGTCTCGGATGACTTTGATCAATTTCAAATCTGGCTTCGAGAGCTTGAAGTTCTTTTCTCGCCGAGTCATTCAGACTGGATCGTTGCACAGATTGTCCGGGCTGAATATCAGAATGTAATAGAATTTCTTCAAAATAAAAACACTTACATTCATAGAATTCTGTGGATTTCCAACGTGAAGTGTCGGCTGAAGAGCATCAATTGGGTTTGGAAGGAAATCATCGTATTGGAAATCATCGAGTCCAGATAATCCGCTCATTGATCCTGGTGTTCCCATCTTTTGTGTCGGTGTTCCCATTGGATTCATCGTTGGAGCACCAGAACTTGGACCCGACATTGATCCACTCATCGAATTCCGATCTCTTCCAATCGGTCCTGCTCCATTCGGCATCTGTCTCATATTGTTTCTCATCGCTGGGTTCTGGTATGGGGCGTGTCGATGATTGTTGACTGGCGACGTCATTTGATCATGTCCCATATCGTTTCGATACATTCCATGCATCGGTCCTCCTCCTGGCATCATCATATGCTCTTGAGGCATCATTCGTTGCTGTGGTTGTTGTTGTTGATGCCACATTTGTTGCTGATGCATTTGCATGTGATGTGGTGGTGGTGGTCCGCCCATATATTGTCCATGACCGTATCCCATTTGCCCTCCATATGGATTGTGAACTTGACCGTTACCCATCATTCCATGATCTCCATTCATCACCGGATCAGTCATTCCCATATGATTTGGATTTGGAGCCATTGGATTGATATTCAAAAAGTCTTGTTTTCTGGCAATCCACGTCTCCAAATGGTTCAAATATTCCAAACTGACGACTCTTTTTCCTTCCAAAACACTCAACATAACCTCCAGTTTATGAGCAGCTTCGTGATTTCCTTCGTTTCTACATTGACGAGCCCGCGTCCTCAAACTTTCACAACTTCCGCGCATATTTCTCAGTTTTGTCGCATAGATATTCTGATCCTCGACACTCATCACCCCTTGATTATTTCCATTTTGCATGCCAGGTCGTTGAGGTTGATTTCCTGGAGGTCCTGGACGAGCTCCTGGTCCATTTCTATCGGCACCTGGTGGACCCATCTGATTGTGTCCTGGATATTGTTGTGGTTGATTGATGAGTGATTCGAGAACTGATGAAGTTCCAGTCGGCGTTGTAACTTGTCCATTCATCGGCGGTCTGTTTGGGTATCCGTGTCCTTGTTGTGGTGGCATACCTCCCCATGGCTGTTGGTACATATGACCTTGAGGATCCCATGGACGAGATTGATCAATCTAAAAAGAAAGAAGGATGAAAAACGTGAATTTTTGTCTTTCAACTGATAAAATGTTGTTGATCTATTAAATCAACTGACCTCTTTCTTCATTCCTTGTCCATATGGATTTCCTCCCATCGGTCCACCGTTTCCTGGAGGTCCATTCATCATTCCATACCCTCCATATGCTCCTGGTGGTCCTCCCATTCCCATGTTCGGAGCTCCCATCTGTGGAGGTGGTTGTCCCATTGCTGGTCCTCCATTCATCGATGGACCTCCTGGAGGTCCTCCATTCTGGAATTGACCGTTCGGACCATTCGCCTGTTGAGATGGTGCTCCTGGAGTCGTTTGTCCACCAGGACGAAGACTCGCTTCTGGAGATGGGAAATTAGCGACTGCAGCCGCGACAGCAGCAGATGCAGATACTGTTCCAGCGGATACTGTATTTTGGGATGATGGTGTTGTGGTTGCTTGAGTTGTTGCAACAGCCGGCGGAGGATTCCTAGCTTGTGCAGAGGTTGGCTGAGGATCCGGCGGCACAGGAGCTCGATATCCAGGTGTCCCACCAACTGGTGTCGTTCCACCCAATGCTAAATCAGAATTACTTCATACACTTTTCGAAGAATGAAGTCTTAATACCTGGTGTCGTACATGGAGGGCTATGAAACTGTGATGGTTGTAGAACAGAGGGAACGGCCGCCGATTTACTATTACAATTAATTGCGTTTATCACTTTGGCAATCGTCCTCATGTATTCATCTTTTGACATACACTTTGCGAAGACGTATTCTTCAACCTGCCGCGCATCACCTGGTACTGGAAGGTTCGGTGCATTCTGCCGGTTTCTTGCCAATTCTGGTTCACTGCAACGATATCGATGATAACTTTTTTCGACAGGTTGAAATAGAATCTTACAGTCTCTGAATGACATGCTCGCGAAATTTGGGCGAGGGCCAATCCTCATCCGTCATCTTTCTGCTCTGCTGCTCTTGCTTCTGGAACGGTGCTTTTCCAAGCGAATCAACTACCGACGACGTCAACGTGGCAGCGTGTTGGTGTGTTTTTCGCACGATCAACAAATATCAAAATTTCGATTTTCTGCAAAACGAACGATGTTTTGTATTGTTATTGAGAGCATTTCAATTGTATTTTCTGATTCGATTCAACGAATAACAACAAAAAGTGGAAGCAAAATGGATCAAAATGTTACCTTTTTCTCGTCAATATCTGACGAGACGTCCTCCGAAAATTATCGTGGACGGCACAGTCACTTCTTGATTTGTTCCCCGGTTTATCCTGAAAGAAAATGAAATTAGAAGATGGAAATAGGTTTAAAATGAACAGAAAATGAGAAATAAACAGTTTTCAGATATTCAAAACGTTAAAAACGTCTTTCAAAGGGATCTATGGGGGGAGAAGGTGTCGTTTCAATATTTATTCGACAGTGGACGGTAGAAAAAATCAATAAATAATATATCAATCAGAGATTCGAAATTTCCAGTTTTTACTTCAAGAAAAGCGTTTCATCTTGCCGTTTCTTTGACGTGAACGTTCCAGGTTTTCCTTGTGCTGCCTCGTGATTAGCGAGTTCTGGTGGACATCCGGACACTGGCGATTCGATGAGAACCTGCAAGAATTTCAGAATTTTCTCAGCCGAGAAAGGACATTTCTCCGTGTTTTCTGTGGAGAACCAGCTCAAGTGGCGTTGGCGCGAAAAAGGAAAAAGAAATTAGGCAAACCAGCACCTCCCCCCCAAATACATGTGTGAAGTGCCCCCGGAGAAAAAAGAGTGAGAGAAAACGAAAAATAGACGGGTTGCGGTATAAGAAAAAAGGAGAAATTCGGTTAGGGGTGTTGCTGGTGTTGCGAGATAGTTTTGAGTGAAGTAAACCAATTACGGGATATGAAAGAGAGATTGAGAGTGAGAATATATATTTACCTGTTTCAGGTCGTAGTAGACGGCTGTGTCTTCTGGAGTGAGGAATGTGATTGCTTTTCCATGTTTGCCAGCTCGACCTGAAAATTGAATGAATTAATGAATTGAACGAAAACTGTATAGATTGGATGATTTGATTGGGGGGAAAGAACGAGATGAAGTGCAATAACAATGTGAAGAAAGGAGGCATCCATTTATCACTTCGAAGTGGATGAAGAAGAAGAAGAGCACACAGGAGGAGGTGCTGCGGCTCTTTCTTCTCCCGAGCAACTGGCAACTTTTCTGTCATCAGAAGAAAACGAAGAAGAGGACACGAAAAGATGGAAAGAGAGAAAGAGAGAATAAGAGAGATGGATGAGAAAACGACAAAGGGCAGGTGCCAGTCAATCCGAAATTCTTTCAGAATACAGAAGAAGCTGGGCAACGAAAATGTTGAATAAGGAGAAGAAGACGGAGAAGAAGAAGAAGAAGACAGGGTGCGAAACGAATGCGTTGAAAACGGGAGAGGAAACGAAAAGAGGAAGAGGAGAAGAAGAGACGAAACGAATAAGAAGAAGAAGAAGAAGAAAATGATTGATAATACCGTAGACGGACACACAAGTTAATGACGTTCGAAATAGTATTGAAAGAAGAGAGATTCCAGACGTTTGCTTATCGAAATTCTTATCACTTATCATCAGGGGGACAACGCGAGATTCGCATTTTGAGACACTTTTCGTTTTCTGTCTCTTTTTCTTTCTCTCTCTCTCTCTCTCTTACGATCTAATGAATGAAAGTTTTTATTTTTTTCAAGAAAAGGAATGGCAAAAGAAGAATCTTTTGGTATCCAATAATAAAAGAATAATGAAAAGAGTATGGAGATAGGATAAGATAGAGACGCAGAGCTCTCGGGACTATCAATATACCATCTTCCCCCACGCAACCGTATTCTTTTATGAGGCATCAAAAATATCGTTGTGCACACTCTTTTTTAATGGGTTTTCGACAAGTAGTAATGTGCTATAAAATGATTATTTGGTTGGAGAAGAAGACGAACTCTTTTTGTTAACACATCTGTTACAACACTGTTTGAGTCTGTCAAACTATGAGTAGTAGAAGGACAAGAAGAGAGAGAGAGAGAGAGAGAGAGAGAGAGAGAGAGAGCTCAAATAAATCAAACATAGACGATATATTGATACATATCTCATCTCTCTCATCATAATCGTCATCGTCACAATTTGATTTTTCCAACATAAACCGTTTTATTCTAAAAACTCGTCGATTCTGAACCGATTTGAACCGATTTAAATGAAAACTACACGTTGCAAAAGAGATGGAAAAGATGGAAAATTTGCCCAAAAAAATGGAGAGATTTTATAATTTTTGTGTGTTTCCCTGCCTCTCTCTCTCTACAGAAAAAACCAGCATGCCTTTCTCTTTTTTCTCTTCGATGCCCTCTCTCAATCGGACGGACGGGGGCCCCCCGTAATCGTTTGTATCGATAGATGGTAGTGGTAGTAGTGATGGCGGGGAGGAAGAGAAAAAACGGCAGAAAAATCGGTTTTTTTTAAATAAAAATTTGTGTATGTCGATATAGATGTTGGAGAGAAACAGAATGGAAGAGGAGAGATAGAGATAGTGATTTAGAGACGATTGAAGAGAAGAAATAGAGAAGGAAAGGAACAAATTCGAGACGAGAGAGGAAAGAAATTGATCGGAAAGAAGAAGGGAGGAGGAGGGGGGAAGAGACTGTGCGGTAAAAGAAGGGACAGTTTGCAACAAACCATCTTCTTCGTTTTTCTTTCATCCAAACATGAATGGGTAGGTCAAGATGCGTACAATTGCCTCAAAAGAGAGAGAGATTCTTCATGTGTATTACGGTCACCGCACCAGCGTTTCGCAAAATAGTTCGATTTTGTTTCTTTCCGTAGTTGAAAGTTGAATGATGATGAAGAAGAAGAAGACGAGGGAAAAGAGATGGAGAAAAAGAGAGAAAATTTGAGGAGGAGCGACTTCGGAGCAAAAAAGAAGAAAAAACACATTTCTCGTTTTCTTCTTCTTCTTCTTTTTCTCAAACTGTCAATTGCATCGGTTGGTGGCAAAAGTAAAGGATAGGAGGGAAAAGAAGGGCTCTCAGTTGAAGGATGGAGAAGGAGCACATGGTTGTGTGGCGATCTACGTGTCGCAGGTGGCGTCTCCTCTCGCTCTGGTCGCTAGGAAAAATCAGGAGGGACGACGAACAAAAATGAACAGAAAAAGAGCACATGATACGAATTGATGTGTCCGAAAGACGTTGACGAGAGCACCAATGGCTTCCGTAACTTACAATTCGGAGAAAAGAAGAAGCCAAACGGCGTTCTCTCAGATTTCATGAGTTTTCCGATTTTTCGGTCGAAAAAACTTGCCAATTGACTGTCTCTTTCTCTTCCAAATAAAATGTTTATGCAGCCGAGAAAAGAGAAGAGACAAGTGTGTGTTTCTATTTCGAGTCAGCTGTCCGGTTTTTACGGAGAGAGAGCTCTGCCGAAAAAGGACTGCAAACTGGGAAATAGAGAGTGCACTGATTCCATTTTTTATGTTCACACAATTGACATCTATTGAATTGTTTGCTTTGAAAAGTTCATTTTATGGATGGCATTTAACAATCGTTTCGCTCGATTTTATCTCAAAGTAACGCCAATTCAGCTATTCTTTAAACTTTTGATTCCATTCTTTCTTTTAATTGAAAAAACTGTTATCTTTGTCTCAATCTTCGCTCTTTTTTCTCTAAACTCTTGGCACATTTTGATTCTTCGATCAACAAAGAGAGCCACGAGGCGCTAAGCAAATCGTTTGATTTGATCAAACTATCAGGTAAAAAGGAAGAAGAGAGAGATAGAAAGATCAAGTGAAGCTAGAGAAGCAGAGAGACGACACACCGGGTGGGGCAGTAAATGGATGAAGAAAAGGAGAAAGAGGAAGAGAGGAAAAGATGGAAGAAAATTGTTGAAACTCCCGATTTTTGCGAGGAGACGGTAAATAGAATTCGGATAACCGTCTCTCTCCATCTCTTCCTCTTCCTTCCTCCCCTTTTCTCCTTCATTTCCTTCGATTTATTCGGTGTTTCTCTAACACGTTGAAATTTGTGAAAAGATGGAAACAGAGAGGCGAGAAACCACCGCGAAAAGACAAATAGCAACACATACGCAAAGTGATAGAAAGTAAGAAGACGTTGGCAAGATGAGACGTAGATTGGAAAGGCGAAGAAGAAGAAGAAGAAAGACAGCAATCATTTTCTCCTTTAGATCGCCCTCCTCGCCGGTATTGTTCCGCACAAGTACAGTGAGAGTGTATGTATGTGTGTGATGGACAGGCAGAGATCGTAAAAGAGATGCGTTCAAAAAGATTTCTCGGAGAGAGAGAGAGAGAGAGAGAGAGGGCAAGCGCGATGGCGAAGTAACTTTTAGGGATAAGATTGAGTGAATGAGACACCAAGACTGTCTCGGGAAAAGGCTCCTGAAGAGGAGGAAGATGAGCGAATCAGAAGATGAATAGAAGAGGTCAATTGAGAAGAAGAAGAAGAAGAAGGAAAAAACGGAAACATCCATTAGTTGACAGAAGAAAATCGACACGGTGGCGACGACGACAACGTGGATCGCCAAGAATTAAAAAGTTTCTTCTTCTGTGTGGTGGAGAAGAGGAGAAAAACTCGCTCGACATGGAAAAAGAGACGAGACGACTTGTCCACGCAAACAGACTTTCAACAGTTTATAGATGCAGAATAATTGAGTGACAGGAATGCGATTGGAAGGCAAAAAAAGGAACATTTAGAAGAAAGAAAAGTGTCAGCAGTTTCATGAATGATTTTGAACTGATAAGATGCATCGTTTCGCAATTCTTTATTTATTTGTACATGTGTGTGTCTATGCACACCATTTTTCAGCACATTCTCAACTATAAAAGGCGTCCGATTGTCTCTTAGATAAGAGAAGATGGATCCGTATCGATCGATGAATTGATCAAGAAGGAGAGAGAGAGAGAGAAAATGATTGTTTACAGTTATATTTGGAATAAAAAAGAAGAAACCAATGAAACACACACATATTATCACTATCAGCTGACAAGAGATACGGTAGTAGGATCAACCGATCCGGTCATCTTTCTTTAGAGATCAAAACAGAGTCAGTGAGAATCACTTTCGGATTCTCCAACCAAAGACGGCTTAACGGAGGCCCTATCGCCAAAAAAATGAACACCGGCTCACATGGAAATTTGTGTCGATTTCACATGAATAACACGGTGGAAACACAATAACAGCAGGAGAAATGAAATAGAGGAAGAAGAGGATGATGATGAGGAGGAGAAGGAGACAGCAGGCGGTGGAAACAGAAAGTTTGTTGAGAGGGAGAGGTTAGAATTCAGCATGTGCGCCACATTTTGAACCCAGTGCAAACAAAATGCAAAATGAAAGAAAAAAGTGATGGAGAGAGGGAAGAGGAGGAGGAAAAGTGCGAAGATTGAGTGCCGGTGAAGGTTGAACAGTGGCGGACGAATGCAAAGAGACAAAAGTTATCGTGAAAGGCCATCGAAAGAACGAAGAGTAGAATAGAATGTGCTATATCGTTGGATATGTCTGAAGGAGTAAAAAACGAAGAAGAAGAGGAAAAGAAGGCTGATATTGGGCGCCCAACACATCAGGGGATACACAACGAAAAACATGATGACGAATGGATGAAAAGTGCAAACTCTTTGGGAGCTCTTTCCATCTCTCTCTCTTTCTCTTTTGGACGCTTTGAAGCCTAAGAAAGAGGACGCCTTTGGCCATAAATGCATAGAAAAACAGGAGAAAGACGACGAAAAGTCTTGTGGTTTGAGCCGCTTTCTTCGCCTGAATTACTCTGATAACGGGTGGAAAGGGGGCACACCAGGAAAATGGGGAGGAGGCGGAGCAGAAATGTTCTGATAGCATTAGAGGCACATAAGTAACCTCTCTCTCTATATATGTCGAAAATGAGAGGGAGAGAAAGGAGGTTTCTAACGTATAATCAAATGCAATACGCGTTATGATCAAACAGAAACGACGGGAAATCATGAGATGATGTAGAAGACGTCGTCGGGAAGGGATGAAGAAGGAGAAGGAGGAGCTCTATATGAAAATGAAAAATGGGGAATGAGAGAGGAGATAGGAGCACGTCTTCGAGCCGATTGAAAAAGGATTAGAGAATATCGAAGCAGATTTGAAGAGATGAGGTGAAGGAGAGGAAGGGCATGCACACATACATATATACACAAACACATTAGATAATCTATCGATTCGTAGATAGGAAAATAAGGAGAAGAAGGAGAGAGAGATTACAAATTTCTTAACATACTATTTAGTATCACGTGTTTCCTGATGTCAAAATGCTGTCAATTGACGTTGAGAGAAGACCTTCCGTATTCAAACAGCCACTTTGTATTTCAAAAATGCCGACACACTACAATTTGAGACTCTATTATGATCAATAAGGCATGACGAACGGAAACGGGAGGAGGAGTATGGGAGGAGTGGTGTTGATTGGAGAGAAGAGAAACGGCAGAAACTGCCAAGAAACACAGTTTGTTTAGTGGCCGAAATCGGGAAGAAATTGGATTCGAACTAATCAATAGATGCGGAAGAGATCGGATGAGGCGACGAGGAAACGTGTTCCTCTCTCTAGAACCAATACAATAGCCACAAGTGACTGGAACACCTAAATCCCTCTTTTCAGAGAAATTTTCATGATGAAGATGAAGGAAAGAAAAAAAAGAAGAATGAGAAAATAATGAGATACCTCTGCCATATCTTTAATTGGCTACCCGAGCATGAATATATACTAATGAGGAGGAGGAGAAGAAGATGGAGCAGGAGAGAAATGGAAAAGGAAAGCGGGGGGTGAAAGAAGAGATTAAAATGTTATGAATACATGTGGAAAAGCTCTTCGCGAAGGCTTTGCAGAAAGGAATTTGCAGGAGAACTTCTCTTTTGTTGACAAAGAAGAAAACCATTCTCTCTAGAAACCATCGAGTGCAAAAACTAATACCTTGGCGGAATGCCAGCAAATGTCAGCAGAAAAAGAGATTGTTCACCTGACCAACCGAATAGAGAGATGGAAACGAAGGCGATGTTGGGGCGAAAGAAGGAAGAGGAGGGAAGGACACACGTGATGATTTGCTACGATTGGAATCTTTTTTTTTCTTCTGCTGATGATGGTGATGAAAAAAAGATGAAATGATTGAAACAAATGAAAAGAACGGGGACTGAGAGCCATCGTTTCCAGAAGACCCCCACTTCCCGTTGACTGTTAGGTCAACTCTTTTCGTCGTTTTTGAAATAAAAATAACCGGTCTTCTAACAATTTTATTTTACGACCAACCCATCTTTCCCGAAACACAAAACGGCCAAAACCGACTTTTTGTTCAAACAATTATGGGGTTACAGGAGGGGGGACGAAATGTGAATAACTGAAATATTTCGACCAAATTGTAGCCACTTAGTCAAAAATCGCTATTCTGTCACTATTCATTTGTCAGATTCAACGTCGTCAAAAGTACAGTATTCCAAACGAATTGATCGTTTTCGGACGGGGGGCAAAGAGATAATCTCTGGAAATCTGATTCGGCATTCTTTTTACGACCATCAGAGATCCTAAACTAAGAACTTTTCATCCGTGTTCAGAACAAAAGGACGACGTGTGTAGAATAAAAGAGAGAATGATGAAGAGAAGAAGGAAGGAGGAAAAATCGGAAAAAAGGAAGATTCGAATCGCTTCTCGGCGCCGTACAAATTCATGTTTTTGGGTGGGTGGGAAGTCGAAGAAAGATTGAAAGGGCCCTACGATTGGGGATGGATTTAGAAGGGAAGAGAAGGGGCGCTCCCCTCCGAGTGCTGGTGGTGCAGACAGATATCAGATTACCTGTGAAAGAACTCTTCCTCTCTCTATTTTCTGCAGTAGGAAGACTCCCCCTAATAGAGCCTTCTTCTACCAAAAAAGTACAGAAAAAAAAGGCAAAAGTAATGGAAAAATGGGACAAACGGAAGGAACAAAAGGACATCGACGACTCCGACAACGAAAGTATTTGGAGTCGTTTAAAAGAGACACGGCGGGAAACTGGGAAGACAGCAAAAGAGCCCAGGAAAACCGTGGAAATTGCACGGGGAAGGGGAGCAACTAGGGCCAATATTTGAAACACACACACACAGACAACATAGAGGAAAGACACTCACAAAAGAACACTATTCAAACACGACCACAACGGAAAGAAGAGAAGAAGAAGAAGAAGAGGAAAAAACGAAGAAAAAGAAGAAGGTACCCCGGGAGGGCAGGTGAAAAAAGATTGTCTTCGGTAGAAAAAGAAAAATACACATGTGCGTGTGGCACTCTTGAGAAATCGGGAGAACGGAGAAACCGTTCTAAACAAATCTCCGAGTTGAAAAATAAGTGTAGGCCAACTATTTTCTATTCTTTTTCCTAGATTACTAGTGTCTGCTAATCACTCGAGACAACACCGGTAATACTCCAGGAGGACCAGTTGCTCTCCGAGGAGCTCCGTGTAAAACATGCGTCAATATATAACGAAGAAGAGAGGAGAGCAACGAAACAAGTCTCGCTCTTCAAAGGTTGTCTCCTTTCCTCTTCCTCATTAACCTATCTTCTCCCCCTGTCTCTGCCGGCAGGCTCCGGACTACGGGTGCAGTCGGTCTGATAGATGAACGAAGCAAAGCATAATATTCGAACTCAGTGGGAGCCGACTGTTTGTGTTATGCCCTATGTCTCGCTCTTTTCTCTATATTCCTTCTTCTCTTCTTCTTCTCCACACACCGGTCATTGTCGCCGAGTAACAAACTCGACCTATCGGTGTGGTATGAGGTCCTCTCTCTCTCTCTCTTCTTTCTTTTCTCGTTTGTAGAGAGCAAAATGGAAAAGAACTAAAAAGAGAGCACCGCGAAATGAGTGAAAGAGAGAGAGAGAGAGAGGGTGCGCGCGTGGCGCAGGCAGCACACGCGACAAATGCTGTTCAAATACAGGATAGATAGAGAGAGGAATCGCGTGTGTGTTTATTAGAACAAACTCTCGCCACCGTATTGCCTGAGAATAAAAACGTTTTCGGAAACGAATATAGACAGACTGGAGCGAAAGCGGGAGAGAGATAGATAGAGAGAGAACAACCTTTCAAAATCGAAAAGTTTCTCCGATTGAGCGACGGATTACGGTAGAGTGCATGCACGAATATTTCCATCGTTCTTTCACTTTTGCAATTGCATCAGTCTGATGGAAAGGAGGGGAGGAGAGTGACGACGACGATGCACGTAAACACGAAGGACACATCATTTTTGAACAGGGAATGCGAAAAGATTCAGCAAAACAATCAACTCTTGTGCTGTTCTTTCCAGTCGAAAAGGTTTGATTGAGAAGGCATTGAAACTAAAACTCGAGAAGCAAGAATAGAATACAGAAATCGTTTTTTTTTGTTGACTGGAATAGAAGAAGATATGAGTCACGCGTCGGCCGGAACGGAGAGGGGAGGGGAACACAAAGACTGAAAAACAGAAAACAGAAGAACGAACTAAAAATTAGGGGAGACCACGAGAGCGTTCTAATCGAAAGCTTATGTATTAACAGTAGTCTGGAAGGAAACTTCAGTTCGAGTGAAACTAAATTCAAATACTAAATCAGAAGCCTCTGATAATTCAATTATACAATGAATTGATAAACATGAGGTTCAATTAATATTCTACATGAATATCATTGAAATAGCCTCATATTCTTTAGCAGAAGAAGAAATAGCTTCTCTCCTACAGTAGAGAAGTAAGAATGCCAATTAGAAAAAGGACAGCCTCGTGCGTGAATGATGATGAAGATGATGATGATGGTGTTGGTGGTGGTGGATAAAATTGGTGAGAGAGATGAAGAGAGAGAGGGAGCTTATATGTTGCCGTCGTCGAGAAAGATATTAAAAACAGAGAAAGACTTATTTCGATCTATTATTATCAGGCATATGGGTTCCTCCTCCGCGCTTTTCCCCAAATAATTATAGGCCGTCACCACACCGCTGCCTCTATCCTTCTTCATCCACACCGGGGCCTAATCCTCCGTTCGATTTCAAACGATGGAGTAGGCGTTGAAGGTATTAAGATAATGATGCGACGAAAGAGAGGAAGGAAGGAACAGGATGAGTAGTGCACAAATTGAAACACAAGAGAAAAAGGAATTGGCTTAAGGACCTCCCTCATCATAAGAGGACTGTGTTTGCACACTGTCTACACCTAAAATCCACGCACACCTTGTCGTCGACAAAAGAGATTACACACACACAGAAAAGGAGCGAGCCAGTTGGTCAGGTACATAATATAATAATAATAACAATAATATTAGGGGGAAATTGCTCAGAATATCTAGAATTCAAGATTAAATCCCAGTCAATCGCTATTTAGTTTGATTAGGTCTAGGAAAACGGCGGTTTTTATGAAGTTTTGGTTATGAGAATTGGAATTTCACAATTTTGTTTCCTACACTACACTATACAACACGGACATTTTTTTGATATTTGGTAATATGAAAAAGACAAAAATGAAAGAAGAATGAAAAGAAAAATGAAGATGGAGACAAAGAGTCCGGAACGACAAAAAGGATTCTTTCTTTTCCATCTTTTCCTTGATTTTTTATATCTCTATCAATCGAATTCATCCATCCTCTCGTTGCTTGGCTTCCATTCCACGCTTACTGCTGCACGTGTCGACTCGAGTTTCTTCGCGGCATCGAGAGAAAGAAAAAAGAAGAAAAAAAAAGAAGGAGCGAGCTTTTTGTGCTCCATGTGCATTTCGAGCAACACGACGTCGGCCACAACGACGACAAGGACGACGACGAATTGGACGATGACGGAGAAGAATGAGGTGACGAGAGAGAAAAAGAGAGAGAGTCGGACACTTTCAGTAACAAGAGCACTGAGAGATAGAGGACTCCTGGGGAAGGAAGAAGAAAAAATGGATAAGAGACTGGCTCGACGACGATTCAGACACGCAGAGTTCGTGAGAAAAAAAATCGAGTTTCGAAGAGGAAAAACGAAAAAGTGACAGAAGCAGCAGGCAGAAAAAAAAGAAGCGACAAATAAGGAAAAAGAAACGAGGAAGGAGCAAAAAGAGGAAAAAAGAGAGAAGAGAAAGGCTCAAAGTTGAAAATGTGTGCTTTCTTCTTCTTTTTTCCTCTTTTCTTCCATGGATGCACACACATAGAATGCAACATTAGAAGAGATGAAGAGAGTGAGTGGAGCGAGCGAGGGACCACGTGCTTTCTATTCTGCCAGTCTTCCTGTGTCTTTCGGAATTTCTAAAAGACAAAAAAGAAGAGAGTCATCTTCCTCTTCTTCCATTATTTTACATCGTTCCAGCCTCGTTTCGACTGACAAATGAGCCTTTTTCAGTGTCGGAAACGCTCGTCTCAATAGACATGCGTACTCTTTGTCATTAAATGACAAATTCGCGTAGAAGATGAACCTTTTTCTGGTTCATCTTTCAAATTGAAAGAATCACCCATTTTTCAAAGCGACATTCAATTATTCGAAATGGACAGAGTAGGTCAGAGAACTTCGCGTGTCCTGTGAAAATACGAACCAATTCGGTGTAATTGAATTTCTAATCGAATTTCCTTCCAGTCGTCTTGTTTTTCAGTTAAAGTGTAATTCTGAACTCATTCGAAATAATGCTAGAAAAAAAAGAAAAATGCTTCAGACATTCCGATGATTTAGTGATGAAGATTCTCATCGCTTATTCTCTCGTTTTTTTTTGAAAATATTGGATTCACGTGGCACTTTTCAAAAAAGGAGTGAAAAGAGACGAGTGGGAAAACTGCGGATCTCTTTTTGTATGCTATGTGTATGTGCATGAAATGAAAGAGAGAAAGAGAGAGAGAGAGAGAGAGAGAGAGAGAGAGAGAGAGAGAGAGAGAGAGAGAGAGAGAAAGCAAAAATAGGAGAGAAGGCCAACCAGGAGGAAAAACGGGGGACCCCGAATGGCAACAAAATGCGCCCGAGAGAAAAAATATATACACCAAATTGAAGAAAAATGAGTGAAGGAGGGGATAGGAGGTGCAATTTTGACAGAGAGAACCTATTGAAACTTTTCGTTTTTTTCAGTTGGAAGATTATTCAGAAATCGACGACGGCGGCGTTGCAGAAGAGCACTTTCCGCATGACGGAATATATATTGGCGATAAGGAAAAGAAGAAGAAGAAGAAGAAGACGTCTGATGAGCAGAAAGACAGTGTGCAACCCAGACTTGTGATTTGCCGGGCCGGCCCGCCGACCCGGCCCGGCCCGGCCCGGTGACCCGGCCCGGTCGGCCCGGTTTGCTTATCTGGGACCATTTTTTCCCGAGAAAAACAATTTTTTTTTTGGTAAATTCAACAACATCCACTATACTACCGTATTACTATTACCGAAAACCAAAAAATAGACAACTTTAGTCAATTTTTGTACTTTTTAATAAGAAAAAAATTCAAAAAAAATTTTTTTCGGAAAAATCAAGTTTTTTCAAAAACCGGGCCGCCGGGCCGGGCCGGGCCGGGCCGGGTCGGGCTGATCGTTCCTACCGGCCCGGCCCGGCCCGGCCCGGCCCGGTCCGTGACAAGTCTGGTGCAACCCCATATTTCAATGATACGAATACGAAAGAAGGGGCAGCTGCAAACCTAGATGAGTCAGTGAAACGAGACTTTCGATTCGACAAGGCTCTCTCTCCGAAATGTTGTCAAGACGACGAAGAAGTCATTTGAAAGAGGGAAATAGAGAGCATGTTGATATTCGTATATGAGGATATGTTTGAAAGAGGAAAGAAAAAGAGAAGAGATTAGAAATATATGCAGATTAAACTTTAAAAGTGCATAGCATTCGCTGATAAATATGGTGTGAGACTCGAAGAAAATCATGCCACCTTTCAAAAAGTACATTCGAGAAGAAATGAATCAACGTACCAGTTCTTCCGATTCTGTGAGTGTAATCCTCGATTGTCTTGGCCATATCGTAGTTGATGACAAGTGAAACATCCTTGATATCGATACCTCTTCCAGCAACATCAGTGGCCACCAGAATTTCAGATTCTCCGTCTTTGAGTGCTTGCAAGGCGTATTCTCTGGCGTCTTGTCCTTTTCCTCCGTGAAGTACACTTGCCTTGAAGTTTGCTTTCGAAAGTCCTTTTGCCAACATATCGGCTCCCTTCTTCTGATTGACAAAAATGATGATTGGCGGTTGATTGTGACTCTGGAGAACTTCCACCAACTTCTTCTTCTTACGATCTTCTGTGACCATGTAGACGACCTGAAAGACACTATTTTTAACAGAACACAAAGAAACACTTACTTGTTCAACTCTTTCAGTTGGTTTTCCTGCAGATCCGATATGAACGACGGCTGGTCTTCTCAAATATTGACGTGCGAGCCGTTCGATAGCCGATGACATTGTCGCAGTGAACATGACAGTTTGACGATATTTCTCTCTTGTTGTGAATCCTTTCATCAGTGCTTCTTCGTCGTCGAACTCCTCAGTATCTTTCTTCATATTTGAATCCGGAAGATATTCAAGAACTTTCTGCACATCTGGCTCGAAACCCATGTCAAGCATACGATCAGCTTCGTCAAGAATCACATAGGTGCACTGATTGAGAAGGAGATATCTGTTTTCGAGAACATCAAGTAGACGTCCTGGAGTGGCGATGACCACTTCAACGCCCATTCGAAGCTTCATTCCCTGTTCTTCTCTACTGGCTCCTCCAATAACAGAAACAGTACGGATTCCCAAAAGTTTTCCGAACTTGTTAGTTTCCTCTTCGATTTGTTGAGCCAATTCTCTCGTTGGAGCCATGATAACAGCATAAGGACCGAGATCACGATGCTCTTGGCGTTCAATTTTTGGAAGACTTGTGATCCAAACTAGAAGTGGTAGTAAAAAGGCCGCAGTCTTTCCAGATCCAGTTTCGGCAACACCAATGACGTCACGATTCTGAAGACCGATTGGAATGGCTTGCCTTTGAATTGGAGTTGGTTCAAGATATCCAATCTCTCTAACGGCTTGAAGAACTTCTTCTGGGAATCCAGCCTCTTCCCAGTTACGAAGTGGACGTGGAACTTTGCCTCCTTTGATAGAAATATTGAAATCTTCACGGAAGATACGCCAATCTCTGTCTGTCATTTCGGATAACTTCTTCATTCTCCAGTGACGATCATCATGAGCAACCTTCTTCTCTCTTTTCATTTCTTTCTCCAAACGATGCTTCTCTTGCTCTTTCTCATCAGCAGTTCTTCGAGTCTCCATCATCTCTTGATAGAATGAATTCTTCTCTTTTTTCTGGGTGTTCACATCCATTCCAGCCACAGATCCTCTTCCAAAAAACTGAATTTCGTGTCGACTCTGATATAATTTGTTATAGTCTTGTGAAGTATCCTCTCCAGCATCCCAATCGAACACAAACTTCTTCTCATGAAGTCTTCTTCCTCTTTTCTTCTTCTCCTTCTGCTTCCCAAGATATCTGTCTCTTACAGCGCCGGCCATTTTCTCAATGTCTTCTTCACCTTCGCTGTCCCTCTTCCGATCATCTTTCCGATCCCTTCGGTCCCTACTACGACTTCTATCCCGACGTCTTCCATCTCGATCACGGCTTCTGCTCCTTCTTCTGTCCCGAGATCTACTTCGGTCTCTTCGATCGCGTCGACGATCACGATCTCGCTCTCGCTCTCTGTCTCGATCATTTCCTCTCTCCGGCATTCGATCTCTTCCGTAGTCTCGATCTTTCTTCTCTTCTGTCGGCTTCTCCACTCGTCCCCAATTCTTTCTCGCTTCTTCCGCTTGTTTCTGAGCTTCTCGAATCTTCGCAACTTCTTCTTCTCGTTTCTTCAATGCGAGAGCAGTTCGTTCGGCTTTCGTGAGGAATTTCGGCTGAAATGATTGATAAAAGATCAAAAAGATAACAATTCGAAATATTTAGAACAGATTTTTACAAAACAAAAAACGTAAAAAGCTCATTTCTAGTATTCCCAATAAAACTCACTTTTGCCAATTCATCTTCCTCCTGTTTCTTTTTCTCGAGAAGTTCTTCAAGTGACGGTGGTTCAGCGGCCATTTGAAGGTTAGTTTTACGGAAAAATGAAACAATTCAAAAGATATTTATTCAAAAATTGAAAAAAAACTGGAAATTTCAAAACGAAAGAAATACGAACAAAAAATATAATTTCGAATGTCTATTTTCTCATTTCTCTTTTTCTCAAACACTCTGCCAAACGCAATGAAACATCTGCGGCCGTGTGGAGATTCTAGGCCATGATTCATTCAGTGGATATTCGGAGAGTGCCTCTTTTCGAAATAATGTTGAACACGAAAACACAACGATGATGGTATCTTCAAATTTGAAAGCAAAAAGCCTTTATTGTGCAAAATCAAAAGGAAACGTGCATGAAAAATCAACAAAATTCTCAAAAAAAAGCAATAAATCTTGAGGAAAATTGTGGGGAAATTTAAAAATAATAAAAGAAAACAGATCGATTCTTGTTGATTATCGCTTCAAGAAAGCTATAAAACAAACGGTAACGTTAAGCTTATTCGGGGATTTGTTGGACGGGAGAGGATAGTATTGGACACGGCAATATATCATAGGAACGAACACTGGGGGAATAAGAAGAGAAAGATCTATTCTGGTTGGGGTTGCTTCAGGTTGGTCATTCCAGCGCGCATAACTTCATCAACGAGCAGAAGGTTGCAAGCGAGCACTGTCGCCGATGAAATGCTGTTCTTTTTCACTGTCACGTTATCCCAAACTCCAACGGGCTCGTGGGCTTTTCCAGTTTCGAGATCAAGTCCGACAGCCATATCTCCAGCTGCTGCCTTTTCCTCAATCAGCTTGACAAGCGTCTCCTGAGCGTCATATCCACCGTTGATAGCCAAAGTCTTTGGAATGACGAGAAGAGCTTGTGCGTAAGCTTCAGCTCCAAGCTTTGCTCGGCCCTTAAGATTCACAACCTCCTTTTTGAGCATCTCGTAGGCAGCGATTTCGAAAGCGGCAGCTCCAGGAAGGACAGCCTCTGAAAACGTGTCGTTATGGCTCGTTCTTCCTTTTTTAACTCACTATCAACAATAGTATTGAAAACAGCTCGAAGACCATCATGAATGGCATCCTTAATTTGAGTGATCGTGTGCTTGTTTGGTCCCTTGATAAGAAGGGTAACGGATTTCGGAGCACGGCATTCCTCGATGAAAGTGTATTTCTCTTCTCCGAGTGAATGCTCATAGACAAGTCCAGCGTATCCAAGATCTTCGGGAGTCAAATCGTCGACGGAGTTGACAGCTTCTCCTCCGACAGCCAATTGAAGGCGCTCCATGTTACGTCTTTTGGCACGGCGAAGAGCAAGAATTCCTTCTGACGCCAACAAATCAAGAGATGGAGGGTCAATACCCTTCTGGTTGATGATAACGAATCCCTTGTTCTTTCCATCTGGTGCGTTGTCAATCACTTTCTTTTTCAACTCAATAATTTTGTGAACACGGCGAGTAATGAATTCACGCTCAGCAGCCAATAGGGTTTCTCGTTCCTTCGCAGTCTTGTAGAAAAGTCCAGAATTTACTTCTGTTTTCTCATATTCCAAAGAGACATTGCAGGTGAGAATGTAGGCGTCCTTCACGTGTCTTGGCATATCTGGATGACGAGCTCCGTGGTCAAGGACCAATCCACGAACAAGAGTGGTGTCCATATCACTGTCGTGATGCATTTCCATCTTCTCGACCATATGAAGATCTGGTTCCTCTCCGTCTCGTTGGATAGCAAGAACAGCATCGACAACGCACCTAGAAAAATATAAATTGGCAACGAACTGTTTTTAAACACTGACTCAGTAATGTGATCCGCGAGCTTTTGGTGAAGTTTTGTGCGAAGAGCTGTACGGCAGACATCGATAAGAAGATCACGATTGATGGTGTCTTGCTTATGCTTGAATTTTTCTAAAAATTCAAGGGTTTTAGTATTAGCCCATTCGAATCCCTCGGTAACAATACGTGGATGAAGTCCCTGAAAACCAAAATTTCGGAAGACACTCTCAAAACATACAAACCTCAAGAACAAGAGATTCGGCTTGTTTCAAAAGTTCTCCGATCAGAAGAACAGTTGAGGTGGTTCCGTCTCCGGTAACATCATCTTGGGCGGTGGATGCCTTTGCGATCATGGAGGCAGTTGGATGTTGAATAGCCTGAAAGCTTTAACAGTTTACAAGAAAGAACTAGTCAGATAGCTCACCATTTCGTGGAGCAAGACATTTCCGTCTTTTGTTAGCTTGATATCTCCAGCTCCAGAAACCAGCCTGAAATGATTATAATAATAAATTGCGTCCATAACTGTTTTCTTACATCTTGAGTGTACCCTTCGGTCCAAGATTGGATCGCATAACATCTTGTAGACCACGAGCACCGCTGATGTTAAGCTCGAGAGCAGCGGCGTGTCTGGCTAATTCAGCTTTCGGGTTAAGGCACTGAATGGAAGACATATTACCTGAAAAGTGTTTTATCAATTAAACTTGCGTTCGAGGGCTTTCAAATTGATACTTAGAGGAACAGCTTTGGACAGAAGGAAGGAATCAAATCAAAGTGTCTAATTTTCAACCTAACTAGCACTCAAGACAGGAAATTTTGTCGTTTATAAAACTCAATAACCTAGAAATCGAAATTATTGCAAAAACCCATGCTAAAAACTGAAATATCCGTGTGAAATTCCATGAAATGTGAAGATTCTCTTTGAATTCATTCTAGAAAATAAATTTTGGTTAAAGGCGCACGCACTTTCGCAGGTGATATCTCGCCACGAATAGAATTTCTACGCTTTTCCAAGCGATTTACGCGGCTGTTCAAAATTGGTTTTTCTATGCAAGTTTTCCGTTTAACGCGTTTTTTCTTAATTATTCCGTTTTTTGTTTCTCTGAAATAAAACTAAATTGGAAATTGTTTAATTTCCTTTCTCCGTTCATTCCATTTTTGTTAAAAGGAAAGCTTTATCAAGTTTTCTGTCGCAAAGAATTGTTTCACGGTGTCACGTTGTTGTTATAAGCTGGCAAAATTTGTTCTGATTAGACAGTTTATCTAAAATTTCGTAAAGCTCAGATTATTCGTTAGTTTTGCATTATTGTAAATAGCATATTTTCATATATTGTTTTCTTCTCGTCAATTTTTCTTTCCAATTATTATGAAAGCTTTACACTGTTTTTTCAAGCAAACATTTCTCTCCCAAACTATTAAAACATCCAATGCAATTTTTATATTCGTTGCAATCCCGTTATCAGAGTGAATCGTTTTTCTTTTTTTTTCTCATATCATCATTGATTCCCATCTATATCAATCTACTGCACGCCTTCCTTTTTGGACAAAAACGGAGATAATCGGTCAAAAGACCACGTGGTCGAAAGAAGATACAATTAGAACTGTAATTCTGTCGTAGCGATCATTTTTCCAAAGATCTTTACTACCTTGAACAATAAAAACACTATCCCAGACAGTTATAAAAACATCTATCGTAAATCTAGAGCCATATTCCATGTCACAATTTGTCTCGTGTTCGTAACTGATATCGATCAGGAATCCGTCCTTGATTGACAATACACAATCCACTCACGGTTTCGTCGTCATAAACAATCTCTGCCCCTGTCTCGCTCCGCCCCTTCTCTCCCAATCTATCCATTCCAACTGTCTTCTTCATCATTTTTGTTTTTTGACCACTAACCTCGTGTGTGCTTCAAATTCAGTTGCTTTTTTTGTTCGAATTCTCTAACAATCGTCTTTCTCGTTTCCAGATGAATAGATTCTTAAACAAAGGAATGGTTGCCACGTTGCAGTGCAGAATGGCATCGCAACTGCTCATCAACGACTCAAAGTACGGTTTTCTCAAGGAACTTGGTCTCAAGGAGAACAACGCCGGAGTTTTCCATGGAAAATGGGCTGCTAGTGGCCAAGTCGTTCAGTCGTTTGCTCCAGCGAACAACTCTCCAATCGCTAATGTAAGTGAAGGATTAGACTAGTGCTCTGCAATTCTTTCAAGTTCTAGGTACAAAACGGAAATGTAAAGGACTACGAAATAGCCATTACCGAAGCACGTAAGGCTTATAATGATTGGTGTGAGGTTCCGGCTCCTCGACGCGGAGAGATCGTTCGCCAAATCGGCGATAAACTTCGTACTCAATTGCAAAATCTCGGCAAACTCGTCTCTCTGGAAATGGGAAAAATCTCAGCTGAAGGAGTGGGAGAAGTACAAGAATACGTTGATATCTGTGACTATGCTACTGGGCTCTCTAGATCTCTCGAAGGAAAAATCTTCCCGTCAGAACGACCAGGACACGCTTTGCTCGAACAATGGAACCCACTTGGAGTTGTTGGAGTGATCTCTGCATTCAACTTCCCATGTGCTGTTTACGGATGGAACAATGCTTTGGCCCTGGTCACCGGTAACTCTGTTGTGTGGAAGCCAGCTCCATCAACCCCATTGACCGCTATTGCCGTCACCAAGTTAGTCGAAGAGGTTCTTGTCGCCAACAATGTCAATCCTGCACTTTGCTCCTTGGTTTGTGGAGAAGGAGATGTTGGACAAGCGCTCGTCAAAGACAAACGAGTTAACCTCGTTTCTTTCACTGGATCTTCAGAAATTGGAAAGATCGTTGGACAACAAGTACAAGCTCGTTTTGGAAAACTTCTTCTCGAGCTCGGTGGTAATAATGCTATCATTGTTAACGAGGACGCTGATTTGAACATGGTTGTACCAGCTACAGTATTCGCCGCTGTCGGAACTGCTGGGCAGAGATGTACCACTACTAGAAGATTGATTGTTCACGAGAAGGTTTACGATCAAGTTCTTGAAAGATTGAAGAAGGCTTACGCCCAATTCGAATCTAGAATCGGATGCCCATTGGATTCCAACACAATCATTGGACCACTTCATAACCAACAAGCCGTTGGAAAGTACAAGGCTTCTGTAGCTGAGGCAATAGCTTCCGGAGGAAAAGTAGAATACGGAGGAAAGGTTCTCGAGAGAGACGGAAACTTTGTTCTTCCAACTATCGTCACCGGATTGAAACACGATTCTCCAGTGGTTCTCCGTGAGACATTTGCACCGATTCTCTACGTTTTGAAGTTCTCAAATCTCGATGAAGCTATTGCAATCAACAACGAAGTTGATCAAGGATTAAGCTCTTCTCTCTTCACAACCAACATTCAAAATGTTTTCAAATGGATGGGGTAAGAACAAATAAAGAAAATATACTAAATGCTTGATTTCAGGCCAAAGGGAAGCGATTGCGGTATTGTTAACGTGAACATTCCGACATCAGGAGCCGAAATTGGAGGTGCCTTCGGAGGAGAGAAGGAAACTGGTGGTGGTCGTGAATCTGGATCCGACTCGTGGAGACAATACATGAGACGTTCCACTTGCACCATCAACTACAGCAAGGAACTTCCACTTGCTCAAGGAATCAAATTTGAATAGTTTTGATTAGTTGTTTGTAGATATTCATTTTCAGTAGATTCTATCTGTTGTATAATCTTTTTTTTTCTTCTGTGCCTTTTCCATTAATTGCGAGTAATCCGACTCTTGTCTTGTGATGTGAATTCTTGGTGCCATATCATTCCAAATTTTTTTTCTTTTCTTGTTTCTTCTACGTCACTTTGTTTTAATGAAACGCTTCCAAACTTTTGCAGACAGACAGCAAGAAAAAATAATGAAATATGGTCGGAAGCCGAGTGTACTTGAAAGTGATAAGAAAGAGTTTCATCATTTTCAGTCATGTCTGAACACTATAAAATAAAGTTTCCAGATTCTTCTCCGAATTTTCCAACTCATTTCGAGGTTCGTTTTTCTTTCTTTTTTCTTCTGAAGTAGTTTTCTTTTTGAACTTTGTGTCAATGAGCTTTTATTGATCGAAAAGTACACAAAGACTGCCAGATTTCAAAAATATGAGCATTTTCCATTCTTAAATAATAAATAAACTCTTCTAATTCAGATTCAACGTTAGAAAAATGACAACTGAAGCAGTTTATGGAAGCTGGAATAGTCCGATAACTCCGGAACTTTTCGGCAAAACCAATTGCAAAACGATTTGTGAGATGCAAGTCGTCGGAGAGAACGTCTATTGGATCGAGCAGAACGCGGTGACCGGAAAGAGAGAACTCTACTCAAAGCCTACGAATGGCGAGACGAGAACCCGATGGGCTGAAGGATTTTCAGTACAAACGGCGGTTCACGAGTACGGAGGAGGAGCACTTCATGTTCTTCAAGACGGATCTGTTCTTTTTGCCACTGTCGAAGGAGTATTCTATCAAAAGTCAGCGGATTCTGGAGTTGAGCAATTAGCGGAAGCTAATAATCGAATGTTCCGGTGAGCAATGATTGAATTGAAAAGAAGAAAACTTTGATTTCAGATTCGCGGATTTCTCCGCCACCGACTCGCACGTTTTTTGTGTCAACGAGAGCCATCAAGTGGATGCGAAACTTCCTGAAAACCGACTGATCTCAATTGATCGATCCACGAAGAATCAGAATGTCGTGGCAAAAGGAGGTGACTTCTACGCATATCCGAGAGTATCTCCGGATGGAAAGAAGCTCGTGTGGATGCAGTGGAGTCATCCAAACATGCCATGGGATGAAACATCGATTCGAATGGCTGATTTGAACGAAGGGGAGACAAGTAACGAAGTGATTTTGAAGGATGGATCTGGGAAACAAATCAATTACTCTGAGCCAACGTGGAATGGGAATGAGCTTTTGACTGTGAACGATAGTACTAATTGGTGGAACGTGTTCAGTTCGGCAGCCGAACCGAATGCCATCGAGAAGAATTTGAATCCAATTCAACGAGAAATTAGCTATCCTTTATGGCAACTCGGATTCAGAAACTACGTCATCAATAAGAAATATCTGGTGATGAATGCCGATGGAATTCTCTATTTACGCACTGGTGACGTCACTCGCGAAATTCCAACCCCAGGATACACAGTCTTTGGATATCTTTCAATTGATTCAAATGGTTCCGAAGTGTTCGCAATTGCATCTGGACCGAAACGTGCATCAAGTGTCATTTCAATTGATCTCAATGATTTCTCTCTGAAAGTTCACAGAGAATCGAGAGACTCATCTGAAATTGATGCAATGGAAATCTCAGAACCAGAAGAGTTCACATTCAAATCTGATGGTGTCAACGTCTCCGGTTACTTTTACCCACCATTAAACTCTGCATATACTGCACCTCCAGGAACACTTCCTCCTGTCCTACTTCTCGGACACGGAGGCCCAACTGCACCTGCTCAGAATAATCTCGATCTTAAAAAGCAGTTTTTCACATCACGTGGAATTGCTGTATTCGATGTGAACTATCGTGGATCGACGGGTTTCGGAACTGAATTCAGAAGGATGTTGTACAAGAATACTGGAGTGGCTGACAGAGATGACATGCTTAATGGAGCGAAAGCATTGATTGAACAAGGAAAAGTGGATGCGGAGAAGGTTTTGATCACTGGAAGTTCGGCTGGAGGGTATAGATTTGACAGTTTCTTCTGAATTAAACATGAAATTTCAGATTTCTCATTTTGAGTTGTCTTATCTCGCCAAACAATATTATCAAAGCGGCAGTTTCTCTTTATGGAGTAGCTGATCTTCTTGCTCTCGACGAGGATACTCATAAATTGGAAAAGAGTTATAATGAACTGCTCATTGGAAAATATCCAGAAGAAGCACATATTTATCAGGAGAGAAGTCCCATTTATCACATCGACAAGATCCGAACACCGATCGCCTTCTTGCACGGAAAAGAGGATACTGTCGTCCCAATGAATCAATCGGTCACAATGTACGAGAAAATCCGAGCCAGTGGAGTCACGACAGCTCTCATGCTTTTTGACGGAGAAGGACATGGATTTAGAAATGGAGAAGTGATCAAGGAAAGCACTGAAGCCACTTTTTATTTCCTGATGAAAGCAGTTGGAATTGAGCCATCGGTTCGCTCGAAAATTGAAATAGTTAACCCGAGAGTTTAATAAAATTGATGTTTACAAAAAACGTCGAGTCTGTAAATTGGTTAATTGCTTGCTTTATAAACTGATTTTTAAAATGTGTTCTTTATTCGGAAAGAAAGAGATTGACTATCACAATAGAATAAATAGTAGAGGAAATGGGAAGAATGAATAATAATTTACAATCAATTTCTACTTAATGTTGGCGAGAACATGAGAGAGGCGTTCGTAGAATGTGGAGTAGAGAGTAGTCGCCTGGTAGATGCTCGAAGTATCAGCGAACTCACTAAAACATGAGACATTTCAAAAGATCGTATTTTGTATAGCTTACCGAATCGAGTGCATTGCAAGTTGCGGACATCCGACGTCAATAGTCTGAAGACCAAGTTTCGTGGCAAGAATCGGTCCGACAGTCGATCCACATGGAGAATCATTACGGACAATCATATCTTGAAGAGGCACTTTGGCTTCGAAAGCCACTTGTTTCAAGATTGCATGAGTCGTTGCAGTAGTAGCATAACGTTGATTCACATTCGTTTTGACGACGACTCCACCATGGAATGCTGGACGATGGTTCTCTTCGTGCTTCGCAGAATAGTTCGGATGGGCTGCATGAGCTTGATCCGCTGAGATGAGCATACTCTTTCCAATAGATTCCTCGAAAGCAGTTGCTGTTCCACCGGCAGAAAGTCTTCTGAGAACGAATTCGGTGAAAGAAGACGCGGCTCCCATAGCAGAATCAGATCCAACTTCTTCGTTGTCAAAGCATGCAGCAATGCGAATCTGTGAATCAGTATTGAATGCCTCTCCAGTGAGAGATTCTAGAAGTCCACTGATGGCTGTATAGGTGCCGACTTGATTATCAAGGCGAGCTCCGGAGATGAATTCGTCTTCAAGTCCAACGATAGCCTAAAATGAAGTATTGATTATGGACGCCTATTATACCCGAGCATACCGCTTTGTTCGTGTCATAAAGGTACAGATCCAAGTCAATGATATCTTCAGGCTGACATCCGGCTTCTTTGGCGATCAAGCCCAAGAATTGTGGATGATGATTACTGACAATATTACGTGGATCGTATTCTCCCTTCGCTTCGCTGTTATTTGATTTTCCATTGATTTCGGCGGCAGCAAATGTTTCAAGAATTGGACGGAGCTCTGCTTCGGTATTCGGTTTGAAAGTAGTTCTGTAACGACTTGGTCAACAGTTTTTTTAGTTCAAAGTCTGAACGATACCTGTCTGTTTCCAAATGAATCGCCAGATTTGGAATGAAGAGAACTGGCTTCTTCACATCGATCAGCTTATGCTCCATTCCTTCTCCATTCTTCACAATGACCAATCCAGCAACAGACAAATCGCGATCAAACCACGTTCTCCAGATTCCACCGCCATACGTAGACACTCCAACTTGAAGGAATTTATCGGATTTCTGATGAGAGATTGGTTTCACACGGAGACATGGGCTGTCTGTGTGGCCGACGACAATGGAGAATCCGTTTCCTGGCTTGTAAGAACCTCCGACGGCGAATGCTAGAATTGCTGAGCGATTCTTTGTGACGAAGTACTTGTTGGTTGGTTGAATGTCCCAATGGCCAGACTCTGGCAACTCTTTGAATCCAGCCTGAACGAGACGCTCCTTAACTTCTTGGGTAGCTGGAAAATGTTTTAATATTAAAATAAGAAAATAAGGTTATTTCATACCATGGAATGGAGTTACCGCCTTGTTCAGATACGTGATGAAATCCTGAGCGGCTTTGCGGATTTCGGGAGCATTATGCTTCAAAGCGGAGGCCATCTGAAAGGAAAAAAGGAGTAATTGTTAATCAATTGATTGAGAACGCAAGGAAAAGAATAGACCTTTTTGTAACTGGTATCGGGGTCGGATTGATGATTAGGAAAGCAGCCACAGACTGATTTGATTTTATGGGATAGTCTTTTCGTTGTCTTTCCCGTCATTTTTCAAATTGAAATAGTTAGAATGGCCGGTTGTGTGCCCCTTATTTTATTACTTCTATTTCAGAAAAGATAAGAGAGAAATGTTGCATGAAAATTGAATCTGAAACACTGTTCTAGTGGTGATAAAGAGGGAAATTTAAAAAGGAAGTTTCGAGAAAGAAGAAATGGTCTCGATTATAAAACACTATCACCAGAACCTTGAAGAGTTATCTCGTTTTTGGAAAGAATCAAAAATGATAAATGATAAGAAAGATCATATGAAACCGCGTAATTAGGAATCAAGAATGACAAAGGAGACGCCAACGTGTGACGTATACGGTAAAAAAGGAACATACAAAATTTATTTTATGGGTCTCACAACGAATACAAAAGTATGACTTAAAATTCATTCAATTTGCTGAGCATTTTTGCGTGTTTCTGTTCATGTTTTCTCAGAAATTGAAGCATAATAAACAGTTTTTTGAAGTCAAATAGTACGCGGTGTAAAAATTTGCTTATTTTGTATTATTTTAAACTCGTTATTCGCTTTGTACTTTGTAAAACAAGATCAACAAAGCAACGCAGTACACTTCTTATAATTAAAATGTATAAATGCACTTTTTCTTTGAACGTTCATTATTTTTATCTTTTCATCGCACTAAATGGCCTAGGTTTCTGCAGAAACTAGTCCCCGCCAACGATTAAATAAAACCTCGAGACTGCTGTCTAATTATCGCTCTTTATTGTAAATACTTGTGTTATTAATTCATAATTTTTCAGTAATATGTCTGAACCATCAGCCAGCGAAGATGGTGTTAACACACATGCGTCCACTAATGTGAGTTTGCCTGTAATGAATTAATCAATAAAAGTGCAAAATTCAGGAACAGACAGGTTCCGCGGCGAAAAAGATTTCGCAGGTGTCTCCAAATCCAACGTTACAATGCGAAATGTGTCAGAATTATGAAGTAAACTTAACAGCAATGCAGGTGAGCATCGTGAGAACATTCGTACATTTTATGTGTTTGCATTGCAGGAAAACGAGAGAAAGCTGAAAGAAGAAATGAACGCAGCGATTGAATTGACTGAGCGATGTCAGGCGGATTTGAGTAACGAACGGGATTATCGAAAGAGTTTGGAGAAGAAAATGAACGAGTTATCGGCGAACTGTTTAAATCAAGTCAACGAAGCTGCGAAGATGAATGCGAAATCAGAAAAGCGTCTTGATGAACTGAGTGCAAAGGTTTGTGTTTTTGTTTTTGTTTTTAAATAAAAACTTCCAATAAAAACTGTTACTTTTTCAGCACGACAAATCCATCGAAGTATTCACAGAACAGCTCAATATAGCTCAGGAGAAACTTCAGCAAGCAGATGAAGACTTTATCACTTTAGGAAAGAAATACAAGAAACTTCTAGGTGCCACTCGGAAGTCTGCACAAGAACTTCGTTCTGAGAAGATCGATTTACCTGCAGATATAGACCAATTGCAGTTTATTTGCCTCAAAAATAGGGAAGAATTAATCGAAACACGGGCAGCGAAAGAGCACACAGAGCAGCAACTGCAAGACGAAATCGCCATTCTCCGGCAACAGATTCAAGAAGAACGGGCTCATCGCGAAGATCAAGAAGTCGCGTTCACCGCTGAAATCAGCCGATTGCAATCAGAGCTTGGCAATGTGAATAGCAGGATGGCCGTCGCTTCTGAAACAATAGCTGATCAAGATTCAAACATTCGACAGATCCGTGATCTGCAAACGACTGTTGCCGAGCTGGAGTCCCAGGTGCAGCAAGTACAAAACGAGAGATCGGCTGTGGAGCAAACCGCACAAAACTACAAGCAGCGGTGCACCAGTTTGCAACAAGAACTGGATACTTCTGAAGTAGTGCAGAGAGATTTCGTAAAATTATCTCAAAGTCTACAAATTCAACTGGAAAAGATAAGGCAATCAGAACAAGAAGTACGCTGGCAATGGGACGATGATGTACACGCATGCTCCAATTGTGAAACGTCGTTGGCTAGAGTGAAAGCGAAGCCACAGTGAGTTTATAAATATAAGTATCTGAAACTTAATAAATCTTTTTTCAGCTGTATGCATTGCGGGAAAATCTTCTGCCCAAGTTGCCTCAAAGACACCGTGCCCAGCGGACCATCTCATCGGCCGGCCCCAGTCTGCAAAGTGTGTCACACACTTCTCAATAGGGATACCAAACCGTTTTTCGCAACTCAAGACGGCAATTCGTAAAATCCATTTACCTGTAATTTATTTCTTTTTCTAATTTCTTTTTTCTTCTACCGTCCTATCATATATTGTCCATGCGCTAGGTTTATAACAATGACTAGTCCAGTTTCTCATTTTTTCTTGTACAATATATTCACGTGACCTTATCCTGAAACCTGGTCAACATTTTGTATTCTGTTAAATATGATTTATTATAAATATAAGCCACTTTTTGTGAGCGTTTGATTCATTGCAGAGAAGAAAAAAGTCGACCCAGAATAATTTACATGATCAACTGCATCGGGAGAATGACATGTCTCTTGATTGTTTAGATTTTTTCTTTTTCCCGTTGAAGCTTTTTTCAGGTTCAAAACCTCAGACCTCACATTTGCATTGGATTATTGCGCAACGTGGTCATCCATTTTCCTATCTTTTTCGAGAAGGAAATAAAAAACAATATTTAAAACAGAATAAATACAAATTGTTCAGCAAGTTTATGAGAATGCAAATATAATTATTATGTTCAATTAAAAGGGAAAAAAAGAGATTTCACGTGGAATAAATATCGAAATTAATGGTGCATCTGTTCCCCTCATCGACCATTTTGCATCTTTTTCCAGTCCATTTCTCCTTAATAAATTGATTATTTTCAAGTCGTCGACGATGAATAATTTCATGAGAATCTTGGATACTTGTCTCAAATTGATGACATCGAAAATGGAATTGTGAGGAATGTTCTGGAGAAAAAGTGGAAAGAGGGAAGCATTGAATGTCGACTCGAAGATTCCGTTGTTCTTCTTCAAACACAATTCCCATTATATTCTCTCTCATCTTCTCGAAACTTTGATTCCATCGATTCCTCCAATGAGAGAATTCAATTGAAATGTTCTCCGTTGGAAACATTCTTCTCACATTTGCAATCAGATTCTTGTATCCATTCTCTTTCTCTCCATCAAATCCTATTTTCCAAAACAAAGAATCACTCAAATCAATTTTCACTGATTCAAAAGTGTACTTCATTCTCGATTTTTCAGTTTTCTCAAATGGATTATCGAATCGAATTCGACTGAATTTTCCAGATGAAATCCAATCATTTTTCATATGTGAACCAAACGGCCTCTCCATAAATTTGATTTCGATTCTCTTCACTTTCCATTTTCTAATCAGTAGTTCCAACACTTCACGTGGAATACACATATTCGTCATTTTTCTTGTTTCCTCCACCGTCATCGATGTAGTGGAAAATCTCATATTCTCCTTCATTAGATTTGAAGAAGAATTAGTTTGTCACAAGTTATATCATTGGTACATTTATTAAAAACTCTACTATCGCAAGCGAAAAAATCTAAATATCTGAAAACTTGTTTTGGATTATTATATTTGTTTTTTTCTAGACTCACACATCATTGACTATCAGTGCACTGTAATGACGATGCATTCTTTTTTTCAAGCATTGTGTCACACCGATAGGACCGAAAACCGAACACCTCGTGAGCATTTTGAAGCATTCTGAGCAATCATGGAACTCATTACCTATTCCAGTCAGAACTTTAATATTGCAATCTGAAATCAATGAAATAATGTTAATGTGACGTTGTCAGAAACAGTAGGTTAGTTTACTTCCAACCCAAACTAACCATTCGGATCAATTAAAGTTGAATAAAAACTGTCATGTATCATTTTCTGGACGTTCTTACTCATTCTGTAGAAACCTTTCATTTCGGCCTTTCGGGTTTTCACATTCACAGCAATTCTAAAAAATCTGTAAAAAAGTAATCCTTTTGATTGAAATTTTGGAAACAAAAACAACTCGCTTGAAGTAATCATCCACTTTTCCGATCCTCACACTTCGATAGTTTATGAAAATCCTTCGATCTTCTTCTAGCAGCCCACCTAGATAAACAAAGAATTTATCTCCAATATATTCGATTTTTATTCTCTCATGATTTCTTCGAATAATTGAAAGACATGAACTGTTGAATGTCTTGTTAATCAACTGCAAAATAATGATTTCAAAAGGAAAGAATTTATGAAGTTTCACTTACTCTACAATCCAAATCATCAATCAAATCATTCGATAAATTGTTGAGAATTTCAGAAACAATCACTGGATTATTGAATATTCTATCAGAAATCAATTGAGAGTCATTCATTATTTCAGAATACAAGAACTATATCTCGATGAGTCAGAGAAACAATGTATTGATCGAGAGAGGATCTCGAAGACCTTTTGAGCCTACGAACCCCTTTCTGACACAGTGTCCCTTCTTCTTCTTTTCCTTCTTCTGTGCACCACTAGTATTGTTTCTTTGAATTATTGAATTCTTGTATTCTGAAATAATGAATGACTCTCAATTGATTTCTGATAGAATATTCAATAATCCAGTGATTGTTTCTGAAATTCTCAACAATTTATCGAATGATTTGATTGATGATTTGGATTGCAGAGTAAGTGAAACTTCGTGAATTTTCTTCTATTGAAATCATTATTTTGCAGTTGATTAACAAGACATTCAACAGTTCATGTCTCTCAATTATTCGAAAAAATCATGAGAGAATAAAAATAGAATATATTGGAGACCAATTCATTGTTTATTTTGGTAAGCTGCTAGAAGAAGATCGAAGGATTTTCATAAATTATCGAAGTGTGAGGATCGGAAAAGTGGATGATTACTTCAAGTAAGTTGTTTTTGTTTCCAACATTTTATTCAACATAATTACTTTTTTTAAATTTTTCAGATTTTTGAGATCTGCTGTGAATGTGAAAATCCGAAAGGTCGAAATAAAAAATACCTACAGAATGAGTGAGAACGTTCAGAAGATGATTCATGATAGTTTTTATTCGACTTTAATTGATTCGGATGGTTAGTTTTTGTTGGAATTATCAACACTAATTTCTATTTCCTGACAACGTCACATTAACATTATCTCATTGATTTCAGATTGCAATATCAACGTTTTGACTGGAGGAGATAATGAGTTCCACATGTGTTCTGATTGTCTAAAAATGTTCATGAAGTGTTCAGTTTTCGGCCCAATCGGAATACAATATGGTTGGAAGAAAACAAACAAATGTCTTCATTACAGTACACTTGTGGTCACTGACGGGTTAGTGAGTCAAGAGAAAAAATTATTTGATGTACTGAATATTTTTTTCAGAGTTTTGGATTTTTTCGCTAGAGACATGATACAATTTGAAAATGATTATTTCGATAAATGTACGAATGATATTACTTGTGATAAACTAATTCTTCAAATCCACGAGGAGGAATATAGATGGAGTGAGGAGGATGAAGAAAGAATATATAATGATCATCCTCTACTTCGATTGGATGGTGGGGAAACAAGGAGAATGATTTCTATGTGTATTCCACGTGAAGTATTGGAATCATTAATCAGAAAATGGAAAGTGAAGAGAATCGAAATCAAGTTTATGGAAGGTCAGACGAAATCATGTACAAAGAATAAGTGGACTTCTACTGGAAAATTCAGTCGAATTCGATTCGATAATCCATATGAGAAAACTGAAAAATCGAGAATGAAGTACACTTTTGAATCAGTGAAAATTGATTTGAGTGATTCTTTGTTTTGGAAAATAGGATTTGATGGAGAGAAAGAGAATGGATACAAGAATCTGATTGCAAATGTGAGAAGAATGTTTCCAACGGAGAACATTTCAATTGAATTCTCTCATTGGAGGAATCGATGGAATCAAAGTTTCGAGAAGATGAGAGAGAATATAATGGGAATTGTGTTTGAAGAAGAACAACGGAATCTTCGAGTCGACATTCAATGCTTCCCTCTTTCCACTCTTTCCCCAGAATATTCCTCACAATTCCATTTTCGATGTCATCAATTTGAGACAAGTATCCAAGATTCTCATGAAATTATTCATCGTCGACGACTTGAAAATAATCAATTCATTAAGGAGAAATGGATTGGAAAAAGATACAAAATGGTCGATGAGGGGAACAGATGCACCATTAATTTCGATATTTATTCCACTTGAAATCTCTTTTTTTCCCTTTCAATTGAACATAATAATTATATTTACATTCTAATAAATTTGCTGATTGATTTGTATTAATTCTGTTTCAAAATGTATTGTTTCTTTAATCCATTTGCCACAAAAAAGATAGAAAAATGGAATGTTTTATTCAGAAAAAACCGAAAAGTTTCGAATTACCGTTATGTCATGACTAGTTGTATGGATGCTTAAAGATTCCAGATGACCAGTTTGTTCGATTATCCAAATCGAACCTTTGGAAGGTGCAATCGGATCAGATTTATTAAAGACTATTCTGATAGGACAGTCACTGGTACAATGGATTTTTAGTTTTTGGAATCGAATAGAATCGAAGTTGAAAATTCTGAAAAACAATTGAGTTACAGTAACCCCGCTTGTCTAAAAACATACAAAAAGTTACGATTCCGTCCGAAAAGAGTCAATCCTGATCCGATGATTTGATGACAGAACGAAGTCAGATTTTGGGGTTGAAGATGAACAGAACTCAATTTGTATCTCCAATCCTTTTCCATTCCCGTGCAGAAATCAGTAGAGAAGTTGAGAGAAGTCAATGGACGGGTACGAACGAATGGATACAGTTTTGACCAGAATCTGAAAAAAAAACGTTTAAAATAGAAGAAGAGAATTAGAGAAAACTCACTGAATTCCTTTTAAAATTTGATTCTCTTCTGAAAACTTTTCATAAATCCATCCGGGTCCGAAGAGAGAAACTGACATATGGAAGAGTTTCGCCACTGCAAATGATTTGTCACAATCGAATTCTCCGATACATCCACGTGCCCAGACATCGATTCCCACGAAGATTCGATCGAGGAGACCGTATTCAGCCGAACGGAACAAATGATTGTCTTTCCAGTTGTAATTCAGATAAATTGCATCGCATGCTTCGTAGAATTTACTAGAAATTTATTGTTCAATTCATAGTTTTTGAACTGAAAAAACGAACTTATTCTTTTCATTCAGACAATTCTGCCAATCAAGTTTCCCATTGTGAAGCACTGAATCATACCAAATCACTTTTGAATTCGGGTTGTACTCTTTCGATTTTTGTGTCAATCTCGAGCAGAATTGAATCAAAAGTTCTATTTTATCCTTATCAATTTCATTTTCAATATTAATCAACCATCCATCGAATCCATAATAATTGGCCACTGCTACTAAACTATCCGCAGTCTTCTCCATCGTCTCCTCGTTTCCCAGAATTTTCGAACAAATCTCTTTTCCAGGTTTCCATTCGGTTATGAATGTTCCAAGTGACAAAACTCCATGTTTATGAGCTATTCGTGTGTAGTCTTCCGGTGGAATCGTAACGAAATGATGAGAAAAGTAGTTGAAAATGTCAATTTGCCACCAATTCAGAAACATATACGGATATTTTTCCTCTTCGAATTGTTTTCCTTCTTTCGTTTCTTCTTCTAAATATCCTCCTCTCATATCATGACAAACGAGAATTTGTGGACCGGAATGTGGCTTGAAATGAGTCAATGACTCTTTGTATTCATCTCCAACATCGTTTCGTCCTTCCCAATTCCATAGCTCTTCTAGTGTGTCGATTGGAGAAATTGTCATTTCTGAAAGTTTAAACTATTCAGAAGATTACAAAAGTTTCCAGAAATAAGTATTTTCTAAGCAAAAACTGCATTATAAACGAATATTTAAAAGGATCTTTACAAATAAATTATTTATTGAAATAAGGAAGAATGGAATTAAAATCGATAAGACTAACAAGTTACCACGTAGAAATGATAAGAACATAAAAATTATAAACAAAAAAGAAAAATCAAAGTTCATCATCTGGAATATCGGAGAGGTTCAATGGTTCTTCCTCTTTCGGTGGGTCATTTGGCGGAAGTGGTGACACATCAACTGAGGAACACATTCCGATGTCATGATGACAGAATTGTTTGACTGGTTCCTCGTGGGAAGTCTTCAGGAAAGCAAGCAGTTCATCTTCGTGTGAATCAACTCTCACCGTCTGGCTGTTGCTCGCGTTCTCTTCGCTCTCTCGCTCTCTCTCTCCCTCGCTCTATGGTTGTGTGTGTCTCGCTGCTATACGCGCTGTGTAGATAGGGGAGAACTCTTCCAAGGCAAGAGGTGGCACCCATAGCGCAGTTGGTAAGCGCATACACAGGTAGACCGGGAAGTCTGAAAAGCGGGCGACGGGCGGGCAAAGTCGCCCAAGTGGGCGAGCGGTGGGCGGCAGGCGGGCGAGTGGCGGCGGGTGGCCCACCGTCAGTTCAACAGCGGACGAACTCTCTTTTGTCAAATGAAGCGAAACTTTGCCTTCTTCAAAATTTTAGTAGTTTTCCTAACATAATACGGTTAAACAAAAAAGAAAATAATGTTTGGAGTGAAAAACTAGAAATTGATGAAAATGGACGAATGGTGGACGAGTGGCGGACCAACAGTGGACCACCTTGTGTCGGCAGACGTGCGCACATCATTGGTGGCTCACTGTCAGCTCAAGAGCGGGCGAACAACTTTTAGTCAAATGAAGCCGATTTTCATAGTTTTTGAAATATTATTATATTCCCCAGCTAAATACGATTTCACCAAACATATCCATATAGTATTGGAGGAAAACACTAAAGATAGATGTCGGTGGACGAAAGGTGGACGAGTGGCGGACCAACAGTGGACCACCACTCGACCGGCTTGTGTTGGCAAGTATACAGAGAAGCAGTATGAACTACCGAATGCAATATCTCTCGTTACTAAACTTCTGTTAGAGTTCGCGAACATATGACTTCTATTGAGATAGATTCTCCAACGAACTTTTGAAGCAGGTTCTCTTTCGATATGAAGGGTATTATCGATACATAACGTCTAAGCAACAACACTGTTACTGTTGAAGATATGATGCGTTATGACTATAGTCATGACTATTTCATTTCATTATTTGGGCTTAACATCATTTTAAGAATTGTCTTATCTCTGGTGATTAGTAATCAAGGATAGGACGTTGTAGTAACAACTCTCCTTCTCTTCTCTGTATCTCCAGCTAAAGTCGAAAGTTGGTTTGCAATACTATTATAATAGCTATATATATATATATATATATCATAACTCCTTCTGTTGTTTCTGGGGCACACCAATTAGGAGACTTTTTCGATAAATGTTGAAGATCAACATGTTCCCTCGCATATGTACATACTATCATACAATCATTTGTCAATCATTTGTCCATCCACTAATGAAATAAGCAGTGTTAGATGATCGTCTATAAGCGACGGTGTCGCCTTATCAATGACGAAGCTCCGATATTCCGCCACTGCACATCGTTTATCTCATGCCGGCAACGCATTTTTTTCTCACTTTTCTTGCATCTCTCTTGAATTTTTTGGCGATTTCTCTATTTCCGACATAGTTTTTTGCAAAAAACAAATTACGTTCGAATGAAAAAATAAAAAGAAGTGTTTTGAATTTGAAAATTAGAAAATCTGCCGCGAAAACTAGAGTTTTGGGCGAAAGCTCAACGCGAAACGGAAATCTGTTCAGAAGTTTATTCTCTTTCGGATTAACTAATGTATTTTTCAGATAAAAAATCAGGTAAGCTGGTAAATTATGTTTTCCGAAAGAAAATAAAATTCTGAGCTTGTTTCCGATAATGAACATGTTGAGCTTTCGCGAAAATTTATAACTTTCGCGTAGGCTTTTGCCGACGATTTTTCTTTTGAAACTTGACCAAATTTCATTTTAAAATATTCAAGAAGTCATTAATCTGTCAAAATTAGTATCTTTCGACCGTTATTTGTTGTTTGTCTAAATGTAATTTGCACTGTCGGAAAAGAGAAATTTCCCAAAAGTGAAAGAAACTTGAGAATAAAAGAATCGAAGGAAAAATGAAACAGGAGAAGTAAATATAGCAAAAAACAGAATTCTTTTGTATTAAATAAGCATTAGTTTAATGGGAGGAATCCCAGTAGTAACTATCGATGAGGGAACCCCTGGACCCATGCCGTCCGTTCGCCCGCCCACCGACCGCAGACGGACGAATGGTGGTCCGCCGGGCCGACCGCACACTCGCCCGCTGATGGTTCCCCCGTCGCCCGCCACACAGCCGCCAACGGGCCACCCGTCGTCCACCCCGGTCTACCTGTGTAGGCCTATAAATCATAAGAAGTAATCACAATTCCTACGGGTGTCCTACTCTTTTGCCTTTTTTGTTTTACCTATTACTTTGGTTTTTACAATCACACAAAATCAAGAAGTGGAAAGTAGAAGCGTTTAACACAAGTTTTGAAGTTTTGTTCTTTATTAAATGACTACTTCTGGTCTCCGAAAAGACCTAAAGCCATTAACCAATCTAGATCTCCTTGAGCTTGTAAAAGTACTTGATATCAAGAATTTCCGTGGAGTATTCATGCGAGATACTTTACCAAATGAAGAAATTGGAGAAAGAGAAGTAGGAATTGTAAATTTAGATTTTTCTGAAGGTAAATGTACTCATTGGGTTTGCTATTCCAAAAATAGAAAACATATTTATTACTTTGACTCTTTTGGATTAGATCCACCTCTAGAACTTCAAGAGTATCTCAAGAGTAAAAATAAAAAAGATAAAATAGAGCTTTCAACATTTCAAATTCAAGAATTTGGAACACATCATTGTGGTTATTATTGTCTTTTACTTCTCAAGTTATTAGAATCTTATTACTTTAGAACCAGTATTCTCAAGATTCTAAGAATCAAAGAACCTCTGATTTAATATGACAATTACCAAAAGCCATAGTTGAATGACTATCTTTGACTAAATATCCTCCTCTCATATCGTGACAAACGAGAATTTGTGGACCGGAATGTGGCTTGAAATGAGTCAATGACTCTTTGTATTCGTCTCCAATATCGTTTCGTCCTTCCCAATTCCATAGCTCTTCTAGTGTATCGATTGGAGAAATTGTCATTTCTGAAAGTTTAAACTATTCAGAAGATTACAAAAGTTTCCAGAAATAAGTATTTTCTAAGCAAAAACTGCATTATAAACGAATATTTAAAAGGATCTTTACAAATAAATTATTTATTGAAACAAGAAAGAATACAATTAAAATCGATAAGACTAACAAGTTACCACGTAGAAATGATAAGAACATATAAATTATAAACAAAAAAGAAAAATCAAAGTTCATCATCTGGAATATCGGAAAGATTTAATGGTTCCTCCTCTTTCGGTGGGTCATTCGGCGGAAGTGGTGACACATCAACTGAGGAACACACTCCGATGTCATGATGACAGAATTGTTTGACTGGTTCCACGTGGGATGTCTTCAGGAAAGCAAGCAGTTCATCTTCATGTGAATCAATGAAGTCATTGCACTGAAATGGAATAATCAGAGGAGAAGTCTAAGTCCAGAATACTTACAGCATTCTGCAACTGAGATCTCATTTTCGACGACTCATCTCCTTTCAAATACGTGGCATCTTTGTGAACGTATACAGATTTTCCAGTTAATGTGTTCACGACGAGTTTATATTGTTTCGCTTCGTCACACACGTGCTCGATGATTTCAGTCAAATGGGACTCCGAACGAGCGTATCCGATCTCTTTCAATCCCTTTTGTTCTCCAGTTGGAGAAACTCGAAAACTGCCGACCTCGATTTTCTTTTTCGGATCAACTGCGGCAATTTTGAGTTCGAAATGAGTGATGAGAAGAGAACAAGCTGAACTTTAGCAGTTTAATTTGATTTCTGACAATTCATTTACCTCCACAATCTAAAGAAGACACTGATGCAGAATTAAAACCAGATAATGATGAGAAAACTACCAGGACCAGTGTGAATAAATGCATTCTGAATTGAGAAAAAGTCGATACGGTTTGAGAAGAGTGCCGGTGCGATGGGAGAGTGAAAAACAAATAAAGAAGCAGACAGGAAAGGTATTTGGATAGGTATCCATTAAGCAGAATATCGAGAAAGAAAGAAACTCTTTCATTAACAACAAACATGATATTAGTAATAGTTGAGAGATCCAGTAACAATATGATTTGAGAGATCCGGTTTAGTAATGAGGCGGTCGTTCAATAGAAGGTATCCTACACAGTGTTTGCCTGAAAACAAAAGAATAAAATTCCGAATGGATATGTGAAATGACTTACTCGAACATCATTCTTTTCTTGATGTTCATTTCTGATGGAAGCTCATTTTCATTCTTTAGGAAGGTTTCGTAGTCTCTCCACATGACATAAGAGCACGTTTGTTTGCGCCCTCGAAGTGGACTAACCAGGGTTCCAGTTGCCAATGAAAATGGCATTTCTCGGACCTCATTTCTAAAGAATACTAAATATAATTCGATTAGGAGCATTCTAACATACAGAACATCTGTGATGGCGTCACGGAAAAAGCGGAGAAGTGGATCCTTGAGTTTACAAGTTTCGTAGTATCGTTGTTCTTTGAGCACTTCATCTTCTCCGAGTGAGTGATAGAATGGAGTCGAATGTTCAAGTTCGTGGAATGATTTCTCTCCACTACCAATCCCAGTCAGATCAATGAGGAATTCTATAATGATTCACTTGAAAAAAAAGACAAAAAATAAACTCACTTAAAAGACTTTGTACAATATTTTCTGGCAAATTCAGAATGGCTTTTCTGTTACTGTTTCCAGCTCTTCTCAAAGTGTATCTCCAAATCATGCACCGAGGTCGACATGAAATGACGAAATATGCTTTTAGAAACTGCTTGGTCTTGTTCAGAAGTTTAGCGGCTTTTCGGAAAGTGAGTAGACTGAAAATGTAGTAGAGATCTGCTTCCTGAAAAAATGGCGATTTCGAGAAGTTAAAACTCAAAAATTACCGCAAACACTTTGGCTGATTCGATCAGATAGTCGTATTGAAAACTGGAAATGTTATCGATGCTTATATCGATAGCATCAAATCGGGGTTCTGCATATGTTTGTGCTGTTTGTTCAAGAATATTCACTTTTAGTTCTCGCATATTCGATTTCAACGCATTCCACTGAAACTCAAAGAATAGTTCAAAAGATTAAAAGCGAAAACGAACCATAACAGATGTTCCAAGCATGGCGAATCTTCCATCGGCGGCTTGTGGTCTCAACATTCCTTCGACTAGTGTTTCCATAGAGATTTCTCCGAGAAATGGCGCTTCTGAGACTCCCGATTTGATTGCTTTCTCGACAGCGACATGATTTAGTGTTCTGTCTGAAGTTCCAACCATCACATTCGTTCCAAGTTCAACCAAATCGATTCGTTCACCTGCCATACTGTTCGCGATTTTTTCTGCAAGAAAATTCATATGAAAGTGTACAAGTTTCAATAAAAAATACCCATTTTATCGAGCTTCCTGCCAACATTATTGTCTCTCTTCACTCTTTTGATAGCTGGTCCCCGATCTTCTATTGCGTAAAAATATTCATTAATATTTGCACCTCCGTAAACATCTACTTCTATGTCTGTCGTTTGTCCGTTGACTACATCGATCTCGCCTTCTTGACTATCCACAGTCTCCTCGTTTGTGTAAGTGGGGATGTTGTTATCGTGTGGCAAGGGAAATTTTGCGACTGCAATTGTTATTATAATTAAATTTCAGGATTTATTTTGCTCACCCTTTCCTGTTTTACTCATTTCGTGTTCTCTAAGACGGCGTTGAGTTGTGCATTGGAAATGGGAATGCGAGGTTTATCTTTAGTTGCCAATAGAGCGCACTTGTTGGTTCTTTATTTGTTCGAACAAAAACTGCATTTATGTTTTCATTTCTGTAAAAGTAGAGTTTTACTCAAAACCAGAGGATATGGACTTTTTGTAGCATATTATGGAAAACATATATTCAGAAAAAAACAATTCCTAAACTTCCTTAGTATTCTCTTGTTCTCTGGTTCCCAACACAAAATCCTTAAATTTTTTTCAGACGGGTCACTTTAATGTACACAAATTCTTCTTTACGAGAACATTCGAAAGCAAATGTCGTCTACTACTATGATAATGACATCGCCGGCTTCGAATATGGAAACACCCATGACATGAAACCATATCGTATTCAATTGGCACATAATGCAATTCTAGCCACTGGACTATTCGACAAACTAGAAATACGTGTCAGTTTTTCTTTTATGATCTTTTTTAGAAAAGATTAAGTTTCAGCGTCCACATCGTGCCAGTTTCAAAACAATGACAAGTTTCCACGATGAAGATTATATTAGGTTTCTGGATGATGTAAATCCGAGCAACATCTCATCGTATCGCGGACACGACCGATGTAAGTTCTGTTTCATGATTGTGAGAGGAAAAAACAATATTTTCAGACGATGTTACTGTTGGTGGAGATTGCCCAGTGTTCGACGGGTTCTACGATTTCTGCTCAATCAGTTGTGGAGGATCGTTGAATTCTGCTGTAGTTCTCAACACTGGACAAGCAGATATTGCTATCAACTGGATGGGCGGATTACATCATGCAAAGAAGAGCAAAGCTTCCGGATTCTGCTACACAAATGATATTGTGATTGCAATCCTGGAGCTTCTGAAACTCCACGATCGCGTTCTCTATGTGGATATTGATGTTCATCATGGAGATGGCGTCGAAGAAGCTTTTCTAACAACGGATAGAGTGATGACTGTCAGTTTCCATCACTACACAGGCACCTACTTCCCAGGAACTGGAAATTCAAATAAAGTGGGAATTGGAGAAGGAAAACTGTACAGTGTGAATGTTCCACTTAAACAAGGAATAACCGACGATCAATATGGCAGCATCTACAAAAAAGTGATGGCAAAAGTGATGGAAAGATATGATCCGAGTGTAATTGTTCTTCAATGTGGAGCTGATTCCTTAAATGGCGACTACCTCGGAGTCTTCAACCTTTCTGTTAAAGGACACGGAGAATGTGTGGATTTCCTCCGAAGTTACAATAAACCTTTAATGTTGCTTGGTGGAGGTGGATACACTCCGACAATCGTTGCTCGTTGTTGGACCAATGAAACAGCTATTGCTGTAGGTGTGGACTTACCTGCAGAACTGCCATACGATATCTTGGATGATCACTTACATGCTGATAACATTGACAATAGTTTCAATTATGAAATCAAGAAGTTTTATAGGAATTATAATAATGACAAAAAGCTGGGGGAGCTACAAACTAAAGTTCTCAATAATTTAAATAAGCTTCCTCATGTTCCAAGTGTCCAAATGCAACGTATGTTTTTAACCAATTTCCTTAAACTAGTAATGCTTTTCAGCGATGCCCGACAACAATTACGAAGAATTGGCTGAAATGAGGAACGCCATGAGAGAAGAAGCAGATCCTGACGTGACTCTCCCAACCATTCTGACAGATCAGATCACTCATCATGATTCTGATTTCTATGATTCAGAAAGGGCAGGAGACGATCGACGAAACGAAAGTAATGCGAAGAGGGCAAATCGTCGATCAAAAAGACTAACAAAATGAGAACACCCGTTTTTATTTCTGCATTTTCTAACACTTTTTCAATGTAATTAAGTTTATCAGCTTTAGTTTCATTTGTTTCTCTTTTGTCGTGTATTTCCTTCGTTGCCTGTACTTTTCATTAGAGATTCACGAAACCAGAAAAGTCTTTCATCTCGGTTTGAATACGTGTACGATTACATTTTTGTTCTGACCTTAATTTTAAAAAACGTATTTGAAATTGAAATCAGACCCACGTTCTCCAGATTTTTGTGCACAAAATCCTCTCGGCGCGCCCGGGAAAGTTGTTTTTTCGGGGAAAGACATTTGAATACTCATTCATTTTCTCCAATTCTCTCTTCGTTCTTGATTACTCCCACTAATTAAACCCACTAATAATGAGCATTGATTTGCGTTTGGAACAATTACGCTCTGTAAGTTCTTCCCGAATTTCAAACAGAAGATGATAATGAAAATTTCAGGTAGAAGCCGATATTCTCTGTCCATCAGATCCCATTCAAACCTTCCCAGATGGATGGGTCAGAGCCGCCGAGCTGACCGAATATGATTGGTTCAAAATGTAATTCAAATATCCATTTGTTTCAACCTTTCAAATCTTCTAATTCAGGTCCATTCGTCAGATATCGGCGAGTCCGCCAGTAGAAGAACCACAATACGAATTCAAAAGAGTGCTGAGAAAAATGCCGAATCGACGTGTCCATCGGAATGCGCCAGTCCAAGTGCCGGATCGACGATCAGTGAGAGTGGCGAATGCAGCGAGAAGAATGGCCAATCCGCCAGTTCAAGAACAGAACGGAGAAGCTTCTCCAGAAGACGTTCAACAAGATCCACGTCTTCGTACACTCTCACCGACAGATCTTCCTGGTGTTCATGCCGTTCCGAAGAAGTTCAATCAATATTTCCGTGGATTGTTGGCTCCCGGACTCTTCTACGTCAAGTATGGAGGATCTGATTGTTCTAGAATACATTATCTGATTTTCAGATCGAAAACTCAATACCTTGGACCATTTAATGAGATGCCAACAGAGAATATTGTGCCAGCAGGCGATAATTACGTCGTTCTCCAGAGAATGGGACAGCTTCCTGACAGTGGAAAGTCGATATTCAGACAAGTCGGAACTCTGTCAACGTGATTCCTCAGATTCCTCACACAAAAATTAACTTCTACCGTACACCCCTAGATCTCTGATTTCTGTGATATGATTATAACTTCCTAATATATTTCTGCTCACTCTCTTCTATAATAACCCCCTATTAATGATTAGTTTCTAGGCATTTGTCCTGCTTTAGCCTCTGTGCTGTTTTATATTTGACCATCGCTTCTTTTTTTGGTTGTTTATATATAAAACTATTGGGATTTTTTCCAGAGGAAAAACGACTTTCTGAACTCATTCAAAACATGATTTCTTCTCGTTGCTGTGTGTTTTGAGGGGCTTCTCTGCTCTCCGCCTTCTGTTCACCACATGTGTCGATGATTCGAAACAGACTCTCTCTCTCTCTCTCATTTTTTTTCTTCGCCTCCTGAACTTTGCCATTTCATGCATTTTGAAAAGAGATAGGAAGAGATAGAGCATGAAAGAAAAGATAAAGATCTCCTCTTCCAAATAATCTCTTTTTTTTTCAAGTGTGACACTTTGGGTTTTCTCACATTTCACTTCAATTTTCACTCTTCTCTCTCTCTTTTACGTCATTCATTCGTTGACCCGAATCATCCGAGATTTGACTCGTTTACTCCAACTCCGAGAGTTTTGAGAAACTTTTGGAACTTCTTTTCTTTCGTAAAAACCTTTGAGAAAATATTGAATTTCTTGGTTCCCAACAGTCAAAAAACTTCAAAAAAATTATTTTCAAACAGACAAGTTCTGGTTTGAACATAAAGCTTTAATTTTTCCCAGAATAGAAATTCCTTCTGAATTCTCTTTTTCTGTTTCCTACGTGAATTCTCAAACTCCAAACTTCCAGTCATTCTGAAATCATCCCTGTTTTCCGTCGAAAAAAGATCAAGATGAATGACGACAAACTGCGAAGTCTGTTCGCCTCTCTCGCCACTCTAACACAACAGGGACCGATTCCCGGTGAGCATAGAACACAAAGGAAAAAGAAAACAAAACGATTGGATTTCAGTGCAAGCCTACAGTATGCTGGCCGGACAACATTCGACAGAAGTTCTCGCTGAACATATGAGATTACGGTGGTTGTCAGATGGACGGTTCGCGCCGTTGGCTGCGAACATACTGATGCATATTCATAAGGTTATATGTCACAGAGTATTTCGGATTTAAACAAGAAATTAGTATTAAACAGGGATGATTAGAAAACGTTTTCAAAATGATTACTGTAATTGCCTAAATTTTAATAACCTCCCTTAATATCCAATATAAATTCAAATGCAAATTATATTCAGGCTGACACAAAAGACATCTCATTATCATCAAATGTGCTGGCTCTTCTTCTCAACGACTACCGTAACCGTCTGTCTGTTCGAAATGATTCCCGTCTAATGTTTAGAAATAGTGTGAAAACTCTCTTCGCGTAAGTCTCTTTCATCTCACAAATTCTGAAAGATTTCATTATCAGAATGTATCCAGTATATGTGAAAATGGACGAATGTGTGTCGAAATGTTTCATTAAACCAATGTTTTCTTCTCTCGATGCTCTGATTGACGACAGTCCGGATACAGATGATTTAGAAGTGAGTTCTTCTTTTCTCTCCTATTGATTCTATTCCCTTTCTTTCAGACTGCTGGTATTCTTTTGAGTGAAAATGGAAAAGTTCTGCACGATTTGAATTCGTATCTTGTCGAACGAATAATCGTCAAATTGCGTCATAAACTGATCAGCGAAGATCCAGTTGTCACGAAACACGTCCGTCAAATATTCATTCATGTAACACGATTTCCCCTCGTTTTCTTCTATTAATCATTTGATTTCAGGTTTATGATCTTTGGGCATTCGGTTGGAGTGAACTGAATATTCCAGAATGTCTTCTGACGTTGAGTGCAGAAGGAAAACTTTCCATCATCGACCAGACGCCTCTTCGAAAGAACGACATTAGTAAGCAGGAGTTTGGAAGCAAGGAGAGCATTATTTAATTTCTTTTCTCATGTCTAGACATTTTTCTAATTCGTGATTTCATTAGTTTTTCGGGTTGAAAAAGAACAGTTTTTGTTTCTGCACAGTAGAAATTCATTTGAGGGTGCAATAAAAAATTATACAGTTTTAGTGAAATAAGTGCAATCTATTCACAAAAGTTATGCGTCAATCTCTCTTAATAGGAATGTTTGGCAACGAACAGCGACTCGGCAGCAGCTCCAGCAGCGTCTTCTCCGGCATACTTTCCGAGGGAAGCATCTCCGTTGGCCTTAGAGCGATGAAGAAGAGTCTTCTGAGCAGCAGCGATGTTCTCGTCCTTTCCTCCCCAGGCCTTGAGCACTGAAGCTTGAAGGGCACGTCCGTACGAGAAAGTGAGCTTCCATGGCTTTCCGAGTGGGGCCTGAAGACAATAATGAGACTATTATTTCAAAGAAATGAGTTAAACTTACGGTGTTGATAGCGTTAAGGTTAGCAGTAGCATCAAGCTCCGATTGTCCTCCGGAAAGGAAAGTTATTCCTGGAACGGCAGCTGGAACTCCACGTCTCAAAGCAGTAACGGTGGCGAGTCCAATCTCTTCGTGTGTGGCCTTGGATGTGCTCGACTGTCCTGGAGTGACCATGTTTGGCTTGAGGAGTGTTCCCTCGAGGTAGACATGATGATCAGCGAGGGCCTTGTAAACGTAAGCGAGAACTTGCTCGGTGACCTTCTGGGCACGAGCCAAATCATGCTCTCCGTCGCAGAGAACCTCTGGCTCAACAATTGGGACGAGTCCGTTGGCTTGGCAGATGGTTGCGTATCTGGCAAGAACATTGGCGTTCTCGAGCATTCCAAGGTGGGATGGAGTATGAGTTCCGATGTTGAGAACACAACGCCACTTGGCGAATCCACATCCTCCCTTCTTGAAGGCGGCAGCACGCTCGGCAAGCTTGTCGAGTCCTTGGGTGGTTCCCTCTCCGATGGTTCCGGCCAATGGAACAACTCCAAGATCGAGCTTGATTCCAGGGACGATTCCTTGCTTGATCAAAAGATCAGTGAACTTCTCTCCCTTATCAGTACTCTGATGGAAGGTCTCTTCGTAGAGAATCACTCCGGAGATGTGTTGGTTGAGGTTAGGGGTGGTGAAAAGAAGCTGACGATACTTCTGACGGTTAGTCTCATTGTTTTCGAGGTTGATGGCGTCGAGACGTTTTCCGATGGTGCCTGCAATCGGGTCACGTTGTGCTGTCTCAATAAAAATAGAATTGCGTCTTCCCCTCCTTTTCTCGTATCAAATCAATTTCTATCTTTCATTTTTATCTATCGCTCTCGCACTATCAATGCATCGAAATCTTCAATTTCAACAACACAAACAATCGAAAAATCGAGAAAAAGGAGAGAGAAGAACACAGAATACGATCACTAAACCGTGAAAGAATTGACTTTTAGAATTTCACAAGGCCACAGAGAATGTGCTGTAGCCTGACAAAGCCTAGACTTTTCCAAGTTCTAATTGTAGAAGGGGGGCCCAATTAGTCAACCGAACTTACCAGTAGACTCATCGGCAGCAAGAATTCCCTTTCCATCCTGAACGATCTTGAGAGCGATCTGGTGGAGCTCGTCCTTTTGAGCCTGAAAAATATGAAGACGTTAGGATTCCCGAATTCAGAAGAAGAGGATCAATGATTAAAACGATAAACAAACCTGGGTGAGAGAGTCCTTGAATGCGCCGCCGACAGTTGCCATCGTGAAAATACGAATGATGTGAAAATGGGAAACGGACGGTCGAGTCGAGAGTGTTGGAGAACTGAGAGAAATGATACAGTTCGGTTAGAGACAGTGCGAAAAAGAGAGACCGCAGGCGCGCGGCGCCATATTTTGATGGCGGGCACCGCGCGCGCAGAAAAACTGAAACTTGAGAAGTTGATAAAAAATAAACAAATCAAGAACTTTGTGAGTCTATTCAAAGTTTATTTTGTTTCATATTGTTTGAAATGAATTTCTGATCAATTATTTATAAATTTAAAGAGAAAACATAAGAAAGGTCACGACTATAAAAGATCACTGATTACTTTTTACGTGCGTGGCGTGAGATGTGGGCTGACAAAAGAACACAAAAGAACCTTCTAGAATCAAATTAATCACCAGAAACTTTCATCTTTCGGAGAACGAATCAAGTGAGACGGATAGTCACGTGGATTCGAATCGTAGGAATATGTCAGTCTGGAAAACCTTTTTTGACAACAAGAAATAACAGCGAGAATAATATTTTGGAGAAGAAACCCGATTAGAATACAAAAACAGAAAATAGGGATTGCGAAATGGAGTGGAAGACAGGAAGACGTGGATCTGGATAGGAGATGATGCTCAATGGAAATTGAGGAATTTCGAAGGAGTTTGTAGCGATAAGCCACTCCAGGATGCATATTCCAATCAGACCAATTAGCATTTCTCATCGATTCTCGATTCTCTTTTCTCATTCCAACATCCATATTTGCCACGTTGGAAGAACACCACGCAGAATATCGGACTTGCTCAGTTCCTGAATTAATCTTCATCTTTTTCAAATTCAATACTGTCTGTTACCTTTATCTAGCCATTCAGTCCACTGAGACCACTTTTTCCTTTGAGAACACTCTCCCAATCCACAGTCTTCATACTGTTTATCACAACCTTCACACGAATTTCCTTTACAATTTCTTGTTCTGAAACCTCTTAATCTTTAGAAGGCCAGTGAGATATACCTACCGTATCCTTTGATTTCTATCACAATCGCATCTGGACCATGAATTCCATGGAGTCCATTCTCCGAACAAGAATTCTGGGATCGAAGAAGACATGGCACATGGCTGTTTTTCAGTTTTTCCACCAGAACAAATAGTTCCAATGGGCAATGGATTGTTACAAGTTCTTCGTCTTTTTCGTATTCCTTCTCGACATTTTGACCATTTTGACCATGTTGACCATCCGCCAGGACGAATGCAATTCCATATCTTTATGGAAATTTATTTTCAGTTAAAATCAAATAAGTAGATACCTTTATTTCAGAGTTCTCCACAGTACATTCACAAAATATTCCATTTTCAGAAGCACATTTTGTCGATTGACAAATAATAAGTGAGGTGTTTATTAACAAGAAAATGCAGAAAACAATCATCTAGAGGGATTTTTCAAGAATGTGAGAATGTTTTGTTGCAAAATGTCTTCCATCATGACTTCTACCTTTTCCATCTTTCAGATGTCGCCAGATGTGAGGATTACGGTAGATCTTTCTAAAGTTTAGCAATCGCGCTCCATCGCCACGCTTCAGAGATGAGAGACGACACAGTTTTCGGGCGCAATCATTTTTTAAATCTTGATTTTCTAGCGTTAACTTTCATTTTAAAACATAATTTTTCCAGTAAAAAAATGACAGAAAACAAAGTGAATATTACGGACAATCTCGAAACGCTGAAAGAGGGCGAAATCGTAACTGATGAGAAGACGGGAAAGAAATATCGTGTCAAGAAGAATATTATGCCGCATTATTCTGCTGGCGGACCACATGGTTTAGGTAACTTCGAAATATATACTAACCAGAACAAAACAAATGTTGACTTCAACAGGTGATCCAGAAGATCGAACACTGCGGAAAATTGAGGCCGACGTTATTATACCGAACAGGATGAATACACGAATTGAACGAGTAGAATGTAATGAGTCTTATTTGGGTTCGTTTCCTTCATTCATTCATATCTGAAAAAAAAAAAAGTTCTTTCAGGTCTTATCACGTGTTTCCGAACAGATGGAGCTGTTTCCGGACTGAATACGTGTAAACCAGCTCTCGAACTTTTCAATAGATGTAAATATGAAAAGTGAGAAAAACAACTTCGCAAAATAAATTTTGACTGATGTTTAAGATTCCACGATCCAGCATTCCGAGCGAAAATCACAGATGAGTACATAGCAGAAAGATCAGCAGCTCGTGCAAGTGGAATGACATCACAACAAAGAAAGTTAGAAGAGTTCAGGGATTGGAAGAAGGCGAATGAGAGCAAGTAGATTGGTGTTCGATGTTATTCATAGAATTAATTTTTGTTTTTTTTTGTTTTCTGTTTGTAGAGTTTTAATGAATTGTATCAAAGTTACATTTTTGAATTATATTTCGGTTCAGTCATATCCTCCAAAGATATCTTATGCCAAATTCAATAGTCGAGAGAATAAAAAGATCGCAATAGTTTCAAAACTTATTTGATATTCCTTCTGTAGTGCCTAGTGTCCCAAAAACTTCACGTTCCCCATAGAAATCACCACACAACCCCTTTTACTCGTTGTTGCAACGACGCTCTGACGAAAATCAATACGCAGTTGTGTCTTTCGCCAGCAGCGACCGCTATACGAAATTTTGTTTTCACAATCGTTGAGGGTCCTTCTCGTGTTTAGAAACGTTTTGAATATATTGTTTCTGTTATTTCCTGGAGAAAGTGCATAACATCTCCGCTTTTATTCTTTTTCAGATATGGGGTGAGTTTTTAAACAGTGTATATTTCAAAACAAAATTCCACGTTTTTTTCGAGAAAAATACGTGGCTTTGTGTTTATATTTTTCAACAACAACATTTACCTTCACATTTTGTCGCTTGTTCAAATTCATTTTCATTTCAGAGACGAAGTAATGTCAGTTCCGCCGGGCGCAAACTCCGAAGCATGGAAGAAAGCCAGCGAAGAATTGTTAAAGGTTGGTTTCAGATTGATTGAAATCATATAAGTGATATTGCAACATACATATCCTTTCTCGCTTAACGATCAATACAAAGTATGTTTTTTCAGCTTCAAAGTGGAATGACGAAAAAAGCAGCTGCATCGAATGGTAACAACAATACAGGTCAGAATTCTTGGATGAGCAACCCGTTTCCGTACCCAAGTGCAAATCCCCCGTCTGCTTACGGTCAATTCGGTGGTGGGTGGCATCCTTCCACATGGAATGGGCATCTCGCTCAACAACCACCCCCACCACCGTCACAACCGCACGTAGCCGCTGTTCAAGCATCTTATAACCAAACTTCTTTTAACTATCAGTCGGCACCTCAGCAGAATTGGAATAACGGGTATGGAAAGGGGCGTGGAGCAGGAGGAAACAATTGGAATCAACAACAGCAACAGAACAAGCAGAAGTTCCAGCCGTTCGCTTTGAACAGACAAAATAATTCATCCGCGTACGGTCATATCAATAACTTGTTCGTACCGCAAGGTGGTCCTCAGCCATTGATGGGAGCTGGAAGAGGGCAAGGAGCTCCAATGCAGCAGTCAGGAGGTCCGAAACCCCCACCACCATCGGCTCAGTATGTTTGAAGCTTCACACAATTTTTTCATATAATTTCTTTCAGGAGGTACATGGAACGGGCGTTTGAGGCAGCTAATTCGGCTGAAGATCGCCAAAAGACCCAAGAATACCTTCAGAAGAGACTTTACCCCCTTTTGAGTGCAGGAAATGCCCATATGATCAATTGGGATAACGAACCGTTGCCCCACGAAAAAAATTATGAGTTGACCGTAGTGTGGACGCCAGCCAATAAGCTGCCACATCAGGCGAACGGATTTAATAGAAAGAAGTCGCCACAGAGACGGCGTAGTGATGAAATGTCTAACGGCGACAGCGGTGGTGGTAGTGGTGGATTACAAATGAAACGGGCTCGTCGTGATAGTGATGGGGCTTCCTCTGATTCTGACAATAGCGATCCGCTTGAGAAAATGCACTTTTCTTCTATGAATCAGGTTTTTAAAATTGAAAGGGGTGGTGAACTTGGGCACGGAAACATGTTTGAAAATATTGGTTTTGAAAACAAAAATAATGATACTCCTTACCCGTTTAATCTAAAATCTGTTCAGAAACCGAAAACCAAGGCTCAGAAAAAAGCTGAAAAGCAGGCGAAGAAAGCGGCAAAGAAGCTGAAGCAACAACAAAAGACTCCGAATAAGGTTAAACAGCCATGGAGGGCCGCAGGAGCGGATACTGAAGCTAAGAGGGTGAGTATACTATTATGTGTCTCTGTTTTTATCAGTTTCATTGCAGGAAGATCGAGCTCGTCGATTCGCTGAAAGCCTTTCCAACATCTCGAAGCCATCTGTCAGTATTCCATTGCAGTACTTCAGAAGAGGACAAGTTGTTCGAGGAACATGTCAGAATATTGAAAAATCATTTTTCAGATTGACTGCTGTAAGTTTCTGAATATGTTTTTTTTCTTTTATCAAATCGTTCTTCCAGGCTCCAATACCGTCGGAAGTTCGTCCACTTGAGATACTTCGTTTATCCCTTCAGAACGTCCGCGATAAGTACCGTGCTAGAGCTGAATACTCGTATTTAACAAGTCAACTGAGATCTATTCGACAAGATTTGACTGTTCAGCGGATTCGGAACGAATTTACGGTTGAGGTATACGAAATAAACGCTCGCATATCGTTGGAAAATGCGGATCGTGAAGAGTTCAACAAGTGTCAATCGCAGTTGAAACTCCTCTATTCAGAAATTGAGAATTGCCAGCACAAAGCAGAATTCGTTGCTTATCGACTCTTGTACTATATTGCCATGGATAATCAAATTGATGTAAATGCGCTTCTTCGCGAGTTAACACCAGAATTGAAAAAAGATGATTGTGTGATATTTGCATTAAATGTAAGGAAAGCTGTTACCATGAACAATTATGTCAAGTTCTTCAAGCTTTACAAGGTAAGAAATGACTTCAGTTGTTCATTTAATACTTTTGATTATTTCAGAATGCCCCAAGAATGTGTCCATTTATAATGGATTTGTTTGTTGAAAGAGAAAGAAAGAAAGCGTTAAGTGTCTTGACAAAAGCCTATAAGCCAACTGCTATCACTTACAAACAAATCGCTGAGTTTGTAGATATGAGTGAATATGAACTTGTTGAGTGGTTAGTAGAAGAGATGAAATGGATTGATGCCGAAGTGGGCGGTTCATTTGATTATAAAGTGCCTAGAAATCTGTAATATCAAAAAAAAGCGGAAATTAACGTCCTAATGATCTTGATAGCTGTTCAACACCTCCCCAATGCCGTCTCATCGGTTCTGTCCAATCGGTTGATAATCTTGTTATTTAATGCTTTTCTGTTCTTAATTTAGACTTTAAAATAAAATTCATTTCTGTGAAACCGTGTTTTGTTGTCCTGAGATTTTCAGAATGTCATGCATAAATTATAGAAAAATGAGATATCTTCTAGTGGAGACACTTGTTCTCATAGCCTGGGCAGAAGGTGAAGAGAGCTGTCTGAAGGCGGGCCGGACGATCTGCCCAGAAGTTATCACAGTAGTTATCGAATGTCTGACGATGAGCAATACAGAATGGAGACTGTGTTGACTTCTCTACGCGACGCTTTTGAATCGGAAGAGCGACGTCATCCCGAAGACCGACACCGACGAATTCAGAAGAGATGTCATCTGGAATGAAGTCGATGGAAGCGGAACGAAATGAAAATCGAATACCTCGAATTCCGATGAGTGGAAGAGAAGAGACGATGAATGTGGAAGAAGCTGGAAAAGGAACATTAGATAATCAGTGGAAAATGATTGAATAGTTACCGAATAGAAAGATAAGGAACAAGTTGGCAGAAGAAGTAGACATTTGTATTGACAGAGAGAGAGAGAGAGAGAGAGAGAAGACACTTCAACTAATATCAGATCAAATTCATTTTTATAGTAATCGAGAGAAATGAATGAAGAAGGGACCGCCTTTTTGATGACACCGAAACGAGAAAAACAATATTTAATTTCTGTACTTTTTCTTCGATTCGAAAAGGTGTTGATGAGGTGAAAAGGAGAAAGATTGAGAAGAGAAACGGGTGCAGAATGTACTGGATGACATGTGAAATGAGAAGACATTTTGGAGGTTTTGTAATAAGTGCAAAAGATAAGAAATGGGGGGAAAAAAGGAATTCGGAAGTGCTTTGTCATAAAAAGATATCCATTGTCGGAGGAAATTCGTTGGAGTTCGGAATTTTTAACGATGTTGTTTTCAGTTGTTTCTCAGTAGCACGCTTCAAGGGCATAATTCGAAAACAAGAAAAAGAGAAAGGATTGTAAAAATAAGGGGGAAATATGGGAAGTAGTTTGAATTTTGACATTGACAAGAACTTTTTATTCTTGAAAATAGGAAAATTAGTTTTTTAGAACCGTTCCGTTCGTGCTTCTGCATTGCTTTCCTACGATTGGATTTGAATTGGGAATTTGCATAAATATATAAGCATTTGGTTTGGTTAAATTGATCCAACGGTTTCCCTTTACAGTTACTACGAAGGTAAGAAAAGTGAATGAAATTATTATTTCCGCAATGAAAACTGAAAACAATGTTTCATGATGAAGTTCAAAATAGAGTACTCAAGTTTTAGGTATTCCGAGATGGAAATATATGAAAATTTCATCACATCACTCATTTTTCGAATCTACTCGTAATGGGAACTCGGATAAAATTGTTCAAATTTGATATATATTCAAACGAATGGAAATAATATGCTTCTTAAACCGAAGGCGTTGGTCTCGAGGTCTCTCGATATTTTTCTTTCCCCCCGAAACTTCAAAAATGCCCTTTCCCTAAACTATCCGATATTCTATTGTCTTCCCCAGCTTTTCCCGTTTTTATATCCGTTTCCTCACACCCCTTTCTCTCTCTCAAACCACATCATAAACCATTCGTTTTTCCAGTTTCCTGATGACTTCTGCCTTTTTTATCATCAATTCTTTCCGAAATCTCTAGAGTTTCTTCGAATATTATGCTCACATTCCCAGGGAGTTTGAGCTTTTCATAATTCGAATTCCGACTAAATGTTTCATTTTCTCCTCTGATTAAAATCCGCTTATCATCACACCTCTCTCTCTCTTTTTCCACCCCACCCAATCCGTGACGAATATCTTTTTTCTTCTTCTCTTTATCCTTTTCCTTTTCATTTTCACTCGTTCGCACTTCTCCTCCTTTTTCCACTTTTTCCGACGAAAAGAGAAATGAATACGAACCGTTTTGTGTTGCGTAACGTCTAACTCAAGTGATAAAAAGCGAGTTCTTTTTGGGGGTGTTATGGCGACGATAAATATCCAGTTTGAAGAAAGGAGAAAGGAGTACGAATGAGAGAGAGAGAGAGAAGGACAATTGGATATGTCCACTTGTGATGATTACACCGAAAGAAAGAGGAGGAGTCAGAATAGAACAGAAGAGCGTTCCAAGCTGATTATGCTACTTATCAGTTGATATCACTAATATCTTCTCAGCTGTTTTGTTCCTGGTCTCTTTGTAGTTTCTTCTAACGATCTTTTGAGTTTTCATTCTGAAACAGGGTAATCTACAGTACCCCCAATATCCAGTCGGTGTGTCTTTGTTATAAGTGAGATACAAAAATGGTGTTCCCTAATGAATAACCTTTATGTTCGAATACAGGGAACATGAAAATACTGTAGAAGTTTTTGAGCATATCAACCATTACGGTAACTCCATTTTTGTAGTAGACTACATTTTTTGAAAGCCATTTTCAAGACAAGTAAAAGACCACAAGAGAAAAATATCGGGATTTCGGACTTTCGAGGGATTCCATATTCATTGGAACGTTCTATAGAGTTTATGCTTTTTTCGTAATTCTATGTCCTGGCTTCCCTTTTTTGAATATTCCAAAACGTTCCCATCAGTTCCTGTTTCATTAGTCCCGGAACATTTTCGATCGTCTCTCTTGATGATCCTGTTTTTCTGTGTCACTTTCCGGTATTCCGATCATAAAACTCTAATCCATGATTCCCTACCGTATCATTAAATGCCCTTTTCTGTTATTCTATCCACAACAAAAACATCGTTCCTCCAGATGATCAACCGGTTTTTCACTTCCTCTTCTGTTTATTTTTCTATCGTCATTTCCCTTTTATCGACGTCATCTGACGCAAAAATAGCTCCAAAGTGCCGTGACACTGATATGAACTGTGCTGTTTGGGTATGTTTTTTTTTGGTCGAGAAAAGGGATAATTCTGATGGGAAAATGATTCAGGTGGCATCGAATTCATCTGATTGTGAAAATGTGGAAATAGTGAGCTCTCATTGTCTTCGAACTTGTGGAGCATGTGGAGACGAAATTGATCCGAGTGAGTGTTTCAAAATGATTCATAGATCAGTCGATTCTTTAGAATACGATGTGAGACGTCTTCCTCCGAAACTAAAATCGATTGCTTGGATGGTCGGAAGATGGAGATCCGAATTCGGAGGAAAAGCCTTCTTTCCCACTATTCCGAAATTCACTTACGGAGAACAAGTGGATATTTCAATTGCAGATAATTCAGATGAGACGAAGACTCCATTGTTGAATTATACGTAAGAGAGTCTGAAGAGTCAGAAGATCGAGAGATTGTTTCAGAGCATTCGCATGGGATATCAATATGCCAGATGGGGATCCGACGGAAATTCATTCGGAGAATGGGTATATCGCAGTTGATTATGATAAAGAACAAGAGAAAGAATATGTTTCGATGAATACTGCAATGAGCAATGGTGAGGTTTTATATTTTCTGATAGGAAAATCCATCTTAGAGTGTGTCATTGTGTCAGGAATGGTGATGATGGTTTAGAACTCATTCATTACGGGTACTCTATTTTTGTTGCTGACTACTTTCTTGGACAGCGATTAGATTTATTGTTGGGAAATAGCAGCTAGCATTTAGAATTTTTATCAAAAAATATTGAGCATTTGATCTGCGCTCTCTTCATTTCATCTTCCTTGCGGTCAAGTCTTGAAAAAAACAATTCTGTAAACCTGTATATCTCGGTTCGCATTGAAGCTACCTTCACAGTATCAAGAGAAAAAATTATGTCCAAAACAAGACAAACGTTATGTTAGTTGAAAACTTCTTCGTATCTTCGATAGAAATTGAGTTATACCGATTTGAATAAATGCCATCGCTTTGCTTTTTTCATATTCCTAAAAATTTCGCTCCCTAGCTCAATAATTTAACATCAGAAATCAAAAGCCCAGTGAAGTGTGTCTATACGTGAAAAAGGGGAAACAAAACACGAAAATGCAACTGAACTAACAAATGAAATTTTGTAGGGTTTATGACCATTGAAGAAGGAGAATCTGGTCCAAATCAAGTCAAATTTCGGTTGCAACGAATTGGAAGAATTAGTTTCTCACATGATTCTGCAGTCCGAATTGTGAGTTTTTGACTACTAAAGAGTTCAAAAGATCGACTTTTCAGATGTTTCGAGAATGGACTCTTTTGGATGAGAATCGTTTGGAAGCACGTCTTCTGATGACAACGACAATAACAAGAAGACTAATGGAACACACCGCCGTCATTTATAAGAAAATTTATCCTTGAGAAACAAAAAACTATTTTGAAACAAAATCGGGTAAAAACTTAATTTATAAATTTGTTCAAATACTTGTTTCTGCATTCCAAAATCTCCAAATTCACCAGAAAAAACTGCAAATCGTGGAAAAAGAGAATGACAAATTTTGAATCTGCGATGATTTTCGAAATGGTTTCTATTAATTTTTTCTTGTTTGATGTGGTTGGATGTTCCAATTGGATACTGTATTGACAGATTTTGAATGCAGAAATCTCCTCGAATACTGTGAAATCACTGACTGGAAGGTTGATGTGAAGCTGAAAAAATGAGTTGTGTTCAAATTGTTATATCTCAGTTGGTAATACAGATACAAGGAAGGCTCCAACTAATGAAATGTTTATCATATCATGAGCAATATTTTATTAGTTGACACTTTTTTGTTATCTCTACTGTGGACCAGGATAGGAGCGCTTGAATTATGCTACCGCTTGAGAGTAAGTAGTAAACTTTTACAGCACGTATCTCGTTTGTCTTTAGAGGTATTCAAATGCAGTTAACTAGAAAACTATTATGTTTAACATGAGAAACATTTCACTAGTTAGCCTTTTTCTTGTATCTCAACCGGCAATCAAGATACAGAAGGTCAAAGAATGCCTTACCAAATCGATTAATTTCCCGTTCAATTTCTCCGTTTCCAGGAACGTTTTCAAATCCATAATCTCAGAAGAACTTCCGTTTGAATCGATGAAATAGTTCTCCAATCTCTGGTATTCTTGGAAAATATTGGAAGAATTTAGATGAGTTCCATAGAATACAGTATCCTTCGGAAAGGAATTCCGACTTTTTTCACTCATATTTCCGATGAGAACTACATTAATTTCAGTCTGAAATAGAGAAGTTGAAGAATCATAGAGGGGAAACCAACATTTTCCGATTTGATATGAACAATATTCGAAGTTTTCTCAACTGGAACATTCATGAATTTCGTTTGATTAAAGCACTTCTGGACTCCGACTCTTGTAAAATACCAATCCTGAAAGAATCTTATAAAATCAATCTTCATGAATCATACTTACTTCCATTCCCATTTCCATATTCTTTTTCATACAATCCTTCCATTTTTCCACCTCCAAATCAAACTTTGTTCTCTCAATCGAAACAGAAACATTCCTTAAATCCTCTTCAAGAATCGGATCAAAACGTTCATGACGAAGAAGAAAAAGAAGAAAAAGAACAGAAAATAAGATGACAGTTCGTAGATTTTGAGTATGAGATGGCATTTTCAAATGATTTTTCGATTGATTTTTTGATTCGTGGCGTTTGAATAAATTACAAATTATTATGATGTGAGAGGAAAGAGATTTTATTCACAATGGACTCGATAATGAGGAGATAAAGAGATAACAAATAGGAGGTTCTCCTTCAAATCAGTTTTTCCTTCATAACATACCCTTAAATACCAAGAAAAAACTATAAGAAACTACTCAAAAAACCTAGCGAAATACTTTTCGACACAAATCGGATGTTCAATATTAATGAAGAAAAATCGATGATGAACAGTGGCATAAGAGACCATAAACGCATATCTTCCTTCATCGATAATCGTATTCATTATACTCAAAAACTTCTTTTTTCTCTCGTCATCCGCTTGATGTACTTCTGTATTCACTTGGCAAACGACGATTCCATTCTGATCGAATTCCGCCCCTCGGGCCATCATCGGAAGAATATCGTATTCTGGTCCTTCGTTATCCATTAGGAATTGATCAATAACAGATTCTCTCACGAATTTAGTGAAGAATGTGATGATGTCAATGTGAGGCATTACTGTATTTATGTATTTACCTAAAAGGGATTACTGTAGAAGGGTTACTTCAGCACAATCCTACCATTTTTCAGAACCAATGCCGTCGAAACGTCGGTTTCTTTTCCAACGGCAAATGGGAAATAGGCGCCAACTGGCTCATAAAGTTCTGCGTTTCCCTTGAAAATTGGGTCAGCGGCAAAGAATCGAGAACCTTCTGGGAGAGTTTCTTTCAGTTTTATCTCTGCTTTTACATCCAATCCTATTCCGAGAGTCACGACGACACTTGGTTCCTAAAGACTTCTTATGATTGCCCTTCTAATAAAGGCTTCCTTACTTTCGAAGAACTATACACATGATACTTCATCTCATCTTTATTTTTGACACCCGTTAGTTCTATTTTCGAGAAATCTGTTTGATTTCTGCACTGATTCGTCGCCCGTTTCACCCAATACCACATCTGCAAACAAAAGAATCTACAGTAATCTCTAAATGAGTCTCAAACTTCTTTCGGTTCCTCTCGACTCTGTGATAACTTATCAGAGAAACATATTTTCCATTCTTCAGCTGCTTCCAAGAATTTTTTGTTTTTAGTGATTGGGAGGAAAGAGATTCGACCCATTTGGTACTTCTGGAAGAAACTATTTGTTTAAAGGTGCGTATCTTAATACTCAATAGAGATTTTAAAAAGTTATCAACTGATGAAATATTTCTCATAAAAAGACAATCATTTTATTAGTTGACATCCTTTCTGTATCTCTCTTCCCACCAGAGATACAACGTCTTTTCCAAAGAAACTCACATTTCCCTTATATTCCGGATAGAAGAGCAAGAAGAAAATAGTGAAACAAATGAAGAGAATAATGAATAATTTGAGATTGTTCAACCATCGAGAAGGCATATAAGTAGAGTCTGAAGTAGAAAGAAAAAGTGATTTTGATGTGGGTAGAAGAGCGTTTTCTTTGTTGCCTGCAGAGAGTTTATCGTTCCGACTTTATTGTTCTTTTCTATCTTTTCTGAACTTTTGAAAGTTTTTGCTGATTTCTTTTTTGAGTTCACGAATGAATTAATTCGCCGTTGTATGGAGTTATTGGTTACGGTAGCTTTGATTTGACGCTGTTTGATACAGTAACCAAGGAGGTTCAGAAACGTTTCTCATTTTCAGTCTGACAGTGATATCTTTTCCTGGTCAGTAGAAAATACTCCTTTCTCGAAATATTCCCTTTTAAAAAGCAGCGACTCACCATTTGAAATAACGCGAATCATAGTTCGTCCAAAAAGTGAAAAATGAAACTATAGTCTCCCGTAGAAACTAGACTTTCCAATCTTTCTAATAGATCATTCACTACATGAATTCCTTTTTGGGCATCTGTTCAAATAGCTCCGCCCACTTCGAATTCAGACACTGATCATTCTGCAAAACTTTTTGTTTGATTTATGTTTGATACATGTTAGGAGTTTGCTACCGGATCGAAAGGAATTAGGGGATATTTTTCAAAAAACTGGGAAGTCGAGTCGAATTTTCCTGTTGGATTTTTTTTCTGGATATCAATTTTTTGAGAGAATTTTCAGGAACTTTTGATTGACTCCATTGTGTAGAACATACCAGAATTGATCATTTTCACTACGTAATAGTTGGAAAATGTAGAATCTGAAAAAAGGCGTCGGCACTTTTCCAATCCAGCAACTATGGAAAATGAGACTACTGTAGTCATCATCTGAAATTCTTAAAAACCAAATAAAGAATAATTTCAAATCGCACTTTATTTTTTAATAGAATCCATGATTAAAAAGGAGAAAAAAGAGGGAGAAAGAAGGAAAAAAGAAGCCAATGAAAGACCACCGGCGAACACTTTGAAGAGTCAGTAGTAGGCTTTTTGTCTTTTGAAATGTGAGAATACAATCAATAAACGTTTTCCTCTTCGAAATAAGTGACATCCATTGGGCATTGTTGTGCAAAGTGATTGTTGCCCTAGAGTAGAGAATGAGCAATTTTAGAAGGATAAGAAGAGGAAATGAAGAAAAAAGTGACTGGGGGAAGAAGATATGGCGATACTTTTTTGAGTTTTTTGGGGAAATGGAGTCAAAATGCGTAGTTCTTTGAATTTTTTGAGTTTTTATACAGAGGACGAGTGGAAATTATTTCGTTCGGGTGGGAAACTTTATTTACAGATTTCAGTTTTCTCTGCGGCTTTATCTCTTTTCCCGATAGAGATACAAAAAAGTTGTCAACTAACAATATATTCAGCTTGTTGAGAGCTTCAAGTCCTTTATTGACAACTTTTTGATATCTCTGACGGCAGTTGAGATATACTCATTTAAGGAAAAAATTCAAAACTATAAGTTTCCATCCGAGACGAAAAAACATCCACAAAAGACATGAAAAGACGAAAAGAGACATGAGGAAATAGAAGAAAAAAGAAGATTAGGCAGGAGTCAATGCATACGTATTATTATAACATTTATGACAGAATGGACGACGATCCACTTCTTTGAATGTTCCTTTTGTCAATTCCCGATTACAATACGAACATCTGAAATGTTCCGGATGGAATTTCCGTCCCATTGCAGCAACACATCTTCCATTAATTGCTCCACGACACTGAGAACAGATCGATCCACGTGTCTCATGGTAATGTCTCTCACAAAGAGGAGTTCCGTTGTGTTCGAAGAAATTTCCTCCGTTGAAACCGACTCCGCAATGCTTAAAAAACAGAACATTCAACATATAGAAAACGGGGAAAAAGGCATTTCGAATTAGAGGAAAAGACCATGCTTAACTGAAATTCGAATTTCTAAAGTTACAGAATTTTCAGAAAAACCAAAGATGCCGCCGCGTCATAACTTCATTCATAATCAGGATTTTATGACGATGAAGGAGGGGAAACTATGTTCTAAACGATAGATTCAGTTGGAAATGTCTAGCTAAAACTCTCAAAAACAAAATGCTCAAAAAAGTAGGCACTCCTTAATCGTTTGGATTCTGAAGGAAGTTGTGGCGTCATCTGGCACCTACCTAAACTATTTGAGAACTAAAACTATGGGGATTTCCATTCTATTCTATATTTAAATATAATATAAAATAATATGTTTTCCGAGAGTTAAAATATTCGGAATTCTTAAAAATTCACAGCAATCACTGAAAAGGCCGTTCGTTCTGACACTTCACTTCACAAAGCTCTCACGAAATCAAAAAACAAAATTGGGTAAAAGAGAAAGAAAAAACGAATTGACGAATAGACACCGGACACAAAACATACCGCGCATTCGGTTTTCGACGGTTTCTTTAATATTCCATTTTGAACTTCTTGTTCGTGTATTTCGGGGGAATGGGATTAGAGACTAATTTAATACCTGACAAACAAAACAATCCGGATGCCAGTGAGTTCCGAGTGCTGTGATGAAGTTCGAGGTGATTGGTTGAGAGCATCCATTGCATTTCGGGGCGAACAGACGGAAGAAGTCACGTTTGCAATAGGTTTGACCATTCTGAGAAATTGAATTTCTTACAGTAATCATCTGAGATAGTATACCTTCTCATGGAATCCGTCTTCTCCGAATGGTTGATTGCACTCAGCACAAGTGAAACATTCGATATGGAAGTTCTTATTCATTACATTCACACATCTCTGAAAGAAAACTCAATTCTCTATTATAAGGGCATGGTCTCCTTACATCAGTAATCGCCCGATGGCATCCCTGACACTTTGGACTGAACTGATTATGATAGTCTTCTTCACAGTAGGCACGTCCATTTCTTTCGAAGAACGGACGTTGACCGAGTTCCGTTCCACATTCACAGCACGTGTAATGCTCTGGATGCCACATTTTTCCGAGAGCAATCACCACCTGAAACATTGAGAGATGAGTAATATATTCCCATCAGAAGTGTCTCTTACTTGTCCAATAATTGGCTTTCCGCATGCCGCACAATCTCCTTTTGGAATCGTGTTGACTCCGTGCTTTGAACTCAATTCGCCATTCATTGTTCCGATCATTGAATCCGAATGCAATGGGTCTCTTGATGGAGACCGCCCGTTCGATCTCTACAATTCTTTCCGTTTATGTGCATTCGTTTACGAGTTTTTGGTTTGTGGTGCAGAAAGACCCCCGCTTGGTTTTATTTGTCAACAAGATGGAAGAGAGAGAGAGAGAGAGAGAGAGAGAGAGAGAGAGAGAGATGTGTTTTCTTTCTTTCAAACATATTTGCTTTTATAGTTACTGTACCGAATCGTTTTAAAATGTTGCCTAGTTTGGTTTTAGCTGTACCTTGTACTGAAAATCCAACGTCATCTTCAGAGGCTCATAACGTGTCTTAGAAATAATTTTTCGAAAAAGTAATCAACTACAAAAATGAAGGGCTCGTAATTATTTATGTATACAAAAAATTCTAGAGCATCCTCACATTTCCTGGCACAGCGCCAGGCGCTTATACTTGGCTTGGTTTACTATTTTTGCATTGGAAAATGGTAGTATTGTAAGAGTAAGAACGAAAAATATCTGAATTGTACAGTACTCGAAATCCCATTCTTTTATACTCTTCAATCGTTTCGAAATCTCATTTCAAATCCAAGAAACCATTCTCATCAAAACAAATTTCGTCGTTCCAAAATGACCTCTCTCCCCTCTCCCACATGACAGTTTTCGTTCGGAAAGATTCAAAAACCATCTCAAAAACTCCCATTTCTTTTTCATTTACACCCCCGCTTCTTCTTCTTTCCCTTTTCTTCTTCGTTTTTTAACTAAATAGTGTACCGTATTGTTTGTTTTGTGTCTGCGTCTCTCTCATTTAACACACTATTTCTCGAGGTGTTTCCACGTAGAAAAAGAGAGAAAAGAAGAAGGTTTTACAAACAAAATTCCCATTTTTTCTCTGAAGAAAAACGAGGAAAAGAGGAAGCTACCATTTTACTTACTATATTGTAAAAGAATGTAAATAAGAAAAGTTTTTGGAAAAATTTGAATTTTTGGAAGAAAAGAAGAAGAGAAAAGGGGATGGGATGGTCATCTATTTTATGGGAAAGATGCATTTCGGATTAATGGAATCGTTGGGAAATGAGCAATGTATGCAAATCCAAACGACTTGTTTCGGAATTTCGTCAAGTTTTTGGGGGGAGAAAAGAGACATCTGGCTCCAGATGATGAGCTTTTTTCAGATGGAAATTCAGGGCGAGGGGTCACAACTCTATTCAGACTCAGAATCATCAAGTGGTGTAATAGTGAAAATGATAGCTCTGAGTGAATTAAACCCGATGTATTTATTCAAATTTTTGAAACCGTACTCTGGAAAAAATTACAGGGGAAAAAGACGATGATCCAAGAAATTAGGGTCTGAAATCTCGGTGCAATTCCTTTTTGGCTTGTAACTTTTCAAATAGTTTAGTTACAAAAATGCGAGTAAATGTATCAATTAGATCTTGTCTAGAGCTTTTATTTTCATTTTTGATAACCCAGAAAAACTCGAGTTTGAAGGGAATTATGACCCAGCGTGTGTAACCACTCTGGGACAATGTTTTTTGAGGTAGCCCTATGTTTCAAACGAGATATCTCAATTTCCAATTAAGATTTCAAAAAGTTGTCAACTAATAAATTATAGGTCTTACTGTACTTGACATTTTATCAGTTGACAACTTTTTCGTATCTCTATCGGCCACTGAGATATTCTACTTTTCAAACCAAAAAAACTCACAACATCGGAATAGGAATGTGCTTGACTTGGTGGTCCGAGACTCTTGCGGGAGCTATAAACAGAATGATGTTGTTGATTCGAATGACTATGCTGAGCATAATTTGGTCCGTTGAAATGGTCAAGACGCTGTTGAAGTTCGCGCATCATCTCGGGTTTTGTTCCCACGTGAAGTGGCGAGATTGTTGAAAGAAGGGAGGGGGGTGATAAGAGACGAAGGCTTTTAGGAGAATAGGTACTCCCGCCCTTACTCTCTCTCTCTCTCTCTCTCTCTCTCTCTCTCTCTCTCTCTCTCTCTCTCTCAGTCCGTCAGAGAGAGCACGCAGCTCTTTTTGTAAAAAGAGACAAACAAAAGAGAGCTCCTCCTTGGCAGCACAGAAATGATTTGCGATGGAAAGAGAGAGCATCTCGGGAGCCACACGGGAGCAAGAAGAAGCAGTAATATGCGTGTTTTAGCGTGTGTTATTAGTCTTTTTCTCTTCGAAGACACATTGCAAAAAATGCTTTTTGTTTGTTGGAGAGATTAGAGAGAGAAAAAGAGAAAAATACTCCTGACCTGGGACGTTGTTTTAACGAAAATGAGAAGTGAGAAGGGACGCGTTTCAACCGATACTTGACCATTTCAATCGGGGGATTTTACTTTTTTATATACAAATGAGCACATGAGAAGATGTTGACCCCGGTGGGTCTCTTGAACTGTCGATTTCAGATCAACATATGGAAGGATCACCGGTGCCAAACCATTTTGCCTCACAAGAAATTAGTAGACTCAACACACCTGCTCGCATGTAATTGAACTTCATTTTGAGACAAAAGACTCTGTACACTTGGACGAGACGACCGATATTGTTGGTTAATTGGCTCGGGACCATTCTCTAAACAAAACATGGACATCTGGACAAACAGAAAGGGACACAAACCATAAACTCTTTCTTGACTCTTCGTGAATTCTCTTCCTTCGGATGCTCTTCTTTTCGAAGATGAATAAATGTTCCCATTACTGTACAAAAACTTGTTAGTTGACACAGAAAGAATGATTTGGGGAAATATTACCTTTGAGTGTCAAGAGTCCGTTGGAGGTCATAGGATTGATCGAAATCATCACGACTCTGCGATCGACGATCGCTGATATGAGCCCGACGGAGAACTTCTGTTGTGTGTTGAAGGTCGGAGAGAAGGGCTTCTGGAAATTGATGGCTTAAGGGAGGATAGGAAAATTTGATTGAGGTTGCTGACTTTTTTCAGTTATTTTTTATTTCAAAATATTATGAAGACGGATTTTTCAATATAATATATGTGTTCCTTCATATTTCCGTCGTTTGTGACTTTAGAAACAATTCGTGCGATAAGAAAATCTTTTTAACTTTTTTTGTTATTCAAGATTTTTCTGATAGCTTTTATGAAGTCAAGACTCTCGGAATAGACTCTGATATCACCGAGAAACCCCCTTTTAGTGTGGCACCCCTTCAGCTAATCCCAAATTCCATTCATTCCTTACTACTTCCTAATACATTTCGGAACCCCATGAATCTATTCATAACCGTTTCCTTCTTCTTCAATCTCTCTCTCTCTCTCTCTCTCTCTCTCTCTCTCTCTCTCTCTCTCTCTCTCTCTTTCTTTCTTTCTTTCTATTCCAAACTAAACGCTACCGTGATTCTATTCAAATCCATTTTCTCTACAACTTTCAATTGAAATATTACCTAAAGCAGGTTTAACTGCATCGGCAAAACGATCATCACTTGGCATTTTTCTACTGAAAAACAGGAAAAAGTACTAAAAAGGAAGAAAAGAGAAGAAGCTTCCTTCACCAAGAAAGTGCAATAATAATAAATGAGAGAAGAAAAAGGGAAAAAGGACCATGTAAAAAGAAGAAAATGGGGAGAAAAGTGTCAAAAAATGTGTGAGTGAGTGAAGGGGAAAAATGAAGAAAAGGGCTGAAGAAACAAACGATAAAGACGAAAAAAGGAGAAAGAGGAGGAGAAGGAAAAAAGATTTATGGAGATGACAAAAAAGAGTTTAAGAGCATCAGTGGAGGCTATTTTTAGATCGAGAGTCTCTGATAGAAGGGCACTGGTGGGAATTCCATGCTTTGGATATGAAGTCATTTGGAAAAGAATCTTCTCAACATTGACCTCATTTCATTTCTAATTAGTTAGCATTTTAATTGAAGGAGATTCAAAAAGAATCTAGGGAGATTAGTTTCGTAGAATGAAAGACTTTTGGAGCAAATGAAGTTGGTTAATGTTCGAGAAGCCTCGAGAAGCTTAATAGTAATATTCTGAAGCAGAGTTCGAAAAAATATTTCAGAAAAGAGTTTTCTGATTACTCTTCAGTTTCTGAACTATCTTGAATTATTTAGGTGGCCTAAGACCGAACAGATCTAAACAAACATCTCATTAAAATAAAAATTGCTGAATTTCTTCCTGTTTTCAAAAAAAAAACAAAAAATGAATATCTCTCGGGAATCATGAGAAAAGAGGGTTCGGAAACTCTAGAGCTGAGCTCTAACCTTCCGAACATGGGAAGAGCCAGGATAACCATCACAAAAAATTTTTCAAGACTGCTTTGATTAGTTCAATTAATTACCACATCAATCATTATGAATATTTATGATTTCTCCTTTTTATTACATTCAAAACTCAAAGATTACTGTAGGCTCTCTCTATGCTCTATACCATAAATAAAATTGAAAAAGTCCAAAATCTCTCCAATTCCAAAAATAAAAACAAGGAACCAAACCGAAATCTGGACCCTTAATCTCTTGAGTTTCGGGTTGGTTTTTCAACGGAAAAAAGAGATAGAAGAAGAAAATAAAAGTTAGGAGAGAGTGTGTAAGGAGAAGAGACGCAGAAAAAAAGAGCGCCAGTTTTTGTTTTTGAATTGTTTCGGAAAAGAAGAAAAGAGAGAGGGGGGAAGGGAGGGGAAAAGAAGAAATAAGAAGAAGACACACCCCTTTGTCATCAGATGGAGATTTCAATTGGTGGATAAGGATTTGAAAGTTTAGGAAAAGAAGAGATTCGAATTTAGATTGGGTGGGGAATGCGCTTCATTGATAACTCAGCAGATAATGGAAAAAATGGAGCTCTGATAAAAAATTACTGTATTGTGATAATTCATTTTTACATGTTTCCGGAAATTGAGTTTAAAACTGTTCGAAAGTAAAGTAATACTGTTAGTTTTTTGCAAGTTCTTCTAAAATATTTCTCAGACCGATTCTTGAAAGTTGTCAACTATTTGTTTAGTTAAATAGCTAATTATTCTATCAAAAAATCTATTAAACATCAGAATTATTAACCGATGTCTGTTGATTCAAAAAGAGTTCAAAGCTGAGCAAAACTTTCGAAAAAAAACTTCAAAGAGAGAAAGTGGGCATACAAATAAATGATAAGTAATAGTTAGAGTCTGTGGTGACATCCTTGAGATCTGACAGTAAGAAAAAAAGCGTAAAGAGTTTCGGAGAGGAATGTGCATGTGCTCTCTCTCTCTCTCTCTCTCTCTCTCTCTCTCTCTCTCTTCTCTTCTCTTCTTTGATGACAAGTATGCTCTTCCGACAGTCTCGGATGGATATAAATAAAAATGAGTTTCGATGGGAGAGAACCGTAATCCAAATAGAATTGTAGTCGAAAAAGAAGAAAAAGTGGGGGATCAATAGGAAAAAGTGATTGGAAGAAATGGAAAGAAGGAGTTTCGAAGAGGGAAAAGAAGAGAAATCACAGCTGTTCGTCGTCGTCGTGTTGCTAAACACAAGTGAAGGCATGAAGAGAGAGCGGAAAGGGAGGGGGAGGAGGTGATAGAGGTGGGGGCGGAAATGATCAGAAAAGATAGATTTTTGAGAGAGAAACGGATTGAATTGAACAGAGATAAAGAGGTTTAGAGAATATGAGATCGAAAAGAAACACATTTTGAGAACAAGAAGAAAAACTATAAAAAAGAGGAGCATAGTTAAGTTTGGCGGTTCGTGGCGAAATGGGAAAAAATGACCAAAATTTTTCTAGAGTGGCTTTTTCACAACTAGAACTACGTTTTTCTAGTTGACAACTTTTTTCTGAAGCCATTCCCAAGAGACTTACGGTTTGTTTAAAGTCGTGGATTTTGCACTAAAATCAGTGAAATAAGCTTCTTTTCAAAGCCCCGTGTAGCTCTTAGAAATGATTCTAGAGAAAAGTTGACAACTACAAAAATGCAGATGTAGTTATGAATAAACTACACAAAAAGATTCGATTCATTTCCACTTTCAACATGCTTTTTATGAAGTCCCAAAGTAGACCACCGTTTTCATGTAAATTGTGCTATTTCATTGGCTGCTAATGTACGGTAGAAAACAAAATTTCTTGTTAATTTATATATACAGTGCCGGCCATAAGTTTATATAAAAACGGCTTTTTCAGTTCAAAATGGTCAACTTTGGGCGTTTGTAGCAAAGTGGGGAAAAGTGATATTGTTCTAAATTTTTCAAGGCAATTAGTTGATAGCTAGATCTGCATTTTCTTAGTGGAAAACTTTTTTCTAGAACCATTTCTAAGAGCTACACGGCTCGTCAAAGAGAAAAATGCTGAAAAACGTGCTATTTTGCACTGAAATCGACAAAATTTCAGTGATGGTTTTTTCAACAAGCCGCGTAGCTCTTAGAAATGGTTCTAGAAAAAAGCTTTCTACTAAGAAAATGCAGATCTAGCTATCAACTAACTACCCTGAAAAATTTAGAACAGTACCACTTTTCCCCACTTTGCTACAAACACCCAAAGTTGACATTTTCAACTGAAAAAGCCGTTTTTATATAAACTTATGGCCGGCACTGTATAAAGAACGTATTGGTTAAATCTGGTTAAATCATAAATCAAAATGAAATAGTGTCACAGAAGATAAGTTCAGAAAGTAAAGAAGACGTTGATGAACGATTGGATCGTATAGGCGTTAGCTTTCGTGAACTTTTACAAGTTTTGTGAACAATTTTTTTTTCTTTTTTTTTATTGTCTTCATTAGTATAAGTTGGTATAAGTTTGAATCAATAGGAACGAAAAGGTTATTCTCTTACAATTTTTCATTAAGATTTACTTTTTTTGAGAAGCTTTGAACATATGAAATAAACAGATATTTTTTTAGATATTTTACCTTTTTTCTTTCTATTTTCAATCACTGTTTCAGGATATTCCCCTACTTTCTTTGAAAGAAAAAATGCTCTAATTCAAATATCAAAAAGTAGATGAGAAGGACAGATGGTTGTAGAGGTATTGAGAGTGGGTACCTCTTGCAGAAACAGATATCATATTACATTCAAGGGTATCTGATCATGAATGCATTTTGAATTGGAGAATGCACAGGTCAAAGTTCTTTTCAATTCCATCATGCTCTTTAAAAAAGTTTTTAATTTTTTTCAGTTGCTTCCATTTTTTTATTTTGAAAAAAAACATACCGAGTCGATCGACGGCAGTTGACATCTTCTTCTTCTGAACCCTTCTCCTCCGCCAGTTTTGTTTCTGGAATAAAGGGGGATTAAAATGAATGGAAGAACAGATGAATTCGAAAAACGAGAATGAAAAAAAAAAGAAATTGTCCTTGAAACGAACACTCTTCATATTGTAATTATACCTACACGGATGACTGCCATGACGAACAAAACCGACAAAAAAATGAGAAAATGAGAAGGAACCGGGTGGGGGAATGGAAGGATTTGAATCATCTGATAAAATGGTAATGGCCGGATTATTAGGATATTTTAGGTTTTTTTAATCTAGAATTTTGTTGAAATTTTATCCATTTTTACATAAAGTTTCAAGAGAAAGTTTACTGCGGAGCTAGATAAAAGTCTATTTCAATTCTATTAACCTTTAAAAAATGGGACTTCTTCTGAATAACTAATCTGAATTTTGGAATTAAAAGACAGTTTCCAAGAGCCGAAAACCGTAATTTCCAAGCAATTTTCCTTTTAAAATCTGACAGTTTTCTCGAGAAAGTGAGATTATTTTTGGGAGACTATTACATTTTCTTAAGAAACTGATCCAGTAAAATGTCTTTTTCGCTTTTACGTCAATAAGTGTGCTTGAGGTCTATTGACCTGGGCGGAATGGTCCGAAAGGTTCGAAAAAGGGGGTAACGTGAGGTCAAACCGACTGATTTTCCTTCCATGAACCCATATAAAAGGTGAATTGAGTTCTTCGGAAAACTACCCGAAACCAAAAAAAACTGAAAGAAAAAGAGGAAAAGAGCATGAAAAGAACACCGTGAGAAACGAGGGGTCAAAGACTCCGGGAATAGAAAAAGAGAGAAGCGGAGGAAATGCACCACATTATAATGATGTCGACGTCATACAGTACCTGTCTGTCGTCTCTCATTTCATCTATACTATCTCTTTATGGTCAGGAATAGGAGCATTGCATTCAAATGAAAGAAGAGATATAGAGAAGAAAAGGAAGAGAGGAGGGGGTTATCTTGATGAAAGAAAAGGAAGGAGGGGTGAAAAAACAAATGGACGGGTAGGTACAGTACTGATGATTCATTCCGGAGACCCCCCGAGTAGTGTATGAAATTGGAGAGATAAGGGAAAACGAAGAGACGCAGAGAGAAGAAGACGTTTTTTTGGTTAGCAATATAAACATTTGTATATAATTGGTTGGAATGAAAACAAAATGATGGATGGACTTTTTTTGGTTTGGAACTGGATTCTTTTTTTAATTTCCTACTGTATTTATGAAGAAATCAGCTAGAAGTTACGGTTCCAGATTAATTAAAGATTTTGGATTACTGTAGTCTCATAAAAAAAACTCTAGACAATATCTAAAGAAAAAGTAATATCTCTTCTGAAAAATGAATTCTCGAAAAGTGTCTATTCAGAATTCTGAAATTCCCAAAGGGGAACGACGAGTCATGATTCTGTCGACGTCTGCATGTCCAAAAATGAACGAAAAACCGGATAGACGCGAACAAATTTGAATGGGGGAAAAGGGAGAGAGAGAATATCAATTTTTATGTGTTTTCATATATTTGAACTTGATGGTCAGATGGCTGATTTTGGAATTTATGCGAATCTGGTTTTGCGTTTTCTTTGGAAGAAAGAATTCTCGATCTCCGGGTCAGAAAATACGCTCCAGCTCACTTTCACATGAGGTTGAGTTTTGTGAATTTTAATTTGAACTACACGTGAATACGTGGATTCCACGTTTTCATATTTAAAAAATCCTCACGTGGAACTTATTTCTCACGCGAAAATCATCCAAATGTTACGTTTAATTCTCAGCCAGCGGAATAAAGGAGCAGCATTCTAGGTTTTCTAGGTTCTGATAATGTACGTTTACGGTAAACTGACCGCCCATCTTCTTTGCAATTTCTTGCAAAAACAAAGAAAAAGTCAAGCACTTGAAAAGGTGAGAAAAGAGAAAAAAGAGAGAGAAATAGGCACTCTGACGGAGGAAAAAAAGAGTTGTCCACGAAAAAAACGATCAAAAAAGGGAATGTTTATTTTTGAATGACTCATCATTCATAAATGGTCTCTTCGTTTAACTTCACTACAGTTGGAGGAATTCAGAATATTCAGAAGACGAGAGACTTTTCTCTCTCTCTCTCTCTCTCTCTCTCTCTCTCTCTCTCTTTCAAAAGTGCACATACATCGGAAGTGTCTGTGTGTGTGGCCGAAGAAGTTAGAAAATAAAAGAAGAAAGAGGATTCTTTTTCCGGATATCTTGGAACGAAAATTGAATCACGACCAAATTTAGAAGAGAGAAGATTCTCTCTTCTTTGAAAAAGAAAAAGAAAGTAAACAAAAAATGTATTCTCTGGATTCTGGAATCAATATTGTTTTGAAAGTCGGAAGAAAACAACAAGAAGAAAGATATAAAATTGGAGTGGCGATGAATAAGTAATCAAATGAGATAAAAGAAGAGAGAGAGAGAGAGAGAGAGAGAAAAGACAATCGAATGGTACTCTTTCGGATGTTGTAGGTCATCCCGAGATGATAAACAGTAATGATAAAAGGGGAACAGGATTAGAGGGGAACCGAGATAGAAATGGAAAGATTTCAGATTTCATTCAGGATTGAGATGATTCTTCTGTGTAAGAATAGGAACTCAAGGTCCTTTAATTGATCCATTTTATTTCACTTCAATCATGATTATCTCTGCTTTACCATATTGAAAAGTATCCAAACAAACAAAATCTATTTCAGATTGACACAAGGCTTCCATTAGTTGACACATAGACGGCATAGACGGCAACGAAGACGGCAAGACTGTTTTACAGTGACGAGTGTATTCGTATATACATCAGAGAATCTGAAAATTTTGAAAGCAGATATTCATTATGCTTGTTTTTTCAGACTCCAATTGTTATAGTAGGATTCATGGGAAAACATCTTTTAAAATTTAAAATTTTAAGTGAAGGACAGCCGTCATTTTGAGCCATGTGGATCTGAATTCCTCTATCTATCAAAATGGGTTCCCATTTAAATATGATTCCTATATTTTCTTTTGACAATCAAAAATGTGTTAAACATTCTGATAGATCATCTTCGAGTTGGAGCTGAAACATGTCATAGTTGTTATTGAATCAGCTCTATTGTGTTGTTTTCCCATAAACTTGAACTATCGTAAGTTTTTCATATTTGTTCTGCTGTGCATTGTCACTCTTTTTCTCCACGTCATTACCATTTGTTGGATGTCAGAAGGAGTATACTAATAGAAGAACCGATGGACTCATCTCCCGGGAAAGTGCCATCTGCTCAAAGGAATATCGAGATGTTCCAGACAACGTGTAGACGCGTTAAGTGGGCGGAGCTGGTACTGTAAGCGATGAGGTCAGTCTGTCTGAAAGGATGGGTATTCATTTGTTTTCTTTCTTCTGTTTTCCTTCTCCTAATTATATCCCCTCTATTCGTTTTCTTATTCTTAAATATTGATTTCCAGAATTCTAAACAATGTCGTCCATCGTTGAAGTGCCAGAAGCAGGAAGCAGAGCCTCCGAACTGATGGCAATGGATCAAATAAACGACATATTCACAAAGTACCTGGAGAACACATCGCTTCCATTGGAAATGCTCGAAGAAGATGAAATTGAGAACATGGCTCTCCGTTCATTGGTCATGGGATCAACGAGAGAATCCGCGAAGAAACTTCTGAAAAAGATCGGAGAAATGAAGGAAGAGAGAAAGAAAAGAGAGAAAATGATGGCAAGAAAAAGGAAGAATAGCGATGAATCTTCATCCGGATACTCTTCCGGAGAATCAAAGAAAACGAAGACGGCTCCACGAGTTCCAAGAGCTCCGAAGAAGAAGATTGTTCCAGCAGTTCCACCAGCAAATGAAGAGCTCGGAGACGATCCGCTCGTCGAAATGCGGAAGATCATGAAGAAGCACAACGAGAAGATGCGCCTTCAGAAGACGGAATAAGAAAATACATTGAATAAATTGAAGATAAGATTCTTATACTTAAATTTTCGTTACTTTTAATAAATATATTTTTTCAATATATAAATAGTTAAAACGATAGCATAAAGACGATAAGCATACATTCTTGAACAGAAAATAAATAAAACGGACAGAGTACAATGAAAATATCGAAGTCGGAATGAGATAGTACTTGTGAGGTGAGCCACGTGTTGAATGGAACATGAAGATAAATTGTGGGGAAAAGGAGAGGATCATAAAACAAGGAATACATGGGATAAATTATGCGACACGAAATTGATTAAGACGTTCACTTGTTCGCCGGGGCGCTTGCTTTATCACCGAACTCAATTTGACACAAACGACACGAGTACTCATCGTCTGGCGCTTTTTCCAAGGCTGGACGGAGGCAGTAGAGATGATAACCTCGATCGCAGTCGTCACAGAAGAGCAATTTATCCTGAAAAAGGCAGAGCATATAAGACATTCAAATCGTTTATAAAAAGAAACATACATCATTCTCACTGGTACCACAGATAGTACAACTCTTGCACTCAAGACATTGCCATCCGCTTCGATTGATAATTTTGGTCACGTTTTGATTGAAGTTAAGACAAGAAGGATGGCCAGATCGTCCGCAATCATGACAACTAACGAGATCCTCGGGTAATTTTGTATTCTTATTCATAAAGGCGGTACCGTTGCAGAAATCACAGCTAGTTGAAATTTCAATACTGGGAGATAAAACTGTAACTGGGGGTTAAATTAAAGTTGAGCGGCACTGAAATTCAGATTAACTTACGTTTATTCAATGGATGACTAGTTTTTTGATCATGCAAATACGATTGATGGTAGCTTAGACCCGCGAGGCTCTTGTATTTCGCGTTGCATTCTGAAAATAGTAAGATTACTCGGAGACGTTGAACGTCGCACATCATATAAGCTGCCAGGAACACTCATACATGCTAGTTGCTGCCTATTCTCCTAATAATTCCTCTCGATCGACCCCCGCGCGTCAGAAATGTGAGACACGGTGATCAAAGTGGGCGGTTGTATTTAGCCGGATTTGTTTAGTTTCCCTCTCGCCCATATTTCAGATCTTTTTACAGAGGGATGAAACGCTAGGGGAGAAGAGGGATACAAAGTCAGGATGTCAAAGTATTTGTAGCAAGAGAAGAGAAGATATATTAAGTGAGAACGATGACCTAGTCTGTGATAAATCGAAATAGAAGTACTACACATCACTAACAACCATTTCCGTAGCCACAACTAGAATAATCGAACCTATAAATGTGAAAAAGCTGTTCTCTAATAAAAAACAAAACTATTCGATATATATGTGTAAAACGATTTGAATATACTCATGCAAAACTGAAACTAAATGATCTCATGCCACAGAATCATGCTTCTCATCTCTTTTAAAAAAAGTAATATTCTCTTTGAATAAATCTTAAAATCAAAAGGACATGATGGTGGTGTTCCCGGTAACTGACATGCTGTGTGTGAAGGGGATGGAAAGTGCACTTAAAAAAGGACAAAAGAGAGGTATGATCTCCGACGATCGGGGGTCTGGGCGAGAGGACTTCTGCGAATCCGTACAACCACTCACTGTCACACTGATGTATCTTCTCTTCTGGCTCCTCGTATTTCACTTCTTTCACTGTCGATCGCGATGGGGTCGATCGAGAGGCAGATGAACGGGTCGTAGGTACCTAGAGTTTATCTACATGCTAATATCTGAAACAAATCACTTTGAATACCTTCTTGCGAGTAGAAGATCCCTTCTGCGTGCTGTTCATGACTCCCTTCCGACGTTTACGTGATGACCAATCATCCTCGTCGGAGCCGAACTCATCTGGAGACAGTTCATCGTCTAAAACATAATCGTCGCGGTACTCTTCTCTTATTTGAGTTTGGCGAGATGGCCTGGCGCCCGTCGAATCATTCGAATTGTCGGAGACATTATCTGCAAACCGAACTAAACGAAATAATATTGCAGTTTCTTTTTCTACAAATTACCGCTTGTTGGTCCGACTTGTGGAGTCAAATGATCGATTGCCACTTGAATCGATGGGTTCTCACGGAGGAACATGCTCATTTCAATAGCATCCGAAGGAGGTTGCGATTTGCTTTTCTTCCATCTCTCGGTTGCAAATTGCATGACAGTATTTGGATCATTTGAAGCATAGATATGATCAGCATTTCGAGTAGTGAAACGAGACTCTCTTTGTGCTGTGGCAGTCTGATGTTCGTAATATGGGAATCGCAATCTGTAACTTTTCAGGGCTCAACTTATATTTTTTGATATTATATTTCATCTGAAGTGAGTGTTATTTACTATGTTTGCTACCTGTTTGCTCTTTCTTCAAGCATTTCAATTCTCAACTTACCGCTTTTTGCGATCCTCCATTTGCCGGCTGTTCCATTTGATGCAGTTCCGCATCAAATCCATATATCCGTTTTCTGAGATCATGATCTGTAAGATTAGCTGTCGGTTGATTATTTTCAAACAATTCAATGTCTCAGAGAATCGGGTGTCAGGGTTTAGGCAAACAAAACAAAAAAGCAATGCCTTTGAAAACTAGAGCGAGCGCTGATCGATACGACGGAAATGAACATTGTACGCAAACACCGAGACGCGAAAGTGCAGATTGTCCAGCGTGGACTCGTTGGCTTGTGGACCTTCTTCATTTGTTTTCTCGCTCACTTCTAGCCTAAATACGCGTTTTTTGCATTCATTTTTCATCGAAGAATATCCTTTTTTGTGAATTAAATTCCACATTGTGTTTGAAAACATTAATTAAGCGTAAAAATGACATTCTTATTTATGAAAACTAGTTAAAATTTCCCGCGTTCTTTTCAAAAATTAAAATTTTCAAATTTCGCAACAGATATTTCGAAAAAACTTGTCAAATTCTTTCTATAAGAGAGCGAAAATTGAAAAAGCCACCACACGTTTCAAATTTGCATTTATTCCCACGTGGCTTGTTTGTCATGGTGGTTGTCGTGGCTCCGTCATCTCGTTACGTTTTGTCGTTCGTTCAAGTTCCCCTTAAAATAATTTCAATTCTCAATTCCAAATTTCAGGAAAGTGTTTTATTATCGTTTTTGATGTCTTCTCTGTGGTCTCTGACTGCCTGCCTAACTGTTATCTTTTCGCAAACAGCTTTGACCTCGATAACAGACAACCTATAGAATCTTCCCAATTAATATGTGTTTTTTTGATGATCAATACATCATATCGTTTTCTTGTTTCCACTAATTAAAAAAAACAGTTTTTGTTTTACAGGGTCGCCATGAACATCTTCCGTATAGCGGCAGATATGTCGCACTTGGTTGCGATTATCATCCTTTTGCTCAAAATCTGGAAGAGTAGATCTTGCTCTGGAATTTCGGCTCGATCGCAAATTCTGTTCGCCATTGTGTTCACTGCTCGCTACTTGGATCTTTTCACCACTTACATCTCCTTTTACAACACCACCATGAAGGTTTTAATAACTCTCATTCTCTCATTTCTCAACTATGGTTTTCCAGATCACCTTCCTCGTCGTGACGTACGCAACGGTTTACTTGATGTTCTTCAAGTTCCGTTCAACATACATGCGCGAGTCGGATACGTTCCGTATCGAGCTCCTCATCATTCCGTCCATCGCGCTGGCTTTCCTTATCAACCACGATTACGCTCCATTCGAACTGTTGTGGACTTTCTCCATCTACCTGGAAGCTGTTGCTATCCTTCCACAACTTTTCTTGCTCCAATCAACCGGTTCTGCTGAGGTATTAATACCAAGATTTAATAGAGAATATGTATCCATTATATATTCCAAATTCCTTCCAAATTGGAAATCATCTGTATTAGGAATGCGCTCAAAGAGACGCAGAGTCTCGTACCACGCGGGCCCTCTTTTCGTGTCTATGTTTCTTCTTTTAGGTCATCACTGCACACTACTTGTTCGCTCTTGGCTCGTATCGCGCTCTCTACATCTTCAACTGGATCTACCGCTACTACTCCGAGGACTATTTCGATCCAATTGTTGTTGTCGCTGGAGTCGTTCAAACTGTTCTTTACGCCGATTTCTTCTACCTTTATGTTACCCGTGTCGTCCAAGCCCGCAGGGGAATGGAGCTTCCAATCTAAACGAACAATTTCTTTTCGGCTTTTTTTTCTACGAGGTTATATCAATCTGATGGAGTAGGCGATTAAAAAAAGATCTGTAATAATTAGTCAGGCCACTTGTTTCTTTTGTATTTTATTTTGGGGGTAATTGAAAAGTGAGCTCGCCGTTCTCCAATAATTTATTTCTGTGTGATATTGTTAATGGGGATTTTCTAGATTTCCAAATATACAGCTTTCTTTTTCTTTAATAGAGGTTTTAAATGTATGAATAATGAATTTTTCGATTTAATCACACTTTCTTCCCGTCCTCCCTTTACCCGCTTTTTGATCGTTCTCGGTTCACTGACCGTCCAATTTTTTTTTCAGAATTCGTAGAACGTTTTGAAAAGCAAATTTTACAGGAATAGACAAATTTCTTTGGAAAGGGTTCATCAATTCGAAAAAATAAATTCGAGAACGATGTCAAACGCTAATTGGGATGCTAGCGGTCAGTTTTTTCTTTCAAATTTAACACTGAGCAAGAATTAAGAGTGAGGAAGGCTTGAGCTGGTTCAATTTTGTTATTTACAGATAGCGAAGACGAAAACGTGGTCGTCGAGGAGAAGCCGGTGATCCTTCCACGCGCCCGACAACCATCGATAGCGAAAAGTCTTGAGAAAGTGCAAATTCTGGAGAACAGTGTTGCCGGTTCAGAAAAGAACGCATCGGACGACGATTCAGACGCAGGATCTGATATGTCAGAAGACTTGGACAGTCTTGAAGAAGCAACGGAAGTTCTGAATTTCTCCTTCGACCAGTTGTCGCAAATGAAGAGGAATCTTGCCCAATTCCCGTGTAGCTATAAAAACATTATTAGCGAGTTCGCGGATGTTGAAATTTTCCTCATTTCCATCGACTCATTAGTAGTGGAATGTGCTGCACACAGCTACCACAATTGGGATGTGGCAGGACAAACCATCGTTCTAAACAAACAAATTGATCGATTCTTACAACAATTTGTGGATATCGGAGGAAGATTCAAGCTGATCGTTTTTTCTGATCTGACAGCACAATTCGCGAAGGACACGACCCTCTCTTTCGCTCGTTCGGCAGCACTTGCTCATTTGGCAAGTGGTCCTCATGCCAGAGATTTGCTGTTCTTCACAAACCCTACGGATCCAGAATGGGATAAGCTTTTGAACGATTTAACGCCATCATTCCTTATGATCTCCACTGACAATGTGACCCAAAACGTGTGTGCATTACCGGAAATCGATTTGACGAAGCAATTTGAATCAATTGGTAAGGCAATCAAAATGATTTCCAAACTGTAATTCCTTATTTTCAGCATTCGACGTTCTGACCCGCTCGATGTCAGTAGTTCTTCTACATTCAATCAAAGTAAACTTCGTCTCTGTCGAAGCCTACTACATCCAACCATTGCTCGTTGTGGCCCCAGACTGGGGAGCATTTCTCGCAGCTCACTGGGACAATAACTCGATTCTTCTCCGTAATCATCTCAGCAAAGAAGTCAAGTTCAGTCAATTTGAAACCCCCACTGACCTTTGGGTGAAAATCATCACGGATGCTAAAGCAACAGGAAAAGCTTCCGATTCATTCGACACTCTTGCCGCCGCCGTCATTCTGTCTTCTTTGATTTGCAGTAGACGCGGAGCTCACAGAATCTACTATCCGGTTCGAGCCGATGCCAAAAGAGGATTGAATGTGATTAGAGACAGAAGGCTGATTCTCAATGCAGCTGTAGTTCTTCTCGATAAGGCTGATCATAAGGTAACTTTTAATCCATTTGATTATGTAACAATTTTTTTACAGGACTCAAAAATCGATCTGACAGACTTGTGGGACGGACGTATGGTTTACTCGATTTTCGACGAATTATCAGTAAACGAAACAGTTCTTCCATATCGTCTTCAAGAAGAATTCGCCAAATACCACCAGAAGGCCGGCCTTACTGTACCCCTTGCCACTGACACAAATGAGAAACTATTCGATCCATTGCCAGAAATCACTGACCCACTTGTCGATCTGCCAATTCTCTACAGTGTGACCTCGCCAATGATCAAGAGATTCGTTCCGGAGATCGAGAAAATGGCGTCGAAGAATACAGTGGAAGAGGGAGCTGTGCAAGACTATGCTGAATTCCTGAAAGATACAGCTCAATGGAGACTGAAACCAATCGAAGAGACTTATGCTCAGAAAGAAGAGAAAATCGAAGACGCGTGGCAACTGAAGAAGGCTAACCGCTCAAAACAATTCTTGATGAGATGGTACGAGCTCTTCGCCAACTCTCTTGAAGGTCGTGGATCTAATCTTTTGGTCGACTTCTCAAGAGTTCCAAAAGGATTCGCTGTGGCTGAAGAAGAATCTACTGATGACAAGAAAGCCGGAAAAGGTGGATGGAGTGGACAGAAGCAACAGAAGCCGGGAGCTGGAGGAAAGAAAGGAGCTGTTAAAGAATCTGGAAAATCGAAGAAAGACCTTATTTTGGAGGCTAACAAGAAGGCGAAAGATCAGAAGTTGGCGGAAAGCGAGAAAGTGAAGATTAAGTATGGTTGCCAACAAGGAAAAGAATCAGTCATTTTCCTCAATAACCTTTACTCATCACTCGATTTGCCGGAATCTAAAGCTCTTTGCGTCTTCGAAATTGTCGTTCGGGAAGGAAGAACTATCTTCGATCAATTCCAAGGCTCTGATAAGCAGGAAGTTCGAAGAAATGAAGCAATCGACCTCGTTGGTCATCTGAAAGATTGTTTCGTGAAGCATTGGGAACACCTGGAGCCGAAGCAAAAAGAGCAAGTAGTTGACCTCTGGGTCTCTCTTGGATTCGATGCCCCAGTTGGATCTAAGCCATCGTCTGAAGCTAAACAGAAGAAATTGAATCTTGGAATCAATATGGTCTACTACCAACTTCAGTACGGAGGAGAGCTTATTGATATTCAATCAGATCCAAAGAAAGATGATCGTGTAAGTGGATTCGCTCCTGATGGATGGCAACGGAAAATGCTCGATTCTGTCGACAGAGGAAACTCTGCACTGATCATTGCTCCGACTTCTGCTGGTAAGACCTTCGTTTCATACTACTGCATCGAGAAGGTTCTCCGTGCCAGTGACAATGATGTCGTTGTCTATGTTGCTCCATCGAAAGCTTTGATCAATCAGGTAAACACTTAACTTTTCACTTTCGTATCTGAAAAAATTGTTTCTAGGTCTGTGGATCCGTTTATGCCCGTTTCCGTAACAAGTCAATGAAACGTGGAATGTCTCTCTTCGGAACTCTCACTCAAGAGTATTCCCAGAACGCAATGCAATGTCAAGTTCTCATCACCGTTCCAGAATGCCTTCAGGAGCTGATGCTTTCGAGAACGCCAGCTGTTCAGAAGTTTGTCTCCCATATCAAATACGTAGTGTTTGACGAAGTTCACTCTATTGGGTAAGTTAATGTTCTTCTATTCTTTTTCATTTATCTTTGTTTCAGAGCATCGGAAGAGTCACACATTTGGGAACAACTTCTTCTTCTCATTCAATGTCCATTCCTCGCACTCTCCGCTACCATCGGAAATGCAAACAAGTTGCACGAATGGCTCAATTCCAGTGAGCAAGCAAAGAGCTCAGGGAAGCGAAAAGTTGAACTGATCAACTATGGAGAAAGATACTCTGAATTGGAATTGTCGATTCTCAACATCAATGATCCACATGGAGAAGAAGATGGAGTTGTACACAAGAAGGCTGGAGATAGAGCTGTGATTCCATTGATGCCTTATGGAGTTTACATGCCGGAGAAGCTGCGAATGTTCTCAATTCCGGAAGATCAACAACTGACTGCTCGGCAGATTCTGCATCTATACAATATGATGGCTGAAGTGGATGCTGCTACCAAGTGAGTTCTTTTCATTGAATTACTTCATTTATTTCAATCATTTACAGGAAGGAGTTCGAGCCATGCAAGTTCTTCGGACAGCACGGATCGAAAGCCGTATGGATTTCAAGATCCGAGCTTCGTAGATTGGAGAATGCACTGAAGGACAGGTTTATGGAATGGCTGAGCACCGACGAGCAGAAGATCAACTCGATTCTGAAAATTCTCAAAGAGCCAGTCAACACACAACTTGCTCACCGATCACGGCCATTCAATAAGGAAAAAGTAGCCAACGACTACATTGTAACGCTTGTCGATGATCTCAAGGAGAAGGGAGAATTGCCCGCTATCTGTTTCAACGACGACCGTCACGTCTGTGAGAAACTGGCCAACACTCTGGCTAATGAACTTGAAAGACGCGAGTTGGAATACATGGAGACTGATGAGTTCAAGAACAAGTATATGATCAAGGATGAGAGCAAGTTGGTGAAATTGGCTAAGAGAAAGAGAGATGATGCCGAGAAGAAGAAGAAAGGAGATAAGGATGAGGATGCAGGCCCCGAGAAAGAAGATGACGAGATGGATGTACTCGCTATGAAGAAAGCTAGATTGGCTAGAGCCTTAGAACGGTTCAAGCTTCGTGGAAGAAATGGAGGAGATCCAGACATATATGCAAAGATGATAGAGAGAATGCAGAAGAATGCAAAGAGCAGAGAGACCACTCAAACGCTTTTCAAACTATTTGAACGTGGAATCGGTTTCCATCATGCTGGATTAAACACAGTCGAAAGAGGAGCCGTTGAAGTTTTGTTCCGTTCTGGAAACCTCGCTGTGCTTTTCTCGACGTCCACTCTCTCTCTCGGAGTTAACATGCCTTGTAAAACCGTCATGTTCGGAGTCGACACACTGCAATTGACTCCTCTTCTCTATCGTCAAATGTCTGGTCGTGCTGGACGACGTGGTTTCGATCATTCTGGAAACGTGATCTTCATGAGTGTTCCAACCAGGTAAATATCAAACTAGAAACATTGTTTATCGTCATGGAATTTCTTTCAGCAAGATTCGTCGTCTATTGACCGCCTCGCTTTCAAATCTTCAAGGAAACCCTCCATTCACAGTGCTCTTCCTTCTCCGGCTCTTCGCCTACGTCCACCAGCAAGATATTTTGAACGAAGAAGGACAGAAGGTCTCTACCATCAAGCAGCGCGCCTTCGCTGCCAAATCACTCCTCGAACATTCGTTCAGTCTGCATACTCGACGTGAAGCGGAAGATGGAGTGCTCCAGAAGCAGCTACGAATGTTCTCCGCCTTCTCTTTCCAAATGTTGAGACATCTTCAACTCCTCTCTCCTTTCGGAGAAGGAAAGAACTTCGCGGAGATGGCCATTCATTCTCAATCTGGTGCATCTGGAACTCTCCTCTTTATCTATCTGATGCAAAAGAAATGCTTCCATCAACTTCTCAAGAAATATGAAAGCCCAGAGAAGGCCCAACTAGTGATGCTTGAAGTTCTTGCGAATCTCTTCACCAATCTCCGAATGTCTCCATTCCACGAAAGGAACGATAATTTGGAGCAAGTGCATGTGACTCTCCGTGGTTTACCATCAGTGTTGACTCCATACGTTGAAGAATACAACAAGACTGTCGGCGGACTCTACAAACGATTCATGGCAGCTTCATCCAAGGACGGAAATCTCTTCGTAAGTTTTTACTTTTCCGCAGCTGTCTCTATATTGTTTCTTTCAGGATCCCGCGTTCACAGTGAGCGGAAAGCTCGACACGGAATCCGTATCGCTGACCGAGGACTTCCTCGTTGCTCCTCTCTTCGATCAATACTCTCACGATGAATCGTTCCTTCCGATAATCGACTTCAATAAGAAGGATCATCGTGGACGCAAGATTCAACGAAATGCGTACGCCTACGACTTCTACGTCCATGGATCGAGAGCATTGTTGATGGATGTCAACGACTTGCACGTCAGTACCGCCTGGTTCCTGCTTCACGATTTCGCGGTTAGTTAATTTCTTATTTCACCTGTTCTTATAAATTAAATTTTCAGTCGATACTCGAGCGTCTCGCTGTCGGAGTTCACAACATGGCACGGCCACAAGATCCACTCGTTTTGGTTCTGGAGGAGCTCTCGAAGAACTACGATGAGAAGTTCCGCAAAGCATTCGGAATGCGTTCTCGTGATTAATAGTATCAATTTTCTATTCATTTATTCACTTTGTCCCCCCTTTCCCCTTATCTTTTTCCCATTCATTTTCAGCCCTTCTCTGCTATTGACTGGTGGCTTTCAGTTTTCTTGAAATTTCCCGGTTCCCTTTCGCTCTTTAAATTCCAATTCTCTTTGTTAAACATGTTTCTTAGTTAATCTTCCCCTTTCCCCCTATCGTCTATCAGCCCCCATATGTTTTGTTGTGCTTTTTTCAGCTCTAACTATCCAATTCTTGAATTTCTTTTTGTTCTATATAAAGTTGTTGGTCAATAACAAAGTGCAGGAGAGCCGTGTCACCCAGGGCAGCGCTTCCCTGTCTCTCTCTCTCTCTCTTCCCCCGCTTTCCCTTCTTTTGCTACACGTATATTATAAAACATTCGTATCATGAAGAGAAAGCAAAAAGGGAGAATAAAAGCGAGAAGAAGGGGAGAAAGAAGAGGGAGGAGGAGGAGCACATGCAAATGGAGAGAGAACGGAGAGAAAAAGAGAGTGGTACGGTGCGGCGGTGCCACGTCAGTCAATGGTTTCGGCGCACATAAAAATATGAAAAAGGGGGCGGAGGAGAGGGGAAGAGGAGGTGGAGGAAGAAGCGAGAAGAGAGAAACATTTTTCATTTTTTGATTCTTTCACTCGGGAGAGAGAGAGAGGATCTTCTGAAAGGCTCTTTGATACAGTAATCTGGGAGAAACGACTAGAATATTCTTCTGTTTTATTTTGTTTTCAATTTTTTCCGGCACGGTTTCTGGATTTTTTAAACGAAAAATGGAGAGAAATCGTTTTGATTCGGCTACTGAAATCTCTTTTTCTCCAAAAAAATGTATAAAAATCACAGGGAAAAAGACGAAATTTAAGAGATTTCTCTTGTAAATTTATATTTTTTCTGATATAATGAGCAACATTTTTAGATTTTTTTCATAATTTGTGGCGGAAACTTTGAGAATTCATAGTTATTAAACTATCACTTTTTGAACGCTTTTTTTGAAATAAAAAGAGTTTATTAGTGAAATGAAATTTCGAAAAATCTAGAATGATTATTGAAAAACGGAAAACCCGAATAATAAACATAAATTGATTGAAGAAACGTTTGTGATGATTCAAGTTGTACCATTTCAAAATTGTTTTTTCTTTACAAACTGAAATATTTTTTTCAATCTATGTGATTTGTTTTTTTGGTTTTTTAAGAAACAGCGATTCAGTTGGATTGAATAGAAACTTCGAGAAACAGATCGAAAGAATGAGCAATTTCTTCAGAAACTTTCCCTGAAACCATTACTTTATTCCAGAAAATAAAAATTTCTTTCTCTAGAAATGTTGCTCTTTCAAACTCCATGATTGCCCCATCATAGTCTCGAAGCTACAGTAATCCTATCCTTTTTTAAAGCTTCTAAAGCTATGAAAACTGCTTCTAAACGAACTGGTACCGCCCATTCTCTGAACAACGATTTCGTCTCTTCAAATACATTTTCGCTTCCACACAACACATCAAATAATTCAAATATATACTCACAATAAACTGTGTGGTTGTTTGTATATTCATTCTAAACGCTTTTCTCTCTCTCTCTCTCTCTCTCTCTCTCTCTCTCTTTCTCCTCTCCACAATTCGATTTCATTTAGAAACGAAAAGGTCCGCTCTCTCACGGATTATAATTCTCACGTTTTGTCTCCTATTCGGTTTGATAATCTCTAATTATATTTCCCCCTCTCCTACCTGCTGTTCCCATTTCTCTGCGTCTCCCTTGTTATCTATACTCTCTCTCAAAGTAAAAGAAGAAGAAGACAAAAGTGGGCGTGGCTTGAGCTCACTGCCCTTTCTCCAAAAGAGAAAAGTTGCCATGTGTTATCATCAGAAACTGATAAGACGAATAGTGTCCCCTTCATTTTCACTTTTCTCCTTTCCTTTTCCATTTCAAAAACTCTTATATTAAAAGAATCAGTTTTCAGGGTAATTATTCCAAATGGTTTTGTATTTTTGAATGGATTCCACGTGAAGAATCCATCGAATTCATAACCAACAGGTCAGTTGGATTACTGTAGAAATTCCTATTTTATTTTCGATTTCAGAGAAGTCAATTCTAGTCAAAAGAGGCTCAAAACGATTTTTTGACTCTTCACCTCCCAAAATGATTCATTTTTGAATCCATCGGAAGCTGTTTTTAACGGCGAAAAAGAAGGAATCGAAATGAATTAGAAGACGTCGAATAATCGGAATGAAGCTGTTCTTCTTCCCCTTTTTCCTTCTTTTTTTCAATTGATGACGGAGTTTTATTCAAAGGATGTGCCATTTCTTTTTATCCGGAAACAGTGTCGCCGCGCCATATTACATTAATTTTCGTTGTCAGAAAGTTCTTTTTTCTCTTCGGAAAACCCCCTTTTCTCTTTTTTTTCTCAAATTGATGACTGTTCCTGGACACAACCTTCTCCTCTCAATTATTAATTTTTTCTATTTTATTCCCTCTTCGTGAGTTTTCGTAATTTCCGACTGAAAAACAATTTAAATTCGATTGAAACGAGAGTCTGCAATCGCGCTCTGTTGAACTAGTGTTTTTAGCAACAGAGCGCGTTTCCATCACCTCGAGTTCAAAATCAGTTTCTGAAATTACGAAAAATTGCGAAATGCCCTCTCTAGTTTTAACCCCCAAGCCATCGAAAGCAAGTCTGTGATAATGAGTTGTACATAATTCCCCCCGTTTCTTTTTGTATTTTCCCCCGTTTCCTTTTTCCCTTTTCCAAATGATGACTTTCCCTTTCCCAATCTGCATTCTTTTTCAGTGCCAACACACCTTTTCTCTCTCTCTTCCCAAAATGCATTCGAAATTCCATCTTATCATAATGCAAAACGCCACCCCACAAAAAGATAATAAATAGTTGTAGAAATGAAAGAATTCAATGAAAGCAAACAATTCATTTGATGAAACAATCATGGCTGAGAGAGCAAGAGAGAGGATGAGCAACAGAAAACAAACCTCTATTAGAAGGGCACTACTCACTTTCAGATGATTGAGAATGTGAAAGATTCGAATGTTCGGAGAGAGTTTTCACCATTCGAGGCGATAACATTGGAATGTATTCACGTGGAATTAGCCACGTCGACAGATTGAAAAGGTCTAGGAATACTTTGTATCGATCACTGACTGTCGAACGAAGATACATGTATCCGGATGAACCGCCTGTTCCTTGTTTTGCTCCCAACATTCTTTGGACAAGCAACACGTGGTTGTCTGAAATGGAGAAGATTGAAAATGGGATTTTGAGAAGAAATATTAGAGGAAATCATCTATTGAAATGATACTGAAAGAACTTTTCTCAGACGGTTCTGGAAAATTTCAAACCGTAATTAATTGAAAACTAAACTCTAATGTTTTGCAAAAATGTCTTCGAATGGCTCTGCATCATTTTGCTTCAACCAATTTCGAAACTGTACAATTTTGGTACACGTGCTATTTTCGGAAGTACTAAAATTATTTAATTATTTAAACGTGTAGCGAAATCGTACAGTTTCGAAGTTGGTAGTAACAAAATGATGCGGAGCCCTTCTGGAATGGGTTGCTTAGAAATATCGAAAAAAAAACAAATTACAAAAAAATACAAATTATGGATACATTTTTAATAAAAGGAATAAGAATCTGATATTTAAAAATGAAGCATTAGGATTTTGCTTTAAACTTTCAGCCTTTGTTTGGAAAGCGTGTTTTCGGTTTCCAGATGTCTGGATGAATTTTGAATTTTAAAATATAAAAAAAAACGAAAAAAAACGAACATCTCCATTTGGTGAAAAGACTGTCGATATCCATAAGGAAAGTAAGAATTTGATATGGTTGAGAGAAACGTGGCATGTCTCTGTAGAAATAGATCATCATTGCTCCTTTCGTCGCGTCATGGGATAGGAGACGATTTCCTGGAATATAGTTCCTAGTTTTTATTATCTCAATAGTTCATTTTGATTTCATCTCATCCCCCATTTCATGTCTTTTTCCTCTAAACTCTTTCCATAAAACGAACCATTTCTGATATGTTGTTCATGTTGTCGTGGATCCAAAACAGATTGGAAAGCATCCGAAGTTTTCGAATATTCGGCTTTGAGTTGCCTAGCAATCTCTTCCGTATTTGATGGATCCTGGAAGAAGAAACAAAAGTGAGCAATAAAAGAGAAAGAAAGAAGATTGACATAAAATTTGAAATTGGATTCAAAAGGAAAAGGAAAAAGAGCAAGACGGATGACATTTACGGGCAAACGGAATTATAACTTTTTGGAGGAAAGGGGGGAAAGAAACAAAAGGGAAGACGAGAATAAATATGATTTAAAACATATATTCTCAAAAAACCGATAAAATTAGTGACCAATTAGGAGCATCTACCTATTTTTCATTTGATTTTTTAAAATTCTAGTATTTTATGCTGGATACGAAAAAGTGTTCACATATGAAAAATGGTTCATAATTTGCTGAACAATTCACTGATCGAAAATTTTTTGTATTACAGTATTCTTCTGAAAATCGTTTCGAGCAAGTTATAGTCCGTGGAAAAAGAAGAAGGGTGCGACTTTTATCCTTTCTATTATGGACCGCCAAAGTTTATAAATTTTAATTTGAAAAGTCAGAAGTGATAATTCATCGGTAACTACTGTACTTTGGTGCTCTTAAATAAATCAAATCTGACGAGAAAAATTGCTCAGCGCTTCTAAAATATAACTCACATCAGCCTGTTTAGCCAAATCGCTGAGATATCTGTTGACAGATCTCTCATATTTAATCCAGAATCCTTCGTCTTCTGAAGTGGATTTCAATCCGGGAGTTCTCTCCAACCAACTTTCGATCAAAGTCAAAAGACTTTTCTCTTCTTCTGTCGTATTCAATGCCTTCAAATCCTCATCGTTGAACACATTTTTGTAGTGTTGAGCATTATACTAAAAGAATCAATCATTGAATGCCCTTCTAATAAAGGATACCTTAATTCGTCTCTCTTGTTTCACACCCAACTTATTCTCCAAAATTCTGAATTGAAGCGATTGAAATCCGGAAGCGGGCGTCAAATATTTTCTGAAATCCACGAAATCCAACGGACTCATCGTGTCCAAAAGTGTGATTTGTTCTGTCAAAAGACTCAGAATTTTGACGATTCGATCTAATCCTGATACGATTTTTAACGTTTTCGTTTCATCTACTACCTGCAAAAAAAAGTGAATGAAAATTCTGCATCTAGAAAAAAGATTACTGTATTATTAAGAAGTTTTCTAACAATATCCAAATCGAAAATGATTTGTTTAAACCAGAGTTCGTGAGCCTGATGGATGACAATGAACAGGTGCTCGTCGTCGACACGTTGTCCATCTGCTTCTGATTTCAGCTTTTGTGCTGTCAGGATTTTGTCCAACTGCAATATTTCTAGATGTCTTTAGGTTGTTGTCTTTCGATATCTTCTATTGAAATCGAAATTTCCTAACGATCAAAAAAGTTTAAATGATAGTTCTCAGACAAGTCGCGTTTTCGACACTGATTCAGATTCGTTATGGTTTCCAACTTTTCGCAGATTGAAAATGCAGATTTTTGAGTGTATACATCATGTGAAACTCTCCGAGAGCTATCATTTTCACTCCGAGATCGTCAGAAAATATAAATTCTGAAGGAAGTTATGGACCATATGGAACTATGGTTTCCAGGGCCAAGAGTTTCCTAAAAACTACCGTCAGCCATAATCACAAACCTGTAAATATTCTGGATACGTCTGTCCAAATCCCATTTCGACTTTATTCACTCCCTGTTGACTATCCTCTCCTCCCTCCATAAAAGTGACTCGATGTGGTAAATCCCCTCCATTCATATACGGACACGCCATGATTGTTCCTGAAAGAAGTGAGGAGTAATGAGGGACAAAGGGATGAGTAGGATAGGATCAAAAGAGAGAAAGAAGGGTCCTCTGATAATACAGACATACTACTCCTTCTATCGGTCACTGATGGACGGTCTGAAGGCGTGAGAATAGAGGATGAAGAGGGTGACGAAACGAAACGCAGACGATGGGGGTATCCATTTCGCCGCCGTGTCTTCTTCTTCTTCTTTTTGATTCATTTCATTTCAAGGAAACAAACACTTCAATACGTAATCACTTGACGAATTCACGTGTTCACACTTTCCCCCTTAATTTGCAGTTTGTGTATTGAGAGAGAGAGAGAGAGGGGATTTCCTCTCGAGTGTGGTCTCATTGGTGTATATTACAGTAATCGACTAGAATATAGGAAACAGAACGGATTCTTTTTATCTGTTTTTCTGATCCTTTTTGGGGATCAAAGTCCTACAACGATGGATTTTGCAGGTTTTGTAATAATATATCCGGTACAAAATGCATTTGATTTCCTAGAGACACGTCATTGAGAACTCGACATTTTGAACACGTTCTGAAACAGATCAGCCTCCGAGTGCGATGAGTTAGTAGAAGAAAAAATAAAATAACATGATTATTAATGGGTTTCTTCATTGGCAATAGAGCTACGAAGTATGAAAGATCATACTGAACTATAACTTTTCTGAAATTTAGAAGTTCTTCTTCCTCATTCTAGCTAAATTGGTAGTCGAATACAAAGTTCTCATAAGTACTAGAGACAAACTATTGTAGTGTCTACATATCTTGGCCAGGTATATCAGGCACTTTTGAGACCTTTGACTTTGCGGGAACAGCCGAGCTCCATAGTCAAGTTTACTAGTGGAATGCTTAAGCAGACCTACAGACACCACATTAGAATGACCAAAACTTGACGCCATCAATCGATCTTGCGATCTTTGGAATTCTGAGCTTTCTGAACGAGCTGCTTGAAGCTATGAATATTGTTTTCCAGAATCCAGTTCTTTCAAAACTAGGAGAAAATGACTAATCTGAATAATACTTTTAACGATCGGTAAAATCCTATATAAGTCGAGTTACGGTAAGACCCTTTTGAAAATCCACAAGGACTCTCTCGTCACAAAGAAATCAGAAAGTTCACAATCTTCCTTTCTTTCCATACTCGATACTTTCATTTCTAAAAGTATCACGTATTCATCTCTCTCTCTCACTCTCTCTCTCTCTCTCTCTCTCTCTCTCAATTCCCTTCCTGCCAACCGTCACGTTCATCCATCACTTTTTCTCTTGATAATGATATGATGACATCGTCTTTTATTGATTTAATGGAAGATCAGCACACGTGATAACCAACGGGTTATTAGAAGAAGATAAGAGAGAGAGAGAGAGAGAGAGAGAGAGAGAGAGAGAGTTGGTTCAAAAGAAGAATAAGAAGATTATCAGTTGAGTACGGTTGTAATTCTGCAGCAGACTCCCTTCTCTTCCACCTGCTGCAGCAGACACCTCTCTCTTTTCGGTCGTTCAGAGATCTTTAACGTCTTCTTCATTCTCTCTCTGAATGTTTGATCTCAGAAGGTGTGGAGAGAGAGACAGCTGACAACGAAGAGGAGATCTTCAGAATCAGAAGAGGAAAAGAATCAAAACGTGGAGAGAGGGTTTCCCGTGGAATCGAACGAACTCTGTTGTCTTTCGAAGTTTCGAAGGAAGGAAACTCGTTTTTGAGAGAAGAAGAAGAAAAGAGAAGATTTATGGATATCATCTGACGTGTTCTTTCTCTTATTCAGATGAATACGACGTGTCATTTTCTAGTTTCATCTTGTGGCTTCTATGGACGTCATCGGTTTGGTGGAGGAGTGTCGTCATGAACTGTTATCCTTTGTAGTTTTCTGTTTTGGGTACTTTTGTTTTGGAATTTGTGATTGATCTACTAGTTTTCAATAAATTGTGCAAATCATTCTAGACTGAACACTAGTTATTTTACTCTTTTATTATAGCTTTTTTTAAAAATTTATTCGAAAATCTAGATTTTTAGCAGCAAATTAGATTCGGCGACAACGTTTAATTAACTGGCTCTCACAGAAAGATTTCGGAAAAAAGTTCGGCTAGCCTGTCATAATTAACGGTAAAGAAAACTAATATTCTTTGAATGACTTTGTCGGAAACTACAAAAAGAATAAACTGAAAACTTTGGTTTTCTCCGAAAACATTTGCAAAAACCAACAACTCCTAACCAGGAAAGTAACGAATTTCTATCAACAGATTTTTCAATTTCGACTTTTAGAATAAGGTAAATCCAATGATGGAACACTATCAAAAAATATGTTTCCCTGATTTTAAAAGACTACACCTGACAGTAAATTATGACTTCAGTCCTCTGTTAAAAAAAAACTGAACCCATTTTGAGCTCTCAGCAATTCAAAATTCGCAAGCCTATCATCATAGAAATGTACACTTCCTTTCGAAAAATCTCGATTTTCTGCTCTTTCTCTCTCTGTGTTTTGCGTGTCTATTCATCTCTTTCTTCCTTCCAAAACCCTCTAATTTTCAGAAACATGGCTCTTCTGATCTCCGTTTCCTTCATTCGCACAAAACATGAATCTGCTTTTGATTCTTCTGATTTCAATTCAAATAGTTCAAATTGAGAATGCTGTCAATGCGGTAAGCTCCTTCTTCTTCTTCTCCACTTCCATCTCATTCTCACTTTCAGAATATCGTAAGTGATCCTCGATCTCTGTTTCCGAAAGTGTCTCGAACCAAAAGTGCATTTCATTTTCTTCATTTTTTCATGGGAACTTTCCGCCACATGTTCGATAAAAACAAGACTGAAACGATCAATCATTTCAATTATTATGATGATCAGGTCAAAGGGAACGATTGTCATATCAAGGGAGAACTTGACTTTACTCGTCTCAAAGACTATTTTGATAAGTATGTGAGAACACATCGCGATCCACAGATCACTGTTATTTACGCTGTCATGAGCAAGGACGGTGTTCATATGACAGTGGATTTTCATGTTACTTCCAAGACGTGGCTGGGATACAGAGATCATTTCCATATGATCATCAGAGCGTTCAATGTGAGTTCAATTATCGATGTCTCTGACTCTCTGACCTCCTTTAGGACGAGACAGTTGGTTGGGGAGTTCGTCGTTTGAATATGGCAATCAATTGCTGAAAGCTCGAAGAATTCATGCGAAGAAAATATAATAAGCACATAAATATAGAACAGAACTGGATTATAATTCTAATCCGTAATATATAAATTATGTTGTTTCTTGAGAGAAAACAATTTGTTTCTATTTCAATTCCGCTACTTTTGCTTCGAGAGATTTCAACTTCTCAACGACTGCTCCGATTTCTTGTTTTCCGTTTGTCTGAAATTGTACGTTGCTTTCAATACTCTCATATTATAAACCCACTTCATATTCAATAATAGCCTCTCTTCCCTGTGCCACTTCTTTCTCCAATTTCTCTCGAATAGTCTTCAAATGCGATAGTCCACCGGCGAAATGTTGTGCTTGTTCGTGAAGTCGATTCAATGCTTTTACTTTGTTGACGTTACTCGGGAGAGATGAGCAAGCGACGTCCCATTTCTGCATCAATTCTAGAATTTCGTTCACTTTTTTGTCCAAATTCTCATCGATATCATTGTTGGCGCGGGTCTCGTCAATCTTCTCCAGTTTCGTCAGCATCACATTTAGACGTTGTTCGAGACCGGAGACATATGAATGATTGAGAGTTTCGCATCTTAATTTGAGATCTTCAATAGTATCGAGAACTGGAGCAGATGGGATCACAGAACTTCCGATCAATTGTTCAATTCTTCTCAATCTATTTTCCAGAGTGGCCACTTTCGAATCAGTACGAACTTTTGGAAGCTCAACTTCATGTTCAACTCGAGCTGGTTTTCCATTTGCTTGCACATCTTGCAGAGATTTCACTTCTTTTTCCAAATGCTCAAGGACTTCCGCATTCAAAAGATCCGTTTTCAGGTTTTCATCTGTACGAAGTTGCTCGTTCAAATCAGAGATTTCGTAGAGAATACGATTCAATTTCTCTTCGGCTGTCTCGTTTTCAGTCAATCCAGCACCAGCAACTTGCAAAACGTATTGATTGTTTCCGAATGCGTGGCGACGTTTCTTGGCGATTGAATCGGAGAAATCTGCAATAAAACTATTTTCAATTCACTCTTTTCATAAGAGTTACCAATGGAAGTCAAATTGAGAACTCGATTTTTGTACTTCTTCAAAGCCTCATCGATGTCGACGGAAACCTAAGAGAATCAATAATGGAGAATAATGAATTATAAAGAAAAAAAATTGGTGATAACGAACCAATTCGATATCTGGATGAGTTGACGTATCATTTTCCTGTGGAGGATTCTGAACTTGACTCGCAGCACCGTCTGACTCGTAAATATCCTCTCTTCCGATTGTGGACATTTTACCAGGCTTTGAGATGTTCTGAAGCGAATGTATTGTAAGGTTTTGTCAATTATTTATTTCTGAGTTTTTTAAAAAGCATAAAACAACTTTAATTGAACAAACAGTTAGAGGAAATTGATTGCGAAAGGAATAAAACCAACACTTCAAAATTTCCGAAAAATAGCAAGTGCGCTCCATTTGTACGCGTTAGAGAGTGAGAGCCATCAGAGATTTCTCTAGCCTATCCCTTCTTCAATTCGAACGATTGAACGTTTCTCCTCAAGTTCTATCTTCTTCTTTCTGTTTTTATCATTGAAAACTTCTCTTTTTTCTTCAAATTTTCATTAATATTAAAACAACTGTTTCAAGATGTACTCAGCAAACCGCTCTCACCGCGCAGAAACAAGAAACCGTTCGAAAGACGAACTCAGAAAGGTAATTATACCAATAGTCGATATTCTAGTAATTACTGTGTTCAGGTTATTAACTCGTTGGAAAAGGTTCGAAGATGGGAAAAGAAGCTCGTTCTCATCAAAGACACCAACATTCGAATCTACAAATGGGTTCCCGGTATCAATTTGTATTTGAAAATTCATTGTTTGAATCCCTATTTCAGTGAGCGCTCAGAACATAATGGCTCCTCCAAAAACTCAAATCAAGGAAGTCGACGAAGAGAGCAATCAAGTCCCATCTGCCGAGAACTCGCAAGATTCAACCAGCGTGACCCAGCCGCCAGTGAACTTTGACATCAACGAGGACTCCAACTTCTCCACCGGCGACAACTTTGACAGCGACTCAAATCAGACGTTCGAACCACAAAACTACGCAGGCGGTGCCACTGGATCAACCGATTTCAGTTCGATGCGTGACGCTGAGATGACATCAAAACAACCGTAACCTCATAAATTTCAAAGATCTCTCACCCATTGTATTTATCTGATTTCTTGTTTCTTCAGATTATAATCCCGAATCATTCCGAAAGTTAATCTCATAATATATTAATTATCAAATTCATGTTCCATATTTATTCAATACATATATACATCGTTCTCAATTTCTATAACCCATAATATTAAAATTTACAAGTGAAAGTGCCACGTTTTCAGAGATTTCAGATAAAAAAGGTGAGTATCGCTATTGAAAGAAAGAAAAAAGAGATTTGTGATGAGTTCTTTGAGACAAGTTTCTCATTTCGAGGACAAAAACCAAAGAAAGATTGGAATGGTTGAGGGAATCCGTCTGCCACGTCGAATACGGAACGAGATGAATTCATTCGGAATACTTCATCATCTCGAACGAAATGAATCTCTTTTTGATAAGTGAACGCCGAGTGAACTCCTTTCGGAACTCGTGCCCAATTCAAATCAATTGCTTTTGGATATCGTTCGTCGACTTTCCGATAATCCATTTTCTCATCCAGTTTCCAATATCTTGATCCTTTCCAAATATAAACTGCAGGCGGACTGAAATTCATTCATTTTCAATATTTCTCTCGAAAGAAAACGAACTTGAAGTAATGCCACTCGTACGCCAAATCCACGTATCGCTCGTTTATTCCGATTTCCTTCAGTGTTAAAGGAGCATGAGCAATTCGATTACCGTAAATTACATAGATTTTCTCGCCAACAAAAACCCAAAGATGTCGTCCGACGGCGACGGCTGCGTCGATTGGATTCGGAAGTCCGGGAAAGAGTTGATCGATTGAAACTGCTTTGGAGATGAGACTTTTCCAATCAGAAGATACTCTCCATACCCATTGACTCTGGAAATTCAGGGTTTAAAAATGAAAAAGAAACTTCAAAAGCTCACTTTAAAAATGAGATATTCTCCTCTGTACTGTACCACTATGGGGTTCCCCACTCGACATTCATTCGGTCGAATATCATCTTGTTCTGTCACTTTTTCCCTCTCATTCGTTCTTCTTCTATCCACATTTTCTTCCTCTTCTTTCGGTTTCTTTTGATTTTTCTTCGTACCGTAATACATCTGCATTCGATATTTATCCATTGGAGTGAACTTCCATTTCCTTGGAGTATCATACGCAAACATAATACTTTCACTATCCGGACTGTGACTAAAACCGAGAGCATGACCCATTTCATGAGCAACAACTGAGTATAACGAGTTTCCTGAAGAATCGAATAGTCTGAGAAGTCAAAAGATTCAGGAATACCTCCGTATCGTTCTGTGAAATTAGTCATCGTAAAATGAACATTATCGTTCACATGAATCTGTCCGTGAGGAGGGAAAAAAGCATGAGCAAGAGTCTGAGAATTGAATCGAACGTTACACGGATAATGAGTTGATCTCTGAAATAATTCATTCCTTTTTTCTATATTCCCCCCGGATACCGTACCCCTGCAGACACCTGAATCATTGGATTCTTGACAGAAGACTCGATTATCTCAACATCTGCAAGTTCGCTCCATTGAGAAGCTGCCTGATGCATTGTTCTTCTCAAATCGTCCAATGAGATTCGGGTGGATGTTCCCACTGCTTTGCATCTGTAGACGTTTTTCCGTTTTTGAGAAGAAGAAAAACAAATAGAAAAAAGCGGGGGTTCAAAGAAATTTTTGAGAGAATTTTTGGAGAATGTAGAAGAGAGATAGAGGTCAACTTCAACATGTTTACATATGTTTTTGGTTATGGTGTTTCTGGTGTTCTGGACACTTAGGAGGTGTCGAGAAAACGGCTTCTCATAAGTATGACTTCGTCTAACGGAGGGAACACGGGATGATGAGTCAGACGGTTCTCGAATTTAAATCGTCTTCACATTTTTGTCGTAATCTTCAAAAACACCTGACAGAGTACCGAGACGTTGTTTGCAATTTTTCCAATGATGGTTACAATTTCGCTTTTTTCGAAGGTTCATAACTCATCCTAGAATGGTTTTCCAAAAAATTAGTCAACTATAAGAAAGAATTTCTTGTAATAGTTTATACGCTAAGAAGTTTCTGGATCATTCTCATGAGTCCTAGGTCAGTGATTCACTCTCAAATTTGGTTAGTTTGAAACCAATTAATTCCTAGTTGCTTTTTTCCAACGTATCTTGTAGCTCTTAGAATTTATTTTACAAAACAGTATTCAACTACAAAAATGATGTTTGTCAAGAAAATTATCAAACCATTCTCAATATTTCCCACTATGCCACAATCCCTCTAAGTTAACCATTTTCGAACGAAAACTATCAAAAATAATATTTCACTCGCATCTACAGTACCTATCTTCTCCGAAGACAAAAACTTAGCTTTTCTCAGAGCACATTATCGATGACTTTAACTACTCCAAAAAATAAGAATTTATTTCATAGTCCTGTATTTCCGCTTCTCATTTGATCTTTTGTCCCGAGACTTCTTCCCAAACGTACCACATGTTCCCTTCGTTTTCTCCACCATCCCGTGACTACTATTTTGTGTAAACGATTCCGTTATTTTAAACAATTCCCATTTCGCTCTCTCTCTCTCTCTCTTATGAAATTCAAATTTTAGATTGAATCGATCCACTCTTTCTAGGAGGTTGTGATGCTTATTTTCATGTGATCAGCATAACAACCAGCAGAATGAGTTGATCGAATTATCTATTCATTTGGGAAGGATCAAATAGAATATATATAGAAATAAGACAAAGAATGGAGTAGAAGGAGTAGAAGGAGAAGAAGAAGAAGAAGAAATGGAGGAATGAATGAGAGAAGAGTAGTTGGCCGATCGGACGACACTGCTGGTCTAAAAAGTGGGCGGAGTTTCGAGTTGACGGGACATTCTCCGAAATAGTGTACCAATCAGAGAGACTCGAAAGAGGTCAGATAGAAATATAATAAGAAATCAGGAGACGCAGAGAAAGGGCAGCTGGCGACTGAAGTTTAAAGTGAGTAGCAGGAGCAACAGGCGGACCTCCGAATAGTCTCTCTGCGTCTCTCGGATATACATACTCTCTTTCTCTTCTCAACGGGAGTTTTTTAGAATGGCGATCCATTCCACCAGAGGTAACCACAGAGATTCTGATTACACACCCTCTTTGATATACGAATGGTGTGATGGGGTGCCTGGAGGTTGGTTAGAAGGGAAAGGTGATTGGTGTAAAGTGAGAAAAGAATGACGGTCGGATGATGGAAGAGAGCAGACCAAAAGGTTGCATTACGCAATTCATTTGCTTTTTTTCTAGTTACGTGGTTTTAGGGGGTGAACATGAAAAGGTTCACAGAACTTTTTGTCTCTGAGAAATGGATGTACAGTACTCTCATTGAAGAGCTTTAAAGACAATAACTTTGAATATGTGTTCATTTTCTTGACTATTTAGATCCATGCTTAGGTGCTTAACGAAGTATATCAATTTGTACTAGACGTAGTTTTTTGAAATTCAGAAGTTTTATGAAAATTCTAGTTTTTCAATTTAAAAAAGTCTATCAATTCCTTTCTGGGGGATATAACGACTCTTAACGATAATTCTTCAAAAAACAAAGCAGTCATATACAAAATAAGAGTTCCCGTTATGAGTAACACGCTCAAATTGTTCACAATCGTTCTCATATGATTTCAGGAACAACTAGACACTCTCAAAATGCTCTTGTTTCAATTTTAATTTGATAGATACGTTTGAGCAGTACTGTAACTAGACTACCAGAAGACTCATCGAAAAGTAAACAATTGAATTGTAAAGTTAGGTATTATTTCATTAACTGATAACTTTTTGATTTCTTAATCAAGAGCCGAGATACACTCATTCAAACTCTGTGTTTTTTTCAAATTTACGGTTCTCTTATATTAGAAGAGTTTACGAAAAGATTAGCGTTCAATAACAGAAATTGACTAAAGCTACTTTTTCTCTCTTGAAACCCCATCCAAAATTATTATTTAGAAGCTAGTTATTTCGAAAAATAAAATATTTGCAGCTATCTTATTTCTGCAATATAAATATCAACTAACCCATAAGTAATAACTTTCTCTTGCCATTTGAACTGTTGAGGAGCGTATCGTTTCCCTCTAGCTGGTCTGAAACTTCAACTCATTCTCGATCTTCTCCTAAACTACTTACTTTTCAGTCTGTACATCCGGATGTCCACATCTCGGCCTTTCCATCATTCGTTTCGTTCGTTCATCCAATTCTCCAGTTTCTTCTAATCCCGCCATCTTTTGCATGTTCTTGAGTGCTTCTGATAGAGATGTAGAACTTAATTGATTACTTCCACGTGGAAGATATCCGTATTTTTGAAGGAAATTTGTCTGGAATTTCAGAAGTTGCATACTGTTTCACTTGGATGAAATGGCTTACATGGTCTACGTTTCTAGGATTTGTGATAGGAATGATTGCTGCTAGGAGAATAAAAAGAAAGTCATGAAGAATCAGGAACATCTGAAGAAGAAGACAGAATATGAGTAATCGTTTTTCTCTCTTGGTTGTAGAAAGTTTATCAGTTGTGAAGAGAGAAAGAGTAAACAGGTTGAAAGAAAACGGGGAGGCCTGATTGAAATGGTTGAGTCACTTTGGGTAAGGAGGAGCGAAGAAAATGTTGCAGTTTAGGGATTCTGAGGAAACGAAGAAATAGAGGAAGAGTTATGAATCATTGATCTCTTTGAGATTTGTGACAAGGGGAATGTAATCGAGATCTGACAACTGGATTAGCAGGTGAACTTCAATTTTTCTGATCGGAGCCGGGGGGAATCGCCTATTCCAGAAAGATATATATTGGTTCTAAACAGAATTGTAGAAAAGAGGCTACTAATAGAATAGTTAGTGTGTTTATAGTTATCTTTAGTTTTTCCGATAGCTTCTTTAAACCGATTTGTATGTACTTCAAGTCAGATACAAAGTAGTACAGAAGGAGAGATGCTAATACAGCTGAACGTCATAAACGTTACCGTATTCATTCTTTTCAACCGGGAACCTCGAATGTATCAGTCCTCAAAATAAGAAGTCAACATGCAAACTATTAACATGGAAAATGAACCAGGAACCTTCAACTGACCAGCACCGTTCTTTAGCCGGCATCTCTCTTCACATGAGCTGCGATAGAAAAGTGAAGAAAGAAAAATTTTGTATTATTACAGAATCACAGCTTCATTCAAACCAGTAATAAAAACTGGCTCTCTCAAAAGAAAAAGAGGCTCCGGTTTATTAAAACTAATTTGTTTTTGATATTTGAAACAAACTAACTCTAAACCAAATAGATGAGAAAATGTCACCGATGAGTAAATCTAAATGAAAACGGAGAGAAAATGATTACAGAATCGGAATGAAAATTCACTACGAGAGTATCAACATTTATACAAATAAGTTTCTTCCTCAATGAGGTTACTCGTCTAATTCGTTTTCTTGATGAGTATGAATGATAAGAGGAGGAGGAAGAGAGTCATCAGAACTGATCGGAAGTTATGATAAATGTATGAGAAGCTCAAGAAGTAGGAAGTATTTGTAGGATGAAGAAGTCTGGAAGAGATCTTCTCTCTCTCTCTCTCTCTCTTTTTCTATCTTATTTTAACCTTTCGGAAATGTATTTCTAGTGGTTTTGTTTCGTCTCATTCAGAAGGGTAATTATACATCGAAAACGATGAGAAACACTCTGAACCTCTTTTTTTCTCATTTCATTTGAACCTTTTTGCTCCCTTCCCCTCCATTTTACACTAAACGACGAAGTGATGGATCCCTCTCTTACGTTCCAGTTGTATTTCGAATCGAGACACTGGTCAGTTGAAAGAAGGATAAAAAATTGGGAGACGAGAGTAAAAAATGAAAAAAAGAGAGATGAAAGGGAACGGACAAGGAGGAAAAAAGTGACTATTGTTAGGAGGGGAAGGTGATTTATGCAAATTGAATGATGTCATTTTGAGAAGAAAAAGAAGAGAGGAGATGGACCGTATTATGAGGAGAAGAAGAAGAAGCTATGAATAAAAGAATTCTTTGATTTGAACATCTTGAACGGTTCTAGGCTGAAGGGTCTAGGTTCTTGGAAATGAGTTGTTGATAGACTCATAGTTTGTGTAACTGTATTGAAAGGCCTGACAACTACTATATTATCTTTTTTAAAGTCTGAAAGATCTCTAATCTCATTTTCTTGCTCATATTCATGATTTTCTTGTTATGGTCTAACCGAAAACCTCAAGAACTCGGACTTCCCTTGCTAGATTGAAAAACATATATTTCTATAATAAAAGTTCAAAATAATCTGTCTAAGCTTTAGAATAAAAAGGGTAGACTTCTCACAACAAACTATCTTGAACCTTCGTTTTAATATAGCAACCGTCAAAAGTATATCATGGACAAAGTTGACTTTCTTGCATCAACATAAACTTCATACTCTTCGCTGCGCTATATCTCAGTTACCAGAAAACAGATCAAAAAGGTGTCAACAGATAAAATATTGCTCTTATTAAGCTGAACATTTCATCTGTTACCATCTTCTCCATAAGTCTTCTATGAAATGAGTTAGAGTGCTTCAAACAAAAAATACAAGATACAGTAACCCAAGCGCAAAATTTCATCTCGAAAAGAAAACAAACTTCAAAGTGAAAATAATCAAGAATTCAAGAATTGACTATGGAAACGGTGGAAACAAAACGAATTAGCGAGTAGTATTAGTAGTAATACTAACCACTTTTCTCTCCGTTTTCTTCTTCTTTTTCTTATTCCACGCAAATACCCCATGAATCAGTATCCTGCATCTGGTAGAAACGGAAACCGAGTGTAAACGTACCTTTCGAATGAATGAAAAAATCGAAAAAAACTGATGATGATCGAAAATATTCATTTTCATCCTCTTCCTCTTCTTCTACTACTTGGTTTTCGGAGAGTGTTCAACGAGCCGGATACTTTCGAAATGGGTTACGAAATAGACTGGTCTTTTTCTCTCGAGGGACAGAATAAAATAGAGAGGAAAATGATGGCACTTCTTTTATGAAGTTTTTATCGAGAATAAAATACACATTCTGTGATTTTATGATGAGCAAGGGGACCTATTCGAACGACCGGAAAAAATGTTTATGGGTTTTTGGAAATTATGCGAAATGGGGTTAGTTGAGAAACGGAAGTTGGATGAAATTGAGAAGAGTTCATTCCGATTACTGTAGGGAGTCTGGGATCCCCGAAATTCCAAAATCGTATTCTTTTTATCATCAAACTGCCATTTTTTCATTATTCTCATAATAATAAAATACTGTAATTGATGCCCTTTTATTAAAATACATCAAAATTATGCATTTCTTGTTTCTTCTTCCTTTCTTTTCTTCTTCTCTTCTTCCTTTTCTGCTTTCTTTATTTTAATCATCTCCTTTATATACTTCAATGATTCTGCATATTCTCTATTTCTCTGCGTCTCCTCTTCCACTCGCTCTCTCAATTTCTCTATCTGAAATCTTGTTTCTTTTTTAAAATATAAAACAACCACAAACCTCTTCGATTTCGACCGGATCTCGTTTTATAAAATCCAATTTCGCCTCCATATTCTTTATTTGTTTCTCCAATTTGATGATTTCGATTGCTTTCTCTTGTTCAATCGCCGCGAATTTCACATTTTCAGTTTCGATTTGTAGTTTTGATTTGGCAATTTCTTTCTCCAAATCATCAACTTTTATACTGTTCTTCTCGAATTCCAACTCTAATTGAGCGATTTCTTTCTGGAATTCAAGTTCAAAATGGTATATCTCGATTCTCTTTGAATTTAGAGAAATATTGTCAACTGACAAAATGTTTATTATCATTTGAGAAAGCTTTTATCAGTTAAAATTTTAAAAATATCTCCTATGGCTTCCGAGATATACTCAATCAAAGCAACCCACCGCAAAAATCTGATCATCGTCCTCTTTCACTTCAATCTCTTCTGGCATCTTCGGATCGAAATCGAAGACACTTGCAAATATGTCATAGATCTTTAAGATATTCTAGTTTCATCTATAACTACAGTACCCAACCTCCTTCAATTCCTTTTCAATTTCCGATACAATCTGATCAACACTTCTTTCTTTTGGCGGCGATATTTGTTTGTGAATTTCATCGTAATAATTGCATTGCTGAATGGATGAAATGGAATTGAGAAAAGAGAAAAAACGAGTACCTCTTCGATGAAATTCTTAATTGTTTCCATTTCCTCTTCGATTTCTTCTTTGATCATTTTCTCTCGTTCTTCACTCGATTTCACTCTTCCAATTGCCATTTCAAGCATTGCTTGACTCTCTTTTCTGAAATCCATTATTATATTAAACCTGTATTAGAAGAGCATCAAACCTTATTTTCTCTATATAAGCTTTTCTCTGTAACTGCCGATGCTCGGAAACAATTCCAAATTCATTTCGAATCGTCCATTTCTCTTCTTTCACTTCTTTTGCTCTTTTCCGTTCTTCTTGAATCTTCTTTGCTTTTTCTTTTGCCAATCGACGCTTTTCTCGTAGTTTTTCATAATATTTCACACGATTTGGCATATTTTTTGAGAGGGAAAATGAAATTTTTTGAGAGGGAGAAAAAAATGAGAAAATGTAGAAAAAGAGAAAGAATGAGGCTCGAGTGGATTCAGAATGAATTCAAATTGGAAGTACGGATGAGTGGTTTTTGAAAAAACGGAAATTGGTTTTGATGGAAAATAAGTATTATCGCCTCAATAAAATCGCCCGAGAATTTTCACGTTGATTAGGCTCCGGCCATTTTTGAAGCTCCGCCCACTTTTTTTGAAAAACTAAATTTGCGTGAAAACAGTTACGGAAAAAAAGTGGGCGGAGCTTCAAAAATGGGCGGAGCTTAATCAACGTGAAAATTCTCGGGCGATTTCTACCTTCTCTATTAAATCACGAAAGTATGGGGGGTTACATTTTTTGTGTGTGTGTGTGCGTGTATGTCCACAACAGTTTCTCAGCTCCTATCCAGCCGTTTTGCACCGTTCTTGAACGGAACTATCAGAAACGTTGGCCGCATGATGCCCGTATTTTTTGATTTTGAGAATCTGCTCTTTGAAGCTCTTTGCGCGCATTTATCTGCCATTTTCAGTACTAATCTTCAATTTTAAATATTTACGTGTAGCCGTGATGAACGAACTGAGATAAGAAGAAGAGGGAAGCTCCTCTCGGTTTTTGAAATATTTCATTTCTAAATATTCAAATTTCCTCCCGGGGAAGGTAAATAAATTTACACTACGAGAGCCTAAAATACCCTGAAATTCGGATTCCTGAGGTTTTTTTCAGGTGTTGCCCGTAAAAAATGAACAAAAAGAGGTTATAATGGCAGTTGATTTTAATTCAGAAAGCCCAACACGCGGCACGCGTCTGGCATGGGCGCCGGAACGAGCGTAGCGAGTTCTGGCGACCAGGCTAGTTTATGAATCGATAATATAGAAGAAGAATGATTTTTTGTTATATTAGAAAAACAAACAAAATTCAAAAAATAAATCTTCATCTATTTCTATAAAAGTTAGTCCGTTCCATTATCGTTTCTTTCTTCTTCAGAAAATCATTTACTTGACCATGTAGTTCAATGGCATTCCTGGCTCCCAATCATACGGAAATTCTGGTTTTCCACAATTGGCAAGTGCCTGTTTCATGAGTCTATAACAGTCTTGATAGTTCGGATCAGTAAAGTAATCCCAACTATCGACCATCTTCATAATCTCTTTCAACTCATTGACTGGACACGGTGGCAAAAACATCTTCTCCGGAGTATTACGAATTGCTTGTTTCGCTTGTCCGACTGCATTCATATCAGTAATTTCTTTCCATGGAACACGTCCGACAGTCAATTCGACTTGCATGTAAAGCCACACTTCCACGTCGTCTTTTCGCCCAAGCTCCTGATTTTTGTGACAGGCGATCGGAGCATAACGGACGGTTCCACGGAACCCGGCGGCGGCTCTTGGTTTACGAATAACACCCTGGAAGAGGTTTAGATAAGAGTCATACAGAATGATCTCTCCCCCACATTGTTATCCGTGAACTTGCGAGCCATTCCGAAATCCAGAATGTAGACTTTGCGAAGTTCGTTCAATTCGGCACGTCCGATCGTGTAATTTCCGGGTTTGACGTCACGATGCAAGTAGCCAATGTTATGAAGATCTTCAAGAGCCTCCAAAGACTGAATTCCGACGCTCAATGAGCACGCGACACTCAACGATTGCTGTGGAGTTCCTTTACGGAGATCCTGGAAGATAATTTTCAAGATATCTCGATTAAAGATGGAGATATCAAAAAGTTGTTAATTAATGAATTGTAGCCCTTGATAAGCTGAATATTTCATTAGTTGACACCTTTCTTGTATCTCTACTAAAACGCGAGATATATCTTGTTGAATCCTTCCTTTACCTGCAACGACTTTCCGACCAAAGTCATGACCACATAATTGAAAGATCCGTATCTTCCCTTATCCTCAATCTTACAAAAATGACGACTTCCTCTCTTGGTGAGCTCTCCGAGCACCAGCACCTCCATCTTCAAAACCTGCATTTGTTCGGAGATTCCCTCCACTTTCAACGCGTACTTTCCCGTCGAATCAGTACACAAATACACGGCTCCGCACCCTCCCTCTCCCAACTTCTTCGTGATGGTCCATCTTTCGACCATTGATCCAGCGGTGAGTTGCACAAGTTCCGGAGGCGGTGCTGTCATTTCGTTGCGATAGAACTCTTCGACAATAAGACCAGAGCTATTGGGAAAAGACTGGAAACTCAAACTGGAAACCCTCCCTTTCTTTTGCTGATTTCGATCAGCTACGTGTCAGTTCTGAATATCATCACGCGGGAATAATTTTGATTTTTAAATACTTTTTCTGAATTTACGTCGGTTGGTTCACAATGCTTCCTTTCTCACACGCTACCAGTCACATGGTAACGCCAGCACGCGCGCCCTAGCGAGCCGCCTCCAGCTCGGCTTTTCTTTGATCAAATCACAATATTTTTCATTTTTATCATTAAAAATGTATTAATAATTTCAATTTGTCTTTCTTTAATTAGCGCGAGGGATGTCTGATGAAGTAGTAATTTGATTTGCTGCCACGACGCAATTTTATTCCAGACAGCTTTTTATCGTTGACTCTTTTTCAAGCAGAATTTTGAACAAATCTGTTGCGTAAAACCCGCTGAGTTTTATCGTTCTTACTCATCAATCGCTTTTATATTTCGAGAAAAAAAATTTGTAGCTCTGCTATTTCATAACAATTGTTCATTGATACTCTCAAAAGAACATTCTCGATAAATCATTCCTCAACAGTCATCTGTCTCTGTCTCCCTATAAAAGACACAATTTAAATCTACCTCCATCTATTCTCTTCCTTTTGTTACCCCTATTACACCCTTTTCCGTTCCCCTTCCATCCACCCATCACTTTCTATTTTTCCCCCCTTCTACTCCTCTCACATGACCCTTTTTCACTAGTCAAAACCAGTCTTTCTCCTTCTTTTCGGTGCTTGCATCATCATGATCGTCTCTTTTCTCCATCATTTTTCAAGATTGTATCTGTCGTTTTTCCCCTTTCTCAAACAAACACCTCTTTTCCGCACTTTCCGCACACCAAAAAACATGTTTGCCCCTGTCCGTCCGTTTTTCAAAACCACGCACAGATTATCATGCGACGAGCACTATTTTTTCTTTTGGTTTCAACTGATAATTTGGTGTCTGTCGGTGGCCATCGAACGGACAAAGTGAACAAATAGTTATGACGTGGTAGTTAGAGTGATGAAATCCTTCGTCATATCTCTTTCTGTTCATTGCTAATTTTAAACCAGAGAGCGTCATTCAATTTATATCGCCAGACAATGATTAAACTTTGACGTCAAGTTCCCTCGACCTTTGTTTCGAGAGATCTCTTCTCTCCTTTTCTATACATATTTTCCATTCGTACCTGTTACCAACAGGTGCTCGCTTTACTTTCAACCCCCAAAACCTTTTTCGAATAGCACCACACGTCACAAACACGCTCGCTTTTTTCTGTTTTCATAAGACTCTCGTCATCGCCATTTTAGTCTCCACTTCAGTGAAAAACTAAGAGAATGTGAATAACAAAAACAAGAGACTCGCCGTTTCTAGGAGCACGATTATTCGAGAGAGCTCGCTAGTCTTAGGCTGCTTGTCAGGTGAAAACAAATTTTTTTCGTGAAATGTTTTGCTTTCTCATTTCTCATAAATGTGGTCAGTTTGTTCTTGATAGTCACAAGACCCTACACGTGCTTCTTGCTTTTTCCTGATAAATGATGATGATATCATTAAAAGTTCAGAGCTCTGGTCAAAGTGTTGCGTAATGTTTCGATAATCAAAAGAAGCAAAGAAAATCTAAAAATCGGATCCACTAAATGCTCTATTATTTTCTTATTGTTCTGATTTTGGAAGGTTACTCACAATACGAAAAAAGAAACGAGCTGGTTATTTCGTTTAAAGCTCATATGTGACCGTAATTCAAAGGCACATCTCCGCAATTATTAATTGGGTCTCGGCGCGCGAACGCCACGCGGACCGCAACGCCCGCGAATCTCGACGTTTCCAGGTTGTCTCTTTTTCTTCACTCATTCGCTTTCTCTTCGCCATTGGTGACTGGTGTCTCCCCTTCCCCACTCATTCGCCTTATTCTGCCCTCATTTCCCTTATTCTCTACCCATTTCTATTGATTTTCATTCTCGTCATACGCGCCGGACACATTATTGAGGTTTCCATGGTTATGTTCATTTTCCGAATCGCTCGCCCATTTATGCCTTCCTGCGCTCGTATCTTGTCAAATGACCGCAGAGTATCGATCTCGTTGCGAGCAGCTCTCTTTGCCCCCGTGATCGTTGAACGAATGTCCTTTTGTTCTTCGATGTACTTTAGTCTGGCGCAAGTCCACTCGTCTATTAGTGCAGCAATGAGTCGTCTCATCTTATATTAGTACAGGCGTCAATGAACGATCGTTCTCTTTTTCATTATCAATTCTCGTGAAAAGTGCTTTGTCCGTCATCTTGCTCGGTCTTGTGGTCCGCGGGGAACGACCTTGACCGCACGCGCTCTCTCCATTGGTTTACTCGTCAGTTGCTGCCTAGCGAACATCTGACCCCGCTATCTCTCTGCCCTGCTTTCTGTGTTTCATCAGATATTGTAATACCGAGAAACGTCATTGCAAAGATGTAACTATTATTCAACAATGGCATATAGTTTCTCATTTTCCTATCGTTTTATCGATGTCGAAACTGGTCGTTTCATTTCGTTGCGTGTTGGAGAAAGGAAAAAGAACATTCGATCGATTCTCGCTTCTCTTTCCTCAGCACACACAATATTCGCCCCTCTTTCATAATCCTCGTCTCTCCCCCTCTTCCCCCCATACGCAGCGCTCTAGAATGTTCTTTATGTGGGTTCGCCCTGCTGACTCAGTCTTCCCTTTCTCATGGGTTAGTATAATATACTCGACTCCTATTCGCATTCATTCTTCACTGTTAGGAAGACAGAAGGCAGCCCATCATTTTTAGTTTATTTTGATGTCCTTCGCGTAACTTTCACGTGTGCACAGTAGCCTAGTTTACACGTTGCTTCTTTTTGCTCTACTTTTCGCGTAGTCCTCCATACTGAAATCATTTCGCGAATCTGTCGAAATAAGAAAGGTGAGATTCTTATTTGGGGAGTTGAAAATATCTGACACCAGACACCAGTCGCGCGGTTTGTAGTGATACATTTTTTCCTCGCGTAAAACTTCCGCTGGCTCTCAGTATCGATCGGTCACCGCTTCTTTTTTGGCAAAGATTAGAACATCAGCTGAGTGTCTGCGTCTCTGGTCATACCACACGGTAGGCGGAGTCTGGTGTGTGTGTGCGCGCGCTCGCGTTGTGGGGGTACTATTGATCGGGCAGGCAGCAGTCATACGCCTCACTCGGCCAGAACGCTTCACTCGCGTGCCACCTAGTCCTCCTTTCTTCGCTTCGTTTTCGGATTTGTTCTCGAGAAACATCCATTTAAAATAAATTATATTGTTCAAGCCTATTCACTTCTCAGTTAACAACGCTTGCCATCTCTACGTTTTCTCAAGCGATTTCCTTGCTTTCGTTCATTTTCGAAATATTTCGCAATTTTCTGGAACCTTCTCTCGTCGTATATTTCTCTCTTCTCTTCTTTCCTCTCCCATTTAAGCTTTTCATTCATTCTTCATTTCAGCAATCATGCAAATCTTCGTCAAAACGTTGACTGGAAAAACCATCACCCTGGAGGTGGAGGCTTCTGATACCATCGAAAATGTCAAGGCCAAGATCCAAGACAAGGAAGGAATCCCACCAGACCAGCAGAGACTCATCTTCGCCGGAAAGCAGCTCGAAGATGGAAGAACTCTTTCGGATTACAATATCCAAAAGGAGTCCACTCTCCATCTCGTTCTTCGTCTCCGCGGAGGAATGCAGATCTTCGTCAAGACTCTCACCGGAAAGACCATTACTCTTGAGGTCGAAGCCTCTGACACTATCGAGAACGTCAAGGCCAAGATCCAAGACAAGGAGGGAATCCCACCAGATCAGCAAAGACTCATTTTCGCCGGTAAATAATCGTAAACTCTGACATATATTCAATATCTATCTTACAGGAAAGCAATTGGAAGATGGACGCACTCTCTCCGATTACAACATTCAGAAAGAGTCGACTCTTCACTTGGTTCTCCGTCTCAGAGGAGGAATGCAGATCTTTGTCAAAACCCTGACCGGAAAGACGATCACATTGGAAGTCGAGGCTTCCGACACCATTGAGAACGTCAAGGCCAAGATTCAAGACAAGGAAGGAATCCCACCAGATCAGCAAAGATTGATCTTCGCCGGAAAGCAGCTTGAGGATGGTCGCACTTTGTCCGACTACAACATCCAAAAGGAATCCACTCTTCACTTGGTTCTCCGTCTCAGAGGAGGAATGCAAATCTTCGTCAAAACGTTGACTGGAAAAACCATCACCCTGGAGGTGGAGGCTTCTGATACCATCGAAAATGTCAAGGCCAAGATCCAAGACAAGGAGGGAATCCCACCAGACCAGCAGAGACTTATCTTCGCCGGAAAGCAGCTTGAGGACGGAAGAACTCTCTCTGACTACAATATCCAGAAGGAGTCCACTCTCCATCTCGTTCTTCGTCTCCGCGGAGGAATGCAGATCTTCGTCAAAACACTCACAGGAAAGACCATTACTCTTGAGGTCGAAGCCTCTGACACTATCGAGAACGTCAAGGCCAAGATCCAAGACAAGGAAGGAATCCCACCAGATCAGCAAAGATTGATCTTCGCCGGAAAGCAACTCGAGGATGGACGTACCCTCTCGGACTACAACATCCAGAAGGAGTCGACTCTTCACTTGGTTCTTCGTCTCAGAGGAGGAATGCAAATTTTCGTTAAGACCCTCACCGGAAAGACTATCACTCTCGAGGTCGAAGCCTCTGACACCATCGAGAACGTCAAGGCCAAGATCCAAGACAAGGAAGGAATTCCTCCAGATCAACAAAGACTTATCTTTGCTGGTAAGTTTAGCAACGAAACTCCAGATTCATTGATAATAATTTTTTTCTTTTAGGAAAGCAACTCGAAGATGGACGTACTCTCTCTGACTACAACATCCAAAAGGAGTCTACTCTCCATTTGGTTCTTCGTCTTCGTGGAGGTATGCAGATCTTCGTCAAGACTTTGACTGGAAAGACCATCACCTTGGAAGTCGAGGCTTCCGACACCATTGAGAACGTCAAGGCCAAGATCCAAGACAAGGAGGGAATCCCACCAGATCAACAACGTTTGATCTTCGCCGGAAAGCAACTTGAGGATGGTCGTACCCTTTCCGACTACAACATCCAGAAGGAGTCGACTCTTCACTTGGTTCTCCGTTTGAGAGGAGGAATGCAAATCTTCGTCAAGACTCTCACCGGAAAGACCATTACTCTTGAGGTCGAAGCCTCTGACACTATCGAGAACGTCAAGGCTAAGATCCAAGACAAGGAGGGAATCCCACCAGACCAGCAAAGATTGATCTTCGCCGGAAAGCAGCTTGAGGACGGAAGAACTCTCTCTGACTACAATATCCAGAAGGAATCCACTCTTCATTTGGTTCTTCGTCTTCGTGGAGGTATGCAGATCTTCGTCAAAACTTTGACTGGAAAGACCATCACCTTGGAAGTCGAGGCTTCTGACACCATTGAGAACGTCAAGGCCAAGATTCAAGACAAGGAGGGAATCCCACCAGATCAGCAAAGATTGATCTTCGCCGGAAAGCAGCTTGAGGATGGTCGCACTTTGTCCGACTACAACATCCAAAAGGAATCCACTCTTCACTTGGTTCTCCGTCTCAGAGGAGGAATGCAGATTTTCGTCAAGACTCTCACCGGAAAGACTATCACTCTTGAGGTCGAAGCTTCTGATACCATCGAGAACGTCAAGGCCAAGATCCAAGACAAGGAAGGAATTCCTCCAGATCAACAAAGACTTATCTTTGCAGGTAAGTGTATAAATGTCTTTTTTAATAATTTAATTAATTATTTGTTTTCCAGGAAAGCAGCTCGAGGATGGTCGTACTCTTTCGGATTACAACATCCAAAAGGAATCCACTCTCCACTTGGTTCTCCGTCTCAGAGGAGGAATGCAGATCTTCGTCAAGACTCTCACTGGAAAGACCATCACCCTTGAGGTTGAAGCCTCTGACACCATCGAGAACGTCAAGGCCAAGATCCAAGACAAAGAGGGAATCCCACCAGATCAGCAACGTTTAATCTTCGCCGGAAAGCAACTCGAGGATGGTCGCACTTTGTCCGACTACAACATCCAAAAGGAGTCAACCCTCCATCTCGTTCTTCGTCTCCGTGGAGGAGATATGTAATCCCATTCACCCACTCGTTCCCCTACGATCTCTGTTCAGTCAATAACCACCTAATTATTCCGCATTCCGTTTGGAATATCTGTAATTTTTTGAACGAGCTCTCTGAATAAAGTTATCTTCATGTATCAACAAGTTTATTTCAACAATAACAAAACAAAAAAATCTACAGACATCCTATAAACTAGAAAATGATTTCATACATTAGCTTTCCCGATTAACTTTGCTCTCAACGTCTGTGATGTGGCTTCGGTGATGATGACTTTTGCATATTGTCCTGGTTCCAATTGGAGTTCCGAATTGTCGAAAACAGTTTTCTCTCCTCCATCAATTCGTCCGACGGAACAAGATTCATCTCTTTTTGACTTCTGAATTTGGATTCAGATGAATGAATTGAAAATGAAAAAGAATCTCTTACTCCTTCAATTAATACAATTTGTTCAGTTCCGATGAGAGATTCATTTAATTTGAGTGCTTCTTCTCTGAAAACTGTCGTCAAATCCAAATGTCTTCGTTGTTTTACTTCTTCTGGAACGTCGTCTGTCAGTCGATGATGTGCTCGTGTCTTCTGGAAATAGGGAAGAGGAATGAGAGAGAGAGAGAAAATATAAACTCACCCCACGCATACTATACGGGAAAACGAAGCAAAACGAATAGCGAACTGCCCGAATCAAAGAGAGTGTATTCTGATGAGCCTCTTCCGTTTCTCCACAGAATCCGGCGATGAAATCACTCGTCAAAGAGACATCTGAAGATAGAAATTAATCTCACGGAATCAAATGAATCGCTTCTTTACCAGGTATAATATGTCTGATGTCATCGACAAGTCGAAGATACAAATCTCTTGTATATCCTCTTCCCATCCTTTCTAGAGTCTCATCGTCACCACTTTGTGCTGGAAGATGTAGTTGTTTGCAGAGATTCTTTCGAGAAGAAATCAATTCGATCAGTTGCATTGGAAAATCTTTCGGATGAGGAGATGTGAATCGAAATCGAACTTCTGGAGCAGCATCAGAGACTTTTTCGAGGAGAGATGTGAATGTGAGACCGCCTGTTTTCGGTTTATAGACAGTTTTGAATCCGGGAAGTGCGGAAGTCGATGGCGCAAATTCCGTCGATGACATATCTCGATAACTATTGACATTTTGTCCGAGAAGTGTGATTTGTTTGTATCCCTGATCTCTTAGAATTCGAACTTCTTCGACAATTGATTCAATGGGACGACTTCTTTCTCTCCCTCTTGTGAATGGAACTACACAGTATGTACACATGTTATCACATCCACGCATAATTGAACTGTAAAGAAATGATATAAAATAGATGAGAAGACTCTTTTTTACATAAAAGCAGTTTTGGTATCAGCGTTCACTCGAATCGGCTGAACGTCTGCGTACGTTTCTTCGAGGGACAGCTGAACGTTTATCGCATTGGAACCGCCTGTTGCCACGGCGACTAGTCGAGGAAGATCGCGATATGAGTCGGGGCCTGAATTGTTATATGATAAAACAAGTATTAGAATTAGAACAAACCTGCGACGAGATGAACGAGATTCCGTTTCTCGAGTAAACCGTGACGAACTCTTTCAGCCATACACCCCAAAACTCCGACGATTTGTCTTCGATTCACCGAATTTCCCTTGATTAACTTCAATTGATTCCACACTTTTTTCTCGGCTCCATCGCGAATCGAACACGTCATCAGAAGAACAATATCCGCTTTTTCTCGCTTTTCAGTCTCCACGAATCCGTTTTTTGTCATAATCGATCGAACAATTTCCATATCGCTGACATTCATTTGACAACCATATGTCACATAACAAACACTTCTTCCATTTCCATTTAAATCTTCTGGATTCAAATATTCTCTTGTGTCTTCTATCGATGGAATGATTGCTTTTTGACGTTGTTTTCTGGTTGATTCTCGAATGAAATCAGATAATTGAAGGCCATCGGCAGGAATTTCTCTCTTCGGTTTCACTCCAGAAGACGTACTGCATCCGGAATGAGCTCTTGAAAATGCTCCAGCTGTACGGAGGAACCACCATTGCCGAAGCATTCTGAAGGAGCGAAGATGCTTCTTGTTTTTGATAGAAATAAGATAATGATTGATTTGTAACTTATGAATCCAGGGTTTTCAGTCAGAGAAATCAACAGTTTTATGAAATTGAGCAAGAAACTAAATATTACCAAGTGAGTGCGAGAAATATGTCTTTGGAATTTGAAGGGGGGAACACAGATTACAAAACCAATTGGAGAAACTAGAAACTGAATAAATATCTACAACAAATAACAAAATAACAAGAAATCTAATGAGTTTTCGAGGAAATTAGATTCAAAACTCCGCCAACCAGATGAAGACTTCCGGTGACCAGAACGAGAATTTCTTCGGCGGCTGACTGCGATTCAATGAATTCGTAGGCATTCGATATACAATCGAACACTTTCATCTGATTTTCATTGATTGTTTCTGGATGATCCATTGACTCTTTCCACGATTTAACACACTTTAGAGCTTTCTCCATCTGCTCGTCTCGAGACGCATTCAGATTTGTGGAATCTGCTGATTTATCGAGACTTGAGTAGAGTTGTGTTGGGCAAGAGACGATTTGAGAGATTCCGAGGGGCTGAAATATACTATTTTTAATCTGCAATATAAGATTATGATTACTTTTAGATATTGAATCAACGTGGATGGACATCTGTCAGCAGTACATTGGAATAGTAGAATCTTCTTTACATTTTCTTTCTTTAAATGTACGATTTCATCGGCTGCCCACTCGGAACACGCTTCCATACTCTTCGGAGTATGTGCTCCATCCAGAAGATACGTAATATTTCTATCCGTGTTGATGACTTGACTTCTTCCAGGCCAACGACAAGATTCGATGGCATCACACATCCAAGAAGGTACATTCAGTCCGTTCGCAGACACTCCCGGAAGTTTGAAATCGCACTTTTGAGCCCAAGTTCGAACTAGTTGAAGGGCGAGAGAGATATTCGAGAACTGATGAATTCCACGTATTCCGGGAGATATTTGACGTTCAAAAGCATATGAAGAAATTGCAGGAGCTTCAGAAAGTGGAGTTGATTTTGATGCGGCTCGTGAAATCAAAACCTGAGAATGATTTTGATTATTCAATAAAACGTGGCTTTGTTTCATTGATTTTATCATTTTCATATAATATTTCTCTCGATATATTTGATTAAACTCGTCTAAAATGTTCAGTAAGTCACTCACTTCTTCTGCTTCTGGAGTCGTTGACGAATAAATCGCCGGAACGCCTTTCTTGAAAATTCCCGCTTTGTGCCACGCGATTTCCGATAGTTTTGATCCGAGAATTGAGATGTGATCGTAGTCGAGAGTAGTGACTCCGCACACTTTCGGCTGATCGACGACGTTTGTACAGTCGTATTCTCCTCCGATTCCCACTTCTAGAAACACAACTTGAACATTTTCTTTGAGGAAAATTCGGAAAGCAAGGAGAGTGAGAAATTTGAAATATGCTGGCATATTGTCACTGTGCTCTTTCTGAATAATTTCGTAGACTGAAAGAAAAAAGATAACGATTTCGAAAATAAAATACTCTTACCATGGAAAAACTCTTCGGCAAAAGTCTTCTCATCAACCGGTTCTCCATTTATTCTGATTCGTTCCCTGACATGAACCAGATGAGGAGACGTATAGAGTCCTGTCCGAAGTCCTTGATTTCTTAGAATTGCTTCAGTATATGCACAAGTGCTCCCTTTTCCTTTCGTTCCACTTACATGAATGATGTTCAATGAATTCAGATCTTTATCCGAGATATTCAAAGATTCAAGATACTTTTTACATTGTGGAATGTTCACCGCTTGAAGATGTTCTCTTTGTTCGCGTAGTTTCTTGATTGTTGCTGCATTCGACTGAAGACTATTCAGTAGACGTACAGCTTCTTCATAACGGGAGACGGGAACACTTCCAGATGTCATTCTAATTTGGTTAACACCGCAAGCTGTTGAGGATGTTGTTGGGAGAAGAACTCTGTTAGTTTGTGGTAAAAGTCGCATCATTTTGGGTTTTTTGGAGGTTAGAGAGGAATTTTGTTTAGTACGAGTCTAATTTTCATGCTGTTATTAGCTAGGTTTTGGTCTCGAGAAAGTTTCAAAACAATTAAAAATTAGTTGATAAGCGCTTGTCTGCATTTTGACGTGAAAGTGAGCGCATACTCTGCGCGTGAAGAAAAAGATTCAGAGAACAAGCACTTCGATTTTTTGCCTTTTTAAGCCGAAAACTGGGTTATTTTTGGAATTTGGTTTTGATTTTCTAATTCTACACATGTTTTCGAATAAAATAAGTACAAAACCACTAGTTTTAGATAAATTTTCAGCTAAACTAACCTGTTTTTAAAAAAATGTATGAAACCAGTAAGATAACCAACACAACTAAAACGTTTAATGATACACATTCGGAGGCACTGATACATGTGATTAATGACATAGATCGATCATAGATCATTAATGGATGCATCTGCGGAAGGACATATAACTTCTCTCTATCTCCGATTTGTGTTTGTTCTGTTCGTTTCTGAACCCTCTCAGCTGTCTATCTCATTCTCTCTGTTCCTACCCTTCTGACTAGACGTCATATGCTGCCAAAGTTCTTTTTTTTCTTTTTGGTTCAGTTTCTCTATAAATCTATCTTCTTCCAATCGATCCATTTTCAGCCCTTCGAAACGGGTCGATGAGTCGAGTTGCGAGGTTAGGAAGATGTCTGTTCAAAAGTGGAAAACGATTTGAAAGTCGTCAATCAACACTGCGCATGCAAGGTGAGATATGGTTTCCCAAAAAGGTTGAAGTTTCTTTTTTCCTTCAAGTGAAAGTGATTGTCTGTATTCGATTGTAAAGTTCATGTTCTCTGAAATTTCGATTAATTTCCTAGAAAATTTGAAATTCGTCGTCGATTCAGCATCCCGGGGTTTATCAATCTGTCATTCGAGAGAAGATCATTAAATAGTTATAGCCGCGGCTCTCTTCCGATAAGAATTTGCATAAAAACTCTAGTGATCAATGCTGTTTGAAGATCTCGTGGCTTTCCGATTCACGAGACACATCACATGGTTTTTATTCAGAAACGCTTTTGATCTAGACATGCATTTTTACATTTTTTTTTCCCGACAATAGCTCGAAAATGTTCGATTTTCAACCTTTGATCTCAGCTGCTTTTTCTCTCTCTCAAGTCCAAAAACTACACATATAACTCGTGTTTTATTCTTTCTTCTTTCTTTTTTTCCGACTACTCAACAAGTATCTATCCTCCTGATCCATGTCCTCCTCTAAGTCTCTGGAGCTTTTTTCTTTCCTTTCGCTTTCACATTTGTCTCTGCGTCTCCATATTCTCCACACACTCTCTTCACACACAGAGCAACGTCCTCCTCTTTGACACATTGCTCCTCTCTTCTTTTCGTTTTTCGCCGTTATTTCCTCTGAAAAATATTCGTTTTTCTTTTCGTATTACTCGCTTCTCTTCATCGTCGTCTTCCATTTCTTCGAAAACACATCAAAACATGTCTGTCAGCAGTTCAACGGCTCAAGGTGAGTGACAACGGGAAGCGAATTGAATGAAAACAAACAGAATACGGAATACGGTTTTTATAAGAAATCCGATTCCAGATGACACGTCGGACTGTGGCTTCAGCTTCAGACTGCGTGCTCTGAAAACGTATGTTGTCTTCGTTTTGTATCCGGAAGTATTCTTCTGCACAGACATCTCATAAAAAAGGAAATTCCAGTCTTATTGCGTTACGACCCTTCCTTATTGTATGAAAAGAGCTTCCCTTTCTCTCTTTTTTCATTTCCTAGTCTTTGACACATCTCTCGATACAAATGGGACAATTTCTCTCCTATTCCAGCTACTCATCTCAGGATTTCTCTTGTTGTAAGTTGATAGGATTATGAGAATGACGACTGAAAGAAGTGACTCACTTCTTATCATCCAATCTCAATCCTCTTTTGGATGGAGTCTTTCAATTTTCTAGATGAAAATGAGTTCTCGTCTATACGATTTTGCTCCTGTCGCCTCAACTCTTTGTCTCTATTCAATCCAGTTGAGGTTATCAGTAGATAAGAGACGTCAAAAACGAAGACAGAACAAAAGAAGCCAATCGTAAAATCTGTGATAAGAGAGATGTCCTTCTCTATTTCAAACTCTCGAGTCCATTTCGTCGCGCTCAACAAAAAAAAGTACAGTGGCTCTTTTCTCTTATCAAATCTGATTTATACTCTTCTCTCCGGAGCTCCCGCCCATTTGGTCTGAATAAAAGGCTTCTCTTGATAGACGACTAGTTATCATTCCACCTCGGGAAAAAGGGGAACAGTTTTTTCTCTTCCCTCTCTCTCTCTTTCTCTCTTTGCCGAAAAGCTTAGGCTGTCTATCTAACCTCCAAGTAGTTGAAAGTGGCACACCTAACTTCCAGTTTCTCTTCTCTCTTTAACCTTTCTCTCTCTCTTCAATTACACTTTATGTCTGTCGGTGACAACAGTCAGATCGTCAGAGATACAGTAAAGAACCCATAAATCTTCGCTTTTTTGCCATCTTGCGAGGGAACGTCGCTGGAGAGAGGAGGGCGGAGTCTTCTCGAAACGACTATAAAATTGTCAAGATTCGAGACGAAATCTCTTTTTCGAAATGTTTTACACGTGAGCATTCTCCGAATCTTCTAGTTGTTTGACCATGTTTTCTCCCCTGTATAGTTGACCTCTAAAACAGCGGCACGTGACTCCCCTTTTCCTTCATTTCCACTTGTCTGCCCTTTTCGAACTTTAAATCGAATACAATTGTCCACTTCGTTTTTTCGAATTCAATAGATTTTGAGTCCACTTGAAAAAAGAAGGTCATAATTTCATTTCTATATATAAAAAATGGGTCGGGAGAGTTTTCCGATCATATACAACTTCCTATCCTCCCTGTAGTAGTTAGAATGAACTCTGCCGACTCGAGTAAGTACTCACTGAATGAACTTCTGTCCCCCTTATCTTATCATCTCTGTCGTTTCTTATCATTCTCTTTTTTCAGCCGAAACACTCACCGATACACCATTGTCCACTTCGTTGGAAACATCACAGTTCGCAATGTTCAAAGCCACTGAAATCGTCGCCGCCGCAGCCGCCACAGCCGAGGCAGAATGTCTGGAACAGCTGAAAAAAGCCGATGTGATTCCACAACTCATGACCGGAATCCTCGAGAATGAACGTATTCTGTGTGCGGATCCGACGACAGTCGCCGCAAAATTCCGTAAAATGATGCTCGGTGGAGCCGGAAAGACTGTAGTCATCAGTGATTTCGATTTCACATTGTCTCGTTACGCGAACGAGAAAGGGGAGCGTCTTTCGACGACTCACGGAGTATTTGATGACAATGTGATGAGGTTGAATCCGGAACTCGGACAGAAATTTGTCGATTTGAAAAACAAATACTATCCGATTGAGTTTTGTCCGAAAATGACAATGGAGGAGAAGATTCCACACATGGAAAAGTGGTGGGGAACATCTCATTCTCTGATTGTCAACGAGAGATTCTCAAAAAGTACCATCGAGGACTTTGTCCGTCAATCGAGAATCGTTTTCAAGGACGGAGCCGAAGATTTCATTCAATCACTCGATGGACACAACATTCCACTTGTCATCTTCAGTGCCGGAATCGGAAACATCATTGAATACTTCTTAGAGCAGAAGCTCGGAGCAATTCCACGTAACACTCACTTCATTTCCAACATGATTCTGTTCGATGAAGAAGAGAAAGCATGCGGATTCTCGGAGCCACTCATTCACACTTTCTGTAAAAATTCGTCAGTTATTCAAAAGGAAACCTCGTTTTTCCATGAGATTGCTGGAAGGTTTGTTCTTCGCCGAAGCCTTTTTATCCTGAATCCTTATCTTTTTCCAGAGTCAACGTCATTCTTCTCGGTGATTCAATGGGAGATATCCACATGGATGTCGGAGTTGAACGTGATGGTCCAACTCTTAAAATTGGTTACTACAATGGATCTCTCGACGATACCGCCTCCCTTCAACACTACGAAGAAGTCTACGATATCGTTTTGATTCATGATCCAACTTTGGATTTTGCTCAGAAAATTGTCGACATTATCAACTCGGCGTCTCATTGATTCGGATCATTCACTAACTCTTTTTCATGTAATTCTTCATGTGCTATTCTTCATCTGTGTGCCTCCTCCCTCGCTGGCGAGTTCTTCTTTCGACGACTCTTTCCTCATCATCGTTTTACCCAATTTCTATATGCAATTATTCGAATTCTTCTCCCTTTGAACTCTTTTTCACCGGTCTTCTCAACTGTTTTCGCCCCGAAACCCCTTCCTCCTTCACCATCTGCTTCTACAAATCCCCGATTTACAAATTCTAGTTGTTTCATTTTCGATTCCACAATCGTCACTAACCACGCACTACTGATTTGACCTTTAAAAGGTCCCCCTCCTACTTATATTAGTTTGTATGTATAGAGAAATGTTTGAAATGAAGAGAATATAGATTTGTGGAAAGAAAAATACAAACTTTATTATAGGGGATTTCTGGATAATAGGGAGAATACTATTTTGATTGAAGTTATATAAGCATGATTGAGATCCAAAGTGGTACGGTGCCACTCCTAGACTATCGGGGAAAATAGGTGACAGTTTCAACTCAAAAAGCGAGAGAAAAACAAGATGAATAAGTACTTAAAGATTATTATTATAAAACATTTGGCTTCTCTACAGAAGATGCAATTAACGACGTTTCTTCTCTGGCGGATATCCGCCGTCTCCGTATGGTCCTTGTCCTCCAAACATTCCTCCGGGGCCTTGTGGTGGGAAATCACGTCCAGCTGAAGATATAAATTGTCTCAGGTTTTACTGAAATATAAACATACGAATTCCTGGTGCTCCGTTATCACTTTTGAAAATCTGAAGTAATCTTTGTACTCCCTCGAGCATGTTTCCTCTTCCATGTGGATTCTGCAGCATAGCTCCTGGTCCTCCTGGTCCTCCAAGTCCTGGAACTCCCAATCCTCCTGGTCCTCCTTGTGGTGGCCCACCGAATGCTCCAGGTGGTCCACGCATATCACCAGCTCCTCCCATCAATGGAGGCGGAACACCGGTCGGCACGTTGAGCATTCCTTGTGGTGGTTGTTGGAATGGCTGTTGGAACGGAGGTGGTCCACCTGGTCCTCCTTGTGGACCTCCGGGTCCTCCTGGCATATAGTTTCCTTGTGGATGGAATGGTTGATTTGGTGGCATTCCTCCTGGTGGTCCTCCTAATCCACGCATACGCTCACGACGAGCCGCTTCGAGACGTTCCAATTCTTGTTGACGGCGTTGGAGATCTGAAATTGAGGTAGTTGAGTAACTCGAAAAATAATTGGAATAGACAGACAATTATTAATATAATAGAGAATAAATGTGCTAGTTATATACTGAAAGTGGGAGTGGAATTGGTAGTTTCAGAATGATTTTCTCTCATTTAGAGCATGGTTAAGTCTGAATCACATCTAGCTAGCAAAAAGGGCGGAGTTGTGGATCATGTATTCTTGTGCCCGAGAATATATTTAAAAAGAGCTCAGAATACGTTGAAAATTGTACCGGTAAAGAGAAGAATACAATGCTACGTATATAGGCAGGAAGATATAGCATTATACCAGCATTCCGGTGAGAAGTTGCAATTTTAAATAGCAGTTAACCGATATTCTAGTGTGTTGAAAAAAGGATCCGATAAATTCTAAATAGCTTGCGGCTTGATATTCTTAAAGATTTTAGGGTATTCTATAATAACAATGCGCTTCCGTTCGAGAAAAATATAGAAATCTCATGGTGAACTTTCAAAAGTCCATATGTCTTTGAAGGTAATAAGAGAGGGCATGCACAGAAATGGAAAGTATAAATATGAAAAACAAATAAGTGTAACCTTCTCTAAGCATTTGTGCTTGATAGTCCTGATATGCAAGTTCCATGTCTGACTCCAGACGACGGCGTGATTCGCGGAGCTCATCTTCAAGTGCTGCACGTCTCTTCTTTTCGACATCATACAACTCCTTCCACTTCATTCCGTATACGTACTCGAAGCTGTTTTGTGTGGGAAAACGCGGTCCGAGCTCACGTTCCCTAGATTACGAATTACAGTCTTATGGATTCAATTATAATTGAATTGGTGTTTTTTATTAGACTCTCAGAGAGTAATTGCTGCGAATTTCACAAAAGAAAATCTCTGCAGATTCAATTTTTCCAAAAACCAACTTCACAAAAATGCTTCAAATTCCAGCTATTTACAATTACTTTCTCAATTTTCAAGTCTTGATAAAAGTATAGTTAAATACAAGTAGGGTATAGTGATAATACGAAACAGTCCAGAACTTACTTCGAGAGACCCGGTGTACGTGGGATCATTCTCTCTGCCAGACCATCATCCTCATCTCTTGGCTCCAAGATTTCACAAATGAGCGGTTTCGGACTCCTATACAAAAATAGAGCAGGTTATAAAGAAATTACAGAACAAGTATCAGATCCCCCAGGCGCATTAGTGACCCCCATATAAACTTATAATACATTCACGCTCAACCCCCTACCCGAAGTTTCACTTAAAATGGTGACAAGCTTATTTTAGACAAAAGCTGCAGTCCAAAAGTCAGCAGTCATATTCAGCGTGGCTTATTTCTAGAAATAAAAGAACAAGCGTAGGAACGGCTTACTAGGGGTGCCAGAGAATATTCTGCTCGGTGTTGAGACGATCCAATATCTCACTTTGAAATCACCAGAAAGTCTTGTAACCCCCGTTCAAACTCATGATGCTTTCTATAAAGCAATTACACAAAACTCATTATTTTCATAAGAATTCACGTCTAACAACCCCTGCGCAGCTGTCACTACCACTCCCGATGATATTTCTTTCATAAAGTGAAACCGCATCCCATTCGACTTCTTTTCCGTTTACTCACGCAGTCAACAAAAAGACTTTTTCCCGAATGGCGGCCATCGCCTCGTTGCAGTTAGGCTTTCTATCAAACTCGACGATTCCTTCTCCGGTTGGTCTTCCTTTTTCGTCCACAATGTGAACGGCACGCTCAACGTCTCCAAAATGAGAGAACGCGTGATACAACATTTCGTTGGAAACAGTTGGCGAGAGCTCTTTCACTCTAATTGCCGCTCCATGAACGGCGAATCTGACACGCACTTGGCGTCCATGGATAATACGACCGTCAATTGCCTCCTTGGCACTTTCGGCGTGAGCGCGAGTGTCCTGTTAATGAAAAAGAAATGTAAATGAATACAAAAAAATCAAAGTAAATAATACAGTAATAGACGAGAGTTATATAGTCTACGTATCTCGAAATTAGGAATTTCCTAGGTGAAAAATAATATCTCCAACGAAATGCGGAATAATTTTTTGTTCTAAATCTACTGAGAACTGAGCAGTTCTTTTGAAGACAATAAATGGAAGAAACACATTGAAGAAGTCGAAGTGATTGATACAACGACCAGTAGCAAAGTGCAGAACCCTGAAAACGCGTCGCCGAGGTTGCCGAAGCTAAAAAGTATACGTAATGAGATTTTTCATATTCCATTTACAGAAGTCCATAGAAAGTAAGTCTCGAGGTAGTTAGCAGTGGTAAGAAGATGAAGGTACGACGGGGGTGTTGCACATAATAATGATTCAGTCCACCTATATTCAGTTTAATTCACAAACACAAGTCTTCAGAGTCCATTAAGAGTCCTTTTCTGAGCTTTTGGCAACCTCGGTGTCGCGGAATAAGAGCAGATAGTGAATTGAAACAGTTGGAAATAAAATCACAAAAGAAACGAAATCTGAAAAAGAACTTACCAGTCTCAAGAAAGCGAATCCTTTTCCAGAGAGATAGCATTCGGCTATATCACCATGTGGAGAGAAAAGCTCTTTCAACTCGGCTTCTTTCACTTCGTTCGGAAGATTTCCGACGAACAAACGGCATCTTCCGGTGAACTTCTTCTTTGGGACTTCATCCATCAATTGCGACTCGGTGAAAGCGGCTCCGTTGAAGGCGGTTCCGCTTCTGGCTCCACCACCACCGCCTCCTCCACTTTTATGGCCACCGCTGCTTTCGTATTGTTGCTGAGCTGGAGCGATTCCGCGTTCCGGTCCTCCACGGTTTCCACCGCCACCACCACCGCTACGAGACGAATTGTTACCACCGCGTCTGAAATATTAGAAATATTCATTTTCGAAATCAATTGGTTTCTTACCTATCATCTCCTCGTTGCTGATCTCTTATTGGTTTCCGGTCGTCTCTATTGTCATCACGTCCATTCGAACGACGATTATCTCTTCTTCCACTCATTATAGAGAAGATTCTTTGGATTTCTTCTCTGAAAAACAACTGATTAATTGGAGAAAAGGGCACAGAAAACGTCTTGAGAACGTGGATCAATAAACAAAGTGGCTACGCGGCCGTACGCAGCGCACCGAAACGCGTCGCGTCTCTGAACAGCTCTATAGACTTGTGGTCAGAGGAGGGGAAGAGAGTTAGAAGATGAGCGAGAGAGAACGAGAGAACAGAGAAAACAGAATTAGAGGGTGTGAACGCAGAAAGCGAGAACAAAACGAAGGAAACTCTAAACAAATGTTCGGAATGAAATTAAATGTACTATGAACACTATTAATTTTTGTTCACGTTTTACGTGAACGTTCACAATTGTCTGAATTAATGATAGAAACAATTAATTATTCACTTTTCAATGAAATACAATTTCATTCGCAAAAAAAATTGAGAAATCGAAGAAAATAGGAAAACCAGCTTTCAAAGACAGAGGCCGGGGAGATTGAAGGAACATTCAGCGATAACAACAAATGGTCCCGCAACGCGCAGCTTACTGTACTGACTCATTCTAATTCTCGCTGCTTCTCATCACTCTTGTTCGATCGACTCGTGAACGAAACGGGCTCATTCCGCCGAGCCATTCTCATTCGAAGACGTCGAACGCTTTTGATTTACACATTTTAGGAGAGCTGTGAGTTCGTTTCTATAGAAATCGCATAAATTTTTATACCGAATGATTTAAGATGAGCAGTACTGAGCTTATACACGATTTCTTGTGATAAAACCAGTTGATATTATTTTTCAAACATTCTCAATGATTTAAATTCTACTTTTCATTTTGAAAAACCAACAAAAACATCATAAAAAGAACGCAACGCTGTGCTCAGTGTCGGTCGTAAAACGACATGGCCGGGGACTAGTAATCCGGTGGCCGAGAAATTTTTGTTTTGGAACGCCGCGTAGTTTGAACGGAAAAACAGTTTTTCTACGTACTCCAACTAAATTCGGTTTAAAATTGTATTTTCAGGATGTCGATGCCGAAAAAACGTAAAAGCGATGTTCATGTAAGTTGTCTTGTTGTTTTACTCACGTCATATTGATTTTTCAGACTGACGTCTGCGCTCGCGAGAGTTCGGAAACGAAAACTTCAAAGTGGTTTGAAGATGTGAGTTCTGTTTCGTTTTTTTTAATCATGAAGATTTTATTTTCCAGGATGGCGAGAATCGGAGGTCATCTAAAGGCTTTTTTACTGGGATCATAAAGAAAATGAAGAGTCAAACGAATATAAAGTCCGCGATGAAATCACAATCCTCTTCGAAATTGGAACATTATGCAGACGACACACAGATTTCTATAAACAGCGAGTCAAGTTTAACTTCTGTAGAGTCTGGTCCACTACCGAATATCGCCAAGAACGCGATGCTTCGATCTTTTGTAAATCGGAATTCATGCACATCAATTCCACCTGTAGAAGAGCATAAAGATCCTCCAGATATTCACAATACACCGATAGATGGCTTGTTAAAACAAGAATCAAACGGAATAACAGAAGATTCATTATCTGTAAGCTTCTATTTCATTTTCATTTTCTCATTACTCATTCAGGTCTCATCACATATGTCTGTCGACACCATCGGATCAACCCACACAATCGAAGAAGACACCGTATCGATCGGTTCAGCTTCCGCATATTGTACACCAACCAGAAACCCTCTGACCCGAAATGGTCTCCGTACTTCCACTAGGAGTGTTTCTGATAGGAATTCAGATGATGATATGCCACCATCACTTTTCCGATCGCTCTGTAACAGTGCTGTTCGTCGTGTTCCCAACTCGAAGAACGATCAAATGGGCACACCAATGCGTCGATCCATGAGAATGGCGATGCAGAAGAGAAATCTGAATGGTATGAATATGGCAGATGTACCTGAAGAAGAGGAAGCGGTTCTGACAAGTCATTCTATTAGAGTTAGTGAACCAATCCTGGAAGAAGGCGATGGAGAACGATTCGGAGAGGCTAAGGAGTTCTTTGAAAAGAACGTGACTTCTCACGAGGAATCCGGAGATGAAGGGTCTGTCTCAATGTCTCGTTTATCCACAACTTCAGAGTCTAGAATTTCGAATGGTTCATTCAGTATTGTGAGTTCAATCAAAAGTGAACTCCTTGACTAATATCTGTTTTCAGGGGCGAAAGAGCTCTTTCCTTCGTAAAGTGTGGCCTGGGAAGAGCGAACCGAAGGAAAGAAGACTGAGTGACGTATTTCATTCGACTGAATCAGCAACAATTAATCATCGGCGTGCTTCGATGGTCTCCTTCACAAATGACTGCTCATTCACAGGGGCTTCTATTTCGAATACCAATGTATCTGTCACAAGTCTCGCGTCGACTGATTCACCTAAAAAGGCAAAAATGAGAAAGAAGGCTCCTTCCTCATCGAATCTCACCCAGAGAATCTCCTCTGTATTCAGAAGAAGTTCCAGTTCAGCTGTCAAAGATGATGATATCTGTGGTCAAAGTTCGTCTCGTCGTAATACTCTTACTGGGTTCTCCTCAATATCCTCTGGGATTGGAAGCATAGCCAGTGCTGCTTCTGATCAAGGATACGGTACCATCGGCTCCAGAAATGGTCAGAGTATCTCCAGGAGTGGATCGAAGCGTGATGATGAGAATAAACGAGGTAAGCGGGAATTCAGTTTCTTCTTCAACAATTGTTTTTTTGTTTCAGAAAGAACTCGTCGCCTTCTTGATCGTATTATCATTTCGAATGTACCAGCTGCAGAACTATTAAGAATGAAGTCAGAGCAAATAAAGAAAAGAGACCAAAAAGACCTTGACGAGAAGTTTGAGACACAACTAGTGCGTAAAAAAAAGAAACACTAATTTGATGAAACAAATCAGAAATTTCAGAACGATACCGCCTCTTCTACCAATTCCCATCAGGAACATCTCAACTTTGACGTCGTTGCTCTCGATTTGAAAGCCAATGGATCTCCTTGTGAGTCTCTTTTCCCCCTGGAACCGTATAAGGATAAGGTTATTTCAGTTTCGACAACCGCCGCTTCGTTCATCGACGAAGGACTCGGAAACATGGTGAAAGAGGAAATTCGAACGAATTATCGACCTGAACGATGCGGTTCCATCACGGATTATGAGCCAGAAGTGGTTTTTGTGATACCAGAACAACCACAGTCTAATAACAGAACACTTAACGATTCCATATCTTCTAATGGTAGGATCTATCTTTCACTAGTTAATTGAATCTAGATCTCATTTCAGACGTAACATCAGATCTTCTTCGTAATGTACGAAGTGGATTGTGTAAGGCGATCGAAGAGTGGAAGAAGATCACATCGGAACGAGAATCCTCCACAATGCTCATCTATCCAATGTTTTGTCAATCAGAAGACGAATGGGATTCGAAAGCAACCATTGATGCTCTATTCCTGATGCTCGATGGAATATTAATGAATGTGAAACGATGGAGACCGAATGGAAAGTGTATTCTGGCAGGCATCACGCCCTCAAATGTCCAATTGCTTCGTGAGAAGTACGATGATCTAAGGCAATCGGTGTCGACTACGGAACCCGATGGAGCTCTCATAGTTCATGACGATCTTGATACTCAGTCTATTACGAGTAACTCGACAATGTTCGGAACAAACGTATGATAGTGAATGATAAATCCTCCTGTTAAATGTATATCTGAACAGTCCTCATCCCCTTCCTCCTCCCCTCCCTTCATACTCATCTGCTCGATCTCCCATTCTCCAAAATCCTTTCTTTTTTCTTAATGTTACGATCTCATTTCTTTCATTTCCAATTTTACAATTTGTCCCCATTTCCCCTAGTTCTCCACAATGTTTCTTTTCCAACCGTCCACCTGTGATCATGGATAGTTGATTCGGAACAAATTTCCGACCGAGCCTTCGGAAATTGATCCTTATCAACTGTCCAGGCTCACCTCTCTTCTCTCTCCTCCCCCTGAATTCCTTGCATTTTATTCCCCACATTGAGGATTTCTGTGAAATAAATGCATATCGCCCCAATTATCGTCGGTTTCTTTTTTGTAATAAAATGTATTTTGGATTTTCATTTTTTTTTCTCATTTTCAGATCGAAGGCCAGTAGTTTTTCTTCTTTAAAAGCACCCAATTGTCTATTCTCTATCTTCTTTTAATTTCCTCCATGTTTTCTGAATCCGGTTGCTCATTCCGGTTGATCAATCGATCATTTGAGTTCTTCTTTCTCTGCGTCTCTTCATCTTCAATACTCTCTCATACCACCCTCTTCTCTTTTCTATTATGTCATCATCTTCAAAATGATAAAAAGATGAAACAACTTTCATTTTTGCGGGGCGCCGGATGAGCACTTTCGGTTGGCTCTCTTGTCTCATTCTCTCTCTCTCTCTCTCTCTCTCTCTCTCTCTCTCTCTCTTTCTTTGTTTATTCACCTGTATTCAAAGAGATTATGAATTCCACGTGGATAATGAAATCAGAAGAAGAAGAGGAGGAGCAAGAGAAGGAAGATCTTCTTCTTCTTATCGAAAAGAAAAGAAATTCGATATCACTTCTCACTTCTCATTCATTATCTTTCTGTTTTCCACAATTGATTTGTTGAAGTAATATCATAATCTCGAGAGAGAAGATAAGAGAGCCCTTCTATTAGGGCATTCTTTTCGGGTTTTTCTTTTTAGATTCAGATACAAATTGTAAGATTAGAACAAGAGTTTCAGAGATTTTAATTTTAAACATTGATTTTCAAGTGCTTTTTTCACAGAATCTTATCTTGGTTACCAGTGAAGATATGGAAAAAGTGTCAACTAATAAAGTGTTTTTCATAACAAACTGAACATTTCATCAGTTGACGACTTTTTTATATCTTCGAAGGTAAACGAGATAAGCGTCGCCAAACGTTCCTTACCTTTTCCTATGTCTACCTAAAAAGAACCATTACTTCGAATGATCATATCTTGGTTGCCATTGAAGATACTCTAAAGTTGTCAATTGACAAAATATTGCTCAGGACTAACTTAACATTTTATTAGTTGACAACTTTTTTGCATCTCTTTTAGAAACTGAGATATACCGTTTTGAAGTTAATGATTTTACTCTATCTGATCTCAATTTCGAAAAAAACCTGTAACAAATTACTTTTTTCTCATTTTTCTCTCTCTTTCTCTCTTTCTCTCTCTCTCTCTCTCTCTCTCTCTCTCTCTTTCTATATCTCAATATAATCCACATAAATCAATGTAAATGTCATTCTCATTAATGCCACCGAACACACAAACATTCGATCACTTTTTTTCTCTTTTTCAATTGAAATAACATTTCCAAAACCATCTGGCGGAAGCGTATCGAATCAAAAAGAATCATTTTGGAAGAAAGAAGAGGAAGATGGCATAGAGAAAATGAATGAAAAAGAAATATTCTCATAGAGAATTTGTTGGTTTTGTTAAGAGCGAAGAAGGTTTTGTATGGGTTTTTTCCGATTTTTTTAAATTCAGAACGAAATGATGAATTCAAAAAAGTTTTTTGAAAACTTACTTTTTTTCATCTTTTGATTACTATTTTTTTTAGATTGATGGGTTGATTTGAAATACTCTCGATCGCCAAAGCTCTTTTCTTACAGTTTCAATATCAACAAGCATTTCAACTTTTTTGATGCCTGATCCCTATCCCTAGGGCTCTATTTCTAGAATTATGGATTTTTTTTCTAACTATTATAGTAAGGGAAACGTAAGCATTTTTTTTTTACATATTCGTGATACTTTGAATTTTTTTTTCTGATACTCGACAGTTTTGTAAAAGTAATTTTCAGCATCTCTTTACCCAGAGTTTGATTTTTTTTCTTTCTACTTCCTTCTACCGTAGCAACCAATAGGATACCCACTTCAAGTTGCTTTACAACTTTTAAATGGCTACTTATTGCTAAAAACCAATACAATTTTTAAAAGTCCTTATAGTCATACTTCATTCTTATTTCTTCTTCAATTTTTATTTCTCTTCAAAAGACGGTAACTTCTCTTATGAATAGTTTTCCAAAAAAAGTAGTCAAATATAAAAATTGAGCTCCCGTAATGGTTGATACGCTCAGAATCTTACAGAGCATGCACACGTCTCCTGGAAAATCTAGACACTTTTAAAGTCAACCTTTTTGCATTCGGTACTGGACATCAACTTTCTGTGGGTACGGTAGCATATCGAAATAGATGTAGATACTAGACTTTACCAAAAATATCTTCTGTTTTGTGACTACACATTCTTCTTTCTCCATCCAAATTGCCCATATCTTCTACCCCCCGGAATTCAATGATTTGTCCCCATCAATCAGCTACGGTCATCATCGTCTTTTTCCATCTCAATTCTCTTCGATTTCAATATACTTTCGGTTGATTCTCTTCACCGATAAACGAGAGTCATAAATCCCTTGTCCAACTGTATTTCTCTCTTCTCTTTTTTCTTCTGTCTGATTGTGATAACCATTCACAAACAGTTCTCTCTCTCACTCAACTACCGCCCTCCTCCCAACTAAAAAATTGTCAATTACATTGCAAATATGGCTTTGAGTTCTCTCTCTCTCTCTCTCTTCACTTTTTCTCTTTCCATTCGCTTCTTCTCATATTTTTGCCGCAATCTCTCTCTTTCCTTCTCGAGGTCGTTTCTCTCTCTCTTCTTGCATCGAAAATCAATTCGAACACGTAATGTCTGCGTCTCTCTGATCCGTGTACTATCTCATTTTCTGATGCTTCGTGTGCTCAAAAACGCTCTCTAACTCTCTTTCTCTCTCTCATTCTCCGGAGAAGAAGAAGAAGAGAAGATCAAAGAGAAAGTGGAGGAGGAGAATGAGGAGTGTTTCTTATTGTTCTTGTGTTCATTCCGTGTTTTGAGTCTTTCATGTCTAGACTCTCCCTCCTTGTTTTTGTTTTTGCAGTTCTTGACACTTCATCTTGGATTACTGTAGGTGGAATCTAGATCTAGTAAGAAGTGGGAAAGCCCTTGTTTCTTACTGTAGAATGAATGACTTTGCAGTAATCTAGAAAAAATATTATTTTTTGAACCGAAGGAAGCACTGTAGACAGTACTTGTCTCGAAAGCTATCAGTTAGGAAGAACATAATGAAAACGCGCCTATCTCGGCTACAGTATGAGCTATCAAAATACGACCAACTAGAGACTTCCTCAGCGTCAAATTCTACACATTCTATCAGTTGGTCACTGTTCTCTAGCTCTAATGGTTAGCCTTCATATGAACGGTCGAAGTTCGGCACAAAAAAATTAGGACGTAATTTGTGTCGCGGCCAAATTTTGAAGCTTTATATCTCATTTCCTTTTGAATTTATTGAAAAGGTGTTAACTAGCAATTTGTTCAGCTTACAATTCTGCTCATTGTGTTAGTTGATCAATTCTCTCTATGTTAAGTTCTAAGCGAGATATAAGAGCTTGAAGTGGCGGTTCCCCGAGATCTCGGACAGTCAGACACTCTAGCCTTCTCTGCGACTCTCTAAGTGCTTATCTCAGTTGTCAGTTATTAAATCAAGAAAAAATAACTTCTCACCCTCATGCTCTTATAAAAGAGGTCTGAAATGCCTTTGAACAAGACACTTTCATCATCATCCGTTTCGCATACAACTCTCTTTCTCTCTTCCCTCCTTCTTCCACCTCTAAACGACAAACATATCAACAATTGCTTACAAAGTACAATTATATTTATACAGCTTTTTGAGGAATTACACATACATTCATTCAATCGTTTCATGTTATATCGACAGTAATCTGTATTCATGATCTTTCGGAGAGAAGAAGATTATATCTTTTGGAAATGTCTTCATTTCGAACTTCTTTTCTTGGTTTGAGTACGTTTTTTTCGAAGTTAATAAGGTCAGATGAAAGGTTTGAAGTCATAGAAATCATTAAAAACTACCCGAGTTTTTGAGTTTTTGATTGGAGAGAGTTACGGTATCGTTGGGAATTGCATCGAAAAAAATGTGTTTTGTTTAAAATAGTTTACTTTGGCTCCTAGAGAAGATACAAAAAAGTTGTCAACTAGTGAAATATTTATAATGATAAGGGCAACATTTTATTAGTTAACAGTTTTTTGATATCTTTATAGATAACTAAGTTAGGAGCTTTTGAAGTTGATGATACTTCAATTGCTTGCCTGCGTGGCTCTCATTGATAGAATATTTCGAATTTTACTTCTTTTGTTTGGAAAGAACACAAAAAATAATGTTAATTAAAATAAAAACAAGTTTTTTATAGAAACAAAACAAGAGTTTTCGTTAATGAATCTCAACGATTGCAGAAACTTATTTTGAAACTTCCCTGAAATTAATGTGTATTTTCAAAGCTATTTATCTCCGCTCTCGTAGAAGATAGAAAAATATTATCAATTAACAAAATTGTTATCTTAATAAGACATGCATTTCATTAGTTGACAACTTTCCTGTATCTCTTCTAACAGCCGAGATATTTTCTAGTAAACATGAATATATCTGTATTTCAAAAGTTGAGTTTCCTTGCAACAAGAACAAACTCATTTTCTGTGTCCATTAATATTGCATAATCAAAACGGTAAACACTTATTCACACTGTCAATTTGATAAGAAAATGATAAGAAAAGTATCTCCGTTTCTCTCTTATTTCGAAAAGAACTGTGTTCAGAGAGATGCAAATTGTACTTTTTTTTTGGAAGGAGGAAGATACAAATTAGTCATGAAGCCTGTACAACTATATAATACATCTCTCTCTCTCTCTCTCTCTCTCTCTCTCTCTCTCTCTCAACATTCCATTCATCTATTTCTCTTTCCGTTCCTCCGAATCACTCTAATTCTTTTCGACACTTCCCATCATCCGTATTATGTTATAAAACGTTTATTCTCTAGTCTCAAATGGCCCATTATTTACAGGGTATGATTGAATCTACAACTTCGCATCAAGATTTTCAACAACGGTGAGTTCCCTCTATTAGAAGGGCATGTCTGAAGAGAGATAATTTCAGATCCATGACAGGGTATGCCCTGGAGAATCCATCGTATCGGGTAAGAGGCGCCTTGTTTCGACATCAAGATGATGGACGACTTCTTTCAGGTGAGTGATGAAGATGGAATTCAGAATCAAATTAAGCCACGCCCCTTTTCAGGTTGCGGTGGCGACATCGAAGTGATTCATGCCATTGAACTCGAAAGATCTCAACACACGGGACTTCCTGTTCGTGTCACAAATCTCGTCGTCTTTGGATCAAATGACGTCATTCGTTCGATTCAATCAATTGAAGGAACTGATGACGTCATCGTCAATGGAGATTACCACGTGTCAATTGTTCAATCTGTTGAACTATTCGAGAGCTCCACAGTGTCGAAAAGTCGAATTCTGAAGTTACCCGGAAAGATAGTGGCTGTTAATGCTGAGAAGCATTCGAACACCGAGGTATGCTCTTCTATTAGAGGGAAATGATAATCTTTGGATTCAGCTTCTTCTGGTATTTCTTCTCGAGACGGGACTCTATCATTATTCATTCTGTGCTCAGACTTCCGATCATTTCCAATGTATTCAAGCTTTTCGGTGCAAGTGAGTCTTCAGAAGACCTACAGTAACCCATAACCTCAATCTTCCAGCCGTCCAATCTCAAGTGGTCTTCTCTGGAGAGACGCCGGCCTCCTCCACGTGGCATACTATGATGGATTCGTTCGAGTCGGAGTCGTTCATGAACAATACGATGATATGCTTCTCGTGAAGAGAGTCGCAGTGAATCGAAATAATTTGAGTGTGCTTCTCGACGTGGTTTTCGAAGAAATCGGAAGAATTCAAAAGTTTGAAGATACTGAAAAACAGAGAAGAGAGGATATGCTGACGACGTCGAAAAGGGTATCGGAGAAGTTGGTAACAGAGGAAGAAGTCATTGAGGGAGATACGACGAACGACGATTTTGCAAAGTTGAAAATCGAATTTAAGAATCAGTCGGTGGGTTTTTTCTTTGGATCTAACATTGCTCTGGTTACGATTTTATTGATCATGTAACTTTTTCCCCAAAATTTTTGAGTATTGAAATTGAATCTACCGTATACAGCTTGCCAAAATCTATCATTTACCTTCTTTGGTCCTCATAAAATTTTGATTCTGAAGAAAGTTATGAACACTTTTTTGAACACGAATTTTCAGATCCGATGCGAACGAGTGTCCTCTCGATTAACATCGCTTCGAAAACTGATCACGATTATAAAATCGGCGTTGGATATGAATGATCAAATCGAACAAATGATTTCTCTTCTAGTCGATCAATTGAACGAATTGGAGAAGCTCGAACAACTATGTGATGAAGTTCAAAAGACAGGAAATCAGAATCTGATTGGAAAGAGTTGGATTGCGGTGGAAGAGAAGAGAATGGTTGTCGATGAACTGATTGCAAAAGTGAATTCTGATCAAATAAAGAAGCATTCTGACGAATGGAATCATAAAATCGATATGATCATTGATCAATTGAATGGGTGTTCTGAAGGGGCGAAGGATATGAGAATGATCATTTCTCAGAATATATTCGAGCATCGAGCAGATAAAAAAGATGTGTTCACTCATTTTGTATTGGATACACAGAGTCGTGACGTCACTTTGTATTGTCTCTCTGGCTTGACTACGTTGGCAATTTATCCGAGGAAAGGGAAACGGTAAGAGTAGTTTTATTTATTATAGCTGAGACAGAATAGTTACAAAAAGCTGTGAGTTAGGAAAATAGTTATCGTGTTATAAAAAGTATTTTACTATTTGAAAACTTTTTGATAGCATTTATGGCGCCTGAGATACGCGCCCTCAAAGTGGTTTTCAAGGTAACGTAACTTCGAACCCTCATAACTCGCTTGTTTTAAGAAGTATCAAAAAGTGAAAACTAACAAAATGTTTAATTCAATAAGAAAAATATTTTATTAGTTGACACATTTTTGATAACTTTCATGTCGCCCGACTTACAACTCTTCAAAGTTGAAAGACCCAGCGGATAGTTTTGGCGCGGCTTTTGTTATGAGATACAGTTTTAAATTAATATATCTCGATTGTTTTGCGAGGTATTAAAAAAGTGTTAACTAACAAATTATTCAATTTAACATGAGCAACAATTCAATAATTCACATCTTTTTGATAGCTCTTACATGAACCGAGATATAACGGGTCAAAAATTAGGAATATTTTTTTCCAATTTCTAACTGAAACACATGCTAGATTCATAAAGGAAACACATAATTTCAACAAACTTCTTGATGATTTCAAACTTTCAGTGTTGCTTCGATTTCCCTGGACGCCTCATTCGCAACATCTCTAACCGCTGCATGCGCAATGAAATCAACTGAAGGAGTCTATGTGGCTGACAAGAATGCAGTATTCCCTATCTATTTCTACAGGTATTCTAATAGAAGGGCACCCGGAAATTGAATTTCATCTAGAAAAATGATTTTTCAGAAATCGTTCAAAACCAGGAAAAGGGTAGGAGTACTTCTCTTCACCACTTTTATCATTCAGTTACTCTTTTTCCCCCTCCTTCCAAACTAGCATGATACCTAATTTCTTTCTGAAAAAGTTTTAATTTTTTAAATGATTTTCTTTCCAGAGAAAAGAGATATTTGGACGCCGGAGCACAGGTTCAAATCCCAACTTTCGATAGTATCTCATCGATTCTAATTGAACCTCATCAGATGGTTAGTACCTCTATTATAAGGGCACTCATGATGACTTTTCAGATTCTCGGAAGTGTGACTGGAGGTCTTCTTCATTTATCATTCGAATTCTCGACAACTTTCGAACATTTTGTGATTGCCAGTAGTGTTCTTGCTCATCCTATCTCTTCTGGAGCAATCAAATGCATTAGACTCCTTGGCACCGGTGACTCTCTTTTGGCCCTTCATTGCACTGATACAGAAGTTGTTATTTCGGAGAAAGAACACGAGAGATGGAATCGAATAACATCTCATACCGGAGGAGCACATGCAATTGCAGTCACTCCGTTTAATGTGGAAGAGGGCGGAGCGTTTGCTGTTGTTGGAAGTGAAGATTATGTTAGGCTGAAAATGCTACAGTATGCTGAAGGTAAGGACCACTTGAGATTATAATTTCGGATAGAAATCTGACTACTTGGCCAGTCTGATAGCCTGACCGTTAGTAGTCCGCCTGTTTTTATCCTGTAAAACTGCGATCATTAGGAGTTACTTCCCCTCTTAAAGGAGGACTGAAGTGGAATTCAATAATTTGATATCAGATGTAGTTTTGAATTATGAAAACTTTTTCTGTTAACAACTTTCTCTGAAAATACCTCTAAATGCCTTAAAAACCGACTTGAAATGCGAAGATTTGATTATTATGGAAGAGTTTTTGCAACTATGGCCACCGGGTTTTGGGACGCCCCAGTCGCTATTTTTCTCATTTTTTCGGAGTTAATGAGAAGATTGATTCAATTAGAACATAAAACTTCAAAGAAAAAACAAAAATAGCGACTGGGGCATCCCAAAACCACGTGGCCGAGGTTGAGAAAACTCTTCCATAATATTCAAATCTTCGCATTTCAAGTCGGTTTTTAAGGCATTTAGAGGCATTTTCAGAGGAAGTTGTTAACAGAAAAAGTGTTCAGAATGAGAAACTACATCTAATTTCAAATTATTGAAATCAACTTCAGTACTCCTTTAATACCGTAACTCAATTCCAGATAGTCTAATGGTTCTTCATGACCTCGGCGAGTCTCGAGCCAATGATGAGAATGGTCATTCGATCGAAGTTCTGAATGTGTCACTTGATCCGAGTATGCAATTCCGTCAACTTCCATGCAAACTCCGCTACGCCGTCGGTTTCGCTGACAAGGCTATTCGAACCTACGTGGCACTTCTCACCGGACAACACGATTTTAATATTACGGAGAAGTTTATCGCTCAAATCGAACCGTTGTTTAATGTTCAGAATGTGAGTTTTCCCTGGAAAATCTCTGAAAATCTCTGAATTTTAGATGATATGTTTCCATGGTCGACCGATGGGATGCTATGTGAGTTGTGCGAAAACTCTTCAAATATGGAATGATTTGGATCGTCATCAACAGAAAAAATTGAAAAGTGAACGAATGCAACTTCTGAAACTATCGTCTTCTGTGACTTCAATGGAAAGATCAGAAGGATTTCTTTTGGTTGGATTCGCCGACGATCGACTTTCGATTTATGAAGAAAAGGTTAATGGAGGAGTGGAATTCGTTGGAAATGTTGAAGAATGGCATAAGGGAATCAACGATAGAAGTGTTATGGGTGGGTAATGATGCAAGTGTGCTCTATTGAGAACTGAAATTTCAGCTCTTCGAACAAGAGCATCGAAGACTTCATGTGGCACCAGATTGTTTATTCATTCATTGACTTCTCATCATATTGTTATTCATACTGTTCTTATAGCTGATGGAAAGATTCAACAGGTACCCCCCTTTATTATAAGGGCATCAGATTAAGGGATTTCTATCTCAGCATGAATTCATCGTCGCCCACGAGCATTCAATGAGTCAACCAGTTGGATTCGAGTTCGTCGTCTATAAATATTTTGAGTTTATAGTCTACGGAAGAGGATTTTCGATAGAGAAATTATCGATTGAGGATAGAAAAAGAATGGATTGCTTCAGAGATTTCGAATTTAATTAATTTCGCCTATTTACCGTTTTTCTAGTTTTTTGTTTCGGGTCATTTTTAAGTGTGTGTGTGTGGGATCACAAACGTGTATTTTTCAGAAAGACAATTCTAATCGCTCATTTTCAGTTTTCTTGTGATAAACCATTAGAGATTTCTATTATTTTTTGAAATTGCATTGTTTTCTTTTTGTTTTTTTTTTATAAAATGAATATTCTCATCACATTTAACAACATTTATTAGTAGGATTTTGAAAGTACGCGGATTTAAAAAGATAAATTTAGAAAAATAGCGAGAAATTATTAGAATGTTGAGAATGAAGAGAAAGAAGAAGTTCAGCTATGGGATGGATTGATTGGGGCAGTGAACGCTTCGGCGGTCATTGGACGATTTCTGAAAAATTGTTTTTGGATTAGGAGAGGATCGGGTTACGGTAGTTAGTTTAGTTATGAGGTTATTGATGTTAGGTGAGAAACTGGTTAGTGTTAGAGAAAAGGGAAAGTGTAGGAATAGACTCAATATCTTCGGAATTTCGATTTTTCTAGAGATGAGATTTCAGAATTTCGTAGAAAATTACAATAATTTTTTTCAGTTTTTTAAAGTCTAATCAATCTTGACTCAATTTCAACGAATCTTCGAAAAAAAACTATATAGAAATTCAATTTTGTTCTATTGAAATTTTTAGAAGCGCTGTTGGCACATGTGCCGCAGATTGGGAGACCTTCTTATATTTTTACGTAAATGTTTTTTTCTGATGCTATTTTAACTATACTAGGGATAGTGCAATCCGGTAAGATTGAGACGCCCGTGCTTCATAGATGACTAGGCTTATGGGCCCATTTTTTCAAAATTGGCCGCAAATATTTTTATCCGATTCCCATCACTTCTCCCAATTTTCAGTTAGTATTCGCATTCATTTCACACCTAGACACCTTAAATTTCCCCCCGGGAGATTTCTCTTCTCTTTTCGATTACTTTGATCCACCGAATTTCTCTCCAGAATCAGTGGTCAGACATCCGGCTCCCAATCCAAATCCGACTCCTTTTGGTCCGAATTTTCGTCCGTGACACTGTTTACAATAGAGTTCAGCCTCATGCGGAGCGACAGTGCAAGAGTCGAGTAATTTGTTGCACATGTCTGAGATGTTGATGATGATTGAAAGAGGAGGGGAAGAGAGAGAGAGAAACAAAAGAATGGCTCTGTGAATAGGGGATTGGTTAGTTGCATAGGGATAGACACACAGACATATATAGAAACTTCTAGACTAACGTCATATCAACTTCTGTGTTTCCGAATTGCTCTCCGGTATCCATTGTCAATGATCCAGCTCCTATTCCGAATCCGACACCCTTAAAAGTAAGTTTTCTACTGATTAAAGTAATTAGGTTTGAGTATTTACTTATTGAATCCTTAAACTAAGAAAAACCTTCAAGCTACAGTGGTTTCATTTGATGCAGGGTCCACAAAAGGACGCTATCTCGGGTTCCAGGTGTAAATAACGTTACCTAACTTTGACGCTTTATATTTCATTTATCTTTGGAGTAAAAAAAGTACTGTCAACTATAAAAATGTAGAGCTTATCATACCAAACATTTTACTAGTTTACCATTTTTAAATAGCTCTTATGGCAAAAGAGATAGATAGGCTTGAACAAACGCTAAGTTTCAATGACGTTCCGAGGAGCCTCCGAACCATTCTCACCTTTGGTCCATACCGCCTACAGTGGCATTGTTTGCAGAAAAGTTGTGCCTGATGCTCACAACACGACATCGAATCCAATAATTTGTTACACATACCTAAATAGGACAGACACATTTTTACGAGACACGGGGGATAGACACAAAAGACGAAAAAGCATTAGGAAATATGGGAAACAGAGCCTCTCTTTTATTTCTATCAATCTTCTAACTCACTGCACTTGAAACAGAACTTGTGCCATTTGTATCCGCCGGCGCTCATTTCCTCAGCAGCATACACACTTTTGCCGCATTTCGGGCACTTTGGATGTTCGACAGGCTTGAAAGGCATTCTGAAATTGGGAAAAGTTTGGGAAGGAAGAAGAAGAAGAAAAAGAAGAAGAACACGACTGAAATACGGGCAACACGGAAGGTGAGTCAGGGGAAGGGGGGCGGAGCCTCTTTTTGATTGTTTCGTCACTTTTGTTACAAAGAAAGTGTCCGGGAAGAGACATGTGGCATTGCCACGTCATCATTGCGAAAGCTCTCTTTTAGAAGCGCATCGGGGAGGGGGGAAATGTAATTTTGACTCCACACATTTTATCATATTTACCAAAAAGATCAGGCTGAGCAGCCACTAAGCACTCAAACATCAACTCTCTCTCTTTGAACTTTGCATGTTTCTTTCGAAGAATACCCGAAATATCAAAGAATCGAAATGGTTGGTAGTCAAGAGAATTTATCTTTGAATTCCAAGGGTATAATGTTTTGATCTGACGAAACGTTTGCCCTTGGAGGTCAATTGAATTCAAATGAAGTTTCAGGGAAAGTGAACATGATAGAAGGGTTCTCTCTGATTTAGAAACGATCTGGTGGACTGTCCAAATTACTAAACAATCTAATCTGAATTCTGATATTGCTGTGCTTCGAATTCCACAGTTTTCAGTGAGACATAGAATGTGGGTAGCGCGCCAGTGATGGTTCCTGAGTGTAATTGGTATGCTTACTCTGCAGAACGTAGCCGAGAAAGACGGCTGACGAAACTATTCCTGCATAATCTGATAGTGAAATTGAATATAGCTTTTCAAAACCTCTACATTTAGCTAATAAAAAATTCAGTTATCATTAAAAGAGCCCAGCTTCTCCTCAAGCCATTCTCTAGTAACGACTGAACTGAAGACAATTAATATCGAAACTTTGGTAGACTTGAGCTAGAAATAAATATTTAAAAATCAACTAACTAATCTAAGAAACCTACATTTCAAAAAAGAAGTCGCGATTTAGTGGAAACAAGCATTTAGACACAACCTTCCCCCCCTAGCAGCAACTACGCCCTCCTCAAAAGATTATTGACTCTATTTATTATTTCAGAAAAGCGGGGAGGCCTTTCTCTCGGAAAATTGTTTGGCAAAGGGAAGGAGGAAAAACTAACAAATAACGGTGCACCGCCCATGTTTCGGTACGTTTTAATAAACGATGGAAGAAACAAAAAGTATTGTTTTTGGAACAATTGGGAAACATTCGATAGAAAGAGAAAGAGAATTGTTGCTTTCTTTTTTTTGGTTGAAATCATTCCGATGACGAATCCCACCAAAAAGAAGATGGATTCTATTTTCTTTTTAGGAACACTTCTGTTCTCGGAAAGGATACTACCGTGGGGGAACGTTTGGATTACTGTAGGGGAGTCTCTTTGCGCATTATTGTGAAAGTGGAATAGAGGAAGAAGTTGAGTTGAGTTCTTTTGAAGAGTACGGAGTGATTTGGGAGAGTAGTAGAACGAGAAAGAGAGGACAGTTGGTTTCTTTTCGAAATGAAGAATTACACATGGGGCTCCGAGAGAGAGAGAGAGAGAGAGAGAGAGAGAGAGAGAGAGAGAGAGAGAGAGAGAGAGAGAGAGAGAGAGAGAAAGAGAGAGAGCCAATGGGGGCGAGAGGTGACGAACGGATGGATGGACGAAGAGGAAGAAGAAGAGGAAGAGAACAGCTGCCCACCGAAGGGAAAAGACTCAGAGAATAACAAAATGAGAAAGTAAATGAAGAAGTTCAAAGATGAAATGCAAAGATTGTAGGAATTTCAGAAAAAGAGGACACTGACCTAAAAAGAAATAGTTGATTTGAACTATAACTCCAGCTAATCATACTTCGAGAAATAAGAAAAATTATTTGAATAAGTGTTTTAAAAATTATTTTCCAAAAAGACTCACTTTGTTTAGACTTTTTTTTCAGACTCATTTTCCAAAAAGACTCACAAACCCCCAATTTTATTTTGATCAACCTTAATTTTAAGTCAATTCTGAGGATTTACTCGTGCTCATCTCGAGAAAGGAAAATGCCGGCTTTAGCTAAAAGTCTCAAGTCAAAACCCTTATCTATTACATGCAGGAGCCTTTGTAATTTTCTGTATCTTTATCGAAAGTTGAGATAACTGCTCATAGTAAAAGGTGTAATTGGTTTCAAGGCAATAGATCAACTTTGAAAGTGTTCCACTGTGCCAGGTTCTATAGAAACAACATTTTAGGGGTTTAGGTATTAAGGGATTTTCCTTCTTTTAGTTGACTACTTTTTCAAGAAGAAACGAATGGTTTTCTTCCTCTACAACTCAAAATGAATGTAGAAAAAGTTGGCTTGGCTACCTAGAATTTCTATTATCGAACGATTCAGATCTCAGGAAAAAAGCATTTTCAAATTGAAGAAAAATGATGGTAACTGCCGATGGGATCTCATAAAATGCGAGTTAACTGGTTGAATATCTGTCTGATCCTAGAGAAGTGTAATGGAAGAGGGAGCCCCCTCCAGAAGAGAGAGTGTACAAAAGCCACGTTGGCCAGGAAAAGATACGAAGAGGTCACACAAAAATGTAATAAAAGTGAGTGAAAGGGCGGTCTTCTGGTTCCAATTAGTGAATATATCGGAGATATCTTTTTCTCTCCACTCACTTCATCTCACACACTATTTCTCTCATTTACATTCCATCATAATTCAGGAATAGACCGAGAGGGAGAGAGAGAGACGGAGAATTCAGGAGATTTTGGAAGAAGAAAATGGAAGAAGACGGGCGGTCAAATTGATCGGAAATTGTCAAGAAGAGGGAGGGGGGCTCTCTCGGAAAAAGAGAGTGGCACTGTTTGTGGAGTGACTGTAGAGGGACGAAGGGGAGAAAAGAGGAGGGGAATCGGGTGGTTGGAAGAAGAAGGAGCAGGAGGAGGGGGAGAAAAAACAAATAGAGTTTCTCTCAAGAAGAAAAAGACTGGATTCAGAGATGGAGGAGGAGGAGAATATCCTGTACTCACTAGCGAATGAGAAAGAGAACAAATTGAGTGCAGAAATGATCAGGAATGACCATTGGATAAAGATTCTTTTGATTAGAGAGCGCATATCCGGATGTCTGAGTCTTCGGGTCACCTTATCAGTAGGGACCCCGTTCTATTTTTTGTAAAATGTACAGGGTCCAGGTGCCCGGATATCCAAGTGATTGAGTGCGTGGTTGGGCAGAGGCCAGGTGGTAGGAGAACATTTTTAAATTTGCTGCATCAACTTTTCTTGTCAGAATCTAAATTTGAGATTATCTGAAAATGGTACCTGACACCCTGCAAACTCTTGAAAAAGACACATTTGATTGAAAAAAAAATTTTTTCATTGAATGAAAAATGACTGAAAACGGGGAAAAAGGGTGGGTACAAAAACTCAGAAATCGGTGACAATTCTCCGTTGATGCTGCATCGGCGGAACGATTCGTGACGTCGGCGCAGCGCATCCGTTTTGAGAGTATTTTCGGGGTTCCTAAAAACAAGAAATTGATTACTGTAGACTACCAAAACCTTACCTCAAACTGCATTCGAAGTGCCGGCTGTGGAGGTTGTGTATACTTTCTTGGTTCTGCTGCACTACTCATTCTGGGAATCTTTGAAGATGACTGATGGGCAGGAAGAGGTGGAGGATGAGAGAATGAAGAGGATCCAGAGACAACTGGACGTGGAATATATGAAGATGAGGGTGTGTCGGCGGAAGTTCCGATTGTTCCGACGCTGATTTTAGTGACATGAGAGGGAGAGGAATTGGTGGATGAGGATGATGGAATTGATGGATCAATGAATGGATTATTGTTGTTGATTAGAGGTTTTTTGAGATTCGGTGATGATGGAATCGGAAGATTTGATGGAGGTGGAAGAGGTGGAAGAGGATCCGATGGAGCATGTGGTCTCTGTTGATCTCTTTGTTGATCGATTATCTGGAAGATTACAAGTTATCAAAGAAAAATATTTTAATATCTACCTGCTGCCTCATCTCAGCCCTCTTCGCATCTCTCACTTGTGCATTCGTAACATGACTCTGTCGTGGACCATATCTCTGACTGGGTCTCCTCTCAAAAGAGCATGATTGTCTTCTGGATAACCTCGCTCCCTCTTTGTGAATTGTCTCGTATTCTGTTCTTCCCCTGTACTTGAATGTGGATCCCAATCGGAAGAATTGCATTTTTCGATTCGCTTGAACAGGTCGAGACTTTAGCCTGAAGAATGCGTGTTGCTCGATTGCGCACTTCCAGAAATGTTTCGCCGCTTTTTCGGATGTCAGGTGGAAAACGAAGGTGTGCAATTGGATTTGGCCGTTGTTCTGAAATTGGGAGAGTTTATTATGCTAAAAAATGCTTTAAAAAGACTGTCAACGTTAGGGTAAGTTTTTAAACTTCATGTGGGCTCTTCAGGTCCTTGAGCCCCATAGGACCCCTGGAAACAGTGACAAAGCTCAATCTGGCCCATGACACTAATTAACTTTTTGAATACAAAACTCCTCGTAACAGGCTTTTTGAAAACTTTTTTTTACTTTATACAGAAAACAGTAAATCCTTACCGATTGATCTGCATCTTCCTCGACAACCAGCGTGATTTTCTTGTTCTTGAAATCCAATTTCTGTAGTTTTTCCCATAAAAACAATCCAATTTTCTGTGCTCCATCGAAGACCAACATTCCTTGAGGAGTCAACCCCAATCGATATGTATTCCCATCTTTTCCTTCTACAATATGCATATCGACTCCGTACATTTCGATCCAACGGGCTTTGTTTAGGTAGTTCAACTCCGCTTGAGCAGGAGTTTGTCCTCTGGAAAATGATTTTTGAGAAGGAGAAGGATAAAGAGGAATACTCACCGACAAGCCTTGTACTTCTCCAGTATCTCTAATTCCATTTTTTCATCTTGCTCCGGATGAAATCGAAATTCTGAGATGAAGAGAGCCGTGTGTTGTTCTGGATTATAGTCTCCTAGTTCTGCTGAAAAACGACTGGCTTATTGGATTACTGTAACTACAGTACTCACATTGAAGTGCAAAAGCGGCCAGCTCAATGCTCAATTGATGAGGACATTGAAGACGTCCGGCGGCGATATCTTGTTTGATTTGAAGGAAGAATTGATACCGAGTGAGCTCTTCTTTTAGATTACTCGATGGTTCCGAAGTAAAGAATTTGACACGGAATCGAAGAGTGAACGGAGGTCCAATGGCCACTTGTTTTGCTACTTTCTTACATGGATCTAGCCAATGTTGAACATTGAATTGATCGGTGTACTGTAGTCCAAAGTAATCTCGTTCTTCTAGATCCAAAGAATAGAATACTTCTTCGTAGAGTTCACTTCCGATTGCGTTTCTCTGAAAAAGAAGAGTTAGGTACTGTAGTTTTGTTGCTGTGATCACAGAATGTTGTAATATACGATATATATTTTTTCGAAATAATTCAATATTTTTTGATAAAAACCCGACAAGAAGGTTACTGTGGTTTCAGAGATAATCTATTTATTTTCGGGAATACTGTACTCACCGAAACGACAATATTCAAATGAGCCCCATCCAGCAGGAGAACTTTGCACTGAACGAATTTCTTCGTATCGAAACTCGCATCTTGTGTCTGATTTTTCTGTTGGGGTTGTCGATTACGGGAAAAACGAGCGGATAGACTACGCAACATCCAGGACATCTGAAATGTACATATAAATTCTGTACGAAGTAATTTTTATATTTGTGTATTTTTTCATTTATCTCAGTTCTCAATGAAGGTTTCAAAAAGATGTCAACCGATGAAAGGTTGCTCATTTTAAACTGAGCATTTTTTCAGTTGACACCTTTTTCTTATCTTTGTCTACAACTGAGATACGATCGTTTAAAGAAAGACTAAATAGCGTAAATGGTTTTTCTTCTGAGTTTCTAAAACTGCACAACCCAATAGTTAAAGAGCACAACTCTATAGTTACCGTACCAATTCATGAATAGCATCATGAAAATAATCAGAATTTCAATCAATAAGAGAGTAGAGTTTTATGACGAGCCGGCTGGTCTGTTTGGGGGGTACCTCTCTCTTAGAATGTCTGCGTCTCTCCCTCTATCAACACTATTTCCTTGTATTGCCCGGTTACGGTTTTGGAAAGGAGGGAAATAGAGAGAAACGGAGAGATGAAGAGCAAACGTAAACAGAAAGAGAGAAAGAAAAAGGGAAGATGCGTATATTAACTTGAGGTTTGATCTATGTCGATATATTCGGGTGTTCGAATAGAGAGATTCCCACGTGGAATACGAACGAATGAGGTGAACCGAATGGAAACATGTGTGGAACATCTGTTGTCCATCATCAGAAAAGAGAAAGAGTTCAATGATGCCAGATGTTGCTCTGACCACCGAATCAAAAGAAACACCCGACTATTTGAGTTTGTATTGAGGATAAACGACGCGGTGCTTTGAGGTTATGAGAAAGAGTTGAACTTTTGGGTTTTTGTTCGATTTGTAACGGAATTGGCATGGAGAGAAGTTTCGCTCAAAGTTATTTCGAGTTTAGGTTGATTTCAGTAAACGTTAGGCAACTCTTTTAAAAAAAGCTCGTTTTTGTAGTGTACAACATCTTCGAATAACCGTTTCTGAAACAAGTTAGGACCCATTCAAGAAAAGGTAAAATTTTAGACCGTTTTGCCTTAAATTTCATTTCCTTTAAAGGGTCAAATCGGCTATTAGAAATAGTTTTTCAAAAAAGCAGTCAACTACAAAAATGGAGTTTCCTATAATGATTGATACGCTCAATGATTTCTAGACCATCCTGACGTTTCATGGCAGAACTAGACGCCCTCCAAATTGCCTTATTTTTACATTTTTGCATTGGAAACAAGGAAAATAATTCCTTATTTCGGCCGTTACTGTAGTAAAAAACTGCTATTTCCGCTTTCCTAACATATTTCAGAGTCGTTATGTTACATTGACACACTGCAAAGAATTGTCAATTGTGAGTTGCTCATTACTGAATTTTGCAAACCTCAGTACTTTTTGGTACAAGTAGAGATTTCAGAATGATCTTTTAATAAATTTTTTCTAAAAATTTATTCCCAAAAGTTCAAAACAAAAAGTTCAGAAAAATTCAGGCTACACTGCTTAAATTTCTATTTACAGTTCTGTTGATTTCTAGCAGGGCAAAAACATTAGAAAAACTCCAATCTTTGGAAAAAAATCTCATTATCTCGAAGAAAAAAGTGCTGCTCAAACTACATCTCTATGAGAATACAAGTGGAGTGTGCAAACAGATCGGTTTGTAAGAATCCTCCTGTTAAAACTGATGTAGGTATGTATCCACGGGTATCTCTGTCTTCCTTCACTAACTTTCCAGAAGAATCGTTTTGTGATTCAAAATGGTCAAAAGACACAATGATTCATTGTTTATGCTCCGGAAATGTCAATCAATATTTTTGATTTTAAAGAAAATAGGTGTAAAAAGAAAACTATTCTCTGTTCAGAATAAAATTCGGAATCATTGAAAATTTCAGATTCTTCTGGATTTCTTGTAATGGAGACTCCAGAAACTGTATTAATCAGGGGTTAAACTCACATCCTTGACAGTCTCCCCACCGGTTTGTTCTTCTTCCTCATCGTCATTGGAGGACATAATTTCAGAGAAAAAGGGAATGAAAAGTGGAAAGAAAGTGAGAAAAGAGAGCACAAACTGTTCTTCCCTCCTCTGTCCACTGATAATCAGCTGCTGCTGATGATGCCCTTCCCTTCTTCTTCTATTCCCCCTTTCTTATCATATTCTCTCGTTTTCTCTGCTCCCTCCAATCCATATTTTCAGAGTTCACATTGCCATTTTACGATTGTGTTTTGGGGGCTTATTTCTACTTTTATTTGTATTTTTGCGGTGTGGTTTCCAATAGAAAAATAGAACTTTTTGAGAAGAAGAGCACCTTTTTTGGGTTGGTGGTGTGGAGGAAAGATGATAAGATGATGATAAGCGAGGAGAGAGAGAGAGAGAGAGAGAGAGAGAGAGAGAGAGAGAGAGAGAGAGAGAAAGATGATGACAAATGACTGTTGATAGAAAAACGAAAGGAAGGAGTTAGTTGGAGGTCAGTTTGGATGGTTTTTGGACTGGAACTCTTAAGCCAGGATTACTGTAGCATTTCCAGAAGGCAAAGAGTAACCAAAGACTTCTCAGAATTAGAATTTCATATTTCATAACTCTTGTTCCCAAAAAAAATTACGAAATTCTTGGATTCAGATTTCATTGCGAAATCTTTTCTCGACCCTTTCTACGAAAAAAGTTTCAAGAAAAAACTCACTTTGATAGCTCTTTGTTCTTCAGATGTTCTTGGAATGAAGTTGCTCGGAAAGGCGAGCTGACACGCTCACCGAACTGGGAAAATCGTTCGTTTTGTCTGCAAAATAATAAATTAATGATCAGAAGGGGAGGAAACAGTTGAATAAATAATGAGGAATACGGTGGCAACTGAGAAAACAGTTCTTGTTGCAAATTTAGAGAACACAATAGGATAGAAATGGGAGAGTGGGTGGTTAGGAAACGGGGAAAAAAGAAAACCAACTTTGAAATATTCGCTAAAAATATATGATCAACTTTTGAGGCAGTATATCTCCTTTCCCAATAAAGATACAGGAAAGGTGTTAACCAAAGAAATGTTCAGTTTATAACGACAAGCATTTCATTAGTTGACAGTATTCTGATATCTTCAAAGAGAACTGAGATATTGTGCTTCAAACTTTCATTACAGTATTATTACTGAACTCGATAATTCAATCTGCAAATTGGTGATCACAGATGAAACGGTTTGAGAATAATTTTGTTTCGGAATTTAGATCACATTGGAAATAGAAAAAAACAAGAAAGCAGGAAATCTTCTTCTGAAAATTTTGAAAAGGATGGTTTTCGAAGATGTACCTTCGAGTTTTAAAAGTAAAAAAGGTTAACCTTAAAATCCTTATATCTCAATTCTCTTTGAAATTACAAAGAAACTGTCAACTGATGAACTACTCATCTTCTTAAGAACTACATTTTATCAGTTGACAGTATTCTGATATATTCAATGGCAACCGGGATATAATCCTTTGAAATTGTATTACAGAATAAGAAAAGTTTTCAATTCTAAAAACTCAAATTCCTTCTGAAGTCTTGTAAGAAAAAAGGCATAACCAGGTCGATTAGTCGAATAAATATATCATAATTCTCGTGTTCGGAGATGAGAAAAAACGGAAGAACTTGGCCGAGTTAATCGAATCAAGTGGAACGTTCACACCACCAAGAGAGCATTGGATTAGTGGAGACGCAGAGAAGGGATCAGTCAAAAAATGGCCTTGTAAAGGTATAGAGAGAGAGGGGAGCGGAAAATGGAAAATGAGAGAAGAAGAAAGGTTGCGGACAGGCGGGTGGGCAGAAGGTCGTCATAAGAGAGAGAGAGTATGATGGAGTGGAGAGAATTAGACAAAAGGGGAATGGGACCCTCGAAAATAGAGAAAAGGAAGAGACTGTGCGGGAGAATTGGAGGAGGAGTTGGAGTACCTTTCGACACTGTGAAAACAAATGGTAAATAAGTTGAGAGGCAACGGAAATAGTACGGGAAAGGGTGGAGACGCAGAGAATGATGAATAGAAACTCTATGTCAAGAAATGTACTAGTTCGAGTGGGAATGTGTAGAGAGTTTGGTTTTCTGCTAGCTCCGCCCATTTTAGGGACTCCAAGGGCATCAATGGAAATCTGAAGGGTTTCTCCCGAAAGACGGTCTCCTAAAAGGCTTCACATGCGGGTAAATGAGTAGGTTTGTCTGCATTCGAAATGAATGGTCGTCTCCCCGAGACAGACAGACACATGCATACAGAACCGAAATGACCAGGTATTATAATTAAAAAAAGGCAGGTGGTGGTCAAAAAAAAGAAGACGTAAACAGATGGGAATTGGACCGGTCACGACACCCTTTTGGTTAGAAGGAGGAGGAGGGGGAAGGGACGGTTTGAATGGAAACATCAAAGGGTCAGATGGAAAAGAGAGAGAGAGAGAGAGAGAGAGAGAGAGAAGAGCAGGAGAAGCTGAGGGTATACATGGGACCAATCGAGCATCCTTGAGGTTTGAATTGAGGGAGGGAACAGTGAGGTTGTCCGGAATGCGTTCGGAATAAAAAACCTTGAATCCAGTCTTCCAAATTACAGAGTTTGGAACAACATAGACTTCCTGATCATTGAGGATAATCTTTTTGTAAAGTACACACAAGTGAAACCTGAATTCTTTAATCTTTTTTTTCTGTTCGATGATTCAGAATTTTAATTTCAACCTAATATTTCAGAAGAATAGTATGATCTGTAATCAGAGATTCCCAGAGGTCCTTTGATTTCTATGCCAAGTTTCAAAACTTCAGAAAAAAATCGATAAAAAACTTCGTAATGCATAGGTTTTTGACAGATTTACTGTATAGGTTGAGCTTTTTGGTCTTTACAACTCTAGGGCTATTCTGTGACAAGTTTGGGACGAAGTTTGGGCGTTCCACTAATCTTTTCTGTTAGTTAATCGGAGTAAAGTCTAGAATACGTGGGAGACTTGAGCTGAACCCATCCTACTAGCCGCGGCTATCCAATACTGATTTAACTTTTTCTTTTCTGGGCGGACTCATACTGAACGGAAACCCTGCTAGGCCAAAGCTATTAGGATTCTAATGAATCCAGTCTTCTCTGTTTTTCTACCGTGCTTTCCAAAACTTTCAAAAACTGAAATTTGAATAAAATGTCGATTCCAAAAGAAATATAGAAGAAAAACAAAATTTATGAAGTGACTGAAAATCTGAAATTTCCTGACTATATATTGATGGAAAAATATAGAAAAGTAAACAAAATTTCAGTGAAAACCAACAAAAATCAAAGTCAAACACAATAAAATCTATTGAAATGAGTCAATTTCTCTCCATTAAAAGGACATGAATTTGAATGAAAAAGAGGAGTGTGATTTGATATGAATATTGTTTGGGTGTGGTGTTTCTTCGATTGAGGGGAAGAGAGGGAGGAGGAGGGGAATTCAGAAGAGAGAGAAAGAAATAATTAAAAAGAGGATTTGATTTGAATGAACAGGAAAAAGAAGATAAATAGGCTTCTTCTCCCTCTTTTTTTCGGCGAATCTCTCAGAAATATCCGTGAATTTTTTAATTGGGGAGAGATAGATGGGGAGGAGAGAATAAATGAAATATGGGGGGACAGATAAAGGAGTGGTTGATGCTTCTGCTGCTGGGAAAGAGAGAGAGAGAGAGAGAGAGAGAGAGAGGGGGAAGATAATAAAGAGATAATCTGAAGATTTTTGTGTTTTAAGAGGCAAAACGAACAGGTGTAATGAAAAGTGTAATGAACAGTCTCATGTCAATGGAGATGATAACTCAATGTGACTTCTGAAAACGAGTTCGAAAGATATCAGAACTACAGTAATCTACAGTACGCCGTTTTTTTCACAGGGTTTTTTTCACTGTTGATTTGGATAAATGATATGGAGAAAAGTAGAAATTCAATAGGGCTCATGATTGGAATTATCACTAGTAGTTTGGAGAATACAGTAATCCAAATGTTCAAAACAGTACTGAAAAAGAGATTTGTTAAAAGGCATATTGAAATACTGAAATACAAATTCTATCAATTATCTAACGTAGATCATACTTATCTTGGTTCCCGATACTTGAAAACTCATAAATTATGAAATGAGTCTTCTAATCAAAAGTTCATTTTGTGAGGAGGTACTTCCACTGTTAACTGAGATTAATATGAATATGAACAGACAACAGGAATCTAAATTGATAGAAGTTTTGGGAATCGTTGTTGCATGATAAATTACTTTTTGAAAAAATAACTTTCTTATTCGCTTGTTAAAAGATTGCGATCACAGAGGGTGTAGACTGACTTGTCTGAAATACTGTGCGCGATCAAAAACTTCAAATTTCTCAATATCGCGATTCAAAACTATAAAAAATTGCTTCTACAGTAAGACTACAGTAACCTCATCTTTTGAAACAAGAAAAGAGGCTCTTCCACGTCAGACGGAGCACGTCTGGGAGAAGCGGAACGAAAAGTGACAGAGAAGAATGAAACAAAGTAGGGAAAAGCGGCGGAACGGCAGTGATGGAATAAAAGAAGACGATTGAATGGTAAAACAATGATGAGCAAACAGACAGAGAGAGAGTGAGAAATTGGGACAAAAAAGGGGGAAAACAATGGGTTTTTGGAGGTAGATGGATGTGTAAATAGAAGAGAGAGAGAAGAGAAAAAGGATGGATTCCCAGGTGATTTCGGATTTGTTGGAAATGTTCTTTCGACAATTAAATGAAGAAGAAGGAAAAAGAAGAAGAAGAAGACAATTGATATCAGAAAGGGACACAGGTAAAAAGGCAACAAAAAGAGAATTTGTGGGTGGAATTGGGGGAGAAAAAGGAGACGGAATGGGTGGCAAACGACGCGGAATGACGCGGCGCCAAGTGGCCGATGGAACAAATATTTGATAGAGAAAAGGAAGGGGGGAGAATGAATTAATGAGAGAGAGAGAGAGAGAGAGAGAGAGAGAGAGAGAGAGAGAGAGAGCAGTCAATTGAATATTATAGAAAGATCATCTTTTCAAGTGGCAATACCCTACCCATAGGTTCGGATAATGCGCACCTAAGAAGCAGGCTCCAATTTCATATGAATTTTGATAAAAGATGCTCTTCCGTTTTTGCGAGAACGAAAACATTCGAGGCAGTTTTTGTAAAGATCGAAAGAAATGTAATGAAAGTGATTCTATAGTTTTTGGAAGAATGTAAAGTATCGACCTGCGAGGTATCAGATTCTCTTCAAGCCTACTTTGATAGTGTGCCGATGGGCCAGAGCACGTGAGGATAGAAATATTTGAGCCTATTAACCATAAAAAGAACTTTATTTTTGCAATTGACCACTTTTATGGATAGCCACTTTTAAGACTTTCTATGGGACTCCGAAGAGAACGTTCATATAACTGTGTACTAAACGAACTGTCTATATTCCTTTGACGGTACTTAAGGTGTCTTGAAAGCAGTTTTCAAAATAAAGTCAACTGCAAAAATAAAGCTCTGGTTGATAAGCTCAAATATTTCCAGAACATCCTCTCGTTTCGTCGTGCAGTTACATCCGCTTAAAGTTGGACTTTATCTATCAAAATATGCATATACTTTTTAGCGGTACTGCACCTTCTTTATGGGAAAAATAACCATCACACAATATTTAAGAAAGGTATCCTTGAATCATGTATCAAATTATAGTTTAGAAAATCGGAGATTATTGTTGACTATTTAGAACCACTTCTCTAAAATTAACGATAACATTCGGATGAAGAAGGGATCTTGCAGGTCCAGAATCAAAACTCATCGACTTTTTTTCCAGAAAGAAAGACATATGTATAAGAATTGTAATTTCATGTAAATGAATAAAATCTTAATGTATTTCCCAAACAATTCCTATAGTCCTTTGTAATTCTTCCAATTAGATAAATATTCAGTTTATCGAAAGGACCTTGTAAAATAGGAAACCTAATTGAAAACTAGGGTTAGATCTGAATATCATGCTGACTGCTCATTGAAAATTCTAAGACTCTACAAGTAGAATACGGTAATCAAGAGCGGGAGCTCTGTTAAAAGTTCGAATGCTGCTGGAGCTCATTAAAACAGAGTACAGTAAGACGCTCGCAACCAGCATCAATAACCTATCTCGACGAAAAGATAGTATTGAACGTCTAAGAACTTTCGAACATTGTTTCCGAATCTACAGTAATCCGATGTCTAAACAATGGTCATTTCGTTTACCTATCATCATCCAGTAAAACACAAAATGAGAAAGGGAGAGAGCACAAAAACAGAATCGAACAGGTATGAGAGAGGGACGAAAAGAATCATCTCCTTCCCCATTATAATCCATTGATTTCCAGCCCCATTGCAGTAGACAGAAGAACTTCGATTCGATCTGGTTTCTCTTTGTTTACTCATTCCTCTCTCTCTCTCTCTCTCTCTCTCTCTCTCTCTCTCTCTCTCTCTCTCTCTCTGTTCAATAAGTCCGATATAATGATCATCGGAGGGGTTGTTTCAGGTGAATCGAAGGGTATTAGCCCCTCTCTCTCTCTCTCTCTCTCTCTCTCTCTCTCTCTCCCTCTCTCTCTCTCTCTCCCTCTCTCTCTCTCTTCTGTGAATACCAGTTGCTGCTGACTGCAAAAGTGATCTAACCGTTTGGCGCCTTTCTCTCCAAATGATTTCCGACCTGACACACCGAGAGAGATAGCACGAAAAACGAAGAGACGCAGACGGTTTGGCCTTATTATGTCATTTCGGGACGGTGTTCGGCGGGTACGATTTCTCTCTCTCTTTTATATCCCACTTTTTATGTTCACCTTTTCTTTTATTGCAATTTCTCGTTTTTTATGAAAACGGTCCACCTCTGATTACGTTTTTCGTATTGTATTATTTAGTGGTTGATTGAGATTTCTTGGTATACTGTAGAGATTAGTATCTCTCAGAACTAGTGGTCCCTTCCAGTATTCTAGACGACTCGGAATCTCACTTACGGTACCTATAGTTGACGTCAAACCGTTATACTCGAAAATTAACTTTTTTAGAATTCAGCTACAGTACCTTGTGGGAATTCATCGTGTAGTTCTCTCCCGAGATCTATGATTTTCACTTCTAAATACGTTATTAGCTTGAACAAACCATTAACCGGTACAATACAAAAGTAACCCCCCGTATAATTCAAGAGTTGACACCCGGTGGAAGACTGTGGAATAGTCCTCTTTTTTTTTTTGAAAAATCGAGTCACGCTAAAAATTTCCGTTTTTACGTGACATTATGAACTAGCCTTGTATTCGGATTTGTGACGAGAATTTCATTACTCGTTATTACTCAAGATGTGTTATGGATTTGCTGCGAACCTATTCATGGAGCCCAAATCTAAGGTGGGGGGGGGGATATTGTAGGGGCTAAGCTTCACTATACTTCCGACTTAATGCTCTAGACAAGAGGACACCTTAAAAATGGTGTCCCAGAAGTTATCTTTCAAAAAAAAGGGGGAGGGGGTCAAAAATTTAAACAATGAAATTCAAAAAATGAACTTTTTATTCACACCATTTTTATAAAATATCACATTTCGTTATTATTTCCCGATTTCTGAAAGACGCCTAAGAACGACAAAAAAGACCGAAAATGAGGTGTCTCTCCGAAATAATAAAATAATAACGAACTGACGTATTTTTAAAAAATGATGTGAGAATGAAGTTCATTATCTGGGTCTGTTCTAAACCTCCAAGAGATTTCAGAATGATCGGGATTTTCGAAACCGAACAGCAGACCCCCGAAAGTAAATAAAACAGCTGAGTATTTTTTGACGCTATCGTATGCCTAGCTCCCGAAGACCTTTCAAACCTTTCTTGAACTGCTCTCAACTGAACTTGTACTTTTCTCGGATGAAAGTTCTCAACAACTCTTTATAAGTGGGCGTAACTTTAATCTAGAAACAATTTCTCTCAAAAGATTTCATCAGAACTGCGTATAACAAAAGAGAAAAGACAAGTATCAGAGCAAATAGAACGAGAAGTTAGATGGGAGAACATCAGGGAACTTTTATGAAAACGGATTGGATCTTCCCCGGATCAGATGGGAATTCGTCATCTGAATCATTGAGTCTCTAGACACTTTAGGTACATTGAGGTCTTCTTCCAATTATTCTAGCCCACTAGACGAAAAACGATCCTCGTGAATACATATTCTATTCTGATTTCATTCCTCCGGTTTGAAGTATCCATTACATAATTTGCTTCTTTCCGAATCAGAAATCTCTAAACCTACACTATTATCCCTTAATTCCTTCTTTAACTTCTCGCAACATCGTTGTTGCATCATTGATTCTGGCCTCTTCGAGCCCTTCAAGCCCTCCTCTTTTTTGTCTAACTGTCTGCGTTTTCACCTCTGAAACTGTCTCTCGACCCCCCGTTTTTTCATTCTTTTTTTTTGCTTGTTCATCATCTTCGGCGCCACGCCCCTCACATTTTCTAGAGTTTTTTGTTGGCAGTTATTGCTTATTTTATCTGGTTTCAATCTGAATTATGAGACGATCTGATTTTTTATCTTCTTGAAAGTCACAGTCGAATTCTTCAAAAGTTAGAGATCACCTTTTATTTTAAAATATATTTTATCTATGAAGTGAAATGTATTTTCCAAATCGGAAATTCCAATGGAAATAAATTTTTAGTGATCGGTCCGAGACCACCGAACAGAATGGTATGTTCCTTTAAACTCCGTTACGGTAGTGAAGCAAGTAGATTTACGGAGTGCCACGTTTGAAAAGACCGGAGCTTCGATTCCTATTTTCTTTTTTTTCCATTTGGAGTTCCGAATTTAATTTTCTAATCACTAATTCCCGTTCCGCCGCTAGTACAAACTGAAATTCTGCCAATGCCATCGGCAAATATTTTTGCAGCTAAAAAATGCAAAAAAGAGTTTTTGCGACGATAAACCGATAAAAAGAGTTTTTATCACTTTTGCGTCGTCGCACACAACACGCTTCAACATCGTCGTAAATAAGAAGGCGACGACTAGAAAAAAACCGCCGATCTGTGGGGGGATCAGATTGGTAATCTTAGTGGGATTTAGGAAGAGCGAACGAGAGCTCTATGACATTTTCTATACGTTTCTCTTCTCGTTTTTGTTTGATCACTTTCTTCGACCCTGTTCATTTCTTGTCTCTCCTCGCACCCGCTGCGGCACAGACCGTTTATCAGCAGGAGAAGCCAGCCGGAGGAAGAGGAGGAGAAAAAGAGGGAGGAAGAGAGGAGGAGGAGGAGCACCAACGCCCATGAGTCTCGAATCGACCGTCTACACAGCTGAACTATTCGGCCTGTCGTACTGTCTGCGCCTTCTCATCTCATTTTTCCTCCTCCTCCTCTCATTCATTTTTTTTCATGTCGTCTTCTTTTTCTTCTTCTCATCATCCCTAAAAATTCGACTGCCTCTTCTTCTTCTTCTTCTCGAAAAAGAGAGCTCCACAATTGTTTGTTTTCGCATACTGCCCCGGCCTCTGAGAGCCCCACACCACAAGTCTGCGCCTCGTTTTTCTCTTCTTTTTTTTTCGCTGACAAGTCGCCATTTGTCAACTTGTTATGTATGTCCATCAGTCGGCCCGTAGTAGTCTCTTGTCACCAGCCAACTGACCACCCGCCACCTCCACCACTGTATCTCTTTCTCATTCTCTCCCTCTCTCTTTCTCTCTCTTTGTTTCGTTTGAATCCCCCTCCTCTTCGCGCGCGTTGTGGCCTAAGTGGCTCTGATTTCTCGGCCGTGTACTTCTCGAGGATGAATTTTCTTGATTCTAAATCCCTGATTAATCTACAATTTGGATAAAATTGAACATCAAGACTGTCTTTTGTATTATGTTATCAAATTTTCTTTTTTCTAGCACCTGTTAATTCCGCTTCGAAGCTCTGAAACCTCTTTTCTGAGAATTAGAAGAGTACTGTAAGCCTCATCTGCTAACGTTTCCCTCGATCTTCAGCCGGTTCAGTTTATAAAACTCATTTCGATTTCGTTTCAAATGGAAAATTCGGAAATTCACACTCTTTCTCTCCCTCCGTTTTTGGGGGCTAAAAAATAATTTCGTATGGAGAGGGGCATGGCAAAGTGCACTTTCCGTTGTTGTCGGAATGAAAAAAATATTGCGGAGGATGAAAAGAGAGAGAAAAAGAAGAACGCTTTTCCATTTTTCTGAATAAAATTTTGAACGTCATCATCATTTTGTGATGTGAACATTTGCATGTTCAATGCGTGTGTGTGTCTCTTCTTCCTGAATACTCGACTAACAAGAAGATGGAACGGAATCGAAATGTTTACGTTTCGGGGTCGTCGTTCTCTTCTTCTTCTTCTTCTATTCCAACCATCTTCTCTCTTCCTATTGTTCCACATACACACCCATTGCCACTGCTCTTTTGGCTCGAGAAAACACACGAGGCTTACCTTTAGCGTCTCTTTCAACGAAAAAAAAAACGGTTGTTTGATGTGTAAAACTTGTCGATTTCCTCTTTTCATCGCCCCGTTCCGTTCCTCTTTGTGTGGACTTTTGAAAAACATCGGCAGCATCCTCCTTTTTTGTTTTCTTGTACTCGTGTTGCGTTTGCAAACAAACCTGCTGAACTCTCTCGGTTTTTATAGTTTCATCCGGGTTTGTTCGCCTAAAAAATGCAGTGAAATCTGAGATATCAGGTTCGAAAATAGAAATCTCGTTGATCCGAGAATCCTAGAATAGTCCGAAACAGGGTTACTGTCAAAACTCGTTTTCGCTTTCGCTCACAGTTCGACTTTATCTCAACTGTTCCTACAGTATTTCATTGGAAAGTACTCGAAACAAAAAGTGAAATGTAAACTGGCCTCTTTAAAGAATTAGAAGAAAAAAGAAGTGTGCATCATATTTATTTGATTAGTGAATAAGAGAATTGACTCCAATTTAATGAGACTTCATCACAAATGACAATCTCTTTTTGCCCCTCATTCAATTGCACTTTGGCATTTCTTATCGCGTTCAAACCACATGACGACGAGTATTCAGGTTCAAAACCTGACAGAATTGTTTCTTCCGGCGGCCAGAGATTCTTTCATAAACGTCTTCTCCGTTTTTGTCCCCCTCTCTTCCTTTTCATCTTATCGGTCCACATCATCTTCAGGTCTCGCGCACTTTTGTGTATGTGTGTGTGTGTGACGCAGATTGATGAAGGTCCCATCTCCCGTCGCATTGCTCGTCGTGAAAACGTCGCCATCAGATGTTTCATAATCGGAAAAAGAGGCTTACTAGTCAGTCAGTTCCACTCTCGTCCTCCCTCGAACCGTTTTCAATGAGACACACGCACAACCGCAGAGACTGAAAACCAATTGGTTTCAAAATCGATTGATTAGTCATTTCCGGTGGGCGTGGTCTTGTTTTTCGTCTGAATTGTTTCTAGAAGTGTTCCATTCCTCAGCCATTGTTTTGTCATTCGACACGCCTCGTGACTTGTGGTTTCTCTTAGAATGAGAACAGTCGAGAATCTGTTGAATTGTGAATAAGAGTTCCAACCTTCCGAAGCAAATGAAACGTTTCCATAGTTCATTTTTACTTGTCACTACTGCTCTTCTTTTTTCTTTCTCCTCCTAACTTTCTTCATTTCTCTCCCCTCTCTCTCTTCAATTTTTTTCGCGGTCCCATCTCTTCCGTTTGTGACGTCGTCAACTTCTTCTTCTTCTCCTTCTTCATCTACTCTCCTTCCTACGTCGTCTTCCTCTTCACTGCTCTCTGTTCAGAGCATCTGGAGCTTGACTGTGGTGTTCGGAGACCATCCCATTGGATAAATTCAGAGAAATTATGGAAATTGTCAGAATATATCTTTTTAAGGGGATGGAGTGTTTGGATATGGCATTGCCAATGAAGGAGCTGAAGAAGAAGAAGAAGAAGAAAAGAAGAAGCAGTTCTTTGCTTATTCTTCTTTTCCAACTGCTGCTTCTTCTGGCTTCTCCTCCTCCATCGCCCCATATATACTCATTCCCCCCGGAGAATTGTTCTTTTCCGCATTGCTGCTTCCCGTTGTCGTCGACATCGTCCTCCTCCTCGTTTTCGATTCGAATCGGATCGACAAGTTCCAGACGGCAAGAGTCGTCGCCTTCGTCTCCGTTTTTTTTTTCGAAAAAAAAAGAAAGAAGCTAGAAAAAATGACGAATTGTGAGGAGTCGTCCTTCTTCTTCTCCTTCTTCTCCTTTTCGATGGCAGCAGAAGCAGAAGCAGAAGCATGGCCACAACACAAATAACGCGATAACTTTGTTTCGGCTCCTATACAAATTCGGTTATTTTTGTGTTGGTCGCCTCTCTCTCTCTCTCTCTCTCTCCTCCGTCCCTTCGCCTTCTCCTCTCCCTTTACATCTTTCCTCCTGAATTCTTCCTTTTCACACGTTTTGATAGTTCCTCCCCCTCTTTCTCAAAACGGTCCTTATCATCGCCTTCTCATTTCGTTCGTTTCATCTTCGGTTCCTTCGATGGCTCTTTTTTCTTTCTCTCTGAAGCAGAATGCAACAGAAGAAGAAGCAGCTACTCTTCGCCTCCTTCTTTCTTTCCTCCTCCTCCCCCTTCTCTTCTTCTTCTTCTTCTTTATGAGTCGGGTTAGGGCTCTTCGAAAATTGTTTCCGCTCGACTGCCTTCGTGTTTTCGACGTCGTGCTTCTGTTGCTCCCGAAGAACTTGCTCCAAATTGCTGAAGTATCACGCATCGTTAGGTTAGGTATCTTCAGAAGACCATCTTGATTCTTATCTTCTTTTTCTTCTTGTTGCAACCTTCGTCCTCTTTTCTCAGGAAGTGTTGCTTCCGCCGGGTTTGTTCCCCTAGATCTTGATCCTCGAAAATAGGTCGCATGCCTTCTGAACTACCTTGTGCCTCTATTAGAAGAGCACCCCCATCAGTTGGAATGCTTTTTCGGTTTTTGTTGTCCTCCTCTCCCTCCTGCAGCTAATTCCGTTATTGCAGTGTCAGAATTCATGTATCCTAGGATAGATATATAGATACTCATAGATTCTCCCCCTTCTTCTCACTCGAGTATCAAGTTTCTTCTTCTTTTCTTCTCATTTTCTATCTCCTTCTCCCTCCGTTTCCCCCCTTCTCTGTGAGTTTTGTCCTTCTTCCCTTTTTTCTTTTAATCGTCATCACTTACTCCTCCTCCTCCTTCTTTTCCTCAATCTTCTTCATCCAGTGTGTTTCAGAATGAAAAAGAATTTTTTCATTTTACTGGAAAAAGTGGAGAGATTTTTGTTTGCCATTCATCTCATGATGCTCTTCCTCCCTCCCTTTTCCTTTGGATTTTTCTTTTCTTTTTTCTTCTTCTTCAAATCTCTTTTTTTTCCAGAACACCTAGTTTCAGTAGACATCTAGTTGTTGGGTGTGTCTACTTGAGGCTATTCCCCACCTCCCCCCTCTCCTCGAAGAATGGTGTTACGGGCGCTCGAGTTTTCGGATTCGATCTCCGATTCGCCGTGGTTTCGACAGAATCTACATGATCATGAAGTGGCACTGGACGACGCGTTCAAGAACATCAAACTCATTGAGAATCAGTGCAAAGAGTTGATTGCGTGCACCAAAAGTAGGCCTTTTCTTTTCTTCCCTTTTGCCAAAGGAGGGGATTGCGTGGAATGATTAATTTCTCTTGTTCCAGAACTCTCAACGGCACAGCGAGCATTCGCCAAGACGCTCAGCGAGTTTAAAATTGAAACGGTTGGAACGAATCAGACAGACGATGAACGGTTTATTGGTGAGCATTTTGTGAAAGCAAATTGAAAACTTGGCCAAAAATGAACTGAATTAAAAGATTATTCTGAAAAGTATAGTTCTTTCTGAGAAAGACAATGTTTCAGCGACTTGCCTAAAAGAGTTTGCGAGTCTGATCAATCAAGTGGAAGACGAACGAATAAAACTGGTGGATCAAGCCGAAAAGAACTATCTGGAACCGATTCGAACGTTTCGAACAGAAGCGATCGGCAAAACGTTAAAAGAGGAGAAGAATAAGTACGATAAGGAGAGCAGCAAATTCTATTCGACACTCGAAAAACACCTCCATCTGAGTACGCTAAGGAATAATGATTTTCGGGCGGCCGATGCTCAACTCGAAACGCAACAGAAGAGTTTCTTCCAGGCATCGTTACAGGTGAGACTTCTTTTTAATTCGTGGGAAAGTTGAGAAAACCAAAAAAAGGATGTGTATCGAGCATTAAAATCTAAAAGAATACGTATCAGTTCATCCCAATATTCTTCAGACTCCTCATATTTCTTTTTCAGTACGTGGCAGAAGTGCAGTCGGTTCAAGAGCGAATGCGATTCGAATTTGTAGAAACTCTCGGATCGTACGTCTATTCATGGCTTTCGTTTTTTCATGTTGGTGAGTATTTTGTTTTTGTAAAACATAAATATAAAAACTAGATTTATTCATTTAAATATTAAAATGACAAGAATAAGCAAAAAATGGGAAAACATTCAAACGAAAATTAATAAAAAATGGAAAACATTCAAACGAAAATTACAAGAAAATTAATGACGATATGAAAATCTTCCGCGTTGCTTCTGCTTCTTCTGAACCTCCTTTGGCTGCTCGATCGGTCCTCCGTTGATCTTCTCGAGTTGGGCCTTCTGACGTCGCTCCTCACGACTCTTGGCGAGAAGAGCCTTGACATCGGCAACCTTCTCCGCAGCAATCTTGTTCTTCTCCTGAATACGACTGTGTCGTTCTTCTTGCTGTCTCTGAAGACGTTCCTCTTCTCGCTTCTTCTCGGCTAGACTGACTTTGGCGGCTGTTGGACGACACGAATCCTTGGAAACCAGTGAATCGATTGGCTTAATCACAAGCTTGGCTTTCGGGACGATTTTGAGTGGAACTGTTCTTTTTGAAGATAACATGTCTTCAGAAATAACTGAAGCCATCGTTGGAGACTTCTTGATGGCAGTAGAGATTCCATGACAATTTGATGGGCCAGGTACTTCGGAGAGAATGGGACGACGGCGACATTCAGAAGTTTGGATCATCTGTTTTGGTGGTTGGACAGTCGCTGGAACCTGAACTGGGACTGCAGAGGAAATAGGGTGACGGCGACGTTCGAAAGTTTTGATAGTTTTCTTTGGCGACTCGTTGGAAGATGGAGCATCAAAAGTGACTTCGGAGCCAATTGAGGAACGGCAGCCTTCAAAAGTTTTGAGCATCTTCATTGGCGGCTCGTTTTCCGACGGAATCTCGACGGAAGCAGCAGATCTCTTCATTTGCCTCTGCATTTTCTCGTTTTCGTCACAATTCTTGACCACGTCGTGGTGGCAACGAGGCGTTCAAGATATATCTTGGATTCAACAGGATCCGATGGCTCGGCAGCAAGAGCAGCGATACAGACGTAATCGACTGAATGACTGGACATCATCTTGTAGAGTATACGGGAAGTAGATGGGTTGTCTAGACGAGAGATAAATGACAGAATGAGTATGTCGATGAGTGGGGTATGAGGAAAATTGGCGCGCTGGAAGAGAGGACACGCCCACTTTACGATTCTCCCCTTACGATCCTAACGTGGAGAAAAAATGACTATGGCGGTGTGCACTACAAAGACGTTCTGCACTAATTACGATGACAAGGTGTAGATGGAACATTTATGACGGGGTTAACAATAGAGGCCACCTGCACTGATGTTACAAATCAATATTGTTGTTTTGGGAAACTTGTGGGAATTTGAATAAACCAAGAACAATATCATCTCTTGCAGGTAGCGTCATTCATCAGGATTTCAAACCGTTTCTAGACAATGTACAGACAAAAGTTCAAAAAGTGAGTGAATTTGATTCGAGTAACAAAGCACTTGAACAATTCATCTCAGACAAAAGAAAACTACATGGCAACGAATGCGGAGGCCGAAGAGCTGAAAAAGAAGTTGCTGGCATCACATACGAAACCTGGAAATGAAGAGAAACGACCGACGCCGTCGATAAAACAGGGATATGTGTATATGCAAGAGAAGAGTAAAATACCGAGTGAGTCTTGTTAGAAGAGCATCACCTTTCTATTTTTGAATATTTATCAGAGGGAATCGGTCGAGATGTTCTCGGACGCCAATGGACCAAATACTATTGTGTCTACTCTCGGGAAACACGAATTTTCACGATGGTCAGCGCCAATTCGGCGACAAAGACTGATATGAAAAGTGCGGTTGCTCAGACGGCGACGTTCAAATTTAAATCATGCTCTAGAAGACCGTTGGATAGTATTGATAAGAGGTAAGGTGTCTTTTCATTCGGAATCGTCTTCTGAAAACATTCATCTGAGCCTCTTTGTTTGTTTTGCCAAAGAGGTAGAAGAGAGGCGCAAAAACAAAAATGATGGAATTGTGTGTCTTCTCTCATAAATTTGGAGAGTGGAAACCGAAGGATAAAGAAGAAGAAGGAGAAGGAGGAGGATGAATCCTGGTGGAATCTCCAGGGAGGCGAGCAGCAAAAGTTTGCACCGCCAACACACGGAAGAGGCGAGGAATCTCGAAGAAAGATCGTGCAGAAACATACTTTTGTTCTTCTCCTCCTCCTTTTCTGCGTGCCGATCATCCTATTCTCCTGCTTCATCTTTTTCATTTATTAAACGATGATTTCTTTCCCCGCTATTTTATAACCTCGATAAAGAAAGAGGAGAGAATTTATGAACTTGTTTTAGCTTTGTGAATCGAAAAAACTTGAAGAAACGAAGAAAACCTTTCTTTAAAGTTCTTTGAAATCTCCACGAACTTTTAATTTTAAACTCAGTATGGTTGTAATTACGGCTTTCGGAGTTTCTTTATTCGAAAATGAAGTCACTGCAGTCCGAATTATTTTCTGTTCTATACCAACACTTCCAATTATTCTCATTTTCAGATTCTGTTTCGACGTGTGTGTCGAGGAGAAGAACGACGTGATGACGATGCAAGCGCTATCCGAAAAAGATCTCGGCGAGTGGATCGATGCGATGGATGGAGCCAAACAAAGCGCGTACACGGCCGGAGAGAATCCATCGTGTTCCACCTACAAACAGAGTGAGTTCCCTCGTTTTCGTTTACTAAAAATCTCGTTTGAACGCCCACACCGTTTTCCTGTTTTCGCCACCACCACCAAAATCTCTGCCGAAATACAAAAACTTTTTCTTTCTTCTTGGGAGACTCCAATTGTGAGCCGAATACATTTATCTTCTCTTCGTCTCTTCCACCACTGTCTGCTGCCCGTTCTCGTTGAAAAACCATGACGAAGTGGCGACGATGGGAGGAGATTCTGTGTTGTTTTTGGGTTCAGCCTTTCAGCAATCTTCTCTTCTTCTGGGCGACGGCGTTTCCGTGAGTCGTTTGTCGCCAGAAGCGGCAAACTCAGCAGCAGCAGCAGAAGCGGCACAGGAAGAACGAGAAGAAGGAGAAGAAGCCTTTCCTACTATACCAGTAATCCTTTTTTCGGCGCCTTCTTCTACTCCCATTTTTTCGTCTCCTCCTCTCCCTCCTACTTCTTCTTCTTCCATCCATCATAACCCTCGGACTTCTTTTCACACCCTTCTCCCCCCATCCCATCTATGTGTGTCAACTCTGCCGAACAAAAAGAGTTTTGTAAGTGTGGAGTTGGTGAGAACTGACGACGGCGGCCACAAATTCCTAGAATTCCCAATATATTTTAGTTATCACGGATATTCTTGAAATATGAATTCCATTTATTGTTTTTTGTATCAGGGTACAATTCTGACTGTCATCTGATTTCCCATGCAGTCAACAACATAGATTCTTCCGGGTTCGATCCATTTTCCTTCCTCTCCCGGTATCGTAATCCTACTTCTAGCTTTGTGAAGCAGTCAAATCGATCTATCTCTCTATATATTCTCATGTCGAGTACTTAAAGTTTCTCTATTCTCTTCTTCCAGAAGTCCCTTTTCCCACCCAAAGAGTTCTAATCGTATGGAAGACTTGGAAGCTTCCAATATTCATCATCTTTTCTCACCTAAACTCTGGTTGGGACTTTCTGTGTTTTGGTCCGTTTTCTTCTTCTCACCCACCCCCATTTTTCCACTTTTCGACTAGATTTTCTTCTCCTTCTTCTGTTTATTTTCCGGCACGCGACATTTTGGTCCATCATCGGCTTCATATGATATTATGCATCATTTGGTTCAAGTGAAATTTGAACACTTTTTGATGCACTCCGCGAGAAAAAATATTCTCAGAACTGGATGAATCTTTGGATCTAGATGACGAGTCTTTCGGATACATTTTGTTTATTGGACACCGAACCTTCTTTTGGAAAAAAGATGTGGAGTTTTGATAAGATTCTCCTATTCTTCTTCCACTTTCCATCGATTCTTAGTAGTTGATTCCCATGAAGTTGCATTTTCTCTTCTTCTTTCACTCTTCCTCAAAAATAGACATTCTGAATCTAGTAACTTCGCCGAAATCTTCTCAACACCACCACCACCACCGAAAATAGGTTTTTGGGATGTGTGTGTGTGCTCTTCGACTCTCGCGTGAGCCGGTGTGGGAGAGTGACGGGCAGAGATTTCTGAGAGCTTCTTCTCCTTCTTCAACTGAAAAAGAAGAGAAAAGTCACGGAATTCCAAATTAGGTCAGGTGATTGGGAGAGAGGAGGTGGTGAAGAAGAAGAAGAAGAAGTGAGAAAATGACGTTTCGTCCAATGGGAAGTCACTTTTTCTTCTGTCTAGACTACAATTCCTTGTTTTTGGTCGGACCTTCCAAAATGGACTTTGATTCTGTAGAATCTAGAAGTTTATAGCTTCAAATCGAACCATTCTATTATTTCTGAGGCTCATTTTGCCTGATTTATGGAGTCGGGAGCAGTGGAATTATGAAAAATCTGAGTCTCATCGGGCCCCATCTAGAAGATCCAAGTTAGAGTTATCATAGTTGTTTTCTCTGATTGTTCGTTTCATTTCACTTCGTAATCAAAATTCCGAACGCCTACATCCGAAGAAGCCTTTCGATCGAATGTGTTCCGTGTTCGTTGATATCCTGTTAAACGTCACCTAATTCAAGTAAGTCTTACAACACAACCCCCTCACTTGGGCCCTCCGGAAAGGGGCTTCCTTCCTTTTTTTCCTCTTTCGCTGCAAAAACTTTCCAATTTTCTTGACTCTTTGTGGTAAATGACCCGTTTTGCTGATTCACACGTTTCACATCATTTGCCAGCTCCTCCATCCGTTTGCCACATGTCTTTAATTAAGAAAGAGGAGGAGAAAAAGAAGAAGCTTCTTCTCTTTTTTTATTATTTGCTGATGGATGGTTTTTTGAGCTGGATATATGGGTGTGGATCAAAATGAAATAAAATAGAAGAGGAGATAGATGAAACACGACTGGCATTATAATAATGAATGTTCTCCTTCTCTCTTTTGGTAAAAGAGAGGAAGAGCCTCTCCTCACGCATTTTTCCTCGTTTTCATTCGATTTCAAAAGTGTCTTTTTCGTCTTCTGTTCTGCTACTACACTTTATCCTCTCCTCTTCCTCCTTTTTCTAAACCATTGGCATCTTTTGCCTCATATTGTTCCATTTCGTATGGATATGGGTGCTGCCGACGACGACCCATTGTGAGAGCAGGCAGTGCACACAAGAAAAAGAAAAAGAAAGTGAGGATAGAAGTGTTTTTGAACAAAACAGAATAAACGGAAGAGAGAATGCATCTGGAAGAGATAAACAAGAAGAAGATGTGAAAAAGACGAAGAAAAGAGAAGAGAGAGACACACACAAAACAGCTCAGAATCAGCTCAATTCCGGGCCCGCTTGACGTCATTTCAAATGGAAGGAGAAGAAGCGAAAAGAGGAGAAGTCGAAAAGTGAATAGAGTCTGGTTTTTTTCACCCTAACCAAGTGAAAAATGGCGCTTCTCTTGAGAAGCTTTTGGGATTACTGTAGGCTTAAAGGTTACAGTGTTCTTTGAGAATTAAGGAGCCATGCACTTTTGGAATTCGAAGAATTCAGATGAGAAAATAGAATCTCAAAATAGGCATTTCTTCTCTCAAGAATGACCTTTTCTCTCTTCTCTCTCTTCTACTTCTTATTCTGATCAACTCAACTCATTCCAATGGGATGTGGTGGCTGTTCATCAAACATTAATCCATTTCTATCCCCTCCTCTCCATCGTCATCATCATTGCCAGCTCTCGTTCTCTCTTGTTTTCGACGACGACCCAGAAAGAAGAAACAGCTCAGGAGAAGCAGCTCACAAGCTCAATTGTCTCCTCCTCCTCCTCCTTTTCTTCCCCTTTGAAACGTCTTCCAGTCTCCCAGGGGATACTTTTGACACCTTTTTCCGCTTCCTATGCTAACAGATCACTGTTGTGTTATTCGTCATTTTGAAAGATATCGTTGAGACAAATCCCGGAGATTAGAACTGTCTCCAGATTACCTCTCTTCCGGATTTGTAGATTTCACATGATTCTATTGTTGAAAAAAAAGGAAAAAAGAAGACTCATTTTGTTGATGGATTCGAAAAGAGTGTGTCTCGTGCTCAATTAGCTGAAATTGTGTTCAGATTAATTTCAGCCAATTCTCGATTAGAGACACTCCAATTCAGTTCTTTCGGACACGGAGTGAGTGCACATACTCCCACTCGTTTTCTGACTTGTCAGGACTATTTCTCGCCATACGATCTCCAGAAATTCGTGTTTGATTCATCAGAATACAAGACGAAGAAGCAAAAACAGAATTCTGGTTGTTTTTTGTATTCGGATAGATTCGCGACGACAAATTCTGGAATTTTAGAATTCTAGAATTTGTGGCGAGAAGAGAGCAACAGACATAGTCTAGACCGATTATTCACAGAAAACGACTATGAGAATGGGATTTTTTGGTGGGAGAGGATGGAGAAGAATGAATTATATTCATTCCCTTGTTATTCCCGATCCGAGAAGTACAAGGAAATGTACTTGAAATATGAATGAATTTGAGTTTCCCGAACCTCTAATGAGGTGAGTTTCGCTTCAGAGTTTATTCAAAACTATGAAAAAAACCATCTGAAACCCTCTAGAAAATAATTCTGGAACCGCCTCTCCGATAAAACTGAACAACACCCATTAGAGAGACGTCCACTGACTTTTCGTGTTCATTTTTCCGCTCGATTACCTTCATATTTTGTCACTTTTTGGCTCTCATTCAGCTGTCGGCCAGTCTCTTTTCGAAAGTATTTTTTTCCGAAAAAGGATTTCAAAAGCCTCCCTCCACCCCACACACCGACGACGGCACAAACGAAAATTTCATAAACACGCATCATTCTCTCCTCCCATTTCTTCCATTTTTCCCTCTCTCTCCCTCCCCCGGTTTGGATTGAACAATAGTCTCTCTGTGTCCGTCCATTCAGTCATCACCACGAGATTATTCATCTTCTATTTCTAGGTGTCACTTGTGCCTTTTGATTTGGAAGCCACGCCTTCTTCTCTTCAGACTCCGCCCCCTTTTTTCCAAACTCTTTATTTTCCGTGGCTCTTTTCGATTTTCACTCGGATTTTTCGATTTAGCAACAGAGAGAAAGAGAGGGAGATTCATTAACTTTTCACGCGTACATCGCGTGATTTCAAAGAAAAAGATGGAATCATTCTCTGTCCAAACGATTTCCGTGACTAGGGCAAGTTTCAAAGAAGGATGAAGAGTTTTCCATTTTTGGAAGACAACTGTTTCTCCTCGTTTCCCCCTTTTCTTTCCTTCTCTTTTTCATTTTACACCCACTCTCGGATCCCTCTGGGGGCTGAAAGAGCCAAGTTGAATGATCATCTTGAACTTATCAATCTTTCTACGTTAAAGAATCATTGATGTTTGGGACGTAGTGGGTCTAGACGCGTAGAATTACGGACCCTGAGTTCTTGGATCTAAAACGGAGAATTGCAATCATATGGGAAGTTCTCTGACCTATACAAATCCTAAAAACTCTAAAAAAGTGCTCTAGAGGTCGTAAATCAAGAACTTTTGAAAGTTAATTGTTCTCAATTACCGTATCACTCTTGAATTATTCGTGATCCATTTCCCCGTTTTCCCTCCTTTCTACCGTTGCTCTTTGCTCCGCCCATAATTAAAGAATCTCTCTTTTCCGTTGTCTTCTCTCTTCTCTTCCTTCCGTCTTTCCTGTCCCATCAAGTAATCATCCAGAATGAGCGTGTACGAGAAGCAGCGAAGTTCATCTTTCGGCGACAACACTCAGCCAATATTCGCAATGGCTCAACACCATCAGCAAATCTCTGCCTCTTCTCCGCGTAAATTCAACATTACCGACGGTCTTCGTTCGTTTCACAAAGCCTCGGCGTTCCTTCCCGGATTCGTAGTCGATAACTGTAATGGTAAGAAAGAACCAGTGTTTTCATTCTTTTTCTTTTCTCGCGTTTTTCCTCATATTTCTCGAAATTCTGGAAATTCATTAGCTGAAAACTGGTGATGGTGGTGGCGGCGAAAACAAACAATTGTTGGTGGTGGTTGTGGTGGAAGAAGCGTCACTCTCTTCTCTTCTTCTCTCTTTCTCCAGAAGAGACAGACAGGGAGAGATCGCTAATTGATGTCGTCGTTTGGATGTGGCGTTGTGTTGATGCTAAGGAAGCAACAGAAAGAAAAGAAATAGCAGAAAAAGACAAAGATTGTGACATTTTCCAGCCCAACTCGACGATATCGGCTTTGAGTTTGTTCAACAATGCATCGACATTCTGGAGGAAAGTGGCATCCACGAGCAGGGTGTCTATAGGAATTGTGGAGTGACGTCAAAGGTGCAGAAGCTGATGCAGTTGGGTCTCGACAGGAGAAAAGCCAGCGAGAAGGGTGGATTGAATTTGAGAGATGAGGAATGGGAGACAAAGACGATTAGTAGTGCGGTGAAGACGTTCTTAAGGTGAGTAATCGTCTTCTGGAGTCTTCTGGAATGGAAGAATTCCTTTTCAGAAATCTTCCCGAACCACTGATGACCTTCGAGCTCCACAATGTATTTATAAACGCGGCTAAAATGGGTGATGCCACAATGCGTATCGATCATATTCATTTCTATGTTCATCAACTACCCCCACAACATCATCGGATGCTGGAAATCGTCGTCCGTCATCTGAGAAGAGTCGCCGACCTATCAAATGAGAATCTGATGACTGTCAGCAATCTCGGTGTTTGCTTCGGGCCGACACTTCTTCGACCAAAAGAGGAAACGGTGGCAGCCATTATGGACATCAAGTTCTGTAATGTGGTGGTCGAGGTGCTCATTTCGAACTACGATAAGATTTTCAAGACACAACCGAAATCGAACTTCGGATCGGCAGTTCCACCAAAACCAGATCATCATCAAACATCTGACAATGGACGTGGACCGACTCGTTCATTTGGTACATCTGCTCCATCTCCGTTAACTCATCGATCTCGTTCACCCAAAACACCGGGAACCGCCGGATCAAAGATCGTAAGAAGCACTCAGTTGGTGTCGAATTCGTATTCACGTGGAATTCAGAAGAGGGACGCAATGTTTCCGACTGAAATCGCTCGTTATGGAGCTGGATTCGACATGTCTGAACTGCACGACTTCCCGAATGATAATAAGTCACCTTTGATGTCACCAACAACTGTGGCCCCGTTGGCAAGTGGCAGTATTGAGGAGATTGACGAAGTGTCGAAGAAGGAGAGAAACAGTTCCGACTCGTTGAATTCACTCGGATCGCTTGGATCAGTTGGCGATGAATCGACGGCGACGGTCGTGGCGGCTTCTGATGTTTTCGACAAATCTCACGTGAAACGTAAGCGAACTGAGAATATAGTAATCCCATTTATTCAGCTTTTTCAGCCAAATACAGTGTGTCATATGCGTCAACGTACAATCGAATTCCGGCTGACCCGTGAGTTGATTTTTCACTTTTGACCCCTCGTTCTCCTCTGCTCGTTTTGCATGGTTATGTTCTTGGGATTTGTCTTGTCTTCTTATGTTCCTTCTCCTTTCCCTCTGCTTCCACTTTCTCTATCGCTTCCCCTTCTCTTCTTCTATTCTTTCCACTTTAGATCCAAACTGACTTCCTCGATATCGTGCACAACAGTCGATTCTACAGGCGTCGTCGAGACGTCGTTCACCTCGTTGACTCGACAGAACTATCTACGCGGAACACTGAACTCGTCGCCAATGGGACCGACGTATAAGTATTTGAGGTATCCTTCAACCCGAATCAATAGTCTCAATACACATAGATATACACCCGCACTGATATTCTAGATCTTTCTCTCTTTCTTACTATCTCTATCACTATCTTGACTACCATTCACACACTTTTATCTCTATCGTCATGTGAATCAATATAGATTTGTGACGTGGCATGAGGAGCACATCACTTTTAATACTCTACACACACTTCTGAAATAACGGAGAATCTGCGATATCCATCAAAAAGACTATTTTCAGCCGGCGTGTGAAGACGTTGTACGCCTGCACTCCTGATCATCATTCAGAACTGTCGTTCGAGCCTGGACAAATTATTACAAATGGTAAGCCACTTTTCACAGATTTTTTACCTTTTTTCTGATTCTGAATGAAGTGTATAGTTGTTCAAAAGCATTATATGAACCTCTAATTTCTGAAAATTAGAAGTTTATCAGTATTCCTCTTCTGGTCTCCTTAAACATCTCATTTTCCAGTATATGAATCGAACGAAGACGGATGGCTTGTCGGGACGCTCAACGGAAAAACCGGACTGATTCCATCGAACTACGTGGAGCCACTTCCCTAGTTCTCTCTTCCTATATTTATCATTTTTGTTTCTCATTTTCTCCCCCCTCTCTCTCCCTCTCTCTTTGGCCAGTTCACTTTGTGATCAATCTCTCTCTGATTCGAATTAAAAGTTTCGTTCCAATTCATTCTGAAATTCTGGTTATCTCTTCCGCCCCACCCTGATTCTAGACCAATTATTTTCCAATTGCTGTGTCTCCGAATACGAGGTTTTCATTCTCCTTTTCCTTTCCCCCAAATCTTCCATTTTTCCAGATTCTCTCTTTCTCTTTTTCTCTTGAGATTCGTTTTTTCAATATTCCGTGTGACACTTTCCGCCTCCTTCTTCTTCCCCTTTTCCACTCTTCCCCAGATTCGCACCACAAACAATTTTCGAACACGTTACGAGTCCATCTCCTCCATTTTTATAGTATTTCTCTCCCGTTCCACAAGACACTTGGGTTACTGTATTTGTAATTCTAATGACCACTTTTTATCTCCTTTCTACACAATCTTAGCCCATCGTTTCTCCCCCCGAAAAACACACCCCATGTATTATTTTTGTCTAGCAACGAATTCCTTATTTATTATTTATTTATTAAGACGAGAAGTGTCGATTGGAGATGAAATAAATAGATATTTATTTGATAATAATGTGCTTAAAAACACCAAGATAAATCCTTTTTTAAAAAAAGAAAAAAGTCTATAATAAATGGCACAAATAGTTAGAAAACCCAGATTGATAGAATAAATGAAATATATATTAAGATGATTTATTGAGTTCTTTGAACTCTTTTCGTAATCTTTCCATAACTTCGGAATGTTTCAATCCTTCTGCACTTAAATCCCAATATCGAGATTCTGAATATTCTTGAAATCCTTCGAGATCTTTTGAAGGAAGACGTCGAGGAGGAGGAGGAGATGGTGATTTCATTTGAGAAGCCAGATGAGATTTCGCCGTCAATTTAGGATCTTCTATACGAATTCTTGTATTCGTTCGACGACAGAAACGATAGAGAATGAAGCGTCCGTGACATCGTCCACATGCTTTTCGAGATGTATCCAGCGATTTGGATTGACGTTTTATTCTGAAATTTTGGAATATTTTCCAAGAAGCTCCGCCCATTTTACTCACTCGACAGTACAATTATCGTTTTCACAGACGTAGAAAAACTTGGCTTCGATCTCATAACTGTGGCATCTTTCAATGAATGGCAACGCTTTGAAAGTGGACGAACACCGTGCTCCCCACTTCTTCCATCCTGGTCCGTGTCCTTCTTTATGAAGTCGATCGACGACCCAAACGGCAGCATGACACATTTCATGAATCAGAGTGTCTCTAACTCTCTCCGCCGTCGTACAAACCACTGGAGACATTTCTACAGTACTCGTCCCATTCGAATGATTACGACATTGGCCAGCTGATTTACGGAGACGAGCATTCCAAATTACTTTCAGTTTCTCTTCTGGAATTGTGAAGAAAATGCGGCGGACGAGGATTTCTTGAAGATGAATTAGAAGTGATTCCCGATGTTTTTTCATTCGGAGAGCGTTCTCTTTCACGTAGACTTTCGCGTTTTCGTGACTGAAATGAAGATAAATTTAGAAGTCTTTTACGAGTTTTTTCTTACATTGGTCCAGAGAAATTCTCGGATAAAGACAACAAAAACCATTCTTCGTCATCAGAAGGTCGCTTCTTTTTCTCTTTTTTCTCTACTTCTTGATGTAATTCTTCTTCTTCATCTTCAAAATACGACTCATCTTCTTCATCGTCTTCTGATGATTCTTCACTTACATAATCATCTTCTACTACAAAATCATCATTTCGTTTTCGCTCTTTTCTCACCGCTTTCTTGGGTTCTTCTGGTTGACCACGCAGTTTTTTGATATCTGAAATGATGCTTACTTTCAATGAATTTTAATTCAAATCTTACATTTATCGAATTCTTGATTATCTTCTTCGTCATCCGAAGACACTACAATTTTCTTCGAACGAGGTTTCTTCACTTCTTTTGGCTCCTCTTTAATCCAGCCTCCCGGAGCAAGATTCTCTTTTTCGTTCAATCCGTCATCTGGTTCTATTTTCTGAATTTCTTTTTTGATTGCTTCTCTCAAAACTCAATCTTACCACTTCCTTTTCTAATTTTTTATTCGGTTTTTGAGGTGGCACCGAATCTTCGAACATCTCTGGATACAACTGCCTCAACAGAATCTTATCTTGTTCTTTTTCAATGGTTTGGAGTAATCTTTCTCCTGGAGTCATTGGAGCTTCTCTAACTGTCTTCCTGGCTGGTGTATGATATGCTGGAGATATCGGAGAACTAACAGACATCATTGAAATATTGTTCTCGAGATTTGAAATACTTTCATCGAGATCTGATATCGGCTCATTTTTCTGCAAATAAATATTTTTTCTAATGAATTTTTGATCTAATCTCACAATTTGTTTTAGGTTTAAACTGCTATCGTTGTCGGTAGACCTTCTATTGGCGAAACTTGTACTCCATGCTGTTCTGCAGTTCTTTCAATCAAAAATTAATTTTTTTCTGATGAACTTACTCATATGATGACACCGATGCATTACTATTATTATGAAGCTCTCGGAATGGTGACGGCATTTGGGAAATTAGTATTAAAATCGAGAAAAAAAAGAACTAGAAGTAGACTAGAAATATTCAAATTTTTCATTGCCGCCAACATCCAGTGTAGACTCTTCATTGCGTACTTTGCGTTGTACTTGACGCGCAAAACATTAAACGACGCCATAACGAAATTTAGAAAGATTCATAACGTTTTCACCGTATTGCAATTTTTTAGAGTTATCTGTTCATAAAATTCATAGCAAAACTTTTTTCAATCATTCAGATAAGTGCCAAATCTCTTGATCAAAAATAAATTCTTCAAAAATGTAGAAAGTGCGCTCTATTGAACAAGGCGGGAACGATTTTCGAAAAATAGTCATTCTGCGTTTTTCATTGTTTTTACTTTCATTCTCTGAAATTGTGGTTTTTTATCGATCTCACGATTGAATTAAAAGGGCAATATTTCAAACTATAACGATTTTTGGTCCTCACATCTGAAATTTCATTGATTTTCGCTTGTTTTAGGATTTTAAATTACTTATATCTTCTAAAAACGTATCATTCCCAAACAACCTATGAACATTGCAGAAGGAGTCTCAAGCGATGGATTCAGATCTCTACGATGAGTTTGGAAACTACATCGGTCCAGAGCTAGACTCGGACGACGATGCCGGCGACATGGATGACAATGTCGAAGAAGACGAGCGAAGCGAAGAGGATGAGGATGAGCCGGATAGAATGGAGGAGGACGACGCGGAGGAAATTCCACAGAATCAAGTTGTCCTTCACGAAGACAAAAAGTATTATGCGTCGGCTCTCGAAGTCTACGGAGAAGGTGTGGAGACGTTGGTTCAAGAGGAAGACGCACAACCGCTCACTGAGCCAATCGTCAAGCCAGTGTCGAAAAAGAAGTTTCAAGCAGCAGAGCATCGTCTTCCGGAGACAGTTTATAAAAAGGAGTATCTCGCTGATCTGATGGACTGTCCCCATATCATGAGAAATGTCGCAATCGCTGGACATCTTCATCACGGAAAGACGACTTTCCTTGATTGTCTCATGGAGCAGACACATCCAGAGTTCTTCAGAGCAGAAGACGCAGATACGAGATTCACGGATACTCTCTTTATTGAACAACAGAGAGGATGCTCTATTAAGTCTCAACCAGTCAGCATTGTTGCTCAGGATAGTCGTAACAAGAGTTACTTGCTAAACGTAATTGATACTCCTGGTAAGAATGGAAGAAAATAAACATCTAGAAAATTTGTTTTTAGGACACGTGAACTTCTCCGATGAAATGACTGCGGCATACCGGCTGTCTGATGGAGTTGTTGTGTTGGTTGATGCTCACGAAGGAGTCATGATGAACACGGAAAGAGCGATTCGCCATGCTATCCAAGAGAGACTCTCTGTCACTCTTTGTATCTCCAAGATTGATCGCCTACTTCTGGAACTCAAACTTCCACCGTCCGACGCCTACTTCAAATTGCGTCTCATTATCGATCAAGTCAACAATATTCTGAGCACATTTGCCGAAGAAGATGTTCCAGTTCTGTCTCCATTAAACGGCAACGTCATATTCTCATCAGGAAGATACAATGTCTGCTTCTCTCTTCTCTCCTTCTCGAATATATATGCGAAACAGCACGGTAACCAATTCCTTACATCCTTGTTCTTTACAAATATTTTACAGGTGATTCATTCAACTCGAAAGAATTCGCTCGTCGTCTGTGGGGAGATATTTACTTGGACAAGAAGACACGGAAGTTTGTGAAGAAATCTCCATCTCACGATGCTCCACGAACATTCGTACAGTTCATTCTCGAGCCAATGTACAAGATCTTCTCCCAAGTGGTCGGAGACGTCGACACGTGTCTTCCAGATGTCATGGCAGAACTCGGAATTCGTTTGTCGAAAGAAGAACAAAAGATGAATGTCCGCCCGTTGATTGCGCTGATTTGCAAACGATTCTTCGGAGATTTCAGCGCGTTCGTTGATCTCGTCGTTCAAAATATCAAATCGCCACTGGAGAATGCGAAAACTAAAGTCGAGCAGACCTATTTGGGACCAGCGGACTCTCAGTTGGCTGTGGAAATGCACAAATGCAATGCTGATGGACCATTGATGGTTCACACGACAAAGAACTATCCGGTGGCAGACGCCACACAGTTCCGTGTATTCGGAAGAGTGATGAGTGGAACACTGGAATCAAATTCAGATGTCCGTGTTCTCGGAGAGAACTACAGTATCCAAGATGAAGAGGATTGTCGGCGAATGACAGTTGGACGGCTGTTTGTCCACGTAGCCAGATATCAAATCGAAGTTTCTCGAGTGCCAGCTGGTTGCTGGGTCTTAATTGAGGGTATTGATCAACCAATCGTCAAAACAGCAACGATAGCTGAATTGGAATACGAAGATGACGTCTACATCTTCCGACCATTGAAATTCAATACCCGTAGCTGTGTAAAACTGGCCGTCGAGCCTATCAATCCATCGGAATTGCCGAAAATGTTGGATGGATTGAGAAAAGTGAACAAATCGTATCCATTGTTGACGACACGAGTAGAAGAATCTGGAGAGCATGTTCTATTGGGAACCGGAGAACTGTATATGGATTGTGTGATGCATGATATGAGAAAAGTGTTCTCTGAAATCGATATCAAAGTCGCCGATCCAGTTGTCACTTTCAACGAAACTGTCATCGAAACGAGTACACTGAAGTGTTTCGCTGAGACTCCGAATAAAAAGAACAAGATCACAATGATGGCTGAGCCATTGGAGAAGCAATTAGACGAAGACATTGAGAACGAAGTTGTACAAATTGGTTGGAATCGGAGACGACTCGGAGAGTTCTTCCAAACGAAATACAATTGGGATCTGCTCGCCGCCCGTTCGATTTGGGCTTTTGGACCAGATACCACAGGACCAAATATTCTTTTGGATGATACTCTTCCATCAGAAGTTGATAAGCATCTTCTGTCGACTGTCAGAGAATCATTGGTTCAAGGATTCCAATGGGCTACCAGAGAAGGACCTCTTTGTGAAGAACGTAAGTCTCGTGAGATAAAATGTATCTCATCAAATTCATTTTCAGCAATTCGTCAAGTGAAATTCAAACTTCTCGATGCGACGATCGCTTCAGAACCATTGTATAGAGGAGGAGGTCAAATGATTCCGACGGCTCGTCGATGTGCATATTCTGCATTCCTCATGGCCACGCCTCGTCTCATGGAACCCTATTATTCAGTGGAAGTCGTCGCACCGGCCGATTGCGTCGCTGCTGTCTACACTGTTCTCGCCAAACGACGTGGTCACGTCACTACAGATGCTCCGATGCCTGGATCGCCAATGTACACGATTAGTGTATGTCATGATCAGAAAACTCGTTATCAAGCTTCATATTTCAGGCATATATCCCAGTAATGGATTCGTTCGGCTTCGAGACGGATCTTCGTATTCACACTCAAGGACAAGCATTCTGCATGTCTGCATTCCATCACTGGCAACTCGTCCCAGGAGATCCACTCGACAAATCAATTGTGATCAAGACTCTGGATGTTCAGCCGACTCCTCATCTCGCCAGAGAGTTCATGATCAAAACGAGACGACGCAAGGGTCTCTCGGAAGACGTGTCCGTCAACAAGTTCTTCGATGATCCGATGCTTCTCGAGTTGGCGAAACAACAGGATTACACTGGATTCTAATTCTAAATCTGTCAAATATCTTTTCTAATTTATTTCTTTTTCTCAATTTTTTATCTTTCATTGTTCCCAGTTGTCCCTGTTTTTCAAGGGAAACGGTGATCTCAACAGTAAAATAAGACTTGCTTTTATTTATTTCTGCTGTAGCTATTGATTCTGGTTTCAAGCTTTTAGAATGCCTCTTTCAGACTGATCAAGAAGGAAGAACGAAACGGGGTGAGGAATGGGAGAGAAAAATTATTTAAGGTTCGGAAAAAATAATTTGTAAACTCACTAAAAAGTTAAAAATAACATAATCAACACAATCTGGTGAATGGATTAGAGGATCTTTTGATTGTGGGAGGACATTACAGTAGCCTCCTTCCTAGGATTTTTCTCATTCTTTACAGACAAATTACTCGGATTCCTGAAAAATAATGAGTCAGATGAAGATGAATAAGATGTTATTAACCTCTCTTGAAACGATGCGGATCACGTGGAGACGTAGAGAATCCGCCTGGTTTAAAAGAAGAATATCGATGAATCTCTTGAACATGTCGAAAATCTAGTATCTGAATTCCGATGAATGTCGTTGGTGAATGATCTCTCTTCTACCAGTGAAGAATCTCCAGAGTTTAGATACATGAACATTGTAATCGGTAGAGTAGGAACATGTATAATTAGCGCCAAACGTCTTGTTTTGTTTATTGTTTTTTTGTAGAGGGAACTACGAATTGTTCTGATTGAGTATATGTGCTGGCCATAAATATATGAAAAATCGGTGTTTTCAGTTCAAAATGGTCAACTTTGGGCGTTCGTAGCAATGTGGGGAACAGTGGTATTGCTCTGAATTTTTCAGGGCAGTTAGTTGATAGCTGGTTTTGTATTTTCTTAGTAGAAAACTTTTTTCTAGAATTATTTCTGAGAGCTACACGGCTCGTTGAAGAGGAAGCTGATGAAAAACATGCTGTTTTCCACTGAAATCGACAAAATTTCAGTAATGTTTTCTTCAACGATCCGTGGAGCTCTTAGAAATGGTTTTAGGAAAAAGTTTTCTATTAAGAAAATGCAAATCCAGCTATCAACTAATAAAATTAAAAAATTCAGAACAATATCACTTTTCCCCACTTTGCTACGAACGCCCAAAGTTGACTATTTTGAACTAAAAAAGCCGTTTTTATATAAACTTATGGCCAGCACTATATATATGTAAGAATTAAATCTGGGAAAAAAGATGATTCTGAAATATTGAACGCGAGAATGACGCTATAATTTCCCTCGAAAAACCTTTTCTTTAAGAAGAATGTCAATCATACATGGGGATGAAAGCATCTAGAATAAGCAGGATCTTATGTTTGAAAGTCCTTTTTGATCACGTTCAAACCAACATGTAGAATTACATTTATTCTTTATTATTCAACTTCGAAAAACAAAAATGAATAGATGTGGAGACAAAAAAAACAAAATATATATTTTCTTTTCGAAGAGATTCAAATAATGTTTTCGTTCTTCAAGAGAGTTGATTTGGATTATCCACAGGATACGGTAGTCCTTTCCAATCAGGCCATACGTACATAGAAAATGTTCTCACGCCACTCATCCGAATCAATGCCACTTTTCCATCGCTTTTCCTCCGTATCTCTATTCCAGAATGAAAGTGAAGTGATTGGCTGTCTAACCTGAAAACAGGAATCAAAATGAACGAATAAAAAGAAGAAATCAATACGAATTGAAGATAATTGGATCCGGATATTCTCTCAAAACGAACTCGAATCCATTGAGAATAGATCGAAGATCGTATTTTTTCATTCTCACAGATAAATATTTCATAATTGAATTCCCTCCATTCATCCAGCTTTTCAGAAAAGAATTCATATCTTCATTCGAGAAATTCGTTTTATTCATCCATAAAGACTCTGAATTTAATTCGTATAGATTCGTTAATGACGGCCATGAATATCCTGTTATTTCAACAAATTTAAGTTTCATTGGATACCTGGAAAACGGTATTTGATGTCAGAGAAACAATTGAAAACTGACTTGAATGAGTATTGAAAGTGTTTGGATGTCTTCACAAAAAGATACAATTCTTCGGATACTCTACAAGTATCCAAAAAGTATTTCAGATCCTCATCACTCGTTTTTTGACATTCGAAATGACAAAGAGGCAAGGTCTTCTGTCGATTCATTAACCAATCGATAACTCTTCTCGGATCATCTTTATTCTTCTCAGCCGAAATAACTAAACTATGAATCGATGAATCGAAGAAATCAGTTAAAATATCAGAAACGAATTGGAGTCCAACGAATCGATCGTCGTCCCAATACACGTACAGACTATCGTCATTTTCGTTTTTTTGAATTTTGATTACTGTATCTCTTATTTTTAGAAATTCGATTTCAGAATACTTTTTGATTTCAGATGATTCTGATACACGGAAAAACACATTACCACTGAACTCCAAATTATTAAATTCAACTCTTAAAAAACTGCAAAGGTATATTCTCAATTTCTCGGTGAATTTACTCCTCAAAAATTTTGAGATTCTGTATGATCGTTTCGAAGTCAACGCCACTTTTATTCTGAAATTATTTATTTTGAATGAATGGAAAATGTTGGAAAAAAGGGACTTACAGTTGAGGAAGACTCATTGAATTCAATACAATCGATAGTGGAACGAGAGGAAGATTGAAGAGTTGGAAGGGAGACATTTCTTGAGACGAGAGAAGAATGGATGAATGGAAGAAGACGTTCTTCTGAGAGAGAGAGCTATGAAGACACTTTTCTTCTGCCCGAATAAGGAGTCATATGACAGAAGGAGGTACATTAACTGACCAATAGACAGTCAGAGTCTGCACAAGAATTGCCAGAACAAACTGTCAACCTTGTTGTTCAAACATCTGACCGTCTGAAAGGATCCGAGATTTCTCCGGCAGAAATTAATAACAAAGTTCAAAAAAGCGCTATCGAAAACCTATGTTTTCAGTCTCAAAGCCTGCTCTTTTAAATTTGTTTACTAGATTCTAATTCTAAATCTGTCAAATATCTTTTCTAATTTATTTCTTTTTATCAATTTTTTATCCTTCACTGTTTCCAGTTGTCCCTTTTTTCAAGGGAAACGGTGATCTCAACAGTAAAATAAGACTTGCTTTGATTTGTTTTCTCTCTAGAAACTAATCTTGAATTCAGATTTTCAAAAGACCTTTCCCTCATTAACCAATAAGAGACGGTACTCCTCCAGTGGCATCATATCAGATTGTACTAGAGTATGTAGATGCTCTCACTACAGTGCGCGTCATAATTATACGACCACCCTCTTTTTTGATGTTTTTGAGAAAACAAAAAATTTTCAAGGAAAACTGTGCATGCCATTGAATTCAGAAGCCGAAAAAAACCCCGTGTGCAAATTTTCAGGGATTTACATTAGAATTCTTATTAATTGTAAAACAAAGTGTAGCATGACATTTGTTCTTTATATATCTCCTCGTTCAATCAATGAAGGATTGCCTACACTCCTATCTAATTCAGCACGCTGTCATTCACGTCTTCTTCCATTCATCCATTCTTCTCTTGTCTCGTGAAATGTCTCCCTTCCAACTCTTCAATCTTCCTCTTGTTCCACTATCGATCGTATTGAATTCGATGAGTCTTCCTCAACTGTGAGTTCCTTTTTTCCTATGGTTTTCTCTCATTCAAAATAAATAATTTCAGAATAAAAGTGGCATTAACTTCGAAACGATCATACAGAATTTCAAAGTTTTTGAGCAGTAAAATCACTGAGAAATTTAAAATATATATTAACAATTTTATAACAATTGAATTTGAGAATTGGGAGATCGAGGGTAATGTGATGTTTCATGTTTTTGAATCATCTGAAATCAAAGAGAATTTTGAAATTGAATTCCTAAAAATCAGAGATACAGTAGTCAAAATTCAAAAAAACGAAGAGAACGATAGTCTGCACGTGTATTGGGACAACGATCGATTCGTTGGACTCCAATTCGTTTCTAATATTTTAACTGATTTCTTCGATTCATCGATTCATAGATTGGCTATTTTGGATCAGAATAGAAAAGATGATCCAAGAAAAGTAATTGATTGGTTAATGAATCGACAGAAGACACTGTCCTTTTGTTATTTCGAATGTCAAAAAACGAGTGATGAGGATCTGAAATACTTTTTGGATACTTGTAGAATATCCGAAGAATTGTGTATTTTTGTGAAGACATCCAAACACTTTCAATATTCATTCAAGTCAGTTTTCAATTATTTTTCTGACTTGAAATACCGTATTTCAGGTATCCAATGGAACTGAGACGTGTTGCAATAACAGGTTGGCCGGCATTAATGAATCTATACGAATTGAATTGTGAATTATTGTGGATGAATACAAGGAATTTCTCAAATCAAGACATCAATTCGTTTCTGAATAACTGGATGAATGGAGGGAATTCAATTATGAAATTTCTATATCTGAGAGTGAAACAATTCGATCTTCAATCTATTCTCAATGGATTCGAGGTTGTCGCGAGAAGATTTCCGAATCCACTTCTCTTCAATTGGTATATTTCTCTCATTCATCCAATTCATTTCCTTTTTCAGGTTCGACGGCCGACCACTTTATTTTAATTATGGAATGGAGATACGAAGGGAAAGTGATGGAAAAGTGGCATTGATTCGGATGTATGAATACGGAGCATTCACAATGTACGTATGGCCTGATTGGAAAGGACTACCGTATCCTTTGGATGATCCTAATCAATATTCTCTTGAAAATACACTGATTATCTTGGAAAATGAATAATTATTCTTTTCTTGATTCCGGATCTATTTTTCAGTTTAATAATAAAGAGCAAATGTCATTCTACACTTTTTTACAATTAATAATACTTCTAATGGGGTTATTCATGAAAAACAATTATCACATTTTAATGCAACAAAATGTACTGATCTCAACAGTAAAATAAAACTTTCATTGATTTATTCTCGCTGTATCTATTGATTCTGGTTTCAAGCTTTTAGAATTCTTCTTTCAGACTGATCAGGAAGAAAGAACGAAACTAGGTCAGGAAGAAAAAAATGAATTAAGATTCAGAAACATTTATTTGTACTCTCAGAAATAACACAATCTGGTAGATAGAGAGGGAGTTGGACTGCTGGAGGTTGTCGTTTTCATGATAACAGTTTTATGTTTCATAACCTTCGCATTAAGGATCTTTTGCGGGAGGACATTACAGTAGCCTCCTTCTTAGACTTGATCTTATTCTTTACAGACAAGTTACTCGGATTTCTGAAAAATAATGAGTCAGATGAAGATGGAATAAGATGTTATTAACCTCTCTTGAAAGGAAGCGGGAGACGTAATATCAAAAAATGATTCTCAAATATTGAACGCCAGAATTTCCCTGAAAAAACGTGTTTAAAGGAGCTAAACTCATAAACTTGAAATCTCAGATTTCCGTGATAAATTGGTGAGAATGTAGAGAACCAGCCTTCGATTTGTCTCACCAATTTTCAAGGAAATCTGAGAGATCAAGTTCAGGTCTCCTTTAACCAGAGTACTCTCTCTGCAGAGAGAAAGAGGTGCTTTCACTATGTATGATATGAATCGATCCTGCTGTCTCGGCGGGTTAGGTGGTGAGCCCCCGCCGAGGCTAGAATACAAAGACTAGAGATACAATGTCTACACTTTATTGTCTGAGCTCTTTCCAATGGAAGTTCAATGATTCCTTGGGTTGATCCATGGCTTCGAGGGTCCTTCAGCACGTTGCATTGGGGCCATAGTTTGGGTGCCATCGGTAGGTACGGTGGTCTTATCCAGGATGCTATCCAGCGTCGGGAATAGCGGGCTCCTGCCCTTAGCGAGACTGCTTGAGACGTTGAGCGGGATCCGGAGAAGAGAGTCATGTAGAACGTCAGGAGATGGAGTTGAGCATGAGTAGTCGAGGCGAGCAGAGAAGAGAGTTGGACCGAAGAACTGACGATTCGAGCCTCTTATATACTGACAGCCAGGGCAGATAAGATCGTTCCGGTTACCAAAGGTCAGAGCGGCTTGACGTAAAATGAGAAATGTATTTTATTTCTCCCTTGGTTGCGTGGGAATAATACAATGTGTTGTATTCCAGAAGGTCGTGAATAGAGAGCCTCTCTCTTTCCGCGACACCTGCTCTTCTGCATTGAACAATTCTCATTCAGTGTCTATGAAAATAGAATCTCTGGGAAAAAACGAAACACCAAAGTGAATGTAATGGAAAGGATAGTTTTACATTGGAATTCTTATTAATTGTGAAAAAAATGTAGCATGACTCTTTATTATTCAGCTGAGAAATAGTTTCGGAAGCGAAAAAATCAAATATTTATGGTCTTTTGAAAAGAATCAAAGTGTGTTTCCAAGAGAATGTTGATTAGAAATATCCACAGGATACGGTAGTCCTTTCCAATCAGGCCATACGTACATTGTGAATGCTCCGTATTCATACATCCGAATCAATGCCACTTTTCCATCGCTTTTCCTCCGTATCTCTATTCCAGAATCAAAACGAATTGGTTCACCTCCGTACCTGATTGATCGGCCGTCGAACCTGAAAAAGGAAGTGAATTGGATGAAAAGGAGAGAGAGGGAAATATACCAATTGAAGAGGAATGGATTTGGCAACCATCTCGAGACAATATCAAATCCATTAAGGATAGATAGAAGATCGTATTGTTTTATTCTCAGATATACAAATTTCAGATTCGAATTCCCTCCATTCATCCAGTTTTTTAAAAACGAATTGATGTCTTCACTCGAGAAATTCGTTTTATTCATCCACAACATTTCAGAATTCAATTCGAATAAATTCATCAATGACGCCCATGGATAACCTATTTCAACACGTCTCAGTTTCATTGGATACCTGAAATACGGAATTAGATATCAGAAAAACAATTGAAAACTAACTTGAATGAATATTGAAAGTGGTCGGATGTCTTCACAACGAGACACAATTCTTCGGATATTCTACAAGTATCCAAAAAGTATTTCAGATCCTCATCACTCGTTTTTTGACATTCGAAATGACAAAAAGGCAGTGTCTTCTGTCGATTCATTAACCAATCGATTACTCTTCTCGGATCATCTTTATTCTTCTCAGCCGAAATAACTAAACTATGAATCGATGAATCGAAAAAGTCAGTTAAAATATCAGAAACGAATTGGAGTCCAACGAATCGATCGTTGTCCCAATACACGTGCAGACTATCGTCATTTTCGTTTTTTTGAATTTTGACTACTGTATCTCTGATTTTTAGAAATTCAATTTCAAAAATGTCTTTGATTTCAGATGATTCTGATACATGAAACATCACATTACCCTCGACCTCCCGATTTTCAAATTCAATTCTTATAAAAGTGTGAATAAGTATTTTGAATTTTTCAGTGAATTTATTCCTCAAAAACTTTGAGATTCTGTATGATCGTTTCGAAGTCAACGCCACTTTTATTCTGAAATTATTTATTTTGAATGAGAGAAAAATGTTGGAAAAAGTGACTTACAGTTGAGGAAGACTCATTGAATTCAATACAATCGATAGTGGAACGAGAGGAAGATTGAAGAGTTGGAAGGGAGACATTTCACGAGAAGAGGGAGGAAGATGAATGGAAGAAGACGTGGATGACAAGGAGCTGAATGAAATAGAAGTGTAGGCAATTCATTCATTGATTGAACAAGGAGTCTCACGGCAGATGGTGACACTGTATTCAACAGACAGACACAGTCTGTAGTAATATTGCTATTATAGAACACCCTCAAGCTGTTTGTTCGAACAATTGAGGATTGTCGCAGTTCCAATCTCATTCAAAACGTTTTCTTTCATGAACTTTTTCCATTCTTCTTTCTCGAGAACTGTGACCATTTCAACTCTACAATTTTTATTTTTGCCTGCAGAAGGTGATCCAGACATCTGTTTATCTGAAAACCATTTTCTCTCAAGATTCCAACAATAACTAAAGACACGCTTCAATAGGGCGTTATCGAAAACGAATGTATCCGTTCTTAAAACCGAATTCTCAAGTTAATGTTGAAATTTTGAAAATGTTTCATCTCGTCTGAAAATTCGGTGAAATAGAGCAAAAAAGCAAAAATTAGGCCGTATTTCAGTCTCTCAGAGATCACTTAAAGGAGGACTGCAGTCATTTTCGACTCAAAAAAATTTCTATGTATTCGTCCTGAAAAATCTAATTCTACTCTTAATTTTTTATGAAATTTTCTCTAAAATGCTCCAGCTGCGAGCAAGCTGAGAAACTTATGATTATGGTGGAAGAGTTTTTCAACCTCGGCCACGGGGTTTTGAGACGCCCCGGCGGCTATTTTCGTTCTTTTTTCAAAGTTTCAGTTTATTAATGAGAAGATATATTCTATACAAATATAAAACTTCAAGGAAAAAGAACGAAAAAAGCCGCCGAGGCGTCCTAAAACCCCGTGGCCGAGGTTGAAAAACTCTTCCACCATAATCATAAGTTTCTCAGCTTGCTCGCAGCTGGAGCATTTTAGAGGAAATTTCACGAAAAATTAGGGGCAGAATGAGATTTTTCAGGGCGAATTACATAGGAATTTTTTTTAGTCGAAAATGACTGCAGTCCTCCTTTAAGTACATCAAAAACTGAATTGAAAGATAACAGAAGTGTTGTTTTATTCAGTTTTTGCCGGAGAATATCATCGTTTATCCGAGTAGGAATCGAGAAGTGGCCACGTAGGATAAAAGTTGAATTGGAATACAAAAAGAGTTGATTCAACACCTAAAGAAACAGTTACGGTCACTGAGAAATCAGCTTCCTTTCAAAAATTCAGAAGTTCAGGTGTTCGAAGAAAACCGAGAACTGAAGTTTTTCACATTTCAAAATCCTTTCCTATGTTCTTTTAAATAGACAAACGAGCCACTTTATGTAATGAAATTCTAGTTAGAATTCATTAGGGATCGGAGGAACGAGACTCGATAATTTTGTACCTTTTTTGATGGAATTCCTATCAGATTTGAATATTTAGATGTTGTTATCAATTAGACAGTATCGAGATGAATTAAGTTGTCTTCTCTTTCTTTTTTCTTTTCATGAATTTTGGAACAGAACACATTAGATGTTTATTGTAGAAAAAAGATAAGTAACCATTCGAAAAACGGCTTTTTTTCCATCCGGAATTACGAACGTTTGGATACTCCGAACATTTTATCACGGAATTGATTTATTAAAACAAAGTGTACAATGACATTTGCTCTTTATTATTAAACTGAGAAATAGATTCGGAAGCAAAAAAGCGAATAATCATGCACTTTCCAAGAGAATCAACGTATTTTCAAGAGAATATTGATTAGGATCATCCACAGGATACGGTAGTCCTTTCCAATCAGGCCATACGTACATTGTGAATGCTCCGTCTTCATACATCCGAATCAATGCCACTTTTCCATCACTTTTCCTCCGTATCTCTATTCCAGAATGAAAGTAAAGTGGTCGGCCGTCGAACCTGAAAAAGGAAGTGAGTTTGATGAATAGGGGAGAGAGAGAGAGAAATATACCAATTGAAGAGGAATGGATTTGGCAACCATCTCGAGACAACACCGAATCCTTTTAGGATAGATAGAAGATCGTATTGTTTCAATCCAAGATATACAAATTTCAGATTTGAATTCCCTCCATTCATCCAATTTTTTAGAAACGAATTGATGTCTTGATTCGAGAAATTCGTTTTATTCATCCATAACATTTCAGAATTCAATTCGAATAAATTCATTAATGACGCCCATGGATAACCTAAAATTTCAACACGTCTCAGTTCCATTGGATACCTGAAATATGGAATTTGATGTCAGAAAAACTATATTTCGATTGAAAACTAACTTGAATGAGTATTGAAAGTGTTCGGATGTCTTCACAAAAATACACAATTCTTCGGATATTCTACAAGTATCCAAAAAGTATTTCAGATCCTCATCACTCGTTTTTTGACATTCGAAATGACAAAAAGGAAGTGTCTTCTGTCGATTCATTAACCAATCGATTACTCTTCTCGGATCATCTTTATTCTTCTCAGCCGAAACAACTAAACTATGAATCGATGAATCAAAGAAGTCAGTTAAAATATCAGAAACGAATTGGAGTCCAACGAATCGATCGTTGTCCCAATACACGTGCAGACTATCGTCCTCTTCGTTTTTTTGAATTTTGATTACTGTATCTCTGATTTTTAGATATTCAATTTCAAAATTCTCTTTGGTTTCAGATGATTCTGATACATGAAACATCACATTACCCCAGATTTCCCTATTCTCAAATTCAATTCTTATAAAAGTGTAAATAACTATTCTCAATTTTTCAGTGAATTTATTCCTCAAAAATTTGGAAATTCTGTATGATCGTTTTGAAGTTAATGCCACTTTTATTCTGAAATTATTTCTTTTGAATGAGAGAAAACCAATGGAAAAAAGAGACTTACAGTTGAGGAAGACTCATCGAATTCAATACGATCGATAGTGGAACGAGAGGAAGATCGAAGAGTTGAAAGGGAGACATTTCTTGAGAAAAGAGCATAATGGATGAATGGAAGAAGAGGTTCTGAGTGAAGACACTGTTTTCTTCTGCGAATAGGGAGTCACTCGGCAGATGGAGATACTATAACTAACAGACAGACAGAGTCTGCAGAAGGATTTCCAGAAAAAAAAACTATCGGTCGTTTGATTCGTAGTCCAATTCAATTGAAATAATAATTGAATTTAAAAACTGGATGAATGGAGGGAATTCGAATCTGAAATTTGTATATCTGAGAATAAAACAATACGATCTTCTATCTATCCTTAATGGATTTGATATTGTCTCGAGATGGTTGCCAAATCCATTCCTCTTCAATTGGTATATTTCCCTCTCTCTCCTTTTCATCCAATTCACTTCCATTTTCAGGTTCGACGGCCGATCAATAAGGTACGGAGATGAACCGGAAATTTCTATTTCTGGGAATGAAACAATGACATCTTCTATTTGCTCTCAATGGTTTCTAGGTCACTTTGAGAGAATATCTGAATGGGATTCTTTTCAATTAGTTTATTTTTTTCTTGTTTCAATTCATTCGATTCGATTCCCATTCTCTATGGAAAACTTTTGGGCGAAAGTTGAACGATTCCGCTTAAGATCAGAGCGAAATTGCCTAAGCTTCGCCCAAAAAATAGCCAGTTCGCTGAAAAGTCGCGTAAGCTCTGACCGTCGTCTAAAAAAATGAACAAATTTGTTAAATAAGAACAAATAAGATAATATAAAATCATAATACAAAGATTCATATCATAAATGGTAAGAAAAGACAATTCGGGAATCAAGAGAAAATGATGATGATGAGAGGAAAGAAGACAAAAAAGAAAAGAATAGGCAACAAATTGTAAATAAAATTAGAATAAAAATGGAAAACTCGGGGGGAAAATGGAATAGAATGAAAAAAGAAAATAGAAAAGAACCTATGGGGATGAGACTAATCGAATTCGATGGCGTATCTCTCGACTCCCCACGAAATACGATCACGGAACACTTTGTATAACTGTCGTTGGCCGATGACTGATGACCATTCGTCGATTTCTCCCTTGTTTCGTCGGAACTCGAATACGTGACGTCCGATTGTTTGAAGGGCAAGTCTGAAAGAAACAAGAGATTGGACTGATACCGTATCCTATCGGCTTACCTTTGCACTGTGGGCTTATCTTCTGATGGTGCATGAAGTCTCATTTCAATCGTATCCAACAGTTCTCTTCTTGTCTGATCGTCGACGTCAGCCTCAATGTAATCCAGCAATCTACAGTAATCCGTGTAAACCATTCCAGTCGCTCCCCATTCTGGAATCGAGTCCTCGAACGGACGAACCATGTTACACGCCGTCCGCAGAGCATCGTTATCTCCGGCAACGACTGCAGTCGGTGCGATGTCATCAACGAATAGTTGACGGATTTCCAGAAGGTCTCTGGCAGAAACAGCCAGTTCGAACATCTGGGCACCGTCGTCGCTGGCTTTGGCAGTTGCAAATTGAGCTTCTGCGATCCAATAAGCTGGGATATCGAGTTTATGGGAGATCACTTCGAAGAGTCGGTTGTCGCCGAGACGGGCGATACGATCCAAGAGCACTTTCACGCCGGTTGCTCTCCTGAAAACAGAATACTTATTAATTTTTCTAATAAATCTGAAACTAACTCTTCATCGTCATCAATATGTTGTAATACAAAAACGGCGTGTTTCGGCAGACGGGCGGTCTCTAATTGAGCCGAGAAGCTTCTGTGAAGTCTCGTTTCCACGACTTTCGACATAGTTCTGAATCCAACCGAATAGAGGACACTCCAGACATGCCACTGAAGGAAATGATCGTGCGGAGATTCGCCGGCGGCGCAATCGAGAACAGTTTCTATTGAATGCTGTGATTCGCAGGCCAACTTGATCAATTCTCCGTAGAGATCTCCACGATTCGAGGCGGCTCGTCCTGCGACGACATCCTTCTGGTAGGATGCATAGGCCTCTTCAAGGCCGGTCCATTGGCGGAGATACCAGACATGAATACCGAGAGCCTGAATCCACGTGAGTCCTTCAAGGCAGTTGACAGAGTGTTTCTGTCCTTCGTGGGTCCATTCGTAGTGGGACATTCCAGACATCAGAATGTAGCATTTGAGAGTGGATTTGGAAATCAGATGAAGAACTTCACACTTTCTCCAGTTATCAATTTGTGCTTTGATACAATGAACCGCCGACTCGGGGCACACCAACGACGACTGTAGAATCGATGCGAGTTTCGGTTGTCCATTGTTGATTGCCAACTGAAATGCTCGATCAGTGTCTCCAATGCAAAGTTGATTCCAGACGGCCGACGTGTCACGTGAAGCACCTCTCTCTTCTGGAGCCTGTTTCTGGGCTTCCGCCTTCAACCACTCTCCAATTTGCTCTCCACGTTCGAACGACCATCCGTCGAGGCGTTGAGATGGGAAGAGAGCGGAGAGAAGTCTCCAGACGGATGCGTGTCCATCGTATCCGCCTGCTTGAGCAATGTCTATGTATTTCTGGAACATTTGTGAGTAGGAGTCCGGATAGGTGACGAAACTGGAAGTCAGTTTACGAGAGACACTGCTCGGTTTAGTTGTCGATGGTCCTTTTCGTCGGGATTCACAGAAGTGCATGTTCACATCAAGCATCGCAGAGAGTGTTTTCTGAAAATGTTCATTATATTTTCTCCAGAATCCTGAACTCACCTCATTGACATCAGAAGCTCGGTCGATAGTTCCAAAGAGAATCTGATTGTAGTTCGGTTGAGCAGACCATGCGAGACATCCGGTCTCACTCCATCCGACTCGAGACGTTCTTCCCTTCACTAATCCCATATCCAGAAGCTTACTCTTATTGTATCCAATCATTCGAGACGCCCGACTTCCTCCATGAAACTGATGTTCTGGATCTTTCGCCTTTGGCATAACTTTCAACTCTTGCATATTCCGAATAAATCGATTACTTTCGTATTCCAAATCGTTGAGTATCTCCAACTTTGGTTTCTTTTCAGGTTGCTCACCCTCTTCGATGATGTACGATGATAAGTCCTGGATGACACTTTGATTTGTTTGCTGCCGATATCTGAACTCGTCCATATTGTTCGAAATTCGGTTATTCTCTGATCCGAGAGAGGTCACTCCTCCAAGACCAGCGAAATTCCTTCGGCGGACAATCGGAATGGCATCTGGATGAGAATCTGGAGACGAGGTGGATGACGTCGGAGAGACTGAAGATCTCTGGAGAGCCTGAAAGAGGTCTCGGTTGTTTGTTTGGGTAGATCAAAAATTGCTTGCCAATACCACTAATAGGAGCGTTTTGTTCTGAGAAACAAGTTTATTGTTTTAAAAAATACTGCAGAGATGGAAATAAATAATTCTTTTCGTTCAGCCTGCCCTAGATGGTATTGGCAAGCAGTTAGTGATGTGAATGGAAACAACAATGAAAGTGTGAACGAAGAAGATAAAAACAAACACAAAAAGGGATATTACGAAGAAGAAAAGTGAAGAAAAACAAGTGTCGACGAGGTACAGAATTAATTAAAAACGGACCTCTCGTAGGTGAGCATCTGTTGTTTTGTGAATCTTCTTTCGTTGAACTTGAGTGTTGACATCGCTTATCGACGAGTTCATGTCGATCTGAAAAATTATATTTATGCAAAACCGAAAAATCTGAAGTTTCTCTCACCGCTTGAAGTGGAGCAGCTGGCAGTTGAGTTTGTGGAGGAGCAATTTCCATTGGTTCATCATCGTCATCAGCCAATCCATATTTGCTGAAATGCTCTACTCGGAACACCCAACTTCCTGTTTCAGCGCGGTAATCCTTGAATGTGGCTCCCATTCGGATGGTGTTTCGTTCGAGGTGCTCTCTCCAGCCAACCTCAGCCAACTTGACCACATCTCGAACTTCCTTCTTCGTTTTCTTATCAGTATACCAAACTCTTTCGAGTGTCACTTCAGCTGGCCTGTTCAGCTCTTGTCCTTCTTCAGGCTTCTGCTCCTCATCCGGATAGACGGTGACTTCCTTGTGGCGGAACACGACGACTTCATCAAGAACAATGTTCTTGAGTTCTATTCTTCCTGGCCAGAAGACACTGCCGTACGATGATCTTCCGATTGTCAAACCATCTTCCAGGACGACTCGTCCATTCTTCACCATCCCTTTCATTTCGTTAATGGTCGGAAGAGAGAAGTAGTCTGGTTTGCTTAATCGGACACCGATAGACGTATTGAGGATTGGAGCCTCTTCGGATGGAGTTGTTGCTACTGATGTGACTGAGCTGGTAGCAGAAACTGGTTCCAAACCAGTGTGCTCATCACATGTTGTGTCCAAGTTCAATGATGGTGGATCACGGTTTCTCTCTTGCTGACGTTGCATGACTGCTTGAACTGGATCCACAGCCGACGGGGTAGAAGCAACGTGGTCGGTTCTTCTCTCAGAGTCGGAGATTCTTGGCAATGCATCTGGGTCAGCTGTACGGTTTTCTCTTCCGACAGAGCCCATTCTAGACGTGTCAGATAGCACAGAGAGATCGAGTTGTTTCAGATTCGACTTCTTTACAGATCCACGTGGTCCGAGACGATTTGAAGTTCCATTCAGGGAAGCATTGAGTGTGGAGTCGATAGTTCTGAAAAAACATCAATAGAAAGGTTAAACACACAAAAAAACAAACCTGTTGAGAGCACTCGAGTCGTGAACACTTTGATTGGCCAATGACAGATTAGGATTGTAGGTGCTGTTCCGAAGACCTCTTCCAAGAGTTGGCGGTGCTTCTCTGGAAGTGTAGTTCAGGTCCTTGACAACCTCATTCGTCTTGGATAAAGCTGGTGAGATATCACTCATCACTTTGCTGATTGGCGGAACAATGAACGACGATTCTGGAGTTCCGTTCGATAGAGAACCCTTCTTGGCAGCCAGGAATCGAAGCTGTCGTTGTTGAGTACTCATCGGTGATTCTTTCGCATCTGTTTCCTTGTTGTACTTGAGAAGTGGAGAGTCGCCGTATGGAGTGTTCGTCAATTGCGATTGCAACGATTTCATATTCGCTTGCATTTGAAGAACATCGGCAGCTACTCCGATGACTGGTACTGGAGCCACTTGTTGTTGAACGATGACTTGTGGCTGAGCGAGATTTCCAAATCCAGCGTTCAATGGCTGATTACTTTGAGTGTTTGATCCGAAAAGACCTCCAGTCGTTGCTTGTGGCTGCGAACCGAACAGTCCACCGCCTGTAGTTGTACTAGTTGTGTTTCCGAATAATCCTCCCGGCTTGGCAGTGTTTCCGAACAATCCGCCTCCTGTTGCGTTGGTTGCTCCGAAAGCATTCGTGGTCGTTGGCTGACTTCCACCGAAGGTAAATCCTGTGCTGGTGGCTGGTTTGGGTCCGAACAATGAACCGCCCGTGTTAGCAGCTGATGCGTTACCAAATAGACTTCCACCAGTATTGGCTGCAGCTGGTTGACCGAATGCGTTAGTGGTCTGCAAGAAACTGTGATTCTGAAGAGAAATATAATGAATTCGACTTACTGTCGAGCCACCACCGAAGGTAAATCCAGTCGATTGCTGTGGTTGGCTGTTTTGCCCGAAAAGACTGTTTCCGGTTGTCGCCGTGTTGCCGCCGAACAAGGAACCCGTTTGCTGGGGTTGCTGCGTCTGACCGAACAGTGATCCCGATTGTTGTTGTGTTGAACCGAAGAGAGAAGATCCCGTGGATTGTCCGAATGTAGAACCTCCTGCAGTGGTAGCTTATTTTATGATTAGATTATACGTTCATTTTAATTCTTACCTGTATTGTTTCCGAAAAGAGAAGTTCCAGATGGCTTGGGACCAAACAATGAGCCTCCTGTTCCAGAAGTATTTGCATTGGTATTTCCGAAAAGGGATCCACCGGTATTAGTGGAGGTCCCACCGAACGGAGATGCTGTTGACGTTCCTCCGAACAACGATGACTTCTGTTGAGTGGCGTTAGAATTTCCGAAAAGACCACCACCGGTCTGATTAGTGTTGGTCGAATTGCCGAAAAGTCCACCACCTGTAGTCGTCGTTCCAGCTGCCGGTGCTTTTCGATTGGCCATATAATCCTCCACTCTCAGTTCCTCCATACTTTTATCCTGATACTTGATCATAGCGGAAATACACATGTGTTTGGTCGAAATGGTGGTCGTGGTTCCGTTTCTCATCATCGTATCAGAATTTATTGGCGGCTCGAACTTGATTGTTGTACCTGTTACAGCCGATCCTGAAGCTAGAATCATATTAGTGAATGATGAAGGGTGTCTATGAAACTCACCTCCTCCGAACAACGAGTTGCTTCCAGCTGCATTATTGTTTGATCCGAAGAGACTCGACGTTCCTGTGTTACTGGTGTTGCTGGTTCCACCAAACAGAGACCCTCCGGTAGTCGTTGATGTGCTGGCTCCTCCGAAAAGACTTCTGTTCGCATTGGTCTGCCCTCCACCGAATAATGAACTCTGGTTATTCTGAGTTTGTGGAGATCCTGGAAAATGAATTTAAATTGAGAAAGAGTTGATTTTAATTTACCGAAAAGGTTAGATGTGGTAGTGGAGGCACCGCCGAACAACGAGCTGGCCGGCTTATTCTGAGTGGACCCGAAAATACTAGAAGTTGTTGTATTCTGATTTGTCGTCTGACCGAAGAGGCCTTTATTCTGAGTGTTTTGCCCGAAGAGTCCACTTCCACTGCTAGCTCCAAAACTCCCCGAGCCAAATGATTTGTTTTGGCCGAACATTGGGCTGAAAATAACAATATTTGTTGATGAATTACAAGCGTTTATAAAGAAATGAATCGAAGTTATTCGAAAATAAATCACGTGGGTGTTTAAAAACACAGATTTACTGATAAGATTAGCAATATTTCGCCATTCTCCGATATTTCAGACAGAAACATCAATTTTAGGGAAAAAAACCTAAATTTGAGATTTGCGGACAGCGGTCGCTTCGGAGAAGGTGTCGTCCGATGAAAAAAAGCTCTCCGTCATCAAAAACAAACGAAACGCGTTCAGGATTTCCCGCTCAACGCGCAAAAAGTATGTTTTCCGCGCGCGTAATAATTCGAATTCGAAACAGAAAAACGAGGGAACCTAGTGTCAGCGGAGCGCGTTTGCATTGACATGCCCCAAGTCTCTGCGTCTCTCTTCAACACGTTGTCTCTCTGCGCGGCGACTTCGGTCAGCTCCCCCACGCCTTTGTTTTCCCACAGTTTCGTAGCCTTTTTTGACTTTTGCTTGTGTTTTCTAAACGAGAATTGAACTGTCACTTATTTTTTCAAAAAATATTTGGTTATAAAAGAATATTTTAATTTTGCAGTTCAATAAAAACGACATGAATAAAAATGGGTAATACAATTCTTACTGGACGTTCCAACGCCATCGCACCAATTATCAGTGCAGAGGATGCTAGAACTCATAGTAAGGCTTGAAAACTAAAAATCTAGGAGAAAATAACGATTTTAGTATCCGACGAAGAGTACCGAAGAATACGACAGGCTTTTCAGCGATTCAAAAATGGATGTATTAATTATGATGTAAATCAAATTCAATTTTAAAAAAACCAATAAAAATTCCAGGAATTCTGTTATCATGTTCTTGGCGGCGCCCAAATCCCAGAAGAGAAACGACGTCTTCTATTCAGTTTTTTCTCGCACGGAGCTGAAACGATTTCTTTCGACAATTTGCTCTCCTCGCTCGTCGGATTGTGTAGAGTAGAAGAAGTTCAATCGAGATTTATCGAAGAGTATCATGAGTTTGCTTCGTGGGGTCTTAGCCCTCCAAAATTGACGATTCCGCTGAATGACTCCTATATTTCTTTTTACGAAGTCATGTCTTATGTGACACATTGTAAGATTCCTTTCCTTGTTTTCAGACGTTCACATCCGTTTTCCAGTATCTGTAAAAGAAGTAATTGAACTAGAGAAGGTGTTCGCCACAATAAGCGATAGAGCTGTCTGTAAATTGAACGAAGAGAAATGGAAACAAGCTCTCGGAGGATGCTTTCCCGATAGTTTCGCTGAAAGACTTTTCGCAGTTTTTGATGAGAATCGAGATGGACAAATCGACTTCAGAGAGCTCGTTTGCACTCTTTCAGCCCTTTGCAGAGGTCCTCATCCGGGAAGAATTTCACGTTAGTGTCTTTCAGAAAACACAGAAAACCGTTCATTTTCTAGAACTAGCCAGAATTTGGGATATTGACTGCGATAAGCTGCTTTCTGATGAGGAACTCTCAAATATGTACAAAGATTTGAATGTTCCAATAGAGAATCAAACTGTTACCAAATCATCGAACGGCAAAGCGGCGCTCGTTGATTTTGGTATTTGGGCGCAGGAAAATGAGAAATATATTGCTGAATACTACTCGATGGCACTTCAAATTGGACACATTTGCCTCGGATTGAGACCAGAATCAAAGAAAATGGAACTGGAAATTGTCAAGTGAGTGGAAATAGAAGAGTAATCATTCAATTAGTAATTTCCAGTGAATTCGAATCTCGTGCATCAGAACTTCCACTCTCCGAATGGAATATTGTCGCTGCTGGATGGCATGCCGAGTTTCGGACTCTTCTCGAAGCAGGTAAAAACCCAAATCCTATTGACAACTCGGGAATCAAAGGAACCAGAGAGGATAGTTGGACGAGCAAAGTGAGCCATATCGTCTCTCCACTCTCAATAATCTTACTGCTTCCAGGTCGCGTGTATTTCATCTGAATCAGCACGTCTGAAGCCAGATCTCGTTCCATCAGACTACATTCGAGTACCAGTTCCTTTGTGGAAAGCGTGGCTTCGATGGCATGGATGTGCACTGACAATAGACTCGCAATTCACGAGAAAGTATTTGGACGGAGAGTTCTTCGAGGATTATAAACCGGCTCTTGAGCTATATCCCCTTGAGATTCTTCTACTTGGACATGATCGGAAGAAGAGTCACGATGGAACAGAAACGACTCCACGATCACTAACTCCATGGGCATGTGCTCAGGTATCGAGAAGTATGACGGTGGATGAACTTCTGTCACTTTGTAAAACTGAGCTAAGACTCGGAGATGGAGATGCGAGACTATGGCAAGTGATAAAAGAGAATGAAGAAGGAAATGTACTTCTGGATGACGGCCGTCAGAATCTTCATCAATTGTACACATCACTCGGAAAAACTAAAAAAGTGAACAAAATGAAGCTGTTACTTGAAGTAAGAGAACGAGGAACTGGAGTGTGGCCAGAAGAATTGAGAGCATCTCTATCCGGGAAACAAATCACAGCTGCTTCTACCCTCTCTTCATCGAATTCTCAGCTCTCCGGACGACCTGGAGCAGTTGGTCTCGTCAATTACGGTAATTTCTGTTACCGTAATGCAGGAATTCAATGTCTGGCAAGAGTGTCTCCGTTGACTCAGTATCTATTGGATGATCAGCATTTGGATGAGATCAAGAGAGCCAATACGAAAAGAAGAGATGCGGTGGAGACGACGATCGAATATGCGAAGTTGTTGAGAGAGATGTGGGCGGCGAAAAAGAAGAATATTGCACCGAATGATTTCAATGTCAGTCATATTGATATTATAATAGTATTATTTCTGATTTTAGGATGCCATCCGCATGAATTCTGACATGTTTGAATGCAGTGAACAGCACGATTGTCAAGAATTCGTCGCGTTTCTCATCGATCAACTCCACACTTCAATGTACGAAGCCAACAAAACCCTCCATCCACCTCCAGAAGACACCAGAAAAGAAGAGAAACCAGAAGAAAAAGAGGAGACAGATGAAGAGAAAGCGGTGAGATCATGGACAGAATACGAGAAGAAAAATGATTCACTGGTGACGGATTTGTTCACCGGACAACTCAGATCTCGTCTGATTTGTCGGACATGTCAGTCGAGTTCAAGTGTCTTTGAACCATTCACTTCTCTTTCACTTCCCATTGGATTTGAGGATGTAGACTTGTATCAGGTTATAGGTAAGAATTCTGATCCATGAGACCATTCATATCCCTCAATTTCAGTGGTTCATCGTGATGGTCGAATCCCTCGTCGATACGGTTTCCGTTTGTCTCGAGACTCGAAAATAGGGAATCTTCGAGAAGTTGTTGCAGCTTCCAGTGGAATCCCCATGAATCATATAACAATTCAATGTATGTCCAGTAAAGGAACACTTATGAGTCGATCACCGAACCATCGAAGCTCAAATCTAAAAGATGAACTTCCGTTGAGCTCGTTCCCATCTGGTGCTCGTCTCTATGCACTCGAACTACCAGAAAGTACAGGAGAAGACGAATGGAGAGTGGCAATGCATCGGAAGCTACAGTATAACCATGAGCCACATATTCTCGGATCGACAGCCGGATTCATTGTTTCTCGATTCGGACTTCCGTTGATTGTCGGCCTAGATGAGAATGTGTCGGGAAAGAAACTATACGAAGATGTAATGTATCAAATGCATCGATTCATGGAACATTCTGTCAACTCATTCTCGAGCCGAGCCCATGATCCTTGTGAAGACGACGCCTCGTTCCCGTTCACCCTCTGTCTCGTCGATCAAAACTACGAATGGTGTGGACAGTGTCCGGCTCTTCGCTTCTGTAGAGGATGTCCGATTCGACCGGACGAAAACAAGGTGTTCATTCCAGCGAATTGTCCGATTGCAGTCGACTGGTTGCCAATTGCTCTATATCTTCGATACAATCACTCACAAGAACAAGCATGTGAAGACGATCCGTCTGTCGAGGAAACATGGTCTCGTCACTTTGCTCCGAGCTCATTGGAGCATTGCCTGGAGAAGTTTTCGTGTCCGGAAACACTCGACGCAGCGATTCAATGTGATCGATGCGAAAAGAAGACGATGAGAGACAAAGTGATGACAATTTGGAAACTTCCGAAATACATTGTAAGCGATCTAGATGTTCTCTAATATTTTTCACTCCCATTTCCAGATCATTCACCTAAAACGATTCGAATTTCTTCGAGAACAGGGACGAATGGGAAAATGCAAACGGACTGTCAACTTCCCCCTCCAGCACTTTGATCCGGCTCCATTCGTTGATAAACCCGATGGAAATACCTATGAATGCATTGCGTTGGCTGTTAGTTCCCTTGACTAATCGTCTATTTCTCAAATCCATCTGAATTCAGAATCATTATGGACAATTATCGTGCGGACATTTCATCGCCTACGCGAAAAGCAATGAAGACAAGTGGCTGCTGCTCAATGATTGCTCTGTTCGAGTGAGTTAGAATTATCTGAATTTCTTATGAAAAGTGTTTTCAGGAAGTTTCCGAAGAAGAAGTCGACAAACAAGGTGCATATCTTCTGTTCTACGAGAGAAAAGATGTCAAAAATTCATAATCTCCTCTAATTTATGTAATTATTTAGCTCAAAAATGCTGGCCATTTTCCCTTTTTTAATGACAAAATTGATTCGTATTCCCCCTTTCACTCGGTTCTCCCTGGTTGTGCTTTTCCCCTCTTCATTTTCACTTTCTTTCACTGTTAATGGTCCCCCTCCCAGATTTCTATTCAAATGTACATATTTATTTATTTATTCAACTAGTCAATACTGAAATCCCCGAGTTCTTTTTCCCTCCTAATGTTCACTTTTCTGTCGCTTACCGGATGAACTTTTATTCGTTTTGACTTCTTCACAGTTCTCACTCTAATCTTCTCGCCAACAATTGATTGATCACGGTGACATTTATTCAAGATAACAATCTCTTCGAAGTAGGGGAATCATCACCTTGTTAAGTGTTCAAGTAGTTTCATTTGATTGAATGACAAGATAACAAATTGAAAAGGGGAGGAGGAAGTGACAAGGTTATTGTAAGAGAGAGGGAGGTCTCTCTCTCTCTCTCTCTCTCTTCAGTTTGTCCAGATGTCCATTGGTTTTCTTTCTTCCAATTGAATTTGGAAGTGTTTAATGAGACAATCGATTGGTTTCCAATTACAAAACTATTAATTCATTCATCGATAATCACCGGTTTGGCTCTTTTATTCAACAAGATATATGAGAACATGAAAGAGAGAGAGAGAGAGAGAGAGAGAGAGAGAGTCGATTAGGTAATAAGAGTGTTTATATATGTAGACAAGGGATAACTTGCTCTCTCAATTAGTTGTGTCTCGACTAATTGAATGAGTTTTGGACACTAATTACACTCTATTTGTTTCTCGTTATCTAATAATTGAAAGAGGAATTTGAAAATATATTCTAGTATTTCGAATTGTTCTTTTAAGATTGACAAGTATCTATATTGGATTTAAGGAAAAAGAGGATACCGTATTCTAAATATCTGACAGTCGTTCTCGCCTGATCTTGTCAAGTCAAAAGTGCTAGATACCACCTTGTGGAACCGCTAGTCACAATTTTGGCCGAGCTAATATAACATGCAGGTTATATGAGAAATCTTTATGAATTTCAAATCAAAAGCTCTCGTAACCTACACACGCTAGGAGGTCTCTGGTACAGCGCAGTGGCTTGTGCACTGATGTATATATCATAAAATGTAAGACACAGTAACCTCAGCTACTTTATTGATAGATAAAACATAAAAATTGATAACCTGAACCCGCCGGAAAAAAATCTCATTCAACTTCAATAAACTGTAATTTTATCCCAAAAATTGTGACCCATTTTCACGCGTTCAAAGGAGCTTTCGATAGCTAACAGTATCCCGATGAAGCCCTACTAATAGTTTTTTATTCCCATACTCTAAAACCTATCTGAATACTCCTGTTTCCTCTTCAACCCCATAGCATTCTCTAACATCTAACGTAATCCTTCGAACCACCGTTTCCCAACAGGAAGTCTGATTACTAACACTTCGATGGTAATCCATTTCTCCTTCTCCCCCGTTGAGTTTTCTGTTTACTTGCCACGTTATCGCTCACTATTACGTAATAGTTATTCAACAACAGTGTCTGATTACTCACTACTTCTGGGGGTTGGAGGGAAGAGAGAGGGAGGTAACCTGATCCACGCGTGTGTCAACTGACCTTCTGATTTTGAGGATTATCTCGATATGGTCATTTGTTTATGGATTGAAAGGTTTCTTCTACAGTACTCTCTAATTGTCTTCCGTCTCACAATTACTTCAAAAACACCTGATACTGATCCGTGGGAAAACGAACGAGGTGCGAAGAAACGAGTTGATCTTATCGGAAAATGTAATAATTCCGGAGTTCCGTTTCCCATATTCAGAAATGAGAAAAGTCTAGACTGACCGGAATGAATTATGAAAAGACGAGAACGAAAACAATTGAGTATTCAATACGTTTCTGTTTAATGATGAATCATAAAACAGTAGGGAAAAACAACGAAGTTTCTATACGGAATATATAGTATTTTATAGTGTTTTGAAGACATTTTCAATCGAAATTGAGTTTTCATAGTAGTTTTTTATAGTAGTTTTTTAGAGTAGTTTGTGACAGTATACGGTACCTCTCAGAAATTTCACCAGATTAGATTGAAACAAGCAAACATGTGCCACTGCGGCAGGAAATGAGAGGATGAGCAGTACTGTACCTCGTTTCCCGACAGAGATGAAAGAAAAGTGTTAACTGATGAAATGTTCAGTGTCCCATGAGCAATATTTCATCTCTTGATATGTTTTTGTTATTTCTATTATCAACCGAGATATGAGCAATTTAAGCACACGTTCATTTGTTGACAACTCTCTCAATTCTCGGCTCTTTTAAACTGATTCAAGAACCTATTACCGTAATCCATATTTCCTATCTTTCATGGAAAATGTCAAAACATCGTAAAATGATAAGCAACGGCTTAGCAGAATAAAAAACAACGAGACTCCGCCCTCCTTTGGTTCTTTGCGGTGGGCGGAGTCAGGAGACGTTCGCGGAGAGAGGGATGTACGGGAACTCTTATTCGTTTCCTCGCTTCTCCTCTAATGGCATTTCTTCCCGATATTTTTGATAATCCGTTTCAAACGAGAGTTTCGAATGAAGATCTGAAAATAGAATTAGAGAATAAAGAATTATGGAAAGAGTTCTCGGAACTCACCACCGAAATGATTATTACCAAGAGTGGAAGGTAAGTGTTTTTTCGAGTATCTCAATTCTCAATGAAGATACAAAGAACATGTCAACTGATAAATTGTTGCTCATTTTAAATTGAACAATTTATTAGTTGACAATTTTTTGTATCTTTATTGGGAACTGAATTACGAGTCAAAGTTTCAGAAGGATGTTCCCTCACCTGAGTCTAAAATTGAGTGGACTCGAAATGAGAAGCAAATATGCAGTATTATTCGAAATAATTCCATCTGATAAATATCGATATAAATTCACAAATGGCGGGTGGAAAGTCATGGGAAAAGCCGACATCGAGCCTCTTCGATTTCCCATTCTCCATTCGGACGGAGTGCAAACCGGAGAGTTTTGGATGTCGAAAGATGTCGTTTTTAAGAAATTGAAACTGACGAATACCACTTTTAGTGAACCGAATCATGTGAGAGTCAGATACAGTAATCCCAAGTATGATCAATGACATTTTTCAGATATTTTTGAGTTCAATGCATAAATATCATCCACGTGTTCATATCATTCAATACGATCGATTCGACAATCCAATTCACTCGACTCTCAGATCTTTTGTATTCAAATACACTGATTTCATTGCAGTGACTGCGTATCAAAATGAAATGGTAACTATTCGAGTCTCCGAATGCCCTTCTAATAGAGGTTATTTCAGATAACACAAAAGAAAATCGATTGTAATCCATTTGCAAAAGGTTTTCGGAATAAAAAAGAAGAAGGAGGAAGAAGTCATAAAAGGATTTTCCGATCAGAAGAAGAAGACGAAGAGCCAGCGGCAAAGAAACAAAAAACGGAAAATGAATCTGAAAATCGAAAATTGAATCCTGAACAAATTATGGAATTAATGAAACAATATCAATGGGTAATTCAGTCTTCATTCGGAATTGTTCCCATTGTCGAACCATTGAAAAAGAGTCCAATTAAGAAGAAGTGTGGATTCGGTGTGATGGATTTGTTGGCAGATGTACGATAATTTCATTTTTATTATATTTAAACTACAAAAACGGGCATTTTTTGAAAATCTAGTTGTCTTGGCTTATTTCATTTGCTTTCAATCACAATGAACTAATTCTTTGAAAATTTGAAAAGCTTTTGGAAGAATAATATAAGAAAAAAGTTCATAACTTCATAACTAGAACTGCGTTTCAGTAGTATACCACTTTTTTCCGAAATCATTTATGAGAATCGATATGACTTTCTGAAAATATAGCCTTTTTGTTCTCCAGTTCATCAGTTCATCATATTGGCTTGTCTGCATTGAAACGTTTTGAGGTACAGTATGGATTTCTAGAGCGATGATATCCAAAAGTAGTCAACTAATGAATAGTTCAAAGTGTTATAAACAACATTTCTTTAGTTGACCTTGTTTCGAAATATCTGAAAAGAAGAGAGATATGAGCTCTTGAAGTTAAGGGACTTCTAAGAGACGCAGTCGATTCTGATTGTCGATGTCTATTATCTCAATCTCATAGAGAGGTGTTGAAAAAGGCCTGTTACTGTATAATATTATAGGCCATCAGGCACGTTGATATTTGAGCACCCTCTTTCTCTCTCAATCTCTCTCTCTCTATCTTTTTCTCTTTCATCTAATTACCTTCCCACTACTCACTAGCAGGATTAGTACAGTACACACATATAACCGGAACATCTCTGTCGACTGATTGCACGAGACAAACAGCGGCGAACACGTGTTCAGAAGAAAGAGAGTACTTATTACGATAACTATATACGGTGTTTGAGAGGTCTCAAGAGTAAATTTGCAGAAGAGAGGAGGGTGTGGAGGTGATAACAAGTGGATTGGAAGAAGGAGCTGATGAGAAGAGAGAGAAAGAGAGAGAGAGAGAGAGAGAGAGAGAGAGAAACGAGATATTCTACTTGTCGTTTCTCTTCGATTACCGTAAACCAATTGTCAAAGAGAGAACATACTTGTGTTATCAACACCTTCTTTCTTTCTTTCATCTCCTCTTAGACTGAATGAAAAGAAAAAAAGAGAAACCGATACGAAACGAAGTGGAAAACTGTATAAAAAGCGTCAAGAAGATTGAATATGTCGTTTCCGAAACACAAAATAGAGGATTTCTTTCTCTCTTAACACTTCTCTTCATGGATGTGCGAATCATTGATTGATGAGATGACCTTCTATTCGGTTGTCTGTGATGTTGATGATATCGAAAAAGATGAGATGATTATGTCCGGATATTAATGAATTCTCTTTTTTCTCTTGATCATCAAATGAAATGATCTTGTGTACTTATAGAAGTTCTTCGAATCGAAATGAGAACAATTGAGAAAACGTCGGTTTTTGAAAAAGTCACAAAAGAAATAATGGAATTTCTGAAAAGAGATGTTCGAGAATAACCGAGATGACTACACGAGAATGTTTCTCCAGAGAAGCACCACCAGTGAACCTCTCGTTTATTATGATTAGATTCGTATGGAAATCGAGAGAGAAAGAACCCAAGTATTTATTACTATTATATGTTAGTTTAGGTTAGATAAGCAAGGATGATACGAAATAATGGAGCTGCGCTCTTGGAAATATACAATTTAATTCAAATTACAGCAAATAATTTACACGATGCGTCTATTCTTGAAGGCCGACTGATGATAGCACAGATCTCTAGTGATTAGGCTCCAATTATATTGCACCACTCCATCATTGTCTTCGATCGTCGGAAGCGTTCCCTTGTGCCACCTGTAAATCGATGTTTTTTATCAATAAAAACAAGAATTTACTTACATTTTATAAGTTTCGAAGATGTCGGCTCCTCTCTTCGCATATTCGTCGGCGGCATAGACCGTTTCAGGGAGCGACACGATCGTAGTGGACTTTTGATGGGCGCAGGAGAGGGCGGCCAACACATTCACGAGTTGGTTGTTGTTTGAGAAGACGGATTCGTTGATGAGAGTATTGACAAGGATCGGCTGAGCAGTTCCTTTGAGAGGACAATGAGATACAAAGATGAGCTCGTTTGCTGACTTCTTGACGATTCCACTGTCAATGGCGATCATTGACTTGACGTTCTCAATCTCTGAAACGAGGCAATTTCGAACGGGAAATGACGAAGAAAAAACTTACTTGTATCGTTTTTGAACAGCCGATGAGCGTGTCTCTTTGTGACGATCGAGAGGGCAAACTTCGGCATCGAAAATGGTTTATTATTGTAGATATTCTTCAGCGCCGTCTGGATTCCCTGTTTGATTGCCGTGAACTCCTTATCAACGACCATCTTATGTTGCCCTTCTGATACTCCGTCTCGGAGGATAACAATGTTCTCGGGAAATGTCTTCCGTGAATCGACATAGTGGTTCAACATCATGCCCGCGCGTTGCCTCAAAATGGCTTCGTCGACTTCCTCGTTTCTCGGCAGTTGGTAATGGAAGTCACCGATAATGACTTCTGGATCCAAGGTTCCATTGTAGGCGAATCCGACGGTACTTGGCTCTTCAGAAGTTTCTCCTTTACAGTAGGACTTAGCTCCTGACGAATGACAAACGTCATAGGAGATGAAGAGTGTCTTTGAAGTCTGTCCCCAGAACTTCTTGCTGGAAAATGTGCACTTTTATCGAGCGATCGAAAAGAAACAAACTAACATGTCGTTCTGTGTGTGAGTGACCCGATGATTCCAGCCTCCTGCCTTCACGTTCAACTTGAATAGAATGTTCGTGATAGTGCTTGCGCCGCTAAAATATGTTTACTAAGAAGTTTCTCGTGGCGGTAAAGCCTGTTTGAGGACTGCTGAATTGGGTCGGAGACCTAACTTACATATCTGCCTGTCGATCTCTAGACTGTTTCAAGAGTAAAGACTTGTCCAGACAAAGTCGCTGGGTGACCACTCCGCTTTGTCTCTCCTTCAACTTCAAGATTCCGTGGGTGGGCTGTGTGCTTTCATCGGCATAGATCACCATAACATCTTTTACTTTAGATAGAGAGTCCATTTTCTGAAGAAAACAATATTGACTGATGATTAACTGCGTAGCATACCTTGTCAATAGCTTCGCAGACGGATGATTTTCTGTAAGTTGTATACAGATCTTCTGGAGTAATCCTAGTAATTCTCATGCCAAGCAGGGCTCCCATCGAGTGCAGCTTGTCAACCAATCTGCCGATGACCTTAGAAATATCGTAATGCTTCGAAAGTGCGGAGCTGTTGTAAAGCACGAGAATTTGCTGGATGTTTTTCGGCACAATGAGTTTGGCTCTGCCGATGCTCCATTTCCCCTGCAAATATTTCAGTAAGAACTGGAAGATTTCAAGATGGAGATGCTTACCGAGTTAGGTTTAACCATCATCCCCTGATATTGAATATCTGGAATGGGTACATTCACTGCATCAATGGACAACGGAGTTCTCTGAATGGAGACTCCGAATGCTTTCAGTGTGTCGTTGTCGGCAAGAAGTCCTGTTGCTGCTCCGACCGTCAACGTCTCTCCGTACCGTTTATGCACAGCGACGCACTCTGGAGGGTTGCCATGTTTTGGTCCGAGCTTCTGATTCGGGGCAAGCACCAGATTTTCCATCGGGAACGAGTAGGTTATCATTTTACTCTGCTTCTTATTGTAGCTTGTACTCTCCACAACAGGCCGATTAAGACTGTATTGATCTTCTCTTCTGCCTGCCAACGTGGCTGCTGATGTGAGCAAGTCTCCTCGTTCCGGAACTTTGATATCCCTTAGGTTGAGCTGACTGAAGCCGTCCATCCTGACCAGCTGAGTGGAGTAAACAGTGTTGGCTTTGAGCCCTTTGATATATTGAGAGGCTTTAGCTCTGTCGGCGAAGTCTAAGCGAACATCATGAAGAGGCACGGTGGCGAAGAATCGAGTACGTTTGACTGAAAATCAATGCATTTCAATGTAAAGCGAAACTACTGAAAAGTTGCAAACTAATGAAATGAAGTTTTTAATATTTCGAGCTGACTGCTTTCATAATAATAATCTAACGGGAAGCGAGTCAAAATACTTATTCTAGAGAAACAGAAATGGCTCCGGCGTCTTTCCCTTTTCAACTTACAGTCTAAAACCACGTGTGCAGCTCCAGCGTTCTTCTCTCCCTCGACAATCTTCACACCGGCTCCCACTCCATTCTTCTCGATGACCCATCTTTCATTCGGAGCAGGTGTTCCTTGCCCGAAAATCTGTTTTCCATTGTCCACGACAGCCATCCCTCTCTTTCGTGCCTCTTGGATAAGAGCGATCTGTAGCATCTGACGAGTAGGGCAGGAAGTTTGGGCGCTGAGATCTTCTTGGAGAATATCCTTCATGGAGAGAACAGGTTCCTTGTTATTCAGACTGATCGAGACGGTTAAAGATCCTTCCTTTCCTCTCGAGAAAAAGGCATTTTTGTCTCTCCATTCCCCCTCTGATTCGCGATGGAAATTCAGCTCTGAGAACTTATCGACAGAATAAAGAGTTGCAGCTCCATCGTAAGCCCAGTGTTTGGGGGCACGAGGATGAGACGCAAGAAAATCTTTGACAAGATTGAAAAAGATGGTCTGTCGATGACGATCTGAGCCCTCGGCTCCGGCCAATTCAACTGTTTTTTTCACTCCAGCCATCGTCGTGAATTTCTTCGTGATTGTGACTAGATAGCGATAGACTTTCTTGTCGTCGATTTTCATTTGGAACGAATTAGTGGTGACTCTTTCTGGTTTTGTGGTGGAGGAGAGGCGTTTTAACAAGGCAACTTGTCCATATTCAGAGATTTCCACTGGAATCGGGGCAGACGCCTTCGGGGTCTCTGCTGGTTTCGTCTGAATCGGGGCAGATGTCACCGGTGTCTCTGCTTTCGTCGGAACCGGGAGTGCTGCGGAAACTGGCGTCGACGGAGCATTAGCTGAAAAATAAATTTGAGTATAAATACTTTTTGCGCCAGCTCAAAACAATCGAGACAGCAAATGAGCATCAAATTAGCGCGCCGCCTAATTCGTTGCAAAATCGACTGTCTGCAAACACCGTCACGTCAGATTGCACACATATTCAAAATTAATATTTTTATGAAAGGAGGGAAAGCGGAGGAATTGAATGAAATAAATTGGATTTCGGGTGAAATTTTTGATTTTACCGCGCTCTCCCTTGTCTTTTCTCTCGAAGGTATGTCCCTTTTGAAGCGATTTTCGGATTTCGGAGCGGAACGAAGTGTAAATCTAAACCGTTACCTTGAACTGTTGCTTCCTCGGTTTTAAGAGCAGCTGATCTCTCGGCGGCGGCCTTCTTCTTGTTAGCTTTGGATGGCATGGTTAGTTTTCTTGGTTGGAAGACGTGTAAGTAGTGAAGAGCTTGGCTCGTGAAGTGTTCTGAAAGAAAATCGAACCTTCAACAGAAAGAAAACAGAAAAAAGGGAGGAGAGGCGAAGAGAATTGAAGAAATGAATGAAGAAAATAGAGAAAAATGTGAAAAACGGATGCGAAACGAAGAAAATGAATGGGCAATCAGAGAATGACAAAATTTGTTTGTTTCTAGAAAATTCTTGAGATTTTTTGCGCGCGTTCGCGCCCAGCAATTTGGGTAGATCAAAATTATTTTGTAGAACAAAAATTTATTTTTTTTTAATTATGATGGGATTTTAATAAAAACGCGTTTGAAACGAAGGAAACGCCTGTCGAAGCGCTCAGTTTTAAGTTAAAAAATCTCGACACAAATTAAATAGTTTTAGAGTCTGAAAAAATTTTTTATCGGCTGTCTCTAATTCGAAAAAACAAAATATTATAAGCACATCACAGCGAATAGGCCTGAAAATATGATTTTCGTACATGAAACATCAGTTGGGCGTTATATGATGAAAATTAGGTTGAAAAAGATTTAGCCGCGATAGGTAGATCAACCTATTTGAATCGCTGGATCTCGGCTCTCATTGGAGCTATCAAAATAGTGTCAACTAACGGAATGTTCAGCTAATCAGGGGCTACATTTCATTAGTTGACACCTTTCATGTATGTTCCGAATGTACCGAGATATTTCGACAATTGTTATAGAAAAGGGTGTGAAAAACGATTTCAGAGGAGAGTGAGCACAACGCGAGGAAAACGAAAACCAAAAATGAAATGATTTCTTGTGGATGCTTCTTTTTATACAGGGAATCGTCGTCGAGAACTATCAAACGAATAATAAAAACGATAAAAAAGAAGAAAAAAAAAGAGACGCGGAAGTCTTTTTTTCTGCTTTTTGCTTTTTCTTTTTTCCTTTTTTCTAGGATCAATCGGTTTGTTATAACACAGAGTCAATCATGATGATTCATATATCACACTGTAAGACCTTTCTTTATAACTATAGACCTAAGTGCTTGAAACCCCCTGATTCTGGAGTTCAAACACCAAAAGTAGAAAATAGGGGTAACTTGGCAAGAGCATCAGTTCCCGTCGATGTTTTCCATCCGTTGCAATTCCATCCATGAATCCAGATGTTCATCGTCCGCACAATCAAGTTCGAATCTGTTTTGATGACCACTTTTGGAAGCTTCTTTTCGATTGCCTGGAAAGAAATAAATCATACTTTCAATATTTAAAATACATAATTTATAGTTTCCGTGATATTTCCCATGACGTGTAAATTTCTTATCTTTGCCCTCGATCAAACAATATATAAGAGATAACTTTTCTTTCATTTTATCATTATTCTGAGCAAGTTTCTCTGAACAACCACGAACAGAAGACAACAATGGAGGACAAGTCGGCTTAAATGAGCGCTGGAGGATACAGCTCCGGGTATATAGGATCAAATGCTTCATCATCGGGATATGCTCGTGAAGATTATGCATCTGGAGGAAGCGGCGGTGGAGTCAGCAACAACACCAATCAAGGATCGAGAGGAATTTCGAATCCAGGACAACAAGTGTTCAAAGCCCGTACCGAGTATCTATGACCTATGGTAGAGAATGGAAAGCAGTGACCACCGCTTACGACCGTATCATGTTGATTCCACCCCATCCCGTCCGATCTCACAGGTAAACGGCGGTATGCATATTATACATGGAACACCCAAAATAGGCATATAATACATGAACCGCGAATGAAACTGTGTACAAAACATGAATCGCTAGGAGAGCAAGTATAATACGTGTATCGCGATCGAGCAAGGAATCCCCACTCGGGATATATGTATTACCGTAAAACCTGTAATAGACTTGCCCCTCTATTTGTCTTGCTCTAGAAAATAGGAACAATAGTCTTGCATGCAAGCCTATTACAGGTTTTACGGTATATACATATTACATGCGTATCGGCGAATAGAGTTTCGAAAAACTTATGTTTTTCATTTTTTTTCAATTTAATTTCTCCTACTCTTCATATTTTCTTGCTTTTATTGTATTTTATTGTATTGTATTTTAGTCGATTTGCTTATCTTTCCCACGAAAAACCCATTCAAATCTCACATTTACATAAATCTCAAGGCTTGTCGCCTAAACTTTAGATTTTCGATGCCGGACATTCATCGAACCGGAACTTAGGGTAAGGTTTTGATAAAGAATGAAATATAATTCATTTCAAAACTTTTAGATTCGAGAATGGTCGATTCGAACGCATTTTGGACGCGACCGAACAGCCAAGATCATGTCCCGAGAGTCGACTGGAAAAAGTGAGAAAATCGTGGTTTTAGAACTGTTTTTTCACAGATCGAAAGAGCAGATGAACAGCGACGAAACGGGAAATCCGACAAAGTTCCATGCGCAATTGTCATAGGATACCACTTACAAAAACCTCCTATAGAAGTAGACCACAAGTGATCGCTTTGATGGGTAAGTCAATACATTTTGAAGAAGTCAAAAATTATGAACTCTTCTTTTTCCTCTCACCAGAATGTTTCACTGTTCTTCGCATCGACACTCTTCTCTTCAAAAACTTCTCTTCAAAGGTACGTGAAGGATAACTTCACTTCGCCTTAACGTCATCCACGCGCTCATCATCGATCAGGAAACAAGGAAAAGACATCTCGATCCGGATTTAATTAACTTTTCAATTTTTGAACTTCAATAAATTTATAATTTTAAACAAGTCTTTGAGAAATGAACAACACATATAATATATGAATTCCGAATCCCGAATCCACACAGCCGCGAACAATATTTCATGTATAATATGCATACCGCAGTTCACCTGAGCTGGCAAGTTAGAGGAGGAGTGAAGTTGATTCCAATAATTTGTCATTAGATGTAGTTTCTTATTCTGAACACTTTTTCTGTTGACAATTTTTTCTGAAAATGCCTCTAAATGCCTTAAAAATCGGCTTGAAATGCGAACAAAGTTGTCAATAGAAAAAATGTTCAGAATAAGAAACTATAATACATCTAATTTCAAATTATTGAATTCTACTTCAGTCCTCCTTTAAGTAACGTAGAGTCCAGTTAGTCAACGACAAGGACAACGATCAGGAGCGGCTTCAACGACAGGTACTTTTTCAGTTTCCCTTAATATTTTTTTCTCTTCAGAGACAGCGACCAGGAACGAAATTCACGAGTTCATTGAATATCCGCGTGCACAACGAGGGCATTTTCTTGTTGAAATTTGGACAACGGAATCACATTTTCTACTGTTTTTTGGCACTTTGAGTGCTTATATCTCAGCTCACAGGCATTACTAGAAAAAATGAATGACTACACTTCGATCTGGCTCCGCGAGCTGAATCGATTTATATGATATTTTAGCGATTTTAGAGTTTCAATGGTTTCCAACAAATTTATAGCACTTCAAACGCGTAACACTATTTATTTGCCACCCTGTATATATTGTGAAAAACATTGACAAGTTTGAAAAGTTCAGCTTTTTATGGTTTCTTGGTCACCCTAGAGTTTCAGAATAGTCACGTTTGCCCCCGGGAAAATCAGATAAACACCTGTCACAGTTTGGATGAAAAGAAGCAGACACAAACCTTTTGAGTGACAATCTCCACCTTTCTTCAATGGAGACAGATATTCCAATCTCTGCAGATGTCGATAAGGGTGTTGTCAACTGTCTGACTCCGCCCACCTGTAATGGGGTGCACAGGCAGGGTCATTCATTCATTCTATTTCGTTTTCCTTTCTTCTTCTCCCTTCCCAATCTACCCTTATCTACAGCCTCTTTTATCCATTTTCAGTTTCCCCTATAATTTTTTGTGTTTCAGGAGCGAGAGGGACAGCGACGAGGAGCGACCGGGACAACGACCAGGAGCGGATTCAACCAACAGGTACTTTTCCAGTTTCCCTTAATATTTTTTTCTTCAGAGACAGCTACCGGGACAACGACCAGGAGCGACAGGGACAGCTACCAGGAGGAGCTTCAACAACAGGTAATTTTTCAGTTTCCCTTAATATTTTTTTTTTCTTCAGAGACAGCGACGAGGAGCAGCTTCAACGACAGGGACAGCGACCAGGAGCGGCTTCAGTGACAGGTAATTCTCCAGTTTCCCTTAATATTTTTTTCTTCAGAGACAGCTACCGGGACAGCGACCAGGTATTTCATTTTCCTTTTTCTTCTGTCTTCTTGGGGAGGCATTGGCATTTAGCTTTTAGGCATTGTTTAGACATTGGGAGTTCTCTCTTCTCTCCATTGGAAGGAGAGAAGAAGAAAAGAAAACGAAATAGAATGAATGAATGACCCTATTCCCCTGCCCGTGCACCCCATTACAGGTGGGCGGAGTCAGACAGTTGACAACACCCTTATCGACATCTGCAGAGATTGGAATATCTGTCTCCATTGAAGAAAGGTGGAGATTGTCACTCAAAAGGTTTGTGTCGGCTTCTTTTCATCCAAACTGCAACAGGTGTTTATCTGATTTTCCCAAGGGGCAAACGTGACTATTCTGAAACTCTAGGGTGACCAAGAAACCATAAAAAGCTGAACTTTTCAAACTTGTCAATGTTTTTCAAAATATGTACAGTGTGGCTACTAAATAGTGTTACGCGTTTGAAGTGCTTTGTTGGAAATCATTAAAATTCTAAAATCGCCAGAATATCATATGAATTGATTCAGCTCGCGGAGCCAGATCGAAGTGTAGTCATTCATCTGCTCGAGTAATGCCTGTGAGCTGAGATATAAGCACTCAAAGTGCCAAAAAACAGTAGAAAATGTGATTCCGTTGTCCAAATTTCAACAAGAAAATGCCCTCCTTGTGAACGCGGATATTCAATGAACCCGAGATTACACATTTCGGACGGAACAATGGACGGATGTTCAACAATAGAAGTGGCTTCAATGACAGGTACAGCTTTGCAAAAACGCCGCACAGTTTTTTCGCTCTTTATTTTCGTGCTGTTTAATCACTTTTTAATAGCAATTTTCGCTTTAAAAACACAAAGAACGATGGGAAAAAAGACGAAACAAAGGAAATAAAGTAAATTTTCTGTTTTACAACTGTTAATTTTACAAACTACACATGTAATTCTTGAAAAATCAAAAATCACTGTCAAACCGTCGCCAAATTGTTTTTTAGACGTCCTTGTGTGTTCGTATCGTTTTGTGCACAAATTTGTGACATTTACAGCTTCAGGTAACATATATTCACTCTTTTTCAGATACGCTTCACAAAACAGGGCAAAAACTGGGTTAAATTATCTTTTTCTATGCGAAAAACGGTTTATTTTCATCATTTTCCCTTTTTCCTTTTATTCCGTGTGTTTTTAAAGCGACAATTGCTATTAAAAAGTGATTAAACAGCACGAAAATAAAGAGCGAAAAAACTGTGCGGCGTTTTTGCAAAACGTGGGCAGACTCCGCCCAAATGGGAGGAGCCTATTTTGAGGGACCGTGCCCCACTTGCGTGTAACACCCCGCGTGAATTGATAATAACAGATGGTAATAACAGATAATGTGGTAATAATAGATGGTAACGCGTAGATAAGTGAGTAAGTGTGTAAGTGTGTAAGTGAGGTCACTAGAGGTCACTAGAGGTCACCAGAGGTCACTAGAGGTCAGAAAAGGTCACTAGAGGTCACATGGGTCACCAGAGGTCACTAGAGGTCACTAGAGGTCACCAGAGGTCACTAGGGGTCACCAGAGGTCACTAGAGGTCACAGGGGTCACTAGGGGTCACCAGAGGTCACTAGGGGTCACGAGAGGTCACTAGAGGTCACTAGGGGTCACCAGAGGTCACTAGGGGTCACCAGAGGTCACCAGAGGTCACAGGGGTCACCAGAGGTCACTAGGGGTCACCAGAGGTCACTAGGGGTCACCAGAGGTCACAGGGGTCACTAGGGGTCACCAGAGGTCACTAGGGGTCACCAGAGGTCACTAGGGGTCACCAGAGGTCACTAGGGGTCACCAGAGGTCACCAGGGGTCACTAGGGGTCACCAGAGGTCACTAGGGGTCACCAGAGGTCACTAGGGGTCACCAGAGGTCACAGGGGTCACTAGGGGTCACCAGAGGTCACTAGGGGTCACCAGAGGTCACTAGGGGTCACCAGAGGTCACTAGGGGTCACCAGAGGTCACTAGGGGTCACCAGAGGTCACTAGGGGTCACCAGGGGTCACTAGGGGTCACCAGAGGTCACTAGGGGTCACCAGAGGTCACTAGGGGTCACCAGAGGTCACTAGGGGTCACACACTAGGGGTCACCAGAGGTCACTAGGGGTCACTAGGGGTCACTAGAGGTCACTAGGGGTCACTAGGGGTCACTAGAGGTCACCAGAGGTCACATGGGTCACCAGAGGTCACTAGAGGTCACTAGGGGTCACCAGAGGTCACACCAGGGGTCACCAGAGGTCACAGGGGTCACCAGAGGTCACTAGGGGTCACCAGAGGTCACTAGGGGTCACCAGAGGTCACAGGGGTCACTAGGGGTCACCAGAGGTCACTAGGGGTCACCAGAGGTCACTAGGGGTCACCAGAGGTCACTAGGGGTCACCAGAGGTCACTAGGGGTCACCAAAGGTCACTAGAGGTCACAGGGGTCACTAGGGGTCACCAGAGGTCACTAGGGGTCACCAGAGGTCACTAGGGGTCACCAGAGGTCACTAGGGGTCACCAGAGGTCACTAGGGGTCACCAGGGGTCACTAGGGGTCACCAGAGGTCACTAGGGGTCACCAGAGGTCACTAGGGGTCACCAGAGGTCACCAGAGGTCACTAGGGGTCACCAGAGGTCACTAGGGGTCACCAGAGGTCACTAGGGGTCACTAGGGGTCACCAGAGGTCACAGGGGTCACCAGAGGTCACTAGAGGTCACTAGGGGTCACCAGAGGTCACTAGAGGTCACCAGAGGTCACTAGGGGTCACCAGAGGTCACTAGGGGTCACCAGAGGTCACTAGGGGTCACCAGAGGTCACTAGGGGTCACCAGGGGTCACTAGGGGTCACCAGAGGTCACTAGGGGTCACCAGAGGTCACTAGGGGTCACTAGGGGTCACTAGGGGTCACCAGAGGTCACATGGGGTCACCAGAGGTCACTAGAGGTCACTAGGGGTCACCAGAGGTCACTAGGGGTCACCAGAGGTCACTAGGGGTCACCAGAGGTCACTAGGGGTCACCAGAGGTCACTAGGGGTCACCAGAGGTCACAGGGGTCACTAGGGGTCACCAGAGGTCACTAGAGGTCACCAGAGGTCACTAGGGGTCACCAGAGGTCACTAGGGGTCACCAGAGGTCACTAGGGGTCACCAGAGGTCACTAGGGGTCACCAGAGGTCACTAGGGGTCACCAGAGGTCACTAGGGGTCACCAGGGGTCACTAGGGGTCACCAGAGGTCACTAGGGGTCACCAGAGGTCACTAGGGGTCACTAGGGGTCACAAGGGGTCACCAGGGGTCACAGGGGTCACTAGGGGTCACCAGAGGTCACCAGGGGTCACAGGGGTCACTAGGGGTCACCAGAGGTCACTAGGGGTCACCAGAGGTCACCAGAGGTCACTAGGGGTCACCAGAGGTCACTAGGGGTCACCAGAGGTCACAGGGGGGTCACCAGAGGCCACAGGGTCACCAGAGGTCACTAGGGGTCACTAGGGGTCACTAGGGGTCACTAGGGGTCACCAGAGGTCACTAGGGGTCACTAGAGGTCACAGAGGTCACAGGGGTCACAGGGGTCACCAGAGGTCACAGGGGTCACCAGGGGTCACTAGGGGTCACCAGGGGTCACTAGGGGTCACCAGGGTCACTAGGGGTCACAGGGGTCACTAGGGGTCACTAGGGTCACTAGGGTCACTAGGGTCACTAGGGTCACAGAGGTCACTAGGGTCACAGAGGTCACTAGGGGTCACCAGAGGTCACTAGGGGTCACCAGAGGTCACTAGGGGTCACCAGAGGGGGTCACTAGGGGTCACCAGGGGTCACTAGGGGTCACTAGGGTCACTAGGGTCACAGGGTCACAGAGGTCACAGGGTCACCAGAGGTCACTAGGGGTCACCAGAGGTCACTAGGGGTCACCAGAGGTCACTAGGGGTCACCAGAGGTCACTAGGGGTCACCAGAGGTCACTAGGGGTCACCAGAGGTCACTAGGGGTCACCAGGGGTCACTAGGGGTCACCAGAGGTCACAAGGGGTCACCAGAGGTCACTAGGGGTCACCAGAGGTCACTAGGGGTCACCAGAGGTCACTAGGGGTCACCAGAGGTCACTAGGGGTCACCAGAGGTCACTAGGGGTCACTAGGGGTCACCAGAGGTCACTAGGGGTCACTAGGGGTCACCAGAGGTCACTAGGGGTCACCAGAGGTCACTAGGGGTCACCAGAGGTCACTAGGGGTCACCAGAGGTCACTAGGGGTCACCAGAGGTCACAGGGGTCACTAGGGGTCACCAGAGGTCACCGGGTCACGGGTCACTAGAGGTCACTAGGGTCACTAGGGGTCACTAGGGGTCACTAGAGGTCACTAGGGTCACAGGGGTCACTAGGGGTCACCAGAGGTCACTAGGGGTCACCAGAGGTCACTAGGGGTCACTAGGGTCACTAGGGGTCACTAGGGGTCACTAGGGGTCACTAGGGTCACAGAGGTCACAGGGTCACAGAGGGTCACTAGAGGTCACTAGGGTCACTAGAGGTCACCAGAGGTCACTAGGGGTCACCAGAGGTCACTAGGGTCACTAGAGGTCACTAGGGTCACCAGAGGTCACTAGGGGTCACCAGAGGTCACTAGGGTCACAGGGTCACTAGAGGTCACAGAGGTCACAGGGTCACAGGGGTCACTAGAGGTCACTAGGGGTCACTAGGGGTCACAGAGGTCACTAGAGGTCACTAGAGGTCACCAGGGTCACTAGAGGTCACTAGGGGTCACCAGAGGTCACTAGGGTCACTAGAGGTCACTAGGGTCACCAGAGGTCACTAGGGTCACTAGGGTCACTAGGGGTCACCAGGGTCACTAGAGGGTCACTAGGGGTCACTAGGGTCACCAGAGGTCACTAGGGGTCACCAGAGGTCACCAGAGGTCACCAGAGGTCACCAGAGGTCACTAGGGGTCACTAGAGGTCAGGGTCACAGAGGTCACTAGAGGTCACAGAGGTCACTAGAGGTCACAGGGTCACTAGAGGTCACTAGAGGTCACTAGGGTCACCAGAGGTCACTAGGGGTCACCAGAGGTCACTAGGAGGGTCACTAGGGGTCACTAGAGGTCACTAGGGGTCACCAGAGGTCACTAGGGGTCACCAGAGGTCACTAGGGGTCACCAGAGGTCACTAGGGGTCACCAGAGGTCACTAGAGGTCACTAGGGGTCACCAGAGGTCACTAGAGGTCACCAGAGGTCACCAGAGGTCACTAGGGGTCACTAGAGGTCACTAGGGGTCACCAGAGGTCACTAGGGGTCACCAGAGGTCACTAGGGGTCACCAGGGGTCACTAGGGGTCACCAGAGGTCACTAGGGGTCACTAGGGGTCACCAGAGGTCACTAGGGGTCACCAGAGGTCACTAGGGGTCACCAGAGGTCACTAGGGGTCACCAGAGGTCACCAGAGGTCACCAGGGGTCACCAGAGGTCACTAGGGGTCACCAGAGGTCACTAGGGGTCACTAGGGGTCACTAGAGGTCACTAGGGGTCACTAGGGGTCACCAGAGGTCACTAGGGGTCACCAGAGGTCACTAGGGGTCACCAGAGGTCACTAGGGGTCACCAGAGGTCACTAGAGGTCACTAGGGGTCACCAGAGGTCACTAGGGGTCACAGGGGTCACTAGAGGGTCACAGGGTCACTAGGGTCACTAGGGGTCACCAGAGGTCACTAGGGGTCACCAGAGGTCACTAGGGGTCACAGAGGTCACCAGAGGTCACTAGGGGTCACTAGGGTCACAGGGTCACTAGGGGTCACCAGAGGTCACTAGGGGTCACCAGAGGTCACTAGGGGTCACCAGAGGTCACTAGGGGTCACCAGAGGTCACTAGGGGTCACCAGAGGTCACTAGGGGTCACCAGGGGTCACTAGGGGTCACCAGAGGTCACTAGGGGTCACCAGAGGTCACTAGGGGTCACAGGTCAGAGGTCACTAGGGGTCACAGAGGTCACTAGAGGTCACCAGAGGTCACTAGGGGTCACCAGAGGTCACCAGAGGTCACTAGGGGTCACCAGAGGTCACTAGGGGTCACCAGAGGTCACTAGGGGTCACCAGAGGTCACTAGGGGTCACCAGAGGTCACTAGGGGTCACCAGAGGTCACTAGGGGTCACAGGGGTCACAGAGGTCACTAGGGGTCACCAGAGGTCACTAGGGGTCACAGAGGTCACTAGGGGTCACCAGAGGTCACTAGAGGTCACAGGGTCACAGGGTCACTCACAGGGGTCACCAGAGGTCACTAGGGGTCACCAGAGGTCACTAGACTAGGGGTCACCAGAGGTCACTAGGGGTCACCAGAGGTCACTAGGGGTCACCAGAGGTCACTAGGGGTCACCAGAGGTCACTAGAGGTCACAGGGGTCACTAGGGGTCACCAGAGGTCACTAGGGGTCACCAGAGGTCACTAGGGGTCACCAGAGGTCACTAGGGGTCACCAGAGGTCACTAGGGGTCACCAGAGGTCACTAGGGGTCACCAGAGGTCACTAGGGGTCACCAGAGGTCACCAGGGGTCACCAGAGGTCACTAGGGGTCACCAGAGGTCACTAGGGGTCACCAGAGGTCACTAGAGGTCACAGGGGTCACCAGAGGTCACCAGAGGTCACTAGGGGTCACCAGAGGTCACAGGGGTCACTAGGGGTCACCAGAGGTCACTAGGGGTCACCAGAGGTCACTAGGGGTCACCAGAGGTCACTAGGGGTCACCAGAGGTCACTAGGGGTCACCAGAGGTCACCAGAGGTCACTAGGGGTCACCAGAGGTCACTAGGGGTCACCAGAGGTCACCAGAGGTCACTAGGGGTCACCAGAGGTCACTAGGGGTCACTAGGGGTCACCAGAGGTCACTAGGGGTCACCAGAGGTCACTAGGGGTCACCAGAGGTCACTAGGGGTCACAAGAGGTCACTAGGGGTCACCAGAGGTCACTAGGGGTCACCAGAGGTCACTAGGGGTCACCAGAGGTCACTAGGGGTCACCAGAGGTCACTAGGGGTCACCAGAGGTCACTAGGGGTCACCAGAGGTCACCAGAGGTCACTAGGGGTCACCAGAGGTCACTAGAGGTCACTAGGGGTCACCAGAGGTCACTAGGGGTCACCAGAGGTCACTAGAGGTCACTAGGGGTCACCAGAGGTCACTAGGGGTCACTAGAGGTCACAGGGGTCACTAGGGGTCACCAGAGGTCACTAGGGGTCACCAGAGGTCACTAGGGGTCACCAGAGGTCACTAGGGGTCACCAGAGGTCACTAGGGGTCACCAAAGGTCACTAGAGGTCACAGGGGTCACTAGGGGTCACCAGAGGTCACTAGAGGTCAACAGAGGTCACTAGGGGTCACCAGAGGTCACAGGAGAGGTCACTAGGGGTCACCAGAGGTCACTAGGGGTCACCAGAGGTCACTAGGGGTCACTAGAGGTCACTAGGGGTCACTAGGGGTCACCAGAGGTCACTAGGGTCACCAGAGGTCACCAGGGGTCACTAGGGGTCACCAGAGGTCACTAGGGGTCACCAGAGGTCACTAGGGGTCACCAGAGGTCACCAGAGGTCACAGGGGTCACCAGAGGTCACTAGGGGTCACCAGAGGTCACTAGGGGTCACCAGAGGTCACTAGGGGTCACCAGAGGTCACTAGGGGTCACCAGAGGTCACTAGGGGTCACCAGAGGTCACTAGGGGTCACCAGAGGTCACTAGAGGTCAACAGAGGTCACTAGGGGTCACCAGAGGTCACAGGAGAGGTCACTAGGGGTCACCAGAGGTCACTAGGGGTCACCAGAGGTCACTAGGGGTCACTAGGGGTCACCAGGGGTCACTAGGGGTCACCAGAGGTCACATGGGTCACCAGAGGTCACTAGAGGTCACTAGGGGTCACCAGAGGTCACTAGAGGTCACCAGAGGTCACTAGGGGTCACCAGAGGTCACTAGGGGTCACCAGAGGTCACCAGGGGTCACTAGGGGTCACTAGGGGTCACCAGAGGTCACTAGGGGTCACCAGAGGTCACTAGGGGTCACCAGAGGTCACAGGGGTCACTAGGGGTCACCAGAGGTCACTAGGGGTCACCAGAGGTCACTAGGGGTCACCAGAGGTCACTAGGGGTCACCAGAGGTCACTAGGGGTCACTAGGGGTCACCAGAGGTCACTAGGGGTCACCAGAGGTCACTAGGGGTCACCAGAGGTCACTAGGGGTCACCAGGGGTCACTAGGGGTCACCAGGGGTCACTAGGGGTCACCAGAGGTCACTAGGGGTCACCAGAGGTCACTAGGGGTCACCAGAGGTCACTAGGGGTCACTAGGGGTCACCAGAGGTCACTAGGGGTCACCAGAGGTCACTAGAGGTCACTAGGGGTCACCAGAGGTCACTAGGGGTCACCAGAGGTCACTAGGGGTCACTAGGGGTCACCAGAGGTCACTAGAGGTCACCAGAGGTCACTAGGGGTCACCAGAGGTCACAGGGGTCACTAGGGGTCACCAGAGGTCACTAGGGGTCACCAGAGGTCACTAGGGGTCACCAGAGGTCACTAGGGGTCACCAGAGGTCACTAGGGGTCACCAGAGGTCACTAGGGGTCACTAGGGGTCACCAGAGGTCACTAGGGGTCACCAGAGGTCACTAGGGGTCACCAGAGGTCACTAGGGGTCACTAGGGGTCACCAGAGGTCACTAGAGGTCAACAGAGGTCACTAGGGGTCACCAGAGGTCACAGGAGAGGTCACTAGGGGTCACCAGAGGTCACTAGGGGTCACCAGAGGTCACTAGGGGTCACCAGAGGTCACTAGGGGTCACCAGAGGTCACTAGGGGTCACCAGAGGTCACTAGAGGTCACTAGGGGTCACCAGAGGTCACTAGGGGTCACCAGAGGTCACTAGGGGTCACTAGGGGTCACCAGAGGTCACCAGAGGTCACTAGGGGTCACCAGAGGTCACTAGGGGTCACAGGGGTCACTAGGGGTCACCAGAGGTCACTAGGGGTCACCAGAGGTCACTAGGGGTCACCAGAGGTCACTAGGGGTCACCAGAGGTCACTAGGGGTCACCAGAGGTCACTAGGGGTCACCAAAGGTCACTAGAGGTCACAGGGGTCACTAGGGGTCACCAGAGGTCACTAGGGGTCACCAGAGGTCACTAGGGGTCACCAGAGGTCACCAGAGGTCACTAGGGGTCACCAGAGGTCACTAGGGGTCACTAGGGGTCACTAGAGGTCACTAGGGGTCACTAGGGGTCACTAGAGGTCACCAGAGGTCACCAGAGGGTCTAGGGGTCACCAGAGGTCACTAGAGGTCACTAGGGGTCACCAGAGGTCACTAGGGGTCACCAGAGGTCACTAGGGGTCACCAGAGGTCACTAGGGGTCACCAGAGGTCACTAGGGGTCACCAGAGGTCACTAGGGGTCACCAGAGGTCACTAGGGGTCACCAGAGGTCACTAGGGGTCACCAGAGGTCACTAGGGGTCACCAGAGGTCACTACCAGGGGTCACAGGGGTCACTAGGGGTCACCAGAGGTCACTAGGGGTCACCAGAGGTCACTAGGGGTCACCAGAGGTCACTAGGGGTCACCAGAGGTCACTAGGGGTCACCAGAGGTCACAGGGGTCACTAGGGGTCACCAGAGGTCACTAGGGGTCACCAGAGGTCACTAGGGGTCACCAGAGGTCACTAGGGGTCACTAGGGGTCACCAGAGGTCACTAGGGGTCACCAGAGGTCACTAGGGGTCACCAGAGGTCACTAGGGGTCACCAGAGGTCACTAGGGGTCACTAGGGGTCACCAGAGGTCACTAGGGGTCACCAGAGGTCACTAGGGGTCACCAGAGGTCACTAGGGGTCACCAGAGGTCACTAGGGGTCACCAGGGGTCACTAGGGGTCACCAGAGGTCACTAGGGGTCACCAGAGGTCACTAGGGGTCACCAGAGGTCACTAGGGGTCACCAGAGGTCACTAGGGTCACCAGAGGTCACTAGGGTCACAGGTCACAGGGTCACTAGGGGTCACTAGAGGTCACTAGGGGTCACCAGAGGTCACTAGGGGTCACCAGAGGTCACTAGGGGTCACCAGAGGTCACTAGGGGTCACCAGAGGTCACTAGGGGTCACAGGGTCACTAGAGGTCACCAGAGGTCACTAGAGGTCACAGGGTCACTAGGGGTCACCAGAGGTCACTAGGGGTCACAGGCAGAGGTCACTAGGGGTCACCAGAGGTCACTAGGGGTCACCAGAGGTCACTAGGGGTCACTAGGGGTCACCAGAGGTCACTAGGGGTCACCAGAGGTCACTAGGGGTCACCAGAGGTCACTAGGGGTCACCAGAGGTCACTAGGGGTCACCAGAGGTCACCAGGGGTCACTAGGGGTCACCAGAGGTCACTAGGGGTCACCAGAGGTCACTAGGGGTCACCAGAGGTCACTAGGGGTCACCAGAGGTCACTAGGGGTCACCAGAGGTCACTAGGGGTCACCAGAGGTCACTAGGGGTCACCAGAGGTCACTAGGGGTCACCAGAGGTCACTAGGAGTCACCAGAGGTCACTAGGGGTCACCAGAGGTCACTAGGGGTCACCAGAGGTCACTAGGGGTCACCAGAGGTCACTAGGGGTCACCAGAGGTCACTAGGGGTCACCAGAGGTCACTAGGGGTCACCAGAGGTCACTAGGGGTCACAGAGGTCACTAGGGGTCACCAGAGGTCACTAGGGGTCACCAGAGGTCACTAGGGGTCACTAGGGGTCACTAGAGGTCACTAGAGGTCACAAGGGGTCACCAGAGGTTACTAGAGGGTCACCAGAGGTCACTAGGGGTCACCAGAGGTCACTAGAGGTCACTAGGGGTCACCAGAGGTCACTAGGGGTCACCAGAGGTCACTAGGGGTCACCAGAGGTCACTAGGGGTCACCAGAGGTCACAAGGGGTCACCAGAGGTCACTAGGGGTCACTAGAGGTCACAGGGGTCACTAGGGGTCACCAGAGGTCACTAGGGGTCACCAGAGGTCACTAGGGGTCACCAGAGGTCACTAGGGGTCACCAGAGGTCACAGGGGTCACCAGAGGTCACTAGGGGTCACTAGAGGTCACAGGGGTCACTAGGGGTCACCAGAGGTCACAGGGGTCACCAGAGGTCACTAGGGGTCACCAGAGGTCACTAGGGGTCACTAGGGGTCACCAGAGGTCACTAGAGGTCAACAGAGGTCACTAGGGGTCACCAGAGGTCACAGGAGAGGTCACTAGGGGTCACCAGAGGTCACTAGGGGTCACCAGGGGTCACTAGGGGTCACCAGAGGTCACTAGGGGTCACCAGAGGTCACTAGGGGTCACCAGAGGTCACTAGGGGTCACTAGGGGTCACCAGAGGTCACTAGAGGTCAACAGAGGTCACTAGGGGTCACCAGAGGTCACAGGAGAGGTCACTAGGGGTCACCAGAGGTCACTAGGGGTCACCAGAGGTCACTAGGGGTCACTAGGGGTCACCAGAGGTCACTAGGGGTCACCAGAGGTCACTAGGGGTCACCAGAGGTCACTAGGGGTCACTAGGGGTCACCAGAGGTCACTAGGGGTCACCAGAGGTCACTAGGGGTCACTAGGGGTCACCAGAGGTCACTAGAGGTCACCAGAGGTCACTAGAGGTCACCAGAGGTCACTAGAGGTCACTAGGGGTCACCAGAGGTCACTAGGGGTCACCAGAGGTCACTAGGGGTCACCAGAGGTCACTAGGGGTCACCAGAGGTCACTAGGGGTCACCAGAGGTCACTAGGGGTCACTAGGGGTCACTAGAGGTCACCAGAGGTCACATGGGTCACCAGAGGTCACTAGGGGTCACTAGGGGTCACCAGAGGTCACTAGGGGTCACCAGAGGTCACTAGGGGTCACCAGAGGTCACTAGGGGTCACCAGAGGTCACTAGGGGTCACCAGAGGTCACTAGGGGTCACCAGAGGTCACAGGGTCACTAGGGGTCACTAGGGGTCACCAGAGGTCACTAGGGGTCACCAGAGGTCACTAGAGGTCACAGAGGTCACTAGGGGTCACCAGAGGTCACTAGGGGTCACCAGAGGTCACAGGGTCACAGAGGTCACTAGGGGTCACCAGAGGTCACAGGGGTCACAGGGGTCACCAGAGGTCACTAGGGGTCACCAGAGGTCACTAGGGGTCACCAGAGGTCACTAGGGGTCACCAGAGGTCACTAGGGGTCACAGGGTCACTAGGGTCACTAGGGTCACCAGAGGTCACTAGGGGTCACTAGAGGTCACTAGGGTCACTAGAGGTCACTAGGGGTCACTAGGGGTCACCAGAGGTCACTAGAGGTCACAGGGTCACTAGGGTCACTAGGGTCACCAGAGGTCACTAGAGGTCACCAGAGGTCACTAGGGTCACCAGAGGTCACTAGAGGTCACCAGAGGTCACTAGGGTCACTGGGTCACCAGGGTCACTAGGGGTCACTAGGGTCACTAGGGTCACCAGAGGTCACTAGGGGTCACCAGAGGTCACTAGAGGTCACCAGGGTCACTAGGGGTCACCAGAGGTCACTAGGGGTCACCAGAGGTCACAGGGTCACTAGAGGTCACTAGGGGTCACTAGAGGTCACTAGGGGTCACCAGAGGTCACTAGGGTCACAGGGGTCACAGAGGTCACTAGGGTCACTAGGGTCACCAGAGGTCACTAGAGGTCACTAGGGGTCACTAGAGGTCACTAGGGTCACCAGAGGTCACAGGGGTCACTAGGGGTCACCAGAGGTCACTAGGTCACAGGGTCACCAGAGGTCACTAGGGTCACCAGAGGTCACTAGGGGTCACCAGGGGTCACTAGGGGTCACCAGAGGTCACTAGGGGTCACCAGAGGTCACAGGGTCACCAGAGGTCACTAGGGGTCACCAGAGGTCACTAGAGGTCACCAGAGGTCACTAGAGGTCACCAGAGGTCACTAGGGGTCACCAGAGGTCACTAGGGGTCACTAGAGGTCACTAGGGGTCACTAGGGTCACTAGGGGTCACTAGGGTCACCAGAGGTCACTAGGGGTCACCAGAGGTCACTAGGGGTCACTAGGGTCACAGGTCACTAGGGGTCACCAGAGGTCACTAGGGGTCACCAGAGGTCACATGGGGTCACCAGAGGTCACTAGAGGTCACTAGGGGTCACCAGAGGTCACTAGGGGTCACCAGAGGTCACCAGAGGTCACTAGGGGTCACCAGAGGTCACTAGGGGTCACCAGAGGTCACTAGGGGTCACCAGAGGTCACAGGGGTCACTAGGGGTCACCAGAGGTCACTAGGGGTCACCAGAGGTCACTAGGGGTCACCAGAGGTCACTAGGGGTCACCAGAGGTCACTAGGGGTCACCAGAGGTCACTAGAGGTCACCAGAGGTCACTAGGGGTCACCAGAGGTCACTAGGGGTCACCAGAGGTCACTAGGGGTCACCAGAGGTCACTAGGGGTCACTAGGGGTCACCAGAGGTCACTAGAGGTCAACAGAGGTCACTAGGGGTCACCAGAGGTCACTAGGGGTCACCAGAGGTCACTAGGGGTCACCAGAGGTCACTAGGGGTCACCAGAGGTCACTAGGGGTCACTAGGGGTCACCAGAGGTCACATGGGTCACCAGAGGTCACTAGAGGTCACTAGGGGTCACCAGAGGTCACTAGAGGTCACCAGAGGTCACTAGGGGTCACCACCAGAGGTCACAGGAGAGGTCACTAGGGGTCACCAGAGGTCACTAGGGGTCACCAGAGGTCACTAGGGGTCACCAGAGGTCACTAGGGGTCACCAGAGGTCACTAGGGGTCACCAGAGGTCACTAGGGGTCACCAGAGGTCACTAGGGGTCACCAGAGGTCACTAGGGGTCACCAGAGGTCACTAGGGGTCACCAGAGGTCACTAGGGGTCACCAGAGGTCACTAGGGGTCACCAGAGGTCACTAGGGGTCACCAGAGGTCACTAGGGGTCACCAGAGGTCACTAGGGGTCACCAGAGGTCACTAGGGGTCACCAGAGGTCACTAGGGGTCACTAGGGGTCACCAGAGGTCACTAGAGGTCACTAGGGGTCACCAGAGGTCACTAGGGGTCACCAGAGGTCACTAGGGGTCACCAGAGGTCACTAGGGGTCACCAGAGGTCACTAGGGGTCACCAGAGGTCACAGGGGTCACTAGGGGTCACCAGAGGTCACTAGAGGTCACCAGAGGTCACTAGGGGTCACCAGAGGTCACTAGGGGTCACCAGAGGTCACTAGGGGTCACCAGAGGTCACTAGGGGTCACCAGAGGTCACTAGGGGTCACCAGAGGTCACAGGGGTCACTAGGGGTCACCAGAGGTCACTAGGGGTCACCAGAGGTCACTAGGGGTCACCAGAGGTCACTAGGGGTCACCAGAGGTCACTAGGGGTCACTAGGGGTCACTAGAGGTCACCAGAGGTCACATGGGTCACCAGAGGTCACTAGAGGTCACTAGGGGTCACCAGAGGTCACTAGGGGTCACCAGAGGTCACTAGGGGTCACCAGAGGTCACAGGGGTCACTAGGGGTCACCAGAGGTCACTAGGGGTCACCAGAGGTCACTAGGGGTCACCAGAGGTCACTAGGGGTCACCAGAGGTCACTAGGGGTCACCAGAGGTCACTAGGGGTCACCAGAGGTCACTAGGGGTCACCAGAGGTCACTAGGGGTCACCAGAGGTCACTAGGGGTCACCAGAGGTCACTAGGGGTCACCAGAGGTCACTAGGGGTCACCAGGGGTCACCAGGGGTCACTAGGGGTCACTAGGGGTCACCAGAGGTCACTAGGGGTCACCAGAGGTCACTAGGGGTCACCAGAGGTCACTAGGGGTCACCAGAGGTCACTAGGGGTCACCAGAGGTCACTAGGGGTCACCAGAGGTCACTAGGGGTCACCAGAGGTCACTAGGGGTCACCAGGGTCACTAGGGGTCACCAGAGGTCACTAGGGGTCACCAGAGGTCACTAGGGGTCACCAGAGGTCACTAGGGGTCACCAGAGGTCACTAGAGGTCACCAGAGGTCACTAGGGGTCACCAGAGGTCACTAGGGGTCACCAGAGGTCACTAGGGGTCACCAGAGGTCACTAGGGGTCACCAGAGGTCACTAGGGGTCACCAGAGGTCACTAGGGGTCACAGGGGTCACCAGGGGTCACCAGAGGTCACTAGGGGTCACCAGAGGTCACTAGGGGTCACCAGAGGTCACCAGAGGTCACTAGGGGTCACCAGAGGTCACTAGGGGTCACCAGAGGTCACAGGGGTCACAGGGGTCACTAAGGGTCACCAGAGGTCACTAGGGGTCACCAGAGGTCACTAGAGGTCACTAGGGGTCACCAGAGGTCACCAGAGGTCACTAGGGGTCACCAGAGGTCACTAGAGGTCACTAGGGGTCACTAGAGGTCACCAGAGGTCACCAGAGGTCACTAGAGGTCACAGGGGTCACCAGAGGTCACTAGAGGTCACTAGGGGTCACCAGAGGTCACTAGGGGTCACCAGAGGTCACTAGAGGTCACAGGGGTCACTAGGGGTCACCAGAGGTCACTAGGGGTCACCAGAGGTCACTAGAGGTCACCAGAGGTCACAGGGGTCACCAGAGGTCACTAGAGGTCACTAGGGGTCACCAGAGGTCACTAGGGGTCACCAGAGGTCACCAGAGGTCACAGGGGTCACCAGAGGTCACTAGGGGTCACCAGAGGTCACTAGGGGTCACTAGAGGTCACAGGGGTCACTAGGGGTCACCAGAGGTCACTAGGGGTCACCAGAGGTCACTAGGGGTCACCAGAGGTCACTAGGGGTCACCAGAGGTCACTAGGGGTCACCAGAGGTCACCAGAGGTCACAGGGGTCACCAGAGGTCACTAGGGGTCACCAGAGGTCACTAGGGGTCACTAGAGGTCACAGGGGTCACTAGGGGTCACCAGAGGTCACTAGGGGTCACTAGGGGTCACCAGAGGTCACTAGAGGTCAACAGAGGTCACTAGGGGTCACCAGAGGTCACAGGAGAGGTCACTAGGGGTCACCAGAGGTCACTAGGGGTCACCAGAGGTCACTAGGGGTCACTAGGGGTCACTAGAGGTCACCAGAGGTCACATGGGTCACTAGGGGTCACCAGAGGTCACTAGGGGTCACCAGAGGTCACTAGAGGTCACTAGGGGTCACCAGAGGTCACTAGGGGTCACCAGAGGTCACTAGGGGTCACCAGAGGTCACTAGGGGTCACAGGGGTCACTAGGGGTCACCAGAGGTCACTAGGGGTCACCAGAGGTCACTAGGGGTCACCAGAGGTCACTAGGGGTCACCAGAGGTCACTAGGGGTCACCAGAGGTCACTAGAGGTCACCAGGGGTCACTAGGGGTCACCAGAGGTCACTAGAGGTCACCAGAGGTCACTAGGGGTCACCAGAGGTCACTAGGGGTCACCAGAGGTCACTAGGGGTCACCAGAGGTCACTAGGGGTCACCAGAGGTCACTAGGGGTCACTAGAGGTCACTAGGGGTCACCAGAGGTCACTAGGGGTCACCAGAGGTCACTAGGGGTCACCAGAGGTCACTAGGGGTCACCAGAGGTCACTAGGGGTCACCAGAGGTCACTAGGGGTCACCAGAGGTCACTAGGGGTCACCAGAGGGTCACTAGGGGTCACCAGAGGTCACTAGGGGTCACCAGAGGTCACAGGGGTCACTAGGGGTCACCAGAGGTCACTAGGGGTCACCAGAGGTCACTAGGGGTCACCAGAGGTCACTAGGGGTCACCAGAGGTCACTAGAGGTCACCAGAGGTCACTAGGGGTCACCAAAGGTCACTAGGGGTCACCAGAGGTCACTAGGGGTCACCAGAGGTCACTAGGGGTCACCAGAGGTCACTAGGGGTCACCAGAGGTCACTAGGGGTCACCAGAGGTCACTAGGGGTCACCAGAGGTCACTAGGGGTCACCAGAGGTCACTAGGGGTCACCAGAGGTCACTAGAGGTCACCAGAGGTCACTAGGGGTCACCAGAGGTCACTAGGGGTCACCAGAGGTCACTAGGGGTCACCAGAGGTCACTAGGGGTCACCAGAGGTCACTAGGGGTCACCAGAGGTCACTAGGGGTCACCAGAGGTCACTAGGGGTCACCAGAGGTCACTAGGGGTCACCAGAGGTCACTAGGGGTCACCAGAGGTCACTAGGGGTCACCAGAGGTCACTAGGGGTCACCAGAGGTCACTAGGGGTCACCAGAGGTCACAGGGGTCACCAGAGGTCACTAGAGGTCACTAGGGGTCACCAGAGGTCACTAGGGGTCACTAGGGGTCACCAGAGGTCACTAGAGGTCACCAGAGGTCACTAGGGGTCACCAGAGGTCACTAGGGGTCACCAGAGGTCACTAGGGGTCACCAGAGGTCACAGGGGTCACCAGAGGTCACTAGGGGTCACCAGAGGTCACAGGGGTCACCAGAGGTCACTAGAGGTCACTAGGGGTCACCAGAGGTCACTAGGGGTCACCAGAGGTCACTAGGGGTCACCAGAGGTCACTAGGGGTCACCAGAGGTCACTAGGGGTCACCAGAGGGTCACTAGGGGTCACCAGAGGTCACTAGGGGTCACCAGAGGTCACCAGAGGTCACCAGAGGTCACTAGGGGTCACCAGAGGTCACTAGGGGTCACCCGAGGTCACTAGGGGTCACCAGAGGTCACTAGGGGTCACCAGAGGTCACTAGGGGTCACCAGAGGTCACTAGGGGTCACCAGAGGTCACTAGGGTCACCAGAGGTCACTAGGGGTCACCAGAGGTCACTAGGGGTCACTAGAGGTCACTAGGGGTCACTAGGGGTCACAGGGTCACTAGGGTCACCAGAGGTCACTAGAGGTCACAGAGGTCACAGAGGTCACTAGGGGTCACCAGAGGTCACTAGGGGTCACCAGAGGTCACTAGGGGTCACCAGAGGTCACTAGGGGTCACCAGAGGTCACTAGGGGTCACCAGAGGTCACTAGGGGTCACCAGAGGTCACTAGGGGTCACCAGAGGTCACTAGGGGTCACCAGAGGTCACTAGGGGTCACCAGAGGTCACTAGGGGTCACCAGAGGTCACTAGAGGTCACTAGGGGTCACCAGAGGTCACTAGGGGTCACTAGGGGTCACCACCAGAGGTCACTAGAGGTCACAGGGGTCACTAGGGGTCACCAGAGGTCACTAGAGGTCACCAGAGGTCACTAGGGGTCACCAGAGGTCACAGGAGAGGTCACTAGGGGTCACCAGAGGTCACAGGGGTCACTAGGGGTCACTAGAGGTCACTAGGGGTCACTAGGGGTCACTAGAGGTCACCAGAGGTCACATGGGTCACCAGAGGTCACTAGAGGTCACTAGGGGTCACCAGAGGTCACTAGGTCGGGTCACTAGAGGTCACAGGGGTCACTAGGGGTCACCAGAGGTCACCAGAGGTCACATGGGTCACCAGAGGTCACTAGAGGTCACTAGAGGTCACCAGAGTTCACTAGGGGTCACCAGAGGTCACAGGAGAGGTCACTAGGGGTCACCAGAGGTCACAGGGGTCACTAGGGGTCACTAGAGGTCACCAGAGGTCACATGGGTCACTAGGGGTCACCAGAGGTCACTAGGGGTCACCAGAGGTCACTAGGGGTCACCAGAGGTCACTAGGGGTCACCAGAGGTCACTAGGGGTCACCAGAGGTCACTAGGGGTCACCAGAGGTCACTAGAGGTCACAGGGGTCACTAGGGGTCACCAGAGGTCACTAGAGGTCACTAGGGGTCACCAGAGGTCACAGGAGAGGTCACTAGGGGTCACCAGAGGTCACCAGAGGTCACTAGGGGTCACCAGAGGTCACAGGGGTCACTAGGGGTCACCAGAGGTCACTAGAGGTCAGAAAAGGTCACTAGAGGTCACAGGGGTCACCAGAGGTCACTAGAGGTCACTAGGGGTCACCAGAGGTCACTAGGGGTCACCAAAGGTCACTAGAGGTCACAGGGGTCACTAGGGGTCACCAGAGGTCACTAGGGGTCACCAGAGGTCACTAGAGGTCACCAGAGGTCACAGGGGTCACCAGAGGTCACTAGAGGTCACTAGGGGTCACCAGAGGTCACTAGGGGTCACCAGAGGTCACCAGAGGTCACAGGGGTCACCAGAGGTCACTAGGGGTCACCAGAGGTCACTAGGGGTCACTAGAGGTCACAGGGGTCACTAGGGGTCACCAGAGGTCACTAGGGGTCACCAGAGGTCACTAGGGGTCACCAGAGGTCACTAGGGGTCACCAGAGGTCACTAGAGGTCACCAGGGGTCACCAGAGGTCACCAGAGGTCACAGGGGTCACCAGAGGTCACTAGGGGTCACCAGAGGTCACTAGGGGTCACTAGAGGTCACAGGGGTCACTAGGGGTCACCAGAGGTCACTAGGTCACAAGAGGTCAGGGGTCACCAGAGGTCACTAGGGGTCACCAGAGGTCACTAGGGGTCACCAGAGGTCACAGGAGAGGTCACTAGGGGTCACCAGAGGTCACAGGGGTCACTAGGGGTCACTAGAGGTCACTAGGGGTCACTAGGGGTCACTAGAGGTCACCAGAGGTCACATGGGTCACCAGAGGTCACTAGAGGTCACATGGGTCACCAGAGGTCACTAGAGGTCACTAGGGGTCACCAGAGGTCACAGGGGTCACCAGAGGTCACTAGGGGTCACCAGAGGTCACTAGGGGTCACTAGAGGTCACTAGGGGTCACTAGGGGTCACTAGAGGTCACTAGGGGTCACTAGGGGTCACTAGAGGTCACCAGAGGTCACATGGGTCACCAGAGTTCACTAGGGGTCACCAGAGGTCACAGGAGAGGTCACTAGAGGTCACCAGAGTTCACTAGGGGTCACCAGAGGTCACAGGGGTCACTAGGGGTCACTAGAGGTCACTAGGGGTCACTAGGGGTCACTAGAGGTCACCAGAGGTCACATGGGTCACCAGAGGTCACTAGAGGTCACTAGGGGTCACCAGAGGTCACCAGAGGTCACAGGGGTCACCAGAGGTCACTAGGGGTCACCAGAGGTCACTAGGGGTCACTAGAGGTCACAGGGGTCACTAGGGGTCACCAGAGGTCACTAGGGGTCACCAGAGGTCACAGGGGTCACCAGAGGTCACTAGGGGTCACCAAAGGTCACTAGAGGTCACAGGGGTCACTAGGGGTCACCAGGGGTCACCAGAGGTCACTAGAGGTCACTAGGGGTCACCAGAGGTCACAGGAGAGGTCACTAGGGGTCACCAGAGGTCACCAGAGGTCACTAGGGGTCACCAGAGGTCACAGGGGTCACTAGGGGTCACCAGAGGTCACTAGAGGTCAGAAAAGGTCACTAGAGGTCACATGGGTCACCAGAGGTCACTAGAGGTCACTAGGGGTCACCAGAGGTCACTAGGGGTCACCAAAGGTCACTAGAGGTCACAGGGGTCACTAGGGGTCACCAGAGGTCACTAGGGGTCACCAGAGGTCACTAGAGGTCACCAGAGGTCACAGGGGTCACCAGAGGTCACTAGAGGTCACTAGGGGTCACCAGAGGTCACTAGGGGTCACCAGAGGTCACTAGAGGTCACAGGGGTCACCAGAGGTCACTAGGGGTCACCAGAGGTCACTAGGGGTCACTAGAGGTCACAGGGGTCACTAGGGGTCACCAGAGGTCACTAGGGGTCACCAGAGGTCACAGGGGTCACCAGAGGTCACTAGGGGTCACCAGAGGTCACTAGAGATCACCAGAGGTCACCAGAGGTCACAGGGGTCACCAGAGGTCACTAGGGGTCACCAGAGGTCACTAGGGGTCACTAGAGGTCACAGGGGTCACTAGGGGTCACCAGAGGTCACTAGGGGTCACCAGAGGTCACAGGGGTCACCAGAGGTCACTAGGGGTCACCAGAGGTCACAGGAGAGGTCACTAGGGGTCACCAGAGGTCACAGGGGTCACTAGGGGTCACTAGAGGTCACTAGGGGTCACTAGGGGTCACTAGAGGTCACCAGAGGTCACATGGGTCACCAGAGGTCACCAGAGGTCACATGGGTCACCAGAGGCCACTAGAGGTCACTAGGGGTCACCAGAGGTCACAGGGGTCACCAGAGGTCACTAGGGGTCACCAGAGGTCACTAGGGGTCACTAGAGGTCACAGGGGTCACTAGGGGTCACTAGAGGTCACTAGGGGTCACTAGGGGTCACTAGAGGTCACCAGAGGTCACATGGGTCACCAGAGTTCACTAGGGGTCACCAGAGGTCACAGGAGAGGTCACTAGAGGTCACCAGAGTTCACTAGGGGTCACCAGACTAGGTCACCAGGGGTCACTAGGGGTCACCAGAGGTCACTAGGGGTCACTAGGGGTCACTAGAGGTCACCAGAGGTCACAGGGGTCACCAGAGGTCACTAGAGGTCACTAGGGGTCACCAGAGGTCACCAGAGGTCACAGGGGTCACCAGAGGTCACCAGGGGTCACCAGAGGTCACTAGGGGTCACTAGAGGTCACAGGGGTCACCAGAGGTCACTAGGGGTCACCAGAGGTCACAGGGGTCACCAGAGGTCACTAGGTGTCACCAGAGGTCACTAGGGGTCACCAAAGGTCACTAGAGGTCACAGGGGTCACTAGGGGTCACCAGAGGTCACTAGAGGTCACCAGAGGTCACTAGGGGTCACCAGAGGTCACCAGAGGTCACTAGGGGTCACCAGAGGTCACCAGAGGTCACTAGGGGTCACCAGAGGTCACAGGGGTCACTAGGGGTCACCAGAGGTCACTAGAGGTCACCAGAGGTCACTAGAGGTCACTAGGGGTCACCAGAGGTCACTAGAGGTCACTAGGGGTCACCAGAGGTCACTAGAGGTCACAGGGGTCACCAGAGGTCACCAGAGGTCACAGGGGTCACCAGAGGTCACTAGAGGTCACCAGAGGTCACTAGGGGTCACCAGAGGTCACTAGGGGTCACCAGAGGTCACTAGGGGTCACCAGAGGTCACTAGAGGGTCACAGGGGTCACCAGAGGTCACTAGGGGTCACCAGAGGTCACTAGGGGTCACCAGAGGTCACTAGGGGTCACCAGAGGTCACTAGGGGTCACCAGAGGTCACTCACCAGGGGTCACCAGAGGTCACCAGGGGTCACCAGAGGTCACAGGGGTCACTAGAGGTCACCAGAGGTCACCAGAGGTCACTAGGGGTCACCAGAGGTCACTAGAGGTCACCAGAGGTCACCAGAGGTCACCAGAGGTCACCAGGGGTCACCAGAGGTCACAGGGGTCACTAGGGGTCACCAGAGGTCACAGGGGTCACCAGAGGTCACTAGGGTCACTAGGGTCACCAGAGGTCACTAGAGGTCACAGGGGTCACTAGAGGTCACCAGGGGTCACTAGGGTCACAGAGGTCACTAGGGTCACCAGAGGTCACTAGGGTCACCAGAGGTCACTAGGGGTCACCAGAGGTCACTAGGGGTCACCAGAGGTCACTAGGGGTCACCAGAGGTCACTAGGGGTCACCAGAGGTCACTAGAGGTCACTAGGGGTCACCAGAGGTCACTAGGGGTCACCAGAGGTCACTAGGGGTCACCAGAGGTCACCAGAGGTCACTAGGGGTCACCAGAGGTCACAGGGGTCACTAGGGGTCACCAGAGGTCACTAGGGGTCACCAGAGGTCACTAGAGGTCACCAGAGGTCACTAGGGGTCACCAGAGGTCACTAGGGGTCACCAGAGGTCACTAGGGGTCACCAGAGGTCACTAGGGGTCACAGGGGTCACTAGGGGTCACCAGAGGTCACTAGGGGTCACCAGAGGTCACTAGGGGTCACCAGAGGTCACTAGGGGTCACCAGAGGTCACTAGAGGTCACTAGGGGTCACCAGAGGTCACTAGGGGTCACCAGAGGTCACCAGAGGTCACTAGGGGTCACCAGAGGTCACTAGGGGTCACCAGAGGTCACTAGGGGTCACAGGGGTCACTAGGGGTCACCAGAGGTCACTAGGGGTCACCAGAGGTCACAGGGGTCACCAGAGGTCACTAGGGGTCACCAGAGGTCACTAGGGGTCACCAGAGGTCACCAGAGGTCACAGGGGTCACCAGAGGTCACTAGGGGTCACCAGAGGTCACTAGGGGTCACCAGAGGTCACAGGGGTCACTAGGGGTCACCAGAGGTCACTAGGGGTCACCAGAGGTCACTAGGGGTCACCAGAGGTCACTAGGGGTCACCAGAGGTCACCAGAGGTCACTAGGGGTCACCAGAGGTCACAGGGGTCACTAGGGGTCACCAGAGGTCACTAGGGGTCACTAGGGGTCACTAGGGGTCACCAGAGGTCACCAGGGGTCACCAGAGGTCACCAGAGGTCACCAGGGGTCACCAGAGGTCACCAGAGGTCACTAGGGGTCACTAGGGGTCACCAGAGGTCACTAGGGGTCACCAGAGGTCACTAGGGGTCACCAGAGGTCACTAGGGGTCACTAGAGGTCACAGGGGTCACTAGGGGTCACCAGAGGTCACTAGGGGTCACTAGAGGTCACCAGAGGTCACTAGGGGTCACCAGAGGTCACTAGAGGGTCACCAGAGGTCACTAGAGGTCACCAGAGGTCACCAGAGGTCACTAGGGGTCACCAGAGGTCACTAGGGGTCACCAGAGGTCACTAGAGGTCACCAGAGGTCACTAGGGGTCACCAGAGGTCACTAGGGGTCACCAGAGGTCACTAGGGGTCACCAGAGGTCACAGGGGTCACCAGAGGTCACTCACTAGGGTCACCAGAGGTCACAGGGGTCACCAGAGGTCACTAGGGGTCACCAGAGGTCACTAGAGGTCACCAGAGGTCACTAGGGGTCACCAGAGGTCACTAGGGGTCACCAGAGGTCACTAGGGGTCACCAGAGGTCACTAGGGGTCACCAGAGGTCACTAGGGGTCACCAGAGGTCACCAGAGGTCACTAGGGGTCACCAGAGGTCACTAGAGGTCACCAGAGGTCACTCAGGAGGTCACTAGAGGTCACAGGGGTCACCAGAGGTCACCAGAGGTCACTAGGGGTCACCAGAGGTCACTAGGGGTCACCAGAGGTCACTAGAGGTCACAGGGGTCACTAGGGGTCACCAGAGGTCACTAGGGGTCACCAGAGGTCACTAGGGGTCACCAGAGGTCACTAGGGGTCACCAGAGGTCACTAGAGGTCACTAGGGGTCACCAGAGGTCACTAGGGGTCACCAGAGGTCACCAGAGGTCACCAGAGGTCACCAGAGGTCACCAGAGGTCACCAGAGGTCACTAGGGGTCACTAGAGGTCACAGGGGTCACTAGGGGTCACCAGAGGTCACTAGAGGTCACCAGAGGTCACTAGGGGTCACCAGAGGTCACTAGGGGTCACCAGAGGTCACTAGAGGTCACCAGAGGTCACCAGAGGTCACTAGGGGTCACCAGAGGTCACTAGGGGTCACCAGAGGTCACTAGGGGTCACCAGAGGTCACCAGGGGTCACTAGGGGTCACCAGAGGTCACTAGGGGTCACCAGAGGTCACTAGAGGTCACCAGAGGTCACTAGGGGTCACCAGAGGTCACAGGAGAGGTCACTAGGGGTCACTAGGGGTCACAGAGGTCACTAGGGGTCACCAGAGGTCACTAGGGGTCACCAGAGGTCACTAGAGGTCACCAGAGGTCACTAGGGGTCACCAGAGGTCAC